>JAZHEH010002842.1:14935000-15535000 GCA_036589455.1 Ateles fusciceps
GTACTTAACATCTTGAAAGCTATTAATATTTCTGCAGTTAAGAAGATAGTGGCTAAACGAGACTGAAACTTAATACTTTCTTTATATTACATGTGATTAACTTAAATTTCATTCATGTTATGCTAGTAAAATATTCTGAAATCATTTGGTGTTGTTTCAAAGTCCAAATAAAGAGTGAAAAACCATAAATGTACAGACCATTGTGGATCTTCCGAAGATTATTTACTCTAGGGCAGCAACCATCCCAATCAGCTACAGGCTCCTCATACCCCACCTGCTGTAAAGAGAGGAAAAAGGCAGCTTCATTTTAATTTTTCTAATACAGTGCCCTAGAAATACAAATATGTATCATTATTGATATCTATTCCATTTAATGTAACTTCTTTCATAATTATGAGGAACAAATTAAACAATAAAATATAGTAATCTATAGGTTTATAGCTTTTCCACACAGGAGGCAGAGGTTGCAGTGAGCCAAGATCGCACCACTGCCCTCCAGCCTGAGCGGCAGAGAGAGACTCCATCAAAAAAAAAAAAAAAAAAAAAAAGTGGCTCTTTAGTCTTGGACTTCCCAGACTCCAGAACTTGAGCCAAATAAATAAATTTATGTTTATTATACATTATCTAACTTGTAATATTTTGTTAAAGCACCACAAAATGAACTCAGACAGTATATATTTCTGCTAATGGAAACATGGATGAAAAATATTTCCTCAATCAGAATTGAATTAGGGCACTTGAGTCAGGTATTTAGTGCAAAGTAGTTCTGATGGGAGAAGTACATGCCACTCAAACCTTTAAATCTTACCTTCATTTGTAAAAGGTAAATAATATTCCTCTAAACCATATGTTTGTATTTAAATCAAATATATTAATAAAAATTTAAAAAACAAGTAATAATTAACATTAAATGAATTAAGTTCCTTAAGTAGTATTATGGCTAGCATGATCCTGAAAATAGTAGGATCAAAGCCAATACAATATTATATCAACTGTAAAACTTGAATAAAGTGACATTTTATATCATCTCCTTATTTTACACATAACAGAATGATGGTAGCTACTCTTAGGGAAGGTATTCTATATTTTGGGAAATATGTATTAAACAACTATCTCAGCTATTCTTCCCCCAACTAGATGGTGGACTCCATAAGAACTCTTTTTTTTTTTTTTTTTTTTTTTTTTTTTTTTGCTGGGGTATCTCTAACATGTAGAAGAGTGTCTTATGTTCAGAAGCAGCTCAGTAAATATTCCAGATAAGCAAATAAACAAATCCATGTAATAGAATTACCAAACAGGGTACTGCCAGTATTATTCTTACTTTACAGATAAGGAAACAAAAATCAAGCAACTTGTCTCTAATCACACTACTAGTGAATGCGAAAGTTGGAATTCATGGCCAGGCACCATTATAACTCGCACCTATAATCCCAGCACTTTGGGAAACTGAGATAGGAGAATTACTTGAGGCCAGGTGCTCAAGACCAGCCTGGACAGTGATGCAAGTCCCCACTTGTACCAAAAAAAAAAAAAAGAAAGAAACAAAGAAAAGAAAATTGAAATTCAAAATTAGGGACCCTGCCCAGGTGCAGTGGCTCACGCCTGTAATCCCAGCACTTTGGGAGGCCAAGGTAGGTGAATCACCTGAGGTCAGGAGTTCAAGATCAGCCTGGCCAACATGGTGAAACCCCTTCTCTACCAAAAATACAAAAATTAGCCAGGCGTGGTGTCAGGTGCCTATAATCCCAGCTACTGAGGAGGCTGAGGCTGGAGAATCACATGAACCTGGGAGGTGAAGGTTGCAGTGAGCCAAAATTGCACTCCAGCCTGGGCAACAAGAGTGAAACTCCATCACTAAAAAAAAAAAAAAAAACTTAGAGAAATTAGAGCCCCTTCCCTCAAAGCTAACCACTAGAACCACTAGGCTATATCCATATCAAATATCATAATAAATTTCACTCTACTTTGAATTTCCATGCAGTAGTATATGGAAGACTGTTTTTATTACTCAGGCCAGGCAATTGGTTTTTGCATAAAATTTTCTATTGGTGGAAGAAAAACCCAGCAAATTTTCTATCAAATTCTTTTCTGAAGTTTATTGGATTTGATTTATATCTTATTAAATGAAAACATAAGTGATACAATCTGGAATTATTGTCTTTCCATTGACATGTAAACAAAAACTAAATTTAATCTCAATTTCAGTGATAATGCTTATCACTTGTAAGAATGAAAAATAATAAAAATTCAGAGAGAGTAGGGAAATCAAGAAATATTTCCAGGTGTTCCTTGGGAGAGTCAGGATTTTGGAATTTCTACTCTACTGCAATTAATATGTCCAGTTTTGCTTGTTGGTACAAGCAAAGTCACGTCTACTTTGATGACCTAACTTATCTCTGTCTGAGCTCTTACCTGCCAAATAGGGAAAGACTATTTCCTCCCCTAATCTTTCTCCCTTGGTATGCATGTTCCCCAGGCACTTACCTGAGATTCTGACCTGTTTGTACCATCTGTTTCCAAGTGAAGCAGGACTAGACCTGGTCCTCACAAGAATCCTTAAATTAATCCTTAAATGCAGTTTTCAGCTTGGCCACTCTGGAATAGGGCTGCCGTCAATTCCCTTCTCTAATGTGTTAATAGTTTAGATGATCTTGACTACCTTTCTTGATCCAGTGCCCCACATACTGCTTCCCAGATGCCAGAGGTTTTGTATTGCTGCTTGTTGAAGCTCAAGTAACCTGTTGAGTTGTGGCCTTTATATAACATTTTCTCTATTTTTTTCCCCAGGGATCTCCTTTTTATCATTGCCACTGGGTCAGGTCTTGATTGACTGTCCCAGCAAATGTGTTTTCTCAGGCACTGATAGAAAATGCTCTTTCTTCAGTATTTCCTTCAGTGTATAGTACTGTATGACTAAATGCTCATGTGCTAAGTACTATGTCATTTTGATTTCCTCAGGTAACCCATAGACAGGATTCACACATATAGCCACTCTCCTAGAGTCACTCAATATCCATACTCTTCTCTTTCATAACAGACACCTCTACCTCTTAATCACTTTATACATTGCCACCAGCTAAATGACTACACCTCTTTGACTTCTTGCAGCTGCATGTGACCATCTGACTATATTTTGATCAATGATGTATGTGTAGATGTGTTGCAAGAAATTTGTGATGTCTCCTTAAAAGGAAACAAACATACACTTTCCTTCCCATTTCTCCTTCCTACTAAGTAGAATAAAGATATGAAATATGGAATTCAAGCAACCATCTTAAGCTGCTAAAGGAAAACTCCATGTTAAGAAGAGAGGAACCACCCCCGGGTCTATCGGGGAGCTGGGGGCTGGGGGGGGGAAGCATTAGGAGAAATACCTAATGTGGATGACTGATGGGTGCAGCAAACCACCATGGCATGTGTATATATGTATACCTATGCAACAAATCTGCACGTTCTGCACACGTACCCCAGAACTTAAAGTTTAATAGAAAAAAGAGAAAGGAACCAAGAAGTAAGATACCTGGATCCGTGAGGAGAGTGGACCTCTAGTGTTATATGGACCTAAAACCAGAGCTAAATGTTTATGCCCTTTTTTTGTTATTTATTATGAGTTACTTTTACTATCCAAATAATAGCAATAATAGTAACACAATTATGTATTTTATATTATTTTCTGTGTATTAAGACTGTGGAATACGTACAGACTACCTTAAATAATCTAAACTCAAGTTTTGGAACCTGGTAGAATAATCATGCATAAAATCATACGTGCGTATCTGCATACATGCGTATGTACCTGCATGTAAATAACCAATTGTGACTGGATTTGTTATCCCCACTAGACTATGGTTTTATTCAGGGAAGAGATTATGTTATTGCTCTCTAGAACAGTATTTCTAGGGACACAATAAATACAACTAGAAAACCAGGAGCAACAGAAAATAAAAGTAACAAAATGTCTTTGAAAGAAGAGAGATGGGCACTAAGAGCCATGTGATTCTGTGAGCAAACGTTACTCAGTGAACAGGGCAGAGAGAGAGCTTTCCCAGCAGCAGCTTTTGCCTACAAATGTTCTCCTATCTTATCCAGTTTCTGAAAGCTGACCTTTTTCTTTCACTCAGGTATTTTTATAAAACAAGTCATCCTGTTCCTTTCTTAAAAATAAATACAGATAACAGAAGTAGAGTGAGGTCAAGGACAATTCACCATGCCAAGCATTTAGAAGACATCTAATGAATACTGGTTTTTGTTAGAAATTGATTTCACTTTTCCATAAAGAAACTGTTACTGAATAAATAAGTTAAGCCCAGTAGTATGTTGGTAAATGCTTAACAGCTAGGTCTCCAGAAACAAAGAACACATGTAGAAAAAACTTCTACCACCCTCTCACCTCCCAAAAACAGGGAGAAAAGCAAGTCCCAATGGGTTACACTGGCCAGTTACTGTGGTGTAAATACTGCTACCATGGCAAATTTCAGCCTACAAACTGCTTAACCACTGGCTCCTAAAATTCCTGAAAATATAACAATCTTCTCTTGCCAGCAGGAACAGATAGTTATAGTATACCTTTCTTGCCACATGGAGGACTGCAACTTGGACTTCCTACAAATTTCTATTATAAAAACTAAACCTGTTTTTATTCGCCTTAATTTTCAAGTATTTCTTGACATCATACTTACTTTACAGAGTTCTTTAATATCTGAAAATGGTCCCTGTATTTAAGTTCGTAATAGTCAATGTGTAGGTAACTGTTTTGATTTGAAAAACACATACAAACTCAGATTTGATCAAGAGGCATCCATAAATCAGCACGAGGCCAAGAGACAAACCTAGGTTTTTGTGTGCTATCCTCTCAGCAAGCTTCTGTTGCTATTTTAGAAATAGAAGATTTTACTGTTTCTAAACCAGCAAAAATTATATTTAAGCAAGTAAGAGTCCCTATTAATTTAAATCACAGAACAGGTGTTCTGAAGAGATTTCACAAGCCTTTACAGTGTGCATTTACAGTGGTATCATTTATGCCACTCAGGCTTGCATGTCAATTTTACACTAAAATCAACCACAGGTATGGGTGTTTCATACACTGGCAGCTCTTCTCATGGTTGAAGTAACTCATGTCAATCAAATCTTGGGGTCAAACCATGGCAACTCTGTTTTCACACTCTAATGCAAGTGATTCATACACTAGTTTCCAAGTAAACTAATAAAGGAAGACAACCAGCCCAAAATAAAGTATTAAGTGTGGCAAATAACTATAACATAATGAATGAGTCTTCATTGTTTTTAGTAACTATTTGAAGGGTATCTTATAATCATAAATACAAACTATGCTATAAAAATAATCCCAAGAGAAGATAATTGTACCAGATAGGAGTACAATACTTCAGAATTTCCTAGGACCTAATATTTGGATAATATTTGTATGAGTATTTTCTTATTTTGATTTTTGCAATAATCCTCTAAAATGGATAGGGAAGAAGTGACATCTGCAAAGTATATTATATATACTTAAGTATGATATGAAAATATTACAGTAGCAATTATGTGAGGGGAGAACACACTGAAATATTTCTAGACAAAAAGTCCTGAAAGTGATGAATTTCAAGTCATTTATAAGGATGGAAAGCACTGGATTACAATTTAAATTCAAAGTTATTTTTATTCTATGCAGAAAATCAATTGTGAAGTGTCTACCCATTAAACAGAAAGAAAGGATGAAAAGAAGAAAGTAAAGAAGGGAGAAATTAAGGAAGAAAAGAAAGAAGGGAGAGAGAAGAAAAATACGCATAAAAAATAAATAAATGTTTATATACAAGGACAAGGATGTAGCCAACATTTTTATTATTGCTCTATTCCCTTGAAATATCTACTCCCAGACCAGGCACATTGGCTCACGCCTGTAATCCCACCACTTTGGGAGGCCAAGGTGGGCAGATCGCCAACATGGTTCGCCAAACATGGTGAAACCCTGTCTCTACTAAAAATACAAAAATTAGCTGGGCGTGGGGGTGTGCACCTGTAATGCCGACTACTCAGGAGGCTGAGGCAGAGAATTGTTGGAACCCTGGAGTTGGAGGTTACAGTAAGCTGAGATCACGCCATTGCACTACAGCCTGGGCAACAAGAGTGGAACTCTATCTGAAAAAAAAGAAGGAGGAAAGAAAGAAAGAAGAAAGGAAGGAAGGAAAGAAAGAGAAATAAAGGGAGGGAGGGAAGGGAAGGAAGGAGAAACAAAGGAGAAAGAAAAAGAAAGAAAAGAAAAAGAAAGAAGAGAAAGAAAAGAAATATCTACTCCCAAATATTATTACTAGCAAAAGTCTTTTGTAAGCCTTATTTGGAAAGAAGGCAAAAGATATTGGTCTACAAACAAATATATATTGAGCCCCAGATTGGGTACCGCTTTAGGCCTGAACATTGTCTGTTCTCGCTTGTGGATGTGTTATTCCACCTAGTGTTTGCCAGAACAAGCTGCTAAGTAAATTAGGAAAGACAGTGAATATCAGTTGCAATATTTAACAGGTGAGATTCATTTAGGACAGTTCAGTTCAAGCCTGAGGTTTTTTTAAAGGATAAAGAGCTTGAGGTTCAGCATAAACAACAGATGACAGCTTCTCAAACAATGTGCAAATTAGTCTACGCCCTCACCAGAAAAGTAGGCAACATATTTTTTTACTATATTTCAAGATCATATGTTTCCATACAATTCAGAGACACTTCCACAAACTTCCACTTAGTAAATAAAACTCAAATATTTTTAAGGTTTGAATTTTATTTTGTTCTTTTTCTGAACCTTCCAATATTCTAAGTGTAGAATAAGCAGTTCCTAGAATTTGCTGAACAAAAATTGAAATTAATTGGCACACAAAATTTAGCTGATTTTATTACATCATATGGCTTGATTTTTTAAATTTATGCTATCTAGATGTGGGAATAAATTTCTCAGGCTATCTATGATTAACTAAATTTGTGTTTGATTCATGACCTGCCAAATGTTGTTATTTAAGTCAGCTAACAAGTGGATACATATTAGCAATTTAGTTTTTATTTCTTAAAGCTTGGTTGAAATTTTAGTATTTTAATACAGAGTAAGGTTTACAGAAGCCCTGATCACAAAGGGTAATCAGAATATTCTAGCTGAATTATAGATTTTGAGATATTTTGTTTGAGAAGTTCACAGGTTGCAGATTCCATCTTTCTCTATCAGGGCATGATAGAGTTTATTGAGCAGTGTTCTTGTACAATTGAATCACTCACTCCTCAGAAGCTTTGTTTGAAATCCACTCACCTAATAACTGTCAGAAAGTGTCTTGTATAACATTTGACAAATTTAGTACAGATGCATGGATTTTTTACAATTTACAGAGAGGACAAGAAGTTTTACATAAAACATTTTAATTAGAGAACACTATACATAATTAATAGTAATAAATTAAGTTCAGTATATTTTCTATAGTGCTATGGAGTTTGATACACTGATAGCTTTCATTTATTTGTGTTTTTTTCTGTATCGTGTATCTTTATCAACTGTTCTATATTTACTCACATCTTAAAGTTTTTTCAAGGATCGGAGGAAATTTCTAGGGATAAATGAGCTGCTCAGTAGCTACTAATAAAAGATCAACTGGTCATAATTGAACCCTGTCACTTACTTCACCATTTCTATTAATTTTAAATATTCATTTTAAAAATATTTAAATGTTTTTAATAAATATTAAGTATATATTTCTCTTTATGAAATAATAACTTTGGGTCCAAACCTAATCCCAGTTTCTGACAATTTCAAATGTCTTTTAAATTTTCTGAAGAAATATGCAGTTCCAACTGGAAATAAATAACAGTATTTTTCCAGAAAAATACAACTTCCTGTGTACACTTTATGAAATAGCATGCATATGAATAAGTTTTCAAAGTATCATCCTCTTTCTCTGGAAGATACAGAAAAAAGTCAAAGCCATACTAAATATTTTTAATTTTCAGTTTTCGGGAAGGTATCAAGAAAGGTAAAAACATTTCTTTTTTTTATGAAATATATATCCATTCTTTACTGGCAGTACAATCGATGATTAATGGTACAATTGTAGAAGGATATGAAGTTTTGCATGGTTACATAATGAGTAGTTGATGTAGATGACTAATGAGATATTTCTCATCTCATGCTCTAAAGATAAATTTCTTTAAAAGGAAATATCTGATGTATTATATATTTAATTGTGCCAGTTTTCAAAGATATGTGGCTATGTGTAAATCATTGGAAGATTCCAGTGTCTGGCATTTTGCTATAATCAACCTCTTAGTTTTTGATATCTTGTAGGTCTTAAAATGTCATACTGAATGGCAGGTAACAATGTCAAAATCATCTCTGTAACACCTATATCACAAAGCATAAAAAAGTAAAGTTTCAGAACTACACGGCCAGTCTCTGCTTTGAACACATCACAAATGAATCTGTGATTAGAAAATGAAGAATAAAGAGAATCCTGTAATTTGTCCACTGTATTTTCTTCATCAGTGTGACCCATTCCTTCCTCATCAGGACTATGAAGGTGGCTATGAGGAAAACATCCTTATTAAATTGTCAGTAATCTTAGTGCTAGTGCTAACGTATAACTTTCAGTATTTTATGGATAAAATTCCCTTTTATTCTTGCAGCAGGAGGTAGATGCCCCATAAACCAAAGAGTCAAGGAAGAGAATGATGAATTCTACTTACTAAAGCTATTAGTTAGAATATGCTTTTCTCTGCTTCTCCAAAAAAATTTAAAACTTAAGATAAGGAGAGATAAGAAATTTCAGATATTAGTCTTTCATTCTATCTAAGAGGTTTCATGGCTTGAATTAAAAGGATCTTATCTGCAAGCTAAATACCACGTCAGAATATCAAATGGCTGAAGCCTAATTTTCATCTTTTTATGAATGTGTGAAATACCTAAATGGGATTCCTACCAGTTAATTCAAGAAGATACTTCACCATACAGCTAAAGATTTAAATATTTTACTTTCATTATAGCATATACATAGGCCTGACAGGAAGCTCTGTAAGTTTTGTCGTATTCAGCAAACACTAAACATGCAAAACTGTAATTTTATACAAGCTTGGGATTAGGTTTTAGCTAAAATGAACATGTGACTTCTGGTCTTTCCTCAGACTTTATTTAGTTCATTTATAAGAAAGAGAATGGAATAATGTAAATTGAAGACCTATAATCCCACAAAGTAGAAAATACATATTTTATACACACACACGCAGAAACACAAATACATGCACATGTATACTCATACAAATTAGCATTTGGAATTTTAGGCTTTATTTTTATTTTTAATTTTGATATTTATTGGTCATTTTCTGTGACCACAATTAAAAAGGATGTTTAGGTCATCCCATAAGCTATTTCTACTCTATTTAATTTGTGCAATTTAGAAAAACATGCTCTCTCTCCCCCTCAGAAAATTGCTTGGGAGGAAGAATGCAGGCTGGACTTCAGTCTCCAGCTGCTTTTGGGGCAAGTTTCTTTGTGCAGTGCATGGACTGAAAACTGTATATGACAACCTGGCTTCCAGAGGTGGAAGCAAGGAGTAGACAAAGATTAAGAGAGAAAGGCATTAGATATAAGAATTGGAGAATTAGACAAAAAAGTAACTTTTACTGAATCACGAAGGGCTTATCTAATTAAACAGAGGCTGATTGAGTTCTAGGCAGAAGGAAGATCAGTAATAAACAGATATTGCACCTGTTAAAGTGTATTTACAGAATTGGAATAGGACTATCAGCCCACAGCCTCACAGGACATACAGTAATCACTTATTCCTTATGGTTCCTTTAGACATTGATGAAAGATTCTTGGACAATTGTGATAAGAGGGCTTCATAAAATGCTATCTCAAAATGCTCTAGAACAAGCATTTAATTACCCTCTACTTGGATTTAGAATCCCAATGGAATAGTAAAAAATACATAGCTTCTGGTATTTCTTGTCACCCATAAAAACTTTCCAGTGTGTTTCCCATAGAAGGTATTTTCTGCTGATCATTAACAGATTCTTTCATCTAGTAACAGTATTCTCTGTCTCCCAGGTGCATATTTATTATCCCAAATTCCAGTCTAACATGTGCTCCTGGGCAGCTCAAGCATCACTGGAGATCTGAGATACAACATAAGCATAGACATCACAAAGGACAAAACTGCCTGTTAACATCCCACCACACGGAAGCTAACCCCAAAGCCTGTGCAAGTCTGTGTGTGTGTGTGTGTGTATGTGTGTGTGTGTATACACCTACATGTATACATTTATACATATTTTTCTATAAGATTGCTTGCAAAAAAGGAGTATGTCAAATGTTATAGAAAACATTATGGAAATCTCATTGAAATGATAGTCATATTTTGAAAATGTGAAACAGTTTTCTCAAGAAAATCCTAAAGTGTATATTTGATTTGTTAAATGTCACTCACCAGTTTAAGTGATGAGAACATTCTCTCTATATATCAAAAACCCAGTAATCAATAGGAAGTTCCAACTTCCTTGGAAAGCAATATAAATTACAGAATTCTTTACAAAGTGCTGCCAGCGTGGAACTCCTTAGTTTCAACTCAGGCTAGAAAACAAATGAAGCACTTGCTGTTTTACTCTTCTTGCTTGTTACTCAGAAAATACACTTGGGAATTCCTGAGTATCTAAAAAGGCTTAGGGAAAGAGATCTGTTAGCAGTGAATTACCTGTTATTGGTTTTTACCTATAGAAAATAGAAAATATGCTTGTTTTCTTTGTTTATGGGTGCTAACATCTCTTTAATTACCGTGTAATATAACTCAATAATGTCATTCCTACTGTTTTCATTATCACCAATAAATAAACTCTGGTGAACTAAATTAATTCAATCACCAGACATTTCTGTATAGATGAAGAATGTTATAATTATTGGACGTAGTGGTTCAATTATATAACTATGGAAGAATAAGTAAAATCAAAATAATATATTGACATATTTAAAAACTATTATTTAATTAACATTTTTGAATTCCCAATCTAATTCTAATTCTCCTGACAACCTCTAATCTACGTAAAAATAATGCATGAAAATAAAAGCCCACAAGTTTAGAAAGAACATGACACTCTGGTTGTAACATGGTGACTGTTTCAGTACATAAGGTAAAACAAACTAAATGCAAGAAGATAAATTTTTGTTCCCATAATTTTAGTATCAAAATCGTAAAAGCATCTTGCATTTTAAATTTATCTTTGTCTTATTTCTTCTCTCATCCTAAACTCTAAGCCTTTAATAATGTCTAATACCCTTCATAGTTATGTTATTAGCTAAATGTAGTTGACGATTATTGAGGAGCTCTGCACTTGAAGACTGAAAATTTCTGTTTTTCACCATTAGTAAATCCTGGATCTACATTTTTAAAAAACCCACTCCAATTCTATATTCCAAATTAACAGGCCAATTAATTATCTTTTATAAAATATCTTAATAAGTCTGAAGTTAAATGTATCTGCCAGTTGCTGATTATAATTTTATATGCCAAATGGTTAGGTATAGACTCTAGGCTTAAGGGAGCTGGTTTTTATGACTTTGTGAATTAATAAAGTGAATTAAAGCATGTATCCATGCTATTTTGGCACAAATAAAATTCTAAGATGAGATAATATCTAGTACAAAGAGCAAAAGACTAAGAATTTAAAAACTTGAATCTAGACATTATTAAACAGTGGAGTGACTTTGGAGAAGCTATTTGCATACTCGTAAGTCCCACATTCTTCAGGTAATTCCTAGGTTTAAGAATTAGGCTACAATCTATAATAAGTCTTCAAATTCTAAATTTTATTGATTTATGTATCATATGACAAATATTTCCAAATGTGTTTCATTTATATACATGATTTAGTTCATTGCTTAATTGCATACTTTATAAAAAACTATTTCACTATATGATGATTGAGTGGTGGTTATATAAAAGAAAATAGTTGGACCATATTAAATGTATAAGAGGCATCTATCTATTTTTATGCATTCACCTACTAAAGCTAAATAGACAATATCCAATGATCAATATACCTATAGTTAGTATGATGAGCATACTTATACAAGCAGGGATTCACATTCATTCTCCTAACTTGAGTTGACTTGAATTCAAGAATTACACTATTATATGCTATTTAGCATAATAATTTAGAAACTCATAATGTGAGTATATTTTGAGGTCATGGAATCAGTATCCCAGCAAACTTAATTACTTCAAATTTTTTTAGGAGTTCAAAACAAATAAAAACTGAGGAGGAAAAACTCTTACAATAACCATTCATCGTTTTTCTTGGGATAATAGCAGCATCAAGCAAAGTCCAGAAACTTATTGACTCAAGAAATGTATTATTCATGAATTTTTTCATGCATTCAATATTTTTATTAACTGCCTAATAACTTTACTAGTTTATTGAGATGCATGAACTTAACCTTTATGGAAATTATATTATAGAAGGAAAGATGAAAACACGATCAGGCAAATATTTAAATAAAATTGATAATTGCCATGAAACAAAACATAAAAATATTTGATTTAGAGTAAGGATTTGTCCTAGTTCATTTGTGTTGTTATAGATGAATACTTGAGACAGGCTAATTTATAAAGAATAGACATTTATCTCTCACACTTCTGAAGGCTGGGAGTTTGAGATTAAGGAATCGGCAGGTTCAGTGTCTGGTGAGGGCCCATCTCCACTTCTAAGATGTTGGCTTTTTGCTGCATACTCTGGAGGACCAGAACTCTGCACTGTCACATTGCAGAAGAGCAGGCTAAAATAGACCAAACTCCCTCTTCAAGCCCTTTTATAATCATTAATCCATTCATGAGGGTAGTCTTAACCTAAATATCTCCTGAAAAGCTTCATTTCCCAACACTGTTGCATTGGGGATTATGTTTCCAACACATGAATTTTATGGGAAACATTCAGATGATAGCAGGATTTTAGAACAATGATGAGAACTCAGCAATACTGAGCTGAGGTCTGAAGGATAAGCACAAATTGCCTAAGCCAGTAGTTCCAGGGCAGGGAAAAAGAGGCTTAGGGAACAGCCTTTTCAAACCTACTTTCTGAAGCTGCAGGAAATATGGTAAATTTGAACAAGGAAAGTATACCAATATTGCTGAAGAAATTAAAACAAGACTGTGACCAGAACAAAACAAGACTTGAGGAGTACCTTGGAGACTTATAAACCGTGTGAGCAGTTTTGTCTTTAATTTCAAGAGCAGTAGAAAACCTCTGAAAAATGTTTGAAAAAGACCATATTTATGGAGAAGATGATAAATTCACCTTTGGAATATGTTGTGTCTAATCTGCATTTTGACTTCCAAGTAAAGATGTCAAATGGATAATTAGAAACTGTTCATTTAAATGTCTTTTCTGTTTTCTTAAGACAAAAATGTTTTAGAACTATAAAAAGGTAAACTTCCAGAAAGTAGAAGATAAATAAATTAATGTTACATGAAATAACAAAATGCTATATGGATAAATATTTAATATTCATACTTTTTAATTAAAATAATCCATAAATAAAGCAATCAATGTTGATCATAATGAGATAATATGTAAACTAATCTTCAGGTGACCCTAAAAGGTTTGTCCTGAGGCTGAACTTTTTCCTTAAGGACATATTACCTATATCTTAGCAAATATTACCATGCTTTAATATAAACTAGAAATATATCAGCCTTGTTTTATACTTAAGTACTTTGATTTTTAATTTTCTCTTACATTGTAAAAATAATAAGAGTGATTCAACATAAGATGCGTGGTATGCATAAAGAGTTAAATGACGTTTTGACTTTCATCCTTTTTTTTTCCAATAAAGTGAAAAACTCCAACATCAAAGGATTTGAGCAAATATACCTAAAATGATAATTAGCAACTAAGTTAAAGAGAATTAATAACCCATGAGTAATTTGGGCCAGAAATTCTTAGCATCATGTTTTTAGGAATTATCCTGTTTATAACAGGTCCCAGGGTTTGCATGTTTAGATAGACAGCAGGATAGTGATTCATAGAAAAATAAAATAATTCTAGCTGATACTACAAATATAGCACCCATTTAAAAAAATGACTTTTTCTTCATCCCAGATTGTCAAATGAAACCTCAAGAACTAAAGCTTCTCCAGGCATTTTACATCAGTTACCATGTAACTATAGACTGCTAAGAGTTGCCCGTAGATTAATAGATCATAGTTGGTTTACTTTTGGAAGAATTTCTTCACGTACAAGTGGCAAATGTGGTTACAGATGGTGTCAGACTAGGTTTCCTAATGGAATCAGGAGCCAACTGAAATATAAATAACACCTATAAAATGACATTGGGGCCCTTTTCTTATGGGTCTTTCTATCAAGGATTCCCTAAGTAATTATACAGTGGTATTTGTCTTCCTTTGGTGAAGAGAACGTCTATGTTCCACCACACACAAACACACTCAACAGTTTCTTGGTGTTCTGCAGATAAAAACTAAGACAGGACATTCTGATGAGGGGAGAATACAGAACCTGCTTGAGAGAAGCATGGGCTGCACAAAGGCCCTTAGACTACTTTGCTATTAAGCCCATTAGAGAGAGAGAGAATCTGTGAACATAGTTTGCTGCTCAGGATCCCACAAGAATAAACAATCACCTTTGTTCCCATTCTGCTGCTGCACAGAATCCATCACTAACCTCGATTTCTTCCCATCCTCAAAAGTGTTGGAAATTTTATAAACATCTGGAGACATGGTACCCTTGGCACTGACATCAGCATTTTCATTCTATGTAGTGGGAACACTGAAACTTCTTCAAGGGGGATTTTATGAAACAGTGTCTTGGACAAGTAGTCTCACAGTAAAAAAGAAGGCCACAGTGACTGAAGCTGACAGTTTTCACACATAAGGAATCTTCAGGTACTCCCCAAAATAAATGGGGATATTTTTATTATGTTTAGAGGGCAGAGGTGCTGAGATTCTTCCTATATGGAGGTAGAGGTCATTCACCCAGTAAACATTTGGGTTACAAGTAATTGTTCTCAGAAAAATATTAGATAGCCATAACATCTCAGGCTTTACTAGCCCATTCAGATAAATGTGACCACCGTCACAAAATACCATCCGCAGTATGTTAGCTACATTCAGTCTTTTCCAGGATATTATTTTTTTTGTTTTCCCATATAACTCCCCCAGGGAGGATTATTTCTCTTTCTGTTGTCTTGCCTTGGGTTAGTCAAAGTTCTCCAGAGAAATACAACCATTAGGAGTGAGATATAGCTATCTGTCTTTCTCTCTCTCTCTCTCTCTCTCTCTATCTATCTATCTACTTATCTGAAATTGGCTTACATGATCTTGTGGAGGCTGAGAAGTGCTGAGGTCTGCTGTTTGTAAGGCAGAGATTCAGGAAAACCAGTGGTGTAGTTCCAGTTCATGGCTGAAGGCCTACAACTGGGAGGACTGATGATGTGAGTTCTAGTCCAAGAGAGCCAGAACTAGATGTGAGAACCAGAAGGCCAATGGTGTAATTCCAGGCTAAAGGCAGAAGACTGATGTCCCAGCTTAAGCAATCAGACAGAGAGAGGAAAAATTATCTGCTTTTCCACCTTGTCATTCTATTCAGGCCTTCAACAGATGAGATAATGTCTACTCACACTGGGGAGAGAAATTTGCTTTACCTAGTCTACCGATTCAAATGCTAATCTCTTTCAGAAATACACATAGAAATAATGTTTAATCAGTTATCTGGGCACACCTTGAGCCAGTCAGGTTGACACATAAAATAAACCATCACATGGCTATTTTCCAGTTAACCATGACTTCTCATTTTTCTGTCCCATTTGTGCATTGAGGGAGTGACAATGCAAATTGTATTCTCTCGGCTCTTTTGCCAATTGACTTCCTGATGGACTTGGCAAACGGAGAGTCATCTGGAGAAGATTTGAATGCAATAGGAGAGAGGACCTGGGCATTTCTTTGCTCCAGCCTGAAATTTTGACAGTAGCTGCCATCCTTCAGGACTATTCATTACTCACTTACTGGGCTCTGGACTCACTGTACTCACTTACTGGACTCTGGAAACCCTGTTCCTCCACTTGTTCTCTCAATTCTAGGAATGTTAATATTTTAACATCCTTGTTTGCCCTTGCCCATGCTTCTGTAAATAGTTCCTTCCATAAAGTCTCCTCATTTGAACCTTTTGAAGTTAATCCCATTTGTTACTAAAACAAATATGTTATCAAACCTATTTTTTTTTCACAATTATTGATGACTAAGGTGACACCATAGAGCTTCCTCACCTCTGCTTCTCAGTGCTGCTACAGAAAAATTAGAACTGTACTCAGGCTCTTCATTGCTGCCATTGCAGCAGCTGCCGTTACCAAAGATGGCAGCTGGGTTCAATGTTGCAGAAACAGGAACATACCTGCTATCCCTGATGCTGGAGATATTTCAATAGTTTGCTGCTTTTTTGAAGAGAGTCTAAGTATTTTCTTTTGGTGATATGCTTAATTGAACAACAGAGAAAGGAGTGAGCTGGGGGAAAAAAATGATTTCAATAGTGTTGCTTGGGTAGAGAAGTAGTACAGCTTTTCTGTTCTTACTGATGTTGCGTTATTCCTGATGTTGGGCCATCAAGAAAAGTTTAGCAGTAATTTAAATATAAAATAATGTGTTTTTAAAAATACAATTAATTCTGGAGGAGGAATATGTAATACTATGACTTTTAGTAATCCTCTTAAGGAGAGAAGGCAAAAAGCAATGTCTCTCTTTTACAAAAAATTTTGAGCAAACAAGCATGCTGTACAAAAGACAGAAAATTGGTTGCAAGATGTAGCCTACTCAGATGAGAATGAGCCTTGTTAAGATACTATTCTCTAAGAGGTACTAAAAAAATCAGTTTTATAAAAATAGGCAGTATAATCTTAACTGAAAGGGCTGATATGTGCATATATTTATTTATGCATAGCAAATCTTGAGGAATTTCTTTTATTTGAGACATGGGCAAAATTTTAAGGGAGGGGTAGGTGTTGTTCAGAGTGATTAAACAAACACTATGAGTTAAAAACTCTATATTTAGACAAGACAAAACAAGTAATGCCATTCTGAGGTGTTAAAGTGAATAAAACCTTTTTGAAAAGCCTTCCCAAGCCCCACAAGACCAACTTAAACATCCCTCCTATGTCTTATCATTGCACCCATGACAACACTTGACACTTCCACTCATTACCTGATCACTTGCAAACTGTCGCCGCCATTACAGCATTCTATGCCAAGCACCTATCACATGATCTAAAGAACACTAAGAATAAATTAAATATTTTTACATAATAAAGAGACGTGCCATACATCCAATGCTTCAGCCATATTTAATTGTAATAGAGTTTCTTTATACTTTTTTGCATTGCATAATATAATTCCTGTATATAAGGTTTCCTACCCCTTCCTGTTTGTCAAATTTCTACTGACGTGTCTAGGCCATCCTCTAATACCCTTTTCAGTGAATTTCTCACCCAAGAAAGATATAGCTTATTTACCCTTGGAGCTTTATGTTTAAATTGGCAAGATGGTTTTCAGAGAAGTTGGACTAGCCAACTTCCCAAAAGGAAATGTTTTGTAGTCACTGTTCCTCAAATTTCTGCTATTCCCAAGGTGCTGATTAGCTAGATATCTTGTTTCTCTATTCCTTGGCGTGCTGCCATTTCATTCTGACTGTATTTAGAGTACACATTACCCCTACAGTATAGGGAATGGAAGAAGAGGGGAGGGGAAGGAAGAGGAGGGGAGTAGAAGGGAGTGGAGGAGAGGGAGAGGGGAGGGGAGAGAGAGAAGGGAAAGAGAAAAAGATCACCTATTCTTTCTACCTCTATTTGTAGATACACCCAAATCTTTGAGTGTTTTACTTTCCAAAATTATCTTCTTATTAATTTTTCACATAAGTTAGTAGTAATGAAAGACACTACTTAGAAATCTGGAGATAACCAAACTAAACCATCCAGTGCACAGTTTTTCATTCTGAGAATGATATATTTAGCTAAAACTAGATCTGGACAATAAGACGATTTTTTACATTGTCTATAAGCACAGCTTTGCAGGAACATTGCTCAGGGCTTCAGCCAATGAACTTCTTAAAAAATAAGGCATACTTTGTAGAGAAAAAAAATTAAAGCTCAGTCTTTTTTATAAGAAGTATATTTGTTTCTCTTTATTAGGTCATATAAAATGCTAACATGTAATAATGATATTATTTGTTACTTGATAATCTAATTGTAGTCTTTGCCAAAATGTTTTTCATTTCATTATGGTGGGCTTTTCACATTTTTCAGGAATCTATGCACTCACTAGAATATTATTAGAAACACATATTTTCTGACACATTCATGCATGAGATTATCAAGAATAGAGAACAAGAGTGGATTAAAAATTTGCAATAAGACTGGTCTTTGAATCAATTGAACGGAAAGTCAAGAAAAAATTAATAAAAGAAAAAAGACTAGTCTGAAACAGTTTCAAACAAGGAAGTTATTTCCCTAATTTATAACTAAAAAGACTTCTTCCTTCAGTAACCTTTTTTTCAGTGCAGTCCATTATGTGTTAAACTGTATAGGAATTAGTACTGATGGACTTATTAAAACTGTATAGGAATTAGTACTGATGGACTGTCAAAAGAACCTGTTTGCTTTTACTATCGAAGTTGTATTCAAAGACCAAATAATCAAATAATTCTCTATTCCACACTGGAGCCATGTGAAAGATTCTGAAAGAGCTTTTTCCTTCCCAGAGGGTCATGCTTTTTATTTGATAAAATTATCTACAGATTTCCTTTATAAAATGTAATCAGATCTCAATTATTATATAAATAATATGTTCTCAAATATTATATGAACACTTAAGGGGATTCTAAATTATATGCCACTTCAGGAATGCAAACATAGATAACTTAAAGGAGGTAAAAACTTTTTACCAAATTAAAATTCACTGAGTGGTATACTTAAAGAAACTCAAATATTTGAGGAGGATGATGGGGCTAATTTTACAGATATTTCACATTTATGCACAGTCATTTAGAACATATTTTTCAAAATACTGAAATCATCTCATTAACTTATACAACTTCCTTTTCACGTGCTACTGAAAGAAATGGTAGATAGATAGGTAGATAGACAGATAGATGGATAGATAGATAGATAGATAGATAGTTAGATAGATAGTAGAGAGCTAAAGAGGATCACAGAGTAGTCAGTTGATTTACACAGCTGCTGAGAGGGACGAGTCCTCAAACTAGAAAACATCACTGAACTATAGAATCCATGGCTTGGAAAAGTACCTAAAATTCTCTCCTCTATTTTCAGCGTCTCCTTAGGGTTCATACTCCTTTATAAGCAATAAAAATAACCAAATATTATATATTTATATCTGTATATTTCTAATTTAAAGTGGCATCTTTTTTAGAAAGTCTATAAAAAAGTAATAATCATATAAGTCACACTCATGCATGTCTATTTTGTTCCCTGTTAAGAGCAACTTTATCATTACTTGTTTGGAAAGCCGATCTTCCCTTAAAGGAATCATAATATTTTTTCCTTTATGTTTCTTTGTCTTAAACCAAGGAAGTTGGGTTAAGTAATCTTTAAGGTATCTTTTGTTTCAAAGATTCTCTGAATCTTGCTCTCACTTGGACCAGGGAGGGTAAATGGGTAAGGAAATGAATCTGAGATGGGTCAAGAAGGAAATAGGTATTGATCTGAACCTTGAATAATTGGCATATTTTTGACAGCTGAAGTTAGAAATCAATCCCATTGTAGGTGGAAAGGACAGCAGAAGCAAATGGCATGGAAGTCAAATAGTAAGTAGACTTACAAAGAAGAATCTTCGCAGTTAGGGTGGAGCCTTGGAAACTCTCTCTCTCTCTCTCTCTTTCATCTCTCTATTAGTCTGGTATAGGTGATCTACAAACGACATGGAGTGATAATGAGACAGATACAGAGGTGGTGGAATGCTGAATAGGTTAATAAACAATTCAACCCATTAGAGGAGCTCAGTAGCTCACAACAGCAGTAAGCTCAACTCCTCTGAGAATCCCCCTTTTTTCCACCTGTTTCTTTTTCATGATTTAAGCATTAGCTTATTATTTTAGCCTTGTTATTCTAAGTGGTTTATTATTCTTGATGAACAGTGAATTATTCTAATGGTGCTTATTATTCTATTCATTACAACTTCAGGCTGATTAGAAGTGAATAGCTGCTTAGGAGCCTTTCCAATAGCAAAATTAGATTTCTATAATTTTATGGTGCTTGTTTTTCAGTATCAGTAATTGTTCTGGAATTTTCCGTCACTTAACAATCCCTTTCTCTGCTTTAAACTACAAAGATATAGTCCAGTGATTACAAAATAAAGACATCTCTTTAAGGAGTAAAAGGAAACTTATTTTCAAATGACTTTATATTTAACATGGTATTTCAATTCTAAAAGTATCTCACAACCCTGCTTCATTTATAATAAATAGAGTATGGCAAAGATGATGCAATGATACTCCCATGGTTACTTTATGATATGGTTATACAAGTCTGCCTTGCTAGCATGAACTAGAGAGACTCCAAACTTTAGCTCGTTCTCATAGGATTGCAGACACTCTATGTCTTCCCTTCTTGCTTGCCTGCCTGCCCTATGGACTTTAGATTTGCTTAGCCAGTCCTTTAATACACTGTAATTTGTACACAATATATGTATATACATACACGTGCACATGTGTGTGTAAGAGAGAGAGAGCATGAACTGCTGCTTCTCTGGCAGAGCCCTAATGCCATCTTCATCCCCATGTTATTATTACTGTTATAGTATTTGCATTCTGTTCTATGACAATAACTGTCTTCCTAGTTTCTCCATATGTTAACTCAAAGATTGAAATCACTGCTCTTACGTGTTATCTTTTGCGTAATTCAGTACTGGGATTGAACATATAAGATAGATGATATTACTTTATGTTGTTAGAGTAATTCATTGTAATGCCATTACAATTGTGCAGCTCTAGTATCCCAAGTTTCTACATAAGCAAAGCAAAACTCAATTCACTGTGAGTGGTCATAACCTAGGAAAATAAAACTCAAGTTTAACTGACCAGAAACTGCCAACTAAATTCTAACTAGAGATTTTACCAATTAAAATCTGTGAATTAACTTCTAATCTCACTAGGGGCTTTTCACCTTAACCAATCATATATATTTTTGTCTTTCTTCCTCATACACTTAAAAAGTGTTTCCCTTGCACCATTTTAATGGAGCTCAAACCACTCGTGGTTTGGAGCTGCCTGGTTCAGAAATCATTGTTCAATTAAACTCTTTAAAATTTTAATGTGCCTAAGTTTATCTTTTAACAATAGTCATTAAGTATTTGCTATTCAAAGGTACCATTATTAAAAAATCGAAGGAAGAACAGATAGGAAGGGCAACATATGGGAATTAGCATTTAAATTATCCTTTTAATTTATCTATTATTATCAAGGAAAAGTGTTCCTTGTCACTGATCATGCTCATAACTGATTTTCTGGTTTTCATATCTCAAGCTTGTTCATTTACTTTTAATGATACTGTAAAAGAAGTACTTGCTTTATTCCACTCCTCATTGCATTCAGCCTTTTTACCAATAACAAACAGGTTTTTTTATGACACTTTTCATTTTCTTTCTTAGGACATTCTCATGGGATCTTCCTTACATAATTTGGACTAATTTTAATGTAGCCTGTTACATGTCTGTCATCTAGGATTTCATCTCATTGCTGATCTGAATTATTGTTTTTTAAATTTTATTTTAAGTTCCGGGATACATGTGCAGAATGTGCAGGTTTGTTACATAGGAATACATGTGCCATGGTGGTTTGCTGAACCTATTGACCCATCCTCTAAGTTCCCTCCCCCTCACTCCCCATCCCCCTCCTTTATGCCCTGGTGTGTGTTGTTCCTCTCCCTGTGTCCATGTGTTCTCATTGTTCAACTCCCACTTATGAGTAAGAACATGACGTGTTTGGTTTTCTGTCCCTGTGTTAGTTTGCTGAGGATGATGGCTTCCAACTTCATTCATGTCCCTGAAAAGGACATGATCTCATTCCTTTTGATGGCTGCATAGTGTTCCATGGTGTATATGTGCCACATTTTCTTTATCTAGTCTATCATTGATGGGCGTTTGGGTTGATTCCAGGTCCTTGCTATTGTAAATAGGGCTGCAATAAACATATGTGTACATTTGTCTTTATAGTAGAATGATTTATATTCCTTTGGGCATATACCCAGTAATGGGATTGCTGGGTCAAATGATGTTTCTGGTTCTGGATCCTTGAGGAATCACCACAGTCTTCCACATTGGTTGAACTAATTTGCACTCCCACCAACAGTGTAAAAGCGTTCCTACTTCTCCACAGCCTCACCAACATCTATTGCTTCTTGACTTTTTAATAGTCACCATTCTGACTGACCTGAGATGGCATCTCATTGGGGTTTTGATTTGCATTTCTCTAATGATCAGTGATGTTGGTCCTTTTTTCATGTTAGTTGGCTGCATAATTGTCTTCTTTTGAGAAGTGTCTGTTCATATCCTTTGCCCACTTTTTGATGGGGTTGTATTTTTCTTGTAAATTAGTTTAAGTTCCTTGTAAATTCTGGATATTAGACCTTTGTCAGATGAGTAGATTGCAAAAATATTCTCCCGTTCTGTAGGTTGCCTGTTCACTCTGATGCTAGTTTCTTTTGCCGTGCAGAAGCTCTTTAGTTTAATTAGATCCCGTTTGTCGATTTTGGCTTTTGTTGTGATTGCTTTTGACGTTTTGTCTTGAAGACTTTGCCTGTGCCTATGTCCTGAATGGTATTGTCTAAGTTTTCTTCTAGGATTTTTATGGTTTTGGGTCTTACATTAAAGTCTATAATCCATCTTCAGTTAATTTTTGTATAAGATGAAGGAAGGGGTCCAGTTTCAGTTTTCTGCATATGGCTAGCCAGTTTCTCGGCACCATGTATTGAATAGATCCTTTTTCCCATTGCTTGTTTTGTCATGTTTGTTTTAGATCAGATGGTTGTAGATGTGTGGTGTTATTTCTGAGGTCTCAGTTCTGTTCCATTGGTTTATATATCTGTCTTGGTACCAGTACTAGGCTGTTATGGTTAATATTGAATTATTCTTAAACCTCTACCTTTCTCTTTGTCAGCGTCCTTTTTGTTGTTTTGCTGAACTAGAAAGAGTAATTTTCTTTTTCAGAAAAGGACTGTGTATACTAGATTTTTCAATTATTGTATGTGTAAAGAAATCTGTCTTTATATTTTAAATTTGGAACATTAATAGCCATTTGACCATATGTAATAAAATTTTTTTAAAAAATAATTTTGACTCATAATACCAAATAACTTACTTCAGATTCTTCCAGCATTCTTCATCAGAGGTCTGATGTCATTCTCACCTTTGTTCCTTTGAAAACAACTTAGTCTTTCTCTTTAGAAGTTTGCATACACACTAAAAATAACAGGTTCTGAGTTGCTCCACATCCTCACCTCAGCTTAGTATTGTCACTCTAAGAAGAACGTTCAGTCTTTGTGGTGGGTGGGTATTAATGTTTTATTTTGGTTTATATTTACGTTTACCTAACGACTAAGGACTTTGAGCATCTTTTTCTGTGTGTCCTTTATGTCTTTGCCATATATATATATTCTTTGGTGAAATGTCTATTCAGATATTTTATCCTTTTGAAGGGTTCTTGTTAATGACTTATAAGAATTGAAACTGCATCCTAGACACTATATGGGATATACTGTACCGATACATAAGCTTGGATACATCTCAAACTGAACAGGTACACAACTGAACTCAATTACCTGATTTTTCTCCATCATACCTGTTCATCTTTCAATTATTCCCATCTTGGTAAATTACCCAATCAACCACAGCCATTGAAAAGAGTCTTGGTTTCTAGTATTTTCTTTTACCTAACATCTAATTCACCCTTCAATCTTTTCAGAAAAAATAAATATAATTTTTTTTATCATCAATGAATCCAGTCTAGTTCATGCCCAAGTCATTTGTCAATTACAATACTGTGATTGCCTTCAACCTAATCTCTCTTGCTTCAGTAGTGCCTTCCTACAGAAACCAGAGTAGTTTTAGAGACACACAGATTCCTTGCTGTCCTCTTTTCAAAGATAGATCTCTTAAACTACACTAAATTCCAAAATCAACCATCATCTAAGTAATCACTCCCAGAATTGTATATATCTCCATGCTAAATCACATTTTAGGATGCACGAAAATCCATAAAGTTTGGTAAAGCATGGATTTCAAGAACCACCCCTACAGATTCTAATTTTGTAGTTCTGGAGTAGGGAATACAAACAAGCTCTCCTCAACGCTGGTACTGATATCCATGGCTCATATACCCTAATCTACATGACCTTTGTCTTTCCACAATCTCCAGCCCAATATTCTTCTGTCATATGAGCCTTTTTTCTATCTTTTGTGTTTGGCAACCTTACAATATCAGAATACTTTTCTCTCCTTTCATTCTCTCCCTAGATTCTCTCCACACATCCCAGGCTGCATCTTTCTCATTATTCAAGTTACATTCATAGGTCATTTCCTTGAAAGGCCCACATCCTTCGAATCCATTCCTTGATCAAGTAACTAATTATTTAATAATTCTGTAATTATTTTATTACTAGTATTTATCACAATTTGAAATTACCTTATTTGAGCATTTATGTTTTCATTCCTATCTTGACCGCTCCCCCCCTAGAAAATAAATGCCATTAAGGAAAATACCTTATTCAAACTGTATTCTGTATACATAATTTTGAATATGCTCAAACATTTTTTGAAAAATGGAATTTTAGGATGACTGAAGAATAGTGACAGGAGAGAATTTTAATGAGCTAGGCAGAGATTAATTTTATTTAGGGCTTTGTGTAAAATGCTCACATTTATCTAATAAAGCATAATAAAAAGATAGGTCACTTAAGGACCTGTTTCTATTTCTCCTTCTGGATTTTGGCTATCTCTCTCATTTGGCAATTTTGCTCATCTGTACATTTAGCAGATTATACAAGCTTGATAAGCACTAACTATCTGGAAAGGATCCAGAAGCACTAATGAAGACAGAATGGTGAAAAAATATATTCTCGTATTTCTACAATGAGTGCACGTGACAAATTTCTTTGTGATGGCCCCAGTCATAAACACAGGAGAGTCATGTAGATTCTAAACATAGGCTAGTCACCTATACTTCTCTATAACTGAACACTTATTTATCCTAGAACTGCAGGCTTAAAATATTTGGCTCAATCTTGTGAAAGTTTAATCATTTTGGATTAAAATAACACCATGAAGCAAATTGGAATATCAAATGGTCATCAAATCCCTACTAGTGGAATAGTCAAAGAAATTGCAAACATCAGGACTCACTGATGTCAATATTATAGACAGTCATGGATTTTTCCTCTATTAACATCACCTCACCTCTACTATTTAAAGTAATGCCTTAGGAAATTATAATTATAAAATTCTGAGACCTAACTAACATTGGAACTCCAATGATAAGTAACTTATTTCTTATTTGTTTGATTTTTAAAAAAGCAAACATAAAATAGGAGTTATAATTATTTTAAATTAGCTTAAGATTGGTTGCAAGTATGAATAGAAAACTTAACTAGATAATATTAATTGCTTAATTTTGAATTAATTTGACTGTATTATTTTCAACCTGCTTTTCATAGTTCCAAACGTTAATGAAAAATGTTTTATACATTCGTGACTTAACGACCCCTATCATTTCCAAGTATAACAAATGTAGACTCAGTAAATATCATACAGCAATGGTCAAAATCAGTAATTAGGCTACTGTTTTTTAAGGAATAAAAAGGTATACATTAGCTCAAAGCAAACCGAATACTGCTATGGAAATGTTTTTTCTCTGTTAAAACTTCAAAAAAGCATTCAACCAGTAATCCCCCCCAGTCATGTAAAATGAAAAAAAGAAGAAACATGAATACATTTACAATTTTATATCTCAGATAAATAATTTAAAGTATGGTATATAGTCAAAGACATAGGACATGAGATTATTCTCTCCATTGTTCTCATATTTATTCTAGTTATATGAAAATTTGATACTTAGGTTTTATTTGCCCCATTCTGCAATATTTATAGGTTATTAAAAATGTTTAGTCTGATCCACTAAAATAAACTTTAGTGAAGTTATATTTCAAAATACAAGTACATATGAAAGTAAGGATAATGTTAAGTTTCTTGAACTAAACTTTATATCAATACAAATAAATTGCAGTTGCATTCTCTCATTTCAACCTGTCAAAATCAGCAAACAAATAGGACTATATACATTCAATGTTTGACTTCAATCTTGAAGAGATGAAAATGTTTCTACTCCTTTTAAAATGCCAGCTTTCTGTGATCTCTCAAGAGAATACATCATAAATTGCAGACTAAGTATATTAAAGCTTTCAAAATGTAATAAACAGAAAGTTTTGATGGTTCTGGCCTCTTAGGAAGCATTATAGCTATCTTATGTCATTGTTAGTAGACTAATATGCCCATACTCCTCTAATCAAAATTTATGAAAGTTTTACTTTTCCCCCATAATCTTTCAGATCACAATGGAAAGCTCATCACATGGAATTATTCAACCTCTTTGGTCTGGTAACATGAACACACATCTACACAATTTTTTCACCATTGAGAGGACACATTGGTTTTAAAGTCTGTCTCCTACTTTCAAAAATCCAAACTTAATTTCTATGGAAACAGGACTCTATAGCCTGCAGGTAATGTTAACGCAGCCTCTAATGCTAGTGCTGGTAGCTGACTTCCATTTCTTTTCCCTGTGAAAATAGATGTCGAAATGGTTAGGACCAAGGAAAGGTCTTGCAACGCTTCTTATAAAAAAAACTTTTCTTATTTCAGTTGCTCCAGTTTCTTCAGAAACAAGATGCTAAAGGTAACCAGATACTGAGAATGAAACTACCAGCTCATTTTAACTCCAAGGTGTCAGGCAAGTCTATGAATAAACTGTTATATAAAGCAAAAGAGCATTTAGTTTTTGGCTTCTTGAAATATTGAGGCATTACACACAGAAAAAGCTACTATTTAAAACATTAAACTTTTTTATTTCATTTTTAAAAATTATTTTAAAATGACATTTTAGGTACTTACAGCAGAAAGAGACTTATATACTATCTTTTAATACTTTAATCATAAGATTATACAAATAGCCTGGTACATGTAATGAAATGTGGCCTCACAGCGTACATCAAAGACAACCTAATTATTATTCCTATACATTAGTACTAGAAGGGATCCTTTCCTTTATGTGTTAACACCTGTTTTTTGAAATAATGTCTTGTGGCATTAACCCAGTTATTGGTATTAACTGGGTTGGAACACATTACGTATGAGTACCCTATAGCTATAAAATGTCTAATACTTAAGTTAAAAACGCATGACATTACTATCATTGAAGTATTTGTCAAAGTGCAATCCCTTTAGAAAGGAGTCTTATAATCATCATATCTAAATTAGCAGCTCACTAATCACTCTCTCCTGCTCCTATTGATATATTAATTTTATACGTATGTGTGGGTATGTGTGTGTATAATTAGTAGGTATATGTTAAATGTACATATAAAAAATATATGTTTTTTAATTAAAAGGGGACCACTCTAGAAGAGACTTGAGTGGCTGATGGTAAGATGCAACATGTGGTTGTTAATTAGATATAGGTTTAGACAAAGCATCTATTAAAATGCTGAGGTAAAAATTTATTCTCCAGGAGTGATAGAAATCATTAGTTGAAAAAGGCAGGTTACAAAAGAGCATAGAAAGAATATGATCTCATTTTGGTAAAACAATTTGTATATAGATATATGTGTGCATGTGTATATATATATATATATATATATACACACAAATATATAAAATATGTGAACAGAGGGGAATATATACAATAAGGTATTCAGAATGGAAATTATCTTCGGTAATGCCAATCTTAATGCTTTAATGTTCAGTGAAAACATTATTATTTTCTAATAATAATGTAACAATGTAACATTATTACAATGTAATAATCTAACACTGTAAAATAATAGTTTAATAATTTTGGCCTGGTTTAGGGCCAAAAATTGTACCTATGATCTTTCAGGACTGACCATTGGCAATTACAAGGTTTTGCCTGGCAACTTTCAGTAGGGAAAGTGAAACTTGTCACACCAAATTTGGTGTGCCAAGCTGGTGCCTTATAGTTTTCTGGAGGGGAGCTGCAGTTCAGGACTCAGTACTCCACTCCCAGTCCAACCATGCTCTTATACATCTGCATTCCTAGCCCAACCACCTCCTTTCAAAGTTGTCTGTATTGAAGACTCGACTGAGATACTTCTCAAGTGTCCTCACCAATAGCTCCCTGGTGGGAGTCTCAGTTGAGGCACTTTTCTCTACTTTAACTCAGTTACTTTCCACTCTCAGCCCTTTCCTCTCTTCTCCCTGTTCCAAGAGTCCTTACAGAGGCAGAAGCCTTTGGTTTGGGGCTCCTTGGCAGTGAGACAATTCTTCCTATCTGCATTGCATCAACCTGACATTCTTCCATTGCCATTCTATGGAGACAAATGTAACACCGGAGAGCCAGGGACTCTGCCTGTTGCTTGCACTGTTGCAGTAAGTGTATAAAAGCTACACTCTTATTTTCAGTTTGGCTGTTTGTCCTAATTGACGACCTCAACACCTGATTGCTCAACAGTATACAGCAACTTCATTTGGTTAATATTTTAGTTGTAATGTTTTAATAGTTTTCTAGTTTATTTTCTTGGACTTCTTTTTTAGAAAGGTATTTCTACCATCAGATATAATTATGAAATTGCTTGCCTCTTGCATTCTAATATGTATACCTCATTTCTTTTTCCTGTGTGTCCAAATGCTTCTGCATTTTTAGTACGATGGTGAATAATAGCTGTGGAGGATAGTCCTATATAAGTCGTGACTTTAAAAATACCAGGTTTTGTTTATTTCTAGTATTTCATTTCTGGGTTTGAGAGAGACAACTTTTAAAAGGTCATATGGATCATCATGGTGGACGGGAGGCAGGACTAGATTGCACCTATGACTCAGATGGATGGAGCAGCGTGTGGAGGCTTGCATTGTGAATTTTAGCTCCAGATTGAGTGTAAGAACAAACCAGTGATCTTGAGAGGACCCACAGACCCTCTGAAGGAAGAGGACTGCTCCTGCAGAACCCAGGAGACACTCCCAAGTACTGTGCGTGCCTCAACTGGGGAAGTGGGAAAGGGAAAGCCTCCTCTCCTAAACACATACTTGCACTGAAGAAACCGAAGGTCTGTTTGTGGAAGAAATTTTCTACCTTACTTGGAGCCGAGTTGATTTAGGGAGCCTGGTAAAATACAGGGATAGAGGAAGCAGCAGAAAGACCCTGAGAGCTTGCTGGGTCCCCTAGCAGGCCATTCCTACCTAGCACCATAGGGATCCATCAGGAGGGTGGCCAGAAGAGAGGGGGCTGGGCAGGGGGAACACCACAGGGAGATGGAACTCTCCAGCTGAACTTTGTCACAAGTTGAACCAGGTGAGAAGTCTCCTGACCAGAACTTGGGGGAACAGTGTGAATCCAGTGTGCAGACTCCACAGGCAGGAGAAGAACTAAGCCCTTTTCTTTCACCGCCTGGGAGGCAGGTAGCCTGGGGCAAGTTCTGAAACCTGGCTCACCCACCACCTGGAAATAGATTTGGAGCTGTTAGGCACAGTGGGAGTGAGACAGGCCCTTCAGTTTGTGTGAGACCTGGGTGAGGCCTGTGACTGCTGTCTTTCCCCCCGCTTCACTGACAACCTGCATGACTCAGCAGAGGCAGCCATAATCTGCCTAGGTACACAACTCCATTGACCTGGGAACATCACCCCCATCCCCTTAACAGCTGTAGCAAGACTCGTCCAAGGAGAATCTGAGCTCTGACTAGCAATGCCTAGCACTGACCCACCGGATGGTCCTTCCCTACCCACCCTGGTAGCTGAAGACAAAGGGCATATACCCTTGGGAGTTCTAGGTCCTCACCCATCACTGTTTCCTCTTCATACTACCACAGCTGGTGCTCTCTGGAAAGTATCACTTCCCAGCAGGAGGCCAACTGGCACAAAAATAAAGCATTAAACCACCAAAGCTAAGAACACTCACAGAGTCCATTGCACCCCCTGCCACCTCCACTGGAATAGGCACTGGTATCCAAGGCTGAGAGATCAATAGATGGTTCACATCACAGGACTCTGCACAGACAACCCCCAGTACCAGCTCAGAGCTGAGTAGACTTGCTGGGTGGCTAGACCCAGAAGAGAGACGACAATCACTGCACTTTGGCTCACAAGAAGCCATATCCATAGGAAAAGGAGGAAAGTACTATGTCAAGAGAATACCCCACGAGACAAAAGCATTTGAACAACAGACTTCATCCCTAGACCTTCCTTCTGACAGAGTCTACCCAAGTGAGAAGGAACCAGAAAACCAGCCCTGGTAATATGACAAAACAAGGCTCTTTAATACCTCCCAAAAATCACACTAGTCCACCAGCAGTGGATCCAAACCAAGAAGAAATCACTGATTTATCTGAAAAAGAATTCAGGAGGTTAGTTATTAAATTAATCAGGGAAGCACCAGAGAAAGGTGAAGCCAATGCAAGGAAATCCAAAAAACAATACAAGAACTGAGCGGAGAAATATTCAAGGAAATAGATAGCTTAAAGAGAAAACAATCAAAACTTCAGGAAACACTGGACACACTTACAGAAATGCAAAATGTTCTGGAAAGTCTCAGCAATAGAAATGAACAAGTAGAAGAAAGAAATTCAGAGCTCAAAGACTAATTCTTCGAATTGACCCAATCGAACAAAGACAAAGGAAAAAAAAAAAAATAAGAAAATGTGAGCAAAGCCTCCAAGAAGTCTGGGATTATGTTAAATGACCAAACCTGAGAATAACCAGTGTTCCTGAGGAAGAAGAGAATTCTAAAAGCTTGGAAAACATATCTGGGGGAATAATTGAGGAAAACTTCCTTGGCCTTGCTAGAGAAGTTTTATTTCAAAGAAGAATTCCTTGAAAACAAATAACACCTGGGAAGTTCATCACAAAAAAATCATTGCATAGGCATATTGTCATCAGGTTATCCAAGGTTAAGTTAAAGGAAAGAATCAAGAGCTGTGAGATAGAAGCACCAGGTAACCTACAAAGGAAAACCTATCAGTTTAACAGCAGATTTCTCAGCAGAAACTCTGCAAGCTAGAAAGGTTTGGAGCCCTATCTTCATGTTCCTCAAACAAAAAAAAATTATCAGCGAAGAATTTTCTATCCAGCAAAACTAAGCATCATATATGAAGGAAAGATACTGTCTTTTTCAGACAAACAAATGCTGAGATAATTCGCCATTACTAAACCGCCACTATAGGAACTGCTAAAAGGAGCTCTAGATCTTGAAACCAATCCTGGAAACACATCAAAACAGAACCTCTTTAAAGAATAAATCACACAGGACCTATGAAACAAAAATACAAGTTAAAAAACAAAAAACAAAATCAAAAAACCAAAGTACACAGGCAACAACAGCACAATGAATGCAATGATACCTCATATATCACTACTAACATAGAATGTAAATGGCCTAAATGCTCCACTTAAAAGATACAGAACCACAGAATGGATAAGAACTTACCAAACAACTATCTGTTGCCTTCAGAAGACTCACCTAATGCATAAGGACTCACATAAACTTAAAGTAAAGGGGTAGAAAAAGGCATTTCATGCAAATGGACACCAAAAGCAAGCAGGGGTAGCTATTCTTATATCAGACAAAGCAACAGCAATTAAAAGAGACAGAGAGAGACATTCTGTTATGGTAAAGGGCCTTGTCCAAGAGGAAAATATCACAATCCTACACATTTATGCACCTACCACTGGAACTTACAAATTTATTTAAAAAATTACTAATAAACCTAAGAAATGAGATAGCAACACAATAGTGGGGGATGTCAGTACACCACTAACAGCACTAGACAGGTCATCAAGACACAAAGTCAACAAATAAACAATGGATTTAAAATATACCTTGGAACAAATGGACTTAACAGATGCATACAGAACATTTCATCCAGCCACATACGCATTCTATTCAATAGCCTGTGGAACTTTCTTTAAGATATACCATATGAGGCCCTAAAACACCCTCAATAAATTTAAGAATATTGAAATTATATCAAGCACTCTCTCAGATCACAGTGGAATAAAACAAAATCAACTCCAAAAGGAACCTTTGCAAATATATGGAAATTAATCTGCTCCTAAATGGGCATTGGGTCAAAAACTAAATCAAGATGGAAATTTAAAAATTCTTCAATCTGAATGACAATAATGACACAACCTATCAAAACCTCTGGGATACAGCAAAGGCGGTACTAAGAGGAAATTTCATAGCTCTAAACACCTCTGTCAAAAAGACTGAAAGAGCACAAACTGACATTCTAAGGTCACACCTCAAGGAACTAGAGAAACAAGAACAAACCAAACCCAAACTCAGCAGAAGAAAGGAAATAACCAAGATCAGAGCAGAACTAAATGAAATTAAAGCAATCAAACAGAAAAACCCACAAAAGATAAATGAAACTAAAAGCTAGTTCTTTGAAAAGATAAATGAAATTGGTAGGTCATTAGCAAGATTAACCAAAAAAAGAAGAGAGAAAATCCAAATCAGTTCACTAAGAAACTAAACAGGAGATATTACAACTGACACCACTGAAATACAAAATATCATTCAAGGCTACTATGAACATCTTTACACCTATAAACTGCAAGACCAATCCTTTCAACACTATTCCACAAGATAAAGAAAGAACCCTCCCTAATTTATTCTATGAAGCCAGTATCACACTAATACTAAAACCAGGAAGGACATACCCAAGAAAGAAAAAGAAAAACTACAGACCAATATCCTTGATGAACATAGTAAAATTGTTAACAAAATATTAGCTAACCGAATCCAACAACATATCAAAAACATAATCTACCATGATCAAGTGGGCTTCATACCAGGGATGTAGGGATGGTTTAATATACGCAAGTCAATAAATGTCATACATCATATAAACAGAATTAAAAACAAAAATCACGTGATCACCTCAATAGATGCAGAAAAAGCATTCGACAAAATCCAGCATTCCTTCTTGATTAAAACTATCAACAAAATCTGCATACAGGGGACATACCTCAATGTAATAAAACCAATCTATGACAAACCCACAGCCAACATAATACTGAATTGGGAAAAGTTGAAAGCATTCCCTCTGAGAACTGGAACAAGACAAAGATGCCCACTCTCACCACTCCTCTTCAACATAGTACTGGAAGTGAGGGAATGTATTCTCTTTCCAGGTTCACAAGGGGGTGTAATTCCAAGGGCAAGAACTTCACAATGCCCCTCTCCCCCTCTCTCCATCTGGAAGACTTAACAGTCTTTGTTTTAATTTTGTGGGCATGGGAAAATAATCAAAGTCAATCACTCCAGCAGAAGTTTAAAGGAATTCTTTTCATTGTCCAGGGGATTTGGAGAAGGTGGGGAATTCCTCCCAGGTTAAAAGTCCCTGTCTCCCTCAGCTGGGCAGATTTCTCCCTCTGGGGTCCCCTTCCACACTCATGGAAGCTGCTTTTCCCTCCTGGATTCCATCTTTCTGGATTCTCTCACTCAGTGTGAGAGGAGCTGTCCTTCTTGGTTTTCTCCCTCTGAGAATGCTTCTCACTCAGTGTGAGAGCTGCTTTTCCTTCTTCTCTGTCAGTGTAAAACCTAGCTGTTTCTCTCTCTCTTTCTCTCTACCTAAATAAATCACTTTCTGCAAAAACTTTTTGGGTCCGGTATTTACTTTACCAGTGCACCACACCCGGCATGGTCCCCTCTCCCATTCTTGGATGAGTGAGGGACCAAGAGCCTGGAAAAACATCCTCTTAGGGGAGCTGTGCCTCCCCCTGCACCCCAAAACCCAGAAACAGAAGTCTTAGCCAGAGCAACCAGATAAGAGAAGAAATAAAAGATATCCAAATCAGTAAAGAGGAAGTCAAACTGTCACTGTTTGATGATAATATGATCATTTACCTTGAAAACCCTAAAGACTCCTCCAGAAAGCTCCTAAAACTGACAAAAGAATTCGGCAAAGTTTCTGGATACAAGATTAATATACAAAGATCAGTATCCTGTCTATACACCAACAGTGACCAAGAGGAGAATCAAATCAAGAACTCAACCCCTTTTACAATAGCTGCAAAAAATAAAATACTCAAGAATATACCTAACCAAGGAATTGAAGACCTCTAGAAGGGAAACTACAAAACACTGCTGAAAGAAATCATAGATGACACAAACAAATGGAAAAACATCCCATGCTCATAGAGGGGAAGAATCAATACTGTGAAAATGACCATAATGCTGAAAGCAATCTACAATTTCAGTGTAATCCCCATCAAAATACCACCATCATCCTTCACAGAATTAGAGAAAACCAATTGTAAAATTCATGTGGAACAAAAAAAGAACCTACATAGGCAAAGCAGTACTAATCAAAAAGAACAAATCTGGAAGCATCACACTACCTGATTTCAAACTATATTATAAAACTATAGTCACCAAAACAGCATGGTACTGGTATAAAAATAGGCACATAGACCAATGGAACAGAATATAGAACCCAGAAATAAACCCAAATACTTAAACAGCCAACTGATCTTCAACACAGCAAACAAAAACAAAGTATGGAAAGGATTTACTTTTCAACAAATGGTGCTGGGATAATTGACTAGCCACATGTAGGAGAATGAAATTGGATCCTCATCTCTCACATTGTAAAAAAATCAACTCAAGATGGATTAAGTACTTAAATACAATATCTGAAACTACAAAAATTCTAGAAGAAAACATTGGAAAGACCCTTCTAGACGTTGGCTTAAGCAAGGATTTCATGATGAAGAACCCAAAAGCAAATGCAATAAAAACAAAGGTAAATAGTTAGGACTTAGTTAAAGAGCTTTTGCATATTAAGGAACAGTCAGCAGAGTAAACAGACAACCCACAGAGTGGGAGAAAATCTTCACACTCTATATATCTGACAAAGGACTAATATCCAGAATCTATAACAAACTCAAATCAGTAAGAAAAAAACAAACAGTCCCATCAAAAAGTGGGCTTAGAACAGGAATAGACAGTTATCAAAAGAAGATATACAAATGACCAACAAACATATGAAACAATGCTCAACATCACTAATGATCAGGGAAATGAAATCAAACCACAATGTGATACCACTTTACTCCTGCAAGAATGGCCATAATCAAAAAATCAAAAACGATAGATGTTGGCATGGATGCAATGATCAGGGAACACTTCTACACTGCTAGTGGGAATGTAAACTAGTACAGCCACTATGGAAAACAGTGTGGAGATTCATTAAAGAACTAAAAGTAGAACTACCATTTGATCCAGCAATCCCACCACTGGGATCTACCCAGAGAAAAAGAAGTCATTATACAAAAAAGATACTTACATGCACATGTTTATAGCAGCACAATTAATAATCTCAAAATCATGGAACCAACCCAAATGCCAATCTCAATGAGTGGACAAAGAAACTGTGGTACATATATGTATATGTGTGTGTATATATATATATTCCATTATATATATATATATATATTCCATATATATATATTCCATTATAATATATATATACCATTATATATATACATATATATATATTCCATTATATATATACATATATATATATTCCATTATATATATACATATATATATAATGGAATACTACTTAGCCATAAAAAGGAATGAATTAACAGCATTTGCAGTAACCTGGATAAAATTGGAGGCTATTATTCTAAGTGAAGTAACTCAGGAATAGAAAACAAAACATCATGTGTTCTCACTGATATGTGGGAGCTAACCTATGAGGACACAAAGGTATAAGAATAATGGGCTAGACTGTGGGGACTTGGGAGAAAGATTGGGAGGGGGGTGAGGGATAAAAGACTACAAATATGATGCAGTGTACACTGCTCGGGTGATGGACGCACCACAATCTCACAAATCACCAGTAAAGAACTTACTCATGTAACCAAATACCAACTGTACTTCAAAACTTATGGGAAAAAAATAATAAATAAATAAATAAATAGTATTAATTCAAAAAAAGTGCAGAACACTGTAGAAAGTATAATGCCATTTATATAAATTTTTAAAACATGAAAAATTAGTACTTTACCTTTCATAAAATATATAATACATATACAGATTTTAAATGTGTGTGTATATCATAAATATAATATGTAAACAAACACCAACCTCCTCCAGGGAAGGAGAGGAATTATTAGGTAGAAACTTCAAATGTATCTGTAACATAGTGTTTCTTAGCAAATGTCTGAAGCACAGATGGTAAAATGTTCTGATTTGATATATCTAGCTTTTAGGAACAAAGGTGTTTATTATATTACTATACTGTATTATGCAAGAGTTTTCAAATTATTAAAATTAAAGCAATACATACACACAAAATAAAAAAAGTGGTACAACTTGCACATATCAATCTCTTATACTATTTGCAGTTTATAAAGAAGGTTTACATGTATCAACTCATATCCATCTGTAACACTATTCATCAACTAGTAGAAAAACAAATTCACTGCAGTATTTTATCAACAAATAAATCATATGTTACCGGAAACTGCAGTTCAAACAAGTTGATTTATAAATCGGTTTTGAATAGAAAATGTAAATTCTGTAGAGTAACAAATCAAAATTAAATGACTACAAGCTAAGTGAAAAAGCATTGATTTAAAAGATTTTTAAATTACACAAAGCAGTTAAATAGCATGCCACTTAATAAATAGGATTGTAACATAATCTGACTTGAAATCAGCAGGCAGGTAAATAACAAGTATGACAAATAATAAAAATTCAACATTAATGCTACCACATACACACATGCATATTTATTTATTAGACTATATGGGTGTTTTATTAAAAATGGATAAGTCTACTGGTTTTGGAGAGCTAAACCCAATTTATTTTTTCTCGGACTTACATATAAAGCATACAGTTTAGGACCCCTGTATTTTATTTAAACCAATCAGAATAAAATTGTAACCTCAGGAAAATAATGAAAGAATAGAGAAGAAAAATTAAATTGAATATGGAATTTTCCAAATAATTTTGCTCTGAAGACTGTTGGTCTTTTAAAGCTTTCATTTTCATTACTATTTGGGGTTAAACTAAATCCACAAATCATTTCACAACAGACTTTTCGGAGAACTAACATTGACTTACTATGAGACATATCAAAAGAAGCCTATTTAGGGAGTATCTCAGAATTGGAAAGGACCTCAGAAACTAATCCAATGATTCCCTCAATATCTGTGTTGGTAATCATTCAGCATCTACTTGAATATTTCTAACAATAAAAACACCTAACTACTTACTAAGGCATTGCTTCCTAAAATGCATACAAATTTGGAGAAGGCTGAAGTATAGATCATGAAGATTTCATGAGAGTTTTCCAGAGTTATACAATAGTCCTGTATCAGGAAGCTACAGCCTCCAGGCATCCAAAATAAAGCTGCCAATACCAGGAAATGACAAGGGTTGAAAATATCCTAATTAGGAAATGCCTACTATGATCTGTAACAGCTGGATGGATGCTGGGAGCCCTGTTTCTTCCCATCCCCCACCTCACTTCTGTCTTCTAAATCACATGCAAGGGGATCTGATTGCTAAACTTTGGTTACATTTAGAACCCCAGTAACCCAGAAAATACTATTGTTATCTTCTAGTTTCTGCACAATCGAGGAATACAAGTACAGCAATAAAATGGAGCTGAGTTGCAGTCTCACACATTCATCAGAGACAAAAAAACCTAAGCTTCTCTTTTATCGTCATGAAGTATTTCCTGCTATGATATCCTAAACCACAATCCAAGCAATAGTTATTTTAAAGTGTTTAAAGATTTACCATATTACATAGCATGTCCCTACTTTTTGGTAGTCCATTCTAAGCAGAGACTGAGGGTGTATCATCTTACTCTAAGTTCCTGTATGCCTCATCTTTACATAATCTAAATATTACACAGGTAACATACTTTAGCAGTATAAATGATTATTAACATTTTTAACATTTCATCATTGTATCCCCTTCAAATCAAAGAGATAATACAATGCATAAAGTAAAAATGGGTAAATGGGTCACTTTTTATATGTTAACAGTAACTTTATGTCTTTTATTCCTCTACAAATTAGTTGTTTCTCTCCATGAAAACGTAAAGCATGTTTTGACTTCTAGTTTGTAAAAGCTATATACATTTATCATATATAAAATGTAAAATATAAATATTTAAAAAACGAAACGGACTAACAGAGAGTGTCAGCAGATACAATTAAATTACTTTGTTCCTTATTGAAATTTATATATTCAAGCCTGGCCAAATGGCGAAACCTCTCCTCTACTAAAAAAAACAAAAATAGAAAAATTAACCAGGAGTGGTGATGGGCACCTGTAGTCTCAGCTACTCAGGAGGCTGAGACAGGAGAATCTCTTGAACCAGGAGGCAGAGGTTGCAGTAGCTGAGATCGCACCACTGTACTCCAGCCTGGGTGACACTGTGAGAGTCTGTCTCAAAAAAAAAAAAAAAATTTGTAAATTCACTGGGGCTTTGATTTTAATGGAATATTAAGTTCATGGTGCTAAATAAAATATTCTTAAAGGACTAAATATTTTGAGTTGGAGAAAGCTTTTATCAGCCTGACCAAGAACTATCAATGAAAAGAAATACCATCACTTGACATAGCTGCCAATAGTGTCACTCAGTCTTTATTATGTATTTACTTGAAAAGATTGGATTTATTTAACATTGAATAAGAGGTGTAAAGGCCAACATTTTACCCAACCAGTCTGCTAATCTAGCAAGCAAACTAGAAGCTCAAGATCTTGATAGCTCCCTAACCATATTGTGTTGAACTCAGTGTATTCCAGTGAACATTAAGAATTTCTCTCCATTTTAAGCTGTTGTATATAGTTACCGTCTTTGCTCTCAGGGATAAATAGAAATATATTTTATAAGTAGATGATAGCAATTTGTAGAAATGTCATGGTAATGAGAAGGAGGGTGATGAGTTGTGGGAAAATAGCAGAGTATAATATCAAAATAGATAAAAGTTTTATAGAATAGGCCCTGGCTGCCATATCCATCATTCTCCCAGCTAAATGCTGCAATGCAGTTACAAATAAAAGTATTTCCACCTTAGAAACATTCCCAGTTTTGCTTTAGCCTGTGTTCCACTGAGATCCTTGCAGAGTGGGAGCTGTAGGCCATGGGTCAGCTGTTAACATTGAATTCATATGCCAAGCCCACCCCGCCCCACCTTTGTGAATTCAAGCAAATAATTTTTCACAGATTCAATCACATTATTCTTCTGTCTTTTCTCTTATATGCCTTAATTTTAGGGGGAAAAAATGTTTTCATTACTACCCTTGATTGTGGTCTTTGGCTTTTCATGTACATGTAGTGTTTCCCTGAAACAATCCTAGGGGTCACCCTGCTCACTGGTCTCTGACTGCAGCTTGGAATTAGTTTTTTTGTGGAAGTGGTTACACTAATGGAAAGCTTAGTATGTGACAAGCACTATTCTAAATCCGTTTCACTTATTAGCCAATTTAATTCTTTGAATATCTCCATTTTACGGATGAAAAAACTGAGGCACAAAAAGTTTAAGCAACTTGTCAAAGATTACTTGTAAGTGGCAGAGTTGGAATTTCAATCAAACAGTTAGGCTTCATGCCTAACTTTTTTTTTGCTATACACCATTTGAGTAGAAAAGTAGAAGAGAGAGCAGTTTCCCTCCTAGTTTCTTAGGTGATCGGCATGCCTTATGCCCTTGATGTTAGACTTCGCTAGTTTTGTCAGTTCTGTTTCATTACACTGCATGCACCACTTTCCTTCTTTGAAGTCCTCTGAAATAGTAACCCCTCAAGAAATTTATGGAGCATTAGTTTTTTTGGTGACAAAATATGTTCTTTTGGTTTTATCTTTGTTTTTACAGTTTGGTTTAGAGAAATAAAACATTGTTATAATAATTGGTTTTGCAACAATTCTTTTGGAGTGACTTCATGTATTGCAAACTGACGCTTTCATAGACAGAAAATTTTTCATTATAACGTTCTTCTGGTTATGCAGTGTACTAACCAATTATTTGGTTTAAGCTAGTTACAAAAGACAAGGCACAAAAAGAGATTTTGAGTGTAAGCAAGTGTTATTTTATTACTTTCTCTTGTTGATTGCTATAATTAACAAAAATCCCCTCGTTTTAAGAACAGTGTTCAGATTTCTATGAAGTCAGATCATACCATCATTCCACTTAAAACTGCTTACATGTTAATTGTTCTTTTTCTTACATTTATGAAATATAGGAAACAGTACATTTCAAGTGGATAAAGTTTACCAAATAATTCACTGATCTCAGGTTACGTTTAAAAATTGTACATAAGCAACCTTGTTATAAACCACTTCAGTTTCAAAGTAGCATTAAAAAAAAAAAAAAGTTAAAAACCCTAGTAAATAGCCAATACCTAGAGCTTCTCATCATTACACCATTTCTAGCCAACTACTTAGCCTAGGAGTAGAGTTTATTGTATGCCTCGCTACACATGTTCTCAGAAGAAAGTCATCCTTTTAACATTTTCAGTTTACAGCACACCTGAAAATTCCTGAAACTGGGAATGAGATGCTCCAGGCTGCTTCTCAGAGGTCCCTTAATATTTTGTTCTTATTTATATCTTCTTAGCATAAAAAAAAAGGTAACATAAGAAATGGTCAAGGATGTAGAAACTGGAATAAAGTAAAAACAAGTTAGACTCCAGTAGACAGAATTGATATACTCTTTTCCACAGGCTGACTTTTCAAAGGATTCTTTTTTCAGCCAGCAGGTGTCTACAGGTGTAGGCTGGCAGTTATCATCAACTGGCAATCCATGAAGAGTCAGCAATACCAGAGTAATTGCCATGGGAGGATAAATTAGCCTAAGTGCTGCTTGCCAGCAGAGATCTGTTGGAAAGCTCTCTTCCTCTCATTCTGGATCGGATGTGCCAATTAAGTGTAGCTCTTCCTATGAGGAAAAGGCTTAAAGTAACAGCAAAGCTTAATTTGCAAGTAAGGAGAAAAACAAACCTTCTCTCTGAAGAGTTCTACCTCTTCTAATCCCTATTGCCATTTAAGCATATAATATTTCTAGAGTCATTTAATTTCCCTACTAACAAAAACTATGAAGTATTTTAAGAAAAAGTTATCATGCTCAGAACAAAAATGTTGAAAAATTGTATATTCAAACTAGAAGTTACATAAATAACTTCTCCAGCTGCATTTCAATAGTAAGAAGTAAACTTTATAAAGCTGTTGGTGAAGTACTACTCACACACATATTACCTAATTTGCCATAAGTAGAAAACTTAGAAAAAGCATTTCTTACAGTTAGAAATAAATACAATACTTAACATTTCCTCCAAAGTGCAAATCAATGATGTTACTAGACCATTACATACTACATGATTTGAATAAGATCCTGTTCAGCTGGAAAATGATGAAACAGGATGTGAATACACGCTTGCGTTTATGAAAATTCACCTCTGCTTATCACCCACGCTAGGTTTATTCAGTGGTTCTGATTTCAAGTAACTTTATTACTTCAATAATATCACTTTACTGAATATAGACATAAATGTTCAAATTATTATGACATTGAAAACAACTCGTGGAAAATAAAATATCATAAAAAGTCCATTGTAAGAATACATGCCTTGATGTTAATTGAGAGTATGGCATGTTTTTTATACCACTCTGAACTTGTAAATAAAGAAGTAATATTTGATGGGTGAAAACTATTTAACAAGTACTACATGCATATTTCCTCATTACTCCTCAAAATATTACTGGGGTATAGAAAATATCAACCCCAAGTTAAGATAAGAATTATAGGGATTTTCAGAGTTAAATCATCACTCAACTACTATGTGGTAAGTAGTAGAGCTTGAAATTGAACCTGAGTGTATGAGCTCCGTTGATTTTGTTCTTTATTCTGCTGCTCAAATAGAACATTCCTTTTACCTTGCATTTTATGCCAAACATTATTTTGCCCAACGTAACATATTTATAATGAACATAGAGTTCCTATGCATTTTTAAATTAGTATTTTCTTATTATTTAGTTTTATATTTGAAGCTTTTTTTCTGTTAAAAATACATATTATTATTATTATTATTATTTTATTGTACTTTAGGTTCTGGGGTACATGTGCAGATCATGCAGGATTGTTGCATAGGTATATACCTGGCAAGGTGGTTTGCTGCCTTCCTCCCCCCCATCACCTATATCTGGTATTTCTCCCCACGTTATCCCTCCCCCCCTCCCCACCCCCTGCTGTCCCTCCCCTAGTCCCCCCCCCAACTGACCACAGTGTGTGATGCTCCCCCTCCCTGTGTCCACATGTTCTAATTGTTCAACACCTGCCTATGAGTGATACCATGCGGTGTTTGATTTTCTGTTCCTGTGTCAGTTAGCTGAGAATGATAGTTTCCAGATTCATGCATGTCCCTATGAAGGACACGAACTCATCGTTCTTTATGACTGCATAGTATTCCATGGTGTGTATGTGCCACATTTTCTTTATCCCGTCTATTGTTGATGGACATTTGGGTTGGTTCCAGGTCTTTGCTATTGTAAACAGTGCTGCAATGAACATATGTGTGCATATGTCTTTATAATAGAACAATTTGTAATTCTTTGGGTATATACCCAGTAATGGGATTGCTGGGTCAAATGCTATTTCTATTTCTAGGTCATTGAGGAATCACCACACTGTTTTCCACAATAGTTGCACTAATTTGCACTCCCACCAACAGTGTAAAAGTGTTCCTATTTCTCCACATCCTCTCCAGCATCTGTCTCCAGATTTTTTAATGATCGCCATTCTAACTAGTGTGTTTATTATTAATCATTGTACGACTGCATATATTTATCAGTAGATAATCTTGCCAATTTCATTCCCATATTGGGCTATCAAAAGTAAAGTACCCAAGCAAATGATGATGAAAATAAAGACATAAATCATTAGTAAAGATGATAAGAATTTCTAAATCACATGGACAGCAGAGTGGTTCTTGTCTTAAAGATACAAATTGATATTTTCTGTTAAAAATGGTTTGCATTTCAATACATAAATACTCCTAGAGCTGTTTAATTAACAGTCATTACAAATTGGAGCCTCCATTATTTGAATACTCTGACCATTTTCCACAAAAGTCATTTTAACTGTCACTCGGTTTTCTTTCATCACACCATATAATCATGTGCTTGAAAGTATGAGGATTCTAAGATAAAACAAGACATTGAACAATAACATGAACAAAATTATAAGCCATTTATCCTTTCTCTTTCAAGAAAGCATTGAATTGACTTTTCAATAGCATCAGAAAGAGTTAAACCATCATTCTTTTATTAATACATCATAGATAGATCATGTGGCAGAAACAGCCTGCACCTGTGTTCAAGAACCAGCTGTTGCTGATAAAAATTAATGTCTGTAGAGTCCTCACTGGCAATGGATGATGGAGCCATTAATCAAAACTGGACAAGTTTACCAGGGTTTCAAAGTTTGGCACCATTATAATTTGTTCAAGAGTTTCCTGAGAAGTGTAGGTGAAAGAAAAAAGTTACATAAAATTTATGATGAAGTAAAGCCAAGCTTTTTTTTTCTTGAGATGGAGTTTCGTACTTCCCAGACTGGAGTACAATTGCATGATCTTGGCTCACCACAATCTCCACCTCCTGGGTTCAAGCAATTCTCCTGCCTCAGCCTCCCGATTAGCTGGGATTACAGGCATGCACCACCATACTCGGCTAATTTTGTATTTTTACTACAGACAGGGTTAATCCATGTAGGTCAGGCTGGTCTCAAACTCCTGACCTCAGTTGATCCTCCTGCCTTGGCCTCCCAAAGTGTTGGGATTATAGACATGAGCCACCTACCATGCCTGGCCTCAACCTTTTCTAACACTGGTTTAGGTCTTTTGGATTCTTCTTTGCTATTAAGATTCTTATTTTTATATTATGCATGCAATTTATCCTACCTCTTTACCATATGCTGATAATCACCAGAAAAAAAAAAAAAGAAATATCAAGGAATATAAAATTAAATCAAAATAATCCAAAGCAAGCATATAGATACATATTCTTAACCTATAATTCTAAAATATATTCCTCACTTGATGTAAGTTTAATCTATTATGCACTTGAATAAACACAATGTAAAATAGTACGTTTTGTTCTGCTTCTAGCCAAGATGAAAAAACAGAAATCAGATTTAAATTCTTTTTTGAGACTTTTTTTTTAACTGGAAAAAATAATATAAAGCAACAAATTCAAGATTTTGAAATTAGACATTTTTGAGAGATGTCAAACAAAGAAGGTGAGCATTACAACTGCTCTACAATACTGTCTAGAGACTATTTCTGGGTTACAGCACAGAGAATAGGAACCTAAGTAGACCTTAGCAATCTCTCTTTGGAAAGACTAAGCTGGCAATATGGCAAGCAAAGGAGAGGGTTATTAGGACAAAGTCTCTGAAGGAAGAAAGCTACGTGGAGTGGAAACTCAAGAGATATCACCATCAAGTTGTAGCCACATACTAATAAGCAAAGCTATGTGAAGAAACCAGCTGCAGTCAGGAAAAGAAACAACATTATAGGGTACAGTCCCTGAAACTCACACAAGATAAGAACAGTTGGCATTTTCACCAGGTAGAAGAGAACACCACATAATTCACAGGCCATTGGACAGAGTATTGAAGAAGGGCTTTTCCTCAGAAGTTGAGTAATTTTAACACTAAACTAATTATGTTCTGGAATTGCAAACTAAAGCTTAAAAGTAGGAATAAAGCTGTTTCTGTGTAACTTAATCATATACCAGAACGAAGTTTATTATTTATAGTATTACATAAATATGTCAGCAAACAAATGGTGCTTCCTCAACCTAAGGAATTGCAGTTATAAAAATATCTACAACTAATATCATACTTAATAGTGAATGACTAAATACTTCACCTCAAAAAAGAAAAAAAAGTACAGCAATGAAATCTATTATCATCCATTTATATTAACATTGTACAGGAGGTACTAGTCAAAATAGTAAGGTAAGAAAACAAAATATTTCTTCTCTTGGAAGAGAAGAAATAAAACTTTTATTCACAGAGACCATAATCACCCATCTAGAAATCTGATCACTTGCAATAAAAGCTATTGGAACTAATAAACAAAATTACCAAGGTTGCAGGATATAAGATCAATATACAAAACTCAACACTTTCCACATGCTGAAAATGAGTGATCAGAAATTGAAATTTTAAAAAAATCAGTTGAAATAGCATAAAAATATACAGTACTTAGGGATAAATCTGACAAAATATGTGCAAATGCCAAAGTCTGAAAACTATAAAACATTGCAAGAATATAAAGCAAAGAAGACCTAAATAAGTAGAACTACATACAGTATTCAGGAGTTGGAAGATTCACTGTTTATTAACATGTCAGTTCTCCCTAACTTGATAATACTTTCAACTAAATAGCAATCAAAATTCCAGCTAGCTTTTATGTAGAAATTGATAAGCTAATTATAATTTAAATAGAAAGGCAAAGAACTCAGAAAAGTAAGGCAACTTGAAAACAGAAAACTTGGAGGATTTATGCTACTTGGCTTTAAGAATTGTTATAAATCTATAGTGATCAAGACCATCTGGCACTGATGTAGAGATAGACAGATAGGAAGAATAAAGAGTCCAGAAAAGACCCACAAAAACCTGGTCAATTAATTTTGAAAAAGATGCCAGAACATTTCAATGGCTAAAGAAGAGTCTTTTCAACAAATAATGCCAGAGCAATTGGGTAGCAATATTCAAGAAGTAAACCTTGATCAATATTTCACACCATATACACAGAGTAATTCATAATGATTGTAAATCTAGATTTGAAATCTAAAACTATAAAACTTCTAGAAAGAAAGTCTTCATAATCTTGGGTTAGGCAATGATTTTTTATATATGGCACCAATGGCACAATCCATAACAGAAAATAAATCAACAAAATCAAAATCAAGAACTCTGCCTCATCAAGAGACATTGTTTAGAGAATGACAAGACAAAGCAGAGAGAATATGAAAATATTTTCAAATTGTTTATTCAATAAAAAACTTCTATTCAGAATATAGTAGAAATTCTCAGAACTCAAAACCAAATAGCCCCATTTACTAAAATGGGCCAAATACCTAAATAAAAATAAGAATATATGTAGATGGAGAATAAACGTAAGAAAATATGCTCAACAAATGCACTATATTCTTAAAAGTGGGAGCTAAGTGATGAAGACACATGGGCACATAGAGAGGAACAACACACACTGGGGCCTATTGGTGGCACGAGGCAGGATGGGGGGAGGGAGACAATCAGGAAAAATAACTAACGGATACTATACCTAATATCTGGGTAATGAAACAAATCTGTACAACATGACACAGGTTTACCTGTGTAAATTGTGTTTACATAGGTAGTGTAGGTAACATGACACAAGTTTACCTATGTAATAACCTGTACATGTACTCCTAAACCTAAAATAAAAGTTAAAACATTTTTTAAAAGAAAGAAAGAAAAATATGCTCAACATCATTTTAAATTAGGTAAATGCAAATTAATACTAAGATGAGATATTACTAAATACCTATTAGAATAGCTGCAATTAAAAAGACCACAAAAACAGGTATTAACAGGTATTGGCAGGTATGTGGAATCAGTGGAACTTTTATTCACTGCTGATGGAAATTTAAAATGGTATTAACACTTCAGAAAGCAGGCTGCTGACACTTTTTTAGAAACTTAAACACTTACCTACCATATGACCCATGCTTTCCACTCCTAGGTACTTTCCTAAAAATGGAAACATATTATCTCTGCAAACCTTATTTATAAACATGCATATTTGTAATAGTCAAAAACTTGAAACAATCTGAAAGTCCATCAATAGGCAAATGAATAAACAAATTGTGGTATATCCATGAACTAATTAACTGCAAAAATGAAATGATAAATGGAACAACATAGACAAATCTTAAATAATTATTCTGAGTGAAAAGAAACCAGACCAAAAATGAGTACATAAAGTATGTTTCCATTTATATAAAATTCTAGAAAATGAAAACTAACCTACAGTGACACAAAGCTGATCAGTGATTGCCTGGGTGGGAAGAGACAGGAGAAAGAATTTCCAAAGAGCACTTAGCAACTTTTAGAGAGATAGATTCATTGTCTTTATTGTGGTGATAGTTTCAAGGATATATACATATTTTAAAACTTATCAAATCACACATTTTAAATATGTGTGCTTTGTTGTATATAATTTATACATGGATAATCCTAGTTGTTTTTAAAATAAAATTTATATTTTGCCAAGATAAGAAATTTTAAAACGAGCCTTTAAAAATTCTGGCCTAAATTTTGATTTGGAAAAGAGTGTGAAAGTTTTAGGAGATTGAATACTCATGAAAGCAATGGTGTTTGGTTGAAAAACCCACGTCAAGCTTTTCTCTTGATTCGTCATAATCTTTCTGTTATGGATATTGAAATCCAAGCCATAGAATGGAACTTAATATTTCTGTTAAATCTTCTATTAAATTACAGTGTGTTTACACTGAATAATCATGCCCGCTGGATTATGAGTAATTTTTTTACAGCCAGTGCAATGCCTAGTAAATTGTGCATATTTCGTAAGAGGTGTTGAGTGAAATGAGTGAGCACAAGAAAAAGCTTTCAATATGATACTACTATGACATATCAAATCTGTTCTTGGTTGCCTAGAAAAATTATCATTTTGGAGCAGCAAAAATAATCAGAACTCAATAATTACTACACTTTACTTTGGATGCACAGATTTAAGCATTTCAGATCTAATTCCTCAGATGGCCATATTGATACATATTGTCTTGGCAGAGAAATTTTGCTACTAATGAACAGTATCTGATTTCAGGTTCATATTCACATACAAGACTTTCTATGTGGTGCTGATTCCAGAAAAAAATACCATTTTAATAAAACAAGATGTTTTTATTGGTATTAATTTGTCTTGAAATTTGCCTGTGCACATCTCTTACTATAAAAGTAACCCCTACTCCTGTTACTTCTCATTCTTATATCTTCCTGGCTATATGGGACAAAACTAAAGCCATTATCTAAAAAATAAAGCAGAGTCTTTTTAATGTAATAAAAAAAGAGAAAAGTACAAAGCATATTTTCTTTATGATTTTGTTGATTATTTAAATTTTAAATATATTGGTTACTACCAGACATATTTGCAAAATTATAATAGTAACAATAGTAACAGTACTAGTAGTAACAATAAACAGTTGTAATGAGTCTATTATAAACAAAATAAAGAAAGTATTTAGAATAATCATTAATTAACACACAAAAATATCTCAGTTTTAAAATTATGTCTTTTTAAAACTAGTTGCTAATTTCAATGACCCTGAAAAAGAAAAAAACATCTGGCTTTTGGAAAGCCAAAATATACCAGTGGTTCCTATGGATTTCTTTTTACTAACTATAAAAAATAAATGTGATTAATTTTAATTTTTCAAATAAAGCAATGCTTAAGCAAGATAGTAACTAAACTCCACAAATTCCTATGAAAGCATTTAAAATTGCTGTCTTCAGAATAGCAACCTACTTTTTAAAATGTTTTTTACTATATTTTATTCTGTTACAGCTAATTAGTTTTGTATTATGAAATGGTTTTCAAAAGCAACTGATGCTGGCTTGCTGATTTTTATAGCCAAAGCATATGTCTCTAATTTAAGGTATGGTGCTTTCCTTGCACATATTTTTAAGCAATATAAAAAGGATGTTAAGTAGAGTGGAATCCACTAAGCTGATATTAACATAACCAAATAATGCCAGACAAAATTTAATGTCTAGGTTCATAAATATAAATTGTAAAACAGTAATATTAATAAAAATTTTGACCTAGATATTTCTTAAGCAAAAGCTTCAACTAATCATTTAATGTAATGACCTTGAATGAAATACATTTTTATTATTCAAGCATTTTCATATTAAAATAGTGATAGAGTCATAGAAAGCTTCGTCTCTCAAGTATATTGCATTGAAGTTAACTAAATAATGAAAGTAAAAAAAAAATTATTTCAAAGTTGCAGCATAAATACATACATACATAACTAATATGGCCTACATTTCTTAAACTCAAAAAGTGGAAATTATTTAAACCTTTAAGCTATGGTACTCTCAAAATAGAGTAAGTGGACCTCGTCCTAGAGCTAAGCTATGCTCAAATGTACCTTCTGTTAAAAAAAGAATCTGTTTTTATTCAATTTGGTGCTACCATTTTTTACCAGTTAAAATCAATAGACACTTAAAGTATCTAGTCTCAGTCTTTTCGAACTAAGTATTTTAAAAATCTATTATTTTTATTTTTGTGTATTGTTCTTTCTCTTTTGCTTCTCAGTCAGTGACTAATCTGGCCGCTGATGATGAACCTGGATATAATAGCTTCACTTTTTTCTTCTCCCCAGAGTAGTAATTTCATCCTGCAATTACCTTTTTCTTTTCTGTCAAGTCTTCTGCAACATAATCCATCAAGCCCTTTCCTCAGTTGTCTCTACTTATTTCTCTTCTTCAAATGCAGTGAAACTTCTCTTCTTTGAGGTCATATTTAAATATAAAAGATACACTCACACAGGCATAGGTACACACACACAGGTATGCACATATTGGTTCATGTTACTCTTTTCTGTTTGAATATAATCCATGTGCTTATAAAGAAATATATATAAATCATGATTTTACTAATTAGCTGTGATAGCAACACACACAGAGGAAAGAATACTACTTAGAAATTCTAAAATAATTGGATAGTAGTCCTGGATTTCCCATTAACAATGTGACGTTTAGAAATTATTTGCTCATTTAGTGTTTGTTTACACATCACTGAGCTGCTAAAAGAAGAATGTTGGACACTTCTTAGTTATCTAATTCATTGTTCTTATTTAGGTTTCTTCCAGTTATTCTTCCACCATTTCCACCAAAAAGTAGGGAAAGACCTTAAGTGCTTTGAGAAATGTTAGGTCAGTTTCCTGTTTTGCAAAGCACTGGTGACCAACAGGTGAAACTAATGCCTGAATTGAAATTTAATTTGGATTTCATTTATCTCTATTTCCCTAGAGATTCCTTATAATTAAATGTTGACCGTACCTGTTTCCTGTTTACTTCAGTGACCTTGAGAAACTAAGTATCTCTCCAGCATCAGGTATCCTACATAATTTTAGGCTTTTAGCTGCTAATAGGTTTTTGTTCATATACATCAGAAATAAAATCTTAGGCCTGGCATGGTGGCTCATGCCTGTAATCCCAACACTTTGGGAGGCTGAGGCAGGTGAATCACTTGAGGTCAGGAGTTCCGGAGCTGCCTGGGCAACATGGTGAAACCCCGTTTCTACTAAAAATATAAAAAACCAGTTGGGTGTGGTGGTGGGTGCTTGTAATCCCAGCTACTCAGGAGGCTGAGGCAGGAGAGTCACTTGACCTTGGGAGGTGGAATTTGTAGTGACTCAAGATTGTGCCACTGTCCTCTAGCCTGCGTGACAGAAAGACTCTGGAAAGGAAAGGAAAAGAAAATAAACAAAAATAAGATTTAAATAGCTACTCACACAGTGTACTTGCTCCTCCAAAATCTTTTTCTACTTTACCAGCACATGTCCTAGTATTAAATTTGATTTAATAACTATTTTAAGCAAAAATAATTCAGGGTATGTACAGATTTGGGATAAAAACTAGAATAAATTTCATGCTACTATTTTATTTCCAGCCTGCTTTGCCTTTATACCTAGAAGAATTGCTGGGAACTTCTTTCATTTGATAAATTATAACTACTTGATAATTGTTGGCTAAAGTTACTGAAATTTTTATTCTTCTGTAGAAAAAAATCTAATGGGTTCTAAGTGATTTACTGAATTAATTTAGGGAGTGGTCATTTAATCTGAATTATGGAGTCATCAAAACTTATTAAATTGAAATTTAGAGATTCTCTTGAGGCAGCATATAATCATTTTAGAAATTATTTTTAACTACCATTATTTTACTTACTGAATTACTCTTAATAAATATTTTTTTCTAAAAAATCATGACAATGACATTTTAAAACTAACCTCCTCCACCAAATAGGAACATTGGTTTACAGATTAGGGCAAAATTCTAGAAAGTACTCAAATTTAAAAGTAAGTATCGGTGAGGATTTGGAAAAAGTGGAAACCTTATATAATGTTCATGAATATGAATTATTATAATTCATTTGAAAAACTATTTGTCATTATCTATAACAGATATATATGCATATCTACTATGACCCACCAACTCTTACACATGCAGTTCAAAATATATCTGCAAAGAATATTCATAGCAGTTGTAGTCAAAATAGCAAAAAACTGGAAGCAACCAAAATGTCCATCAAATGGTACATTTATAAAATGGAATACTATAAGGAAATACAAAATTAATAAAATAAAATACTTCTAATGCAAAGCACCAACAAATTTTACAAACAATGCTAAGTGAAAGATACCAGACACAGAAAAAGTATGCATAAATTTCAAAATGAAAACATGGAGGTTCTTTTTTCAGTAATGACAAAGTTGCTTATTTTAGACTAATTCTCCTACAAATAACAATTGTAAACTGGTATAAATATTTTTACAAAACTATCAGTTCTGACATAATGTTTATTTTGAAACTGCAAATTTGTTTCAAATTAATATACTAGAAAATAATTTGAGCATAATTTAAATTTCACATTTGCTTATTTAATTTCATCTGTAAGAAACCTTAGATGAACACAGAAAACTTAATTCACCTGAACCTAGTTCCATAGGAACACAAAAATGTATATGCACACATACAGACACACTTCATATCTACAAGTTACCTAGTTCTTATGTATTATTGCCCACACCCATCTATATCTGGTTTCCAGATTTGAGATAGCAATCCCTCTACCACTTCATAATAATTCACAAACTGAAACGTTTCCAACACCCACTTCCATAAATAAATTCCAAATATTTTGCAAGAAAAGATACATCTAATCATTTAACATATGTAAACTGGGTTATAATTTTTACAAATATTGTTTTTTTATGTGTCACTGGTAAAGTTTTTGAGTGCTGTGATCTTAACCTAATTTTTTTCTATAAAACCTATTGTTTTAATTGCATTGTTTTGCATATTATAATGATTTTTAGGAATACATATGTTCTCTTAGAGAAGAACTAATTGCATTTAAAAGTACTGTATAATGATCAAAGACAGGCAGCGGCTGCAGGGGAGTCAAATTTTAAAAGACGCAAATTGCATTTGGTGATATTTCTCTTTATGTGGAGTTTTTGTTGTTGTTATTTTGTTTTTTTGTTTTTTCCCTTGAAACATACCCTTATCTTTACTAAAAAGGTATGATGCAAACTGGAAGTCAAGAAAAGCCCCAGTTTCACTATACTGATAAATCAGGAGTTAGAAATTAGAATTTAATGGTACCAGAGCTGGTAGAAACTGACCAGTGGCCCCAAAACACCAGAATTTATACATGAAGAAATATAAAGAAGGAGGTACAGGCTAATGCATCTTTAAATGCCCCTGTCCTTCATTCACCTCTTAACTATGTATACACACAAGAGACTCCAAGAAAGAGGCGGCTGGTAGGCTAACAGAAACAAATATTTTGATTGCTGACCACACCAGAGGAAACAGTGTTTAGAGTTTCAGTACAGTTAAGGATCTGCCTACTAGAACAAAAATCAATTATCATCAAATTTATACCATAATAGAACTCTGTAATATGCTACCGACAATGGCCAAGATATTATTTTTAAAATTTAAACAAAAAAAATCATAAACAGGGAATGTGACATATAATGAGGAGAAAAAGCAGTTAATTGAATCAGTCCTAAAATGACTAATGTTAGAATTAGCAGCCAAGCATTTTAAACACCTATTTAAAATATGTTCAATGATTTAAAATCAGTATGGCCATAATGCAGAAAGATACTGGAAATATCAGTAGGGAAAGATGAACTGTGAAAAAAAAATAGGAATTTAGAAATGAGAAATAGAATAAAAGAAATTAAACACAAATTTTACTGTGGTCTTAACAGCAGATGAGTCAGTCAGTAAACTTAAAAATACCAGTAGAAATTATCAAGTTTGAAAAACGGAGAGAAAATTGATTGAATATAAAAAAGAGAGTCTCAGTGACCTGAGGGATAATGTGAAAGGAGTCTAAAATATATACATACACATATATGCAAATAAAATTATTTTTCATATATATGAAATCTAATATAGATAATACAAATATCAGTTGTATTTCTATATACTAACAATGAGTTATTTGAAAAAGAAATTAAGAAAACAGATCTATGGAGTTCCAGTATGAGTTGTAGAAAAGACTGGGCAGAAACGAAAGCATTTAATATTGTTGTAGCAGAAAAAATCCTAAATATAATTTTAAAGTATGTACTTGCAGAATCAAAACTGTTGAAACTCAAGCAAAATAAATAGAGAGGAAAGCAACTTCTAAACGCATCATTAATTAAGTTGCTGAAAACTTTATAAATGTGAAGAGAAAATCATGAATGTAGCTAGAGACAGCAGCAAGAGGCAAATAATATAAAGAAACATGGAATCTTCATCAGAAACCATGGTTAGAAATAGCTAATGAAACAAGTGTTGAAGGAAAAAATATCTGTCTAGAATTCTATATCTTAAAAACACGTCGTTCAAAATGAAATGTATAATAAAACTTGGGTCTGTAGGAAGTAATGAAAAGAATCATAAATATACAGGTAGCTAAACATAAAATATTTTTTCTTTTCTTAATTTCTTAAAATAACCTAAAAACTTTATATCAAAAACTAAAATTATTTATTAGAGGTTTTATAATTTATGTAGATGTTTTGTATTTCTAACAACAATAGCACAAAAGATGAGGGAAGTCATATGAAACTATCTCATTCAAGTTTTTTAAGTCTTACATGAAATGATACCATGTTAATTCTGAGTAGACTGATAAATTGAGCATGTATACTATAGTAACTACAGAAACCACTAACAATAATGCAAAGTCACAGATTAAAATCTAATAGAAGAATTAAAACATACAATGAAATTGTTTGATTAAGTCAAAAGACTCAGGAAAAAGAAACAATTTATAACAGATGAGACCAATAAAATGTTTATGAACTGACAGCATCAAATCTAAATATATTAATCTTTGCATTAAAAGTAATTTGGCTAAAATATTACAATATATGAACAAATTATTTAAAGATGATTGCAGACCTAAACTTAAACCCAAAGGTGTAAAATGTAAGGAAAAAGTTGAAGTATAACCCTGGGAGCTAAGAAAAATATTTCCTGGACAGCATATAGAAAGTATTAGCTATACATTTTTAAAGTATACTTTTTCAAAGTTAAAAACAATTTCTATTTATCAAAAGACATCATTAAAAACAAAAGCAAGCTCAAGACAAGAAAACATTTAGAATACATACATATGGATAAAATAGGATTTATCTTTTACGTGCAAAGATGGTTCAACATAGGCAAATCCATCAGTGTGTTACAGCACACTGATAGAATGAAGGACAAAAATCATACGGTCATCACAGTAGACAGAGAAAAAGCTTTTGACAAAATTCACCATCATTTCATGATCAAATTTCTTACAAATTATATATAGAAGGAATGTAGCTCATCATAGGCAATAAACCATAGTAAAGACCATATAAAGAGCACAAACTCATTGCTGACATTATACTCAATGGTGAAAAGTTGAAAGCTTTTCCTCTAAGATTGAGTATAAGACAAAGGTGCCCATTGTCACTGTTTGTATTAAACATAGTATTGGAAGTTGTACTCAGAGCCATTAGACAAAAGAAAGAAACAAAAGGAATCAAATCAGAAAGAAAAAAATTGTCCCTCTTTGTAGATGACATAATTTTATATCTAGAAACCCTAAAGATTCCACCAAAAATATTTAGAGCTAATAAATAATTCAGTAAAGTGATAGTATTAAAAATTATGCAAATATCAGTTGTATTTCTATGCACTAACAATAAGTTATTTGAAAAGGAAATTAAGAAAACAATCCTATGTACATCAGCATCAAAAGGAATAAAATACTTAGAAATAAATTTAACCAAAATGAAGGATGTGTGCACTAGAAATTATAAAACATTGAGTAAAGAAATTGAGGAAAACACAAATAAATGACAAGATATTTTAAGTTCATGGACCAGAAAAATCAATATTATCAAAAAAAGGTCCACACTGCCTAAAACAATCTATAGATTCAGTGCAACCCTGTCAGAAATCTAATGGTGTTTTTTCTCACAAATAAAATAAGAAAAATCTATATGGAGCCACAAAATACTCTGAATAACCAAAGTAATCCTAAGCAATAAGAACAAAGTGAGGGTATCACATTTCCTGATTTCAAAATATACTACAAAGCTCTAGTATCAAAATAGCATGGTACTAGCATAAAAACAGACACACGGAGTAATGGAACAGAATAGAGAGCCTAGAAATAAGTTCACGAATTCATGTTCAATTGATTTGCAACAAAGATGCCAAAAAACACACAATGAAGGAAGTACGATCTCTTCAACAGATGGTGTTGAGACAACTGCATATCCATATGCAGAAGAATGAAATTGGACCCTTATCTCATGTCGTATACAAATATCAACTCAAAAGAGATTAAAGACTTAAATATAAGACGTAATGCTGTAAAATTACTAGAGGAAGAAAACCTATGAAAAATGTTCCATAACATTGATCTTGGCAGTGATTTCCTGGATATGACACCAAAAGCACAAGCAATAAAAGCAAAAGTAAACAAGTACAAATACATAAAACCAAATAAAAAGTTTCTGCACAGTAAAAAAGAAACAACAAACAAAATGAAAAGGCAATCATTAAGTTAGAGAAAAATATTTGCAAACCATATATCTGTTAAGAAGTTAATCTCCAAAATAAACATGGAAATTCTATTACTCAATAGCAAGCAAACAAGAAACTTGGTTTAAAAATGGGCAAAGGACCTGAGTAGACATTTGTCCAAAGAGGACATACAAATAGCTGACAGATATATGAAAAGATGCCCAAATGATTACTCATCAGGAGAATACAAATTGAGTTATTATCTGTTAGTATAGCTAGTACTAAAAGGCCAAAGATACCAAGCATTGGTAAGGGTGTGGAGGAAAGGAAAAGCTTGCACACTATTGGTGCAAATGTAAATTAGTATAGCCATAATAGAAAACAGCATGCAATTTCCTTGAAAAAATGAAAATTGAACTACCATATAATCCAGCAATCCCACAACTGAGTACCTAGCTGAAGGAAATCAGATCAGTATGTTGAAGATATATCTGCACTCCTATATTGATTGCAGCATCATCACAATAGCCAGGATATGAAATCAATCCATTAATGGATAAATGAATAAAGAAAATGTGATATATACACATAAATATGTATATACAAAAACTATTATTCAGACTTAATAAAGAAAGTAAATCCTGCGATTTGTGAGAACATGGATGAAGCTAGATCACATTATGTTACGTAAAATAAATCAGACATAGAAAGACAAATACCACATGATCTCACTTACATATGGAATCTAAAAAAGTCAAACTCATAGAAGCAGAGAACAGAAGGGTGGTTACCAGGAGTAGGGTGGGTAGGAGGAAATACTGGTACAAACTTTCAGTTATGAGAATAATAATTTCCAGAGATCTAATGTATAGCATGGTGACTATAGTTAATAATAATGTATTTGAAATTTGCTAAGAGAGAAGATCTTAAGAATTCTTACCATTCATTAAAAAGGTAACTATATGAGGTGATGGATATGTGAATTAGCTTGATTGTGGTAATCATTTCTCAATGTATATTGATATCAAAATATCATGTTGTACATCTTGATGATTTTACTTTGTCAATTTTACCTCAATAAAACTGAAAAAGATGGCATTATAAATAAATGGACAAAGCTAGAATTTTTAAATTTTAGATTTTAGCCATGCTATCTATATAATTTCTATACTGGCCTTGTTTTATGATTATTACATAATATATAAATCTTTCTGTGTGCAGTAAAATTTTCCCCCATTCTTCCAAAATATTTTTAGTAAAATTAGATTTTATTAAAAAAACTCGTAAGAAATAGCAGAATAAAATAAAGAAATGCAACTTGTGCCTGCACTCTGAAAATGAGTAATTCAGGGGCCACCATACATTTGTATATTTAAATATATTTTACTCATTTTTAATGAACATAAAATATATTTATTAAATTTTGACCAATCCGAAGTGTTACAATAACAATCTGGTGTGTCATTTTGTTTTAAAACAAAAGACTGGGCACAGCAGCTCATGCCTATAACCCCAGTACTTTGGGAGGCCAAGGTGGGCAGATCACGAGGTCGGGAGATCCAGATCATCCTGGCTAACACGGTGAAGCCCCATCTCTACTAAAAATACAAAAAATTAGCCAGGCATAGTGACACATGCCTGTAGGCCCAGCTACTGGGGAGGCTGAGGCAGTAGAATCGCTCGAACCAGGGAGGTGGAGGTTGCAGTGAGCTGAGATCACACCACTGTGCTCCAGCCTGAGCGACAGAGCAAGACTCCATCTCAAAAATAAAATAAAAAGGAGGAAGTAGAAAAGGAAAGTTAGAAGGATATCACAAGGTATCCATTAGCCTGACTCTAAAACAATAATATATAGTTGTGTTTAACAGTTTTGAAATTTGAAGTCTTGAGGATGCAAGAAAAATAAATTTAATTGTAATAGAATAGCCACAACATAGTAGTGTAACCTATTAATTTAAAATATGAGTCTGTTAGGTAATGTGTAAATTCCTGAACTAGGCATTCATGATCTTCCACAGTATGTAATAGGCCCCTTACTACCTAGGCAAACTTAGCTCCATACACACAAACTCCATGCTTCCATCAAATCCCTGCCCCTTTTACACAATGTATAGCTAGTACAAAAAGGCCAAAGATATATACAAAAGGCTAGTATATATACAAATATATATATACAAATATAGCTAGTACAAAAAGGCCAAAGATATATCCAGTTCCTACCACTCATTATACCTGTACTTATGCTAACTACTAAAAAATTATCTTTAACTTTTCCTCTAGGTCACACTCATCCTTTAATTATCCTATGTTATTATTTTCTCAAGAAGGAGATACTATACTTTTCATTTCTAGAGTAGATTGAGATTGGAGAAGTTCAGAACAAAGGAAGCTCTAGAAAATTCTAGAAGTATTTTTGTAGCCTGAGTCATGTCGTCAGTGTATAGATGTACTAATAACTGAAGTATTCATATTACAAAAGAGTCATTATATATTTTTTATGAAATTATGTTAATAACATTTAGTCATTTTGTAAAATCTATCAATTTTATCCCATCTTCTGACAAATAAATATGTAAGTAATTTATAATCTCCTTAGAGCAAAAAGCATTTTGTATTTAATATAAGGCTTAGTTTGAGCTAGGCATATCACCTTGACTTTACCTTCCCCTTCCTCCCTACTACTCCAGTACTTAATTCAACATCTCTCTCCCAGACAGTATCAGCAGCTTCCTAGCTAATCTCTCTGCTTCCTGGCTTTTTTTTTTTTTTTTTTTGCTTCCTGGCTTTCTACATGAATTCATTCTTCAGATGCCTAAGGAATAAATTTAAAAAAAAAAAAAAGCAAATTGCCTGCTCAAAACACTGTGGTGTTTGTTCATCTCCCAAAACCTAAAATCCCAAGTCACTGACACAGCCTATAAAATCCTCTAGTATATAAGCCTTTGCTCCTGTTTTCTTTTCCCTCTCACCTTGAAATGTGAACTCTGCACTACTTTTTTCCTCAAAGGCTTCCATATCTCTGAACTCATTTTGCTTTTTTCAAGCTTCCATAGGTACTTCTATTCCTTCCTTCTCTCCATCCCACCCTCTACACACTTCTGGAATAGTTCTTATTTGCTTGTCTCCCTGTTAGGTGTCTATCTTCTTTTAAATGCCTTCTCCAACATTTCCTCCTCTGTGAGGACTGCCCAGACCTTCCCAGGTCTATGCTTCTATGGCATTGCTTTTTTTATGTGTCTGCACTGCAAGACTAAAACCTAGAAAGTTAGGGTATTTGTGTGTCTGTTCTATGATCTGGCTCATGGTAGATAATCTATAAAACTTTGTTGAGTAGATAAACAGAATTGTGTCTAATAAACAGTTTCTGTTTTATTACTTACAGATATATTTTCGTTCAAATGTCAGTAACTCAAGCTAATGTAAGCATAAAAAACAACATTGTTAATTTTTTTCTAACCATCGAACACAAAGAGTTTCCAACTGTGCTTAAAAACAGAGATCAAAATATATATTCTAATATGTAATTACATGCACCAAATTTTTGAAAACATCTTATAAAAATAAATGGATATAGAACACTCAAGAAAGACATTAAAGGTATACAGCTATCCTCAGTTTTAATGTGTTTCCCAGTTCATCCAATCACTTAAAGGTGATTACAATTTCAGTGTTAAACTTTAACATTTCTATATTTTAGAAACCAACCCAACCCTCTGGAATACAGCAGTCTAAGCCATCTTCTTCAGGCATGAACCAGAGACAATCTTCCTGTTTGATTCTCCTAAGGGAACACAGGAATAACACATCTAATTATACCCAGGATAAAGAACAAACTAAATTTGGTAGATTACCTTCATAATTGAGGAAAGACAATCATGTCTTTTTTCTGAGCAATTTTATATTTGCCCTAACATTTTCACACTTCTGAAAAAAAAGTCTTCTTACATTAAGATAGGAATAGAATCTTTGACTTTGGTCAACTCTTACTGAATTCTAAGTTATTAATGAGATATATAATATATATATATATATATATATATTATTTCACTTTAGGTTCTGGGGTACATCTGCAAAACATGCAGGATTGTTGCATAGGTACATACATGGCAATGTGGTTTGCTGCTTCCATCCCCCATCACCTAGATCTGGCATTTCTCTCCCTGTTATCACTCCCCAACCTTCCTACCCACTGCTGTCCCTCTCCTATTCTCCCCCAACAGACCCCAGCGTATGATGCTTCCCTCCCTGTGTCCATGTGTTCTCATTGTTCAACACCCACCTATGAGTGAGAACATGCGATGTTTTTCTGTTCTTGTGTCAGTTTGCTGAGAATGATGGTTTCCAGATTCATCCATGTCCCTATAAAGGACACGAACTCATCTTTTTTTATGGCTGCATAGTATTCCATGGTGTGTATGTGCCACATTTTCTTTGTCCAGTCTATCATTGATGGGCATTTGGGTTGGTCCCAGGTCTTTGCTATTGTAAACAGTGCCGCCATAAACATATTTTTTAATGTACTTTGAGGAAAATTCTCAGCATTTTGGAAGTCAGCAAAATCTAAGATCATTCCATTTGTTAGAAAATGAAACATAAGAATGTAGCAAGGTACAGCTGGCAACCTCTTTTTGGAGTTGCTCTTTGGAGTACTGGTTGGATGTTGGAGGATGAAATCAAGTACTTTGCATAGGTACAAAATGCCATGCATAGCCATTTCCCCCCCCCCTAATTCCCCTGGATGCACTGTAAGCAGCATTGATAGTAATTGACTAAGGCACTAGGATAAAATAATTCTCAAAACTGTCATAACCCTCACCAGACAATCTGATAAAGAAACTATTTTCACCAAATCTTGATATAATAGTAGTCTTTACTGAAAATCACTACAAAGATAAAAGAAAAAGGAGACTTTCAGTAAATGCATACTTATTTAAAATAGATTCACCACAATAGGTAGAACTAATAACAGGAAGGATATACTAAAGCAGCTAGCTCCCTTGGAAGACAGAACCAGCTGAATTTTGAACAAGTTGTAACATTGGTATACTACAGCAGAAATGTCTTCAAGTAAAAAATTATAAAAATGTAACCTTGAAAAAAAAACAAACTAATCAGCAATCTATCTTATTAAAAATGGCTCTTGCAATTATCCCTAAGATTTCTTACCAAAAAGGAAGCCTACAGGGATCTCATGCTTTCCAGAGTTAATTATATCAGCAATTTCTCCAAGTGGGAAGTATTTTGCAGAGTGGAATCTTAAGAGTCCTTACATACATTGAGTGTCTGAGTCATTCTTAGGAACATGTCTGCTGAACAATATCTTTAAATATCCTGTCTCTGAATAGTAATATTTGGCAAAAAAATCATCCTGATTTCTACTGAATGTTTGCCATATGAAAATCTATATTAATAATATTAATTTTTCAATCTATTCTTTTCTCCCCCAGTCATGCAATGCATGATTAAACATTCTAATAACCCAAATTTCCAAATGATTTACATTGGAAAAGATGACAAAATTATGAATAAAGTATATGTTTTTTTCAGCTTATCCTATACACATCAAGGTTAATTATAACAGTATTATAGATGCTTTGTGCACTTATTAGTTCATTCAGCTCATCTTTTCTGCGTATTGTTTGTGTTAGGTACCGTGTTAGTTGCTATAGACTGATTAACACAAAACATGCTTATTGTACGCCAGAATGCCAGTGTGTTCGTTTCCAAACAGGAATACTCATGTCCATTACCCACAGGAGTTCTTACCAGTACAGAACTTCTAAGCAAATAACCGCAAGGTCTCTTGATGAGCATTGAATCAGAGCAAAGAGAATTAGATTGTCTTGAGTGATATTTCATCCTGTCTACACAGAAACCTGATGAACTATCTCTTCTTCACAACAAAATAGATTTCCCTTGTGATTTAAATATCTGTGTCTGCCAGACACATTTTCTCTTTTATTTTGGGCTGTGTTGCCTAAATACTTACAAATTCTGCCTACTTTTCTATTATCTGTTAATGCTTACTACATGATTACTTCTGAAAACAAGATTACAACACAATTGAATGAGTTTCATCTTTCTTCAGTCTGGGGATACACTCTGATCCTTTTGATTGGACTTTATATCTCCCATGTCTCCAATGACAGCACTTACCAGGACATCTTCTCTTAAGGTATTTCTTAAGATTACTAACTTGTCCATTTTATGAGGGATTGTGTTTGCTTTTTTACCATTTTATTTTAAGTGTGGAACCTTATCCAAATCCTGAGGCTACTTTGGAGATTTCTACATACTAACTGAGGTTTCTGAAGTTTTATCACACATTCATATTTTATCAAAAAGAGTACTTTAAAATGAATAAAACATGAAATACTGATACATGCTACAATGTCCATTAACCTAAAAAGTATTACATAAGTGAAAGAAGTAATTTCATGTTTATATGAAATATCCAGAACATACAAAGCCATAGAGACAAAAGACAGATTAGTGGTTGCCTGGGGCTGGGAGGAGGAGGGAATAGAAAGTAACTGTTTAATTGGTATGAAGTTTTCTTTTGGAATTGATACAATATTTTAAACAAAATAGACGTGGTCATTGTTAAACTACATAGAGCTGGTCTTTGCACAACATTGTTAATGTACTAAATGCTACTGAACTGTTCACTTTAAGGACCCGGGGAAAAAACCCGGGGGGGGGGGCCCCCCCCGGGCCGAGAAAGAGAACCCCCCCGCCCGGCCCCCCCACCGGGCCCAAAAGAAAACCCCCCCCGGCCCCGGCCCCGCCCCGCGCGCGCGGGCCGCCCACGGGGGGGGGGGGACACCGGAACGGAGCCCGGCGCCGGGACCCCCCCCCGGGAACCCCGCCGCGAGCGGGGGGGGGCCCGCCCCCCGCGGGGGGAGGGAGGGGGGGGGGGGGGGGGGGGGGGGGGAGGGCGGGGAGGGGGGGCGGGGCGGGGGGGGGGGGGGGGGGGGGGGGGGGGGGGAGGGGGGGGGAGGAAGAAAGGAAGGAAAGAAGAAAAGAGGTAATGTTATATGAATTTCACCTAAAGGAAATGTTTTTTTAAAAGTAAAAGCATGCTAGAGAATTAAAGCAGAATAATAAATGTAACATTGTAAAGTAAAATCGCAATAAGATAAAATCATATATTTATACATGATTGATATATTTATACACTATTATATATACACACATATACATATACACAAATCAGATTATATTATATTCAATTTTGACATGAAAAAATGATGACTATGATAGGCTGATGTGTTGCAACTGGCTATTTTACCCAGAAGAACTTTCTACTAGAAAAGAAAGCTTTTGCATAAAGAAGGAGTAGGGATAAAGGACTGAATTTGTTGTGTATGTATGTATGTATGTATTCACTGAAGTGCAATGGCATGATCAGAGCTCACTTCAGCCTCCACCTCCTGGGTGCAAACAATCCCCCTGCCTTGGCCTCCCAAGTAGCTTTTTATTTCTTTTTCTTTTGTAGAGATGGGGGTATTGCTATATTGACCAGGCTGGTTTTAAACTCCTGGCTTCAAGCAATCCTCCTGCCTTGGCCTCCCTAAGTGCTGGAATTATAGCTGTGAGCCATCATGCCCAGCCTTAATTTTTGGGAGCATAATTATTAGTTTTGAAGGTTTATTGGTATTCCTAGGCAGGAAAATGAAGCAGGTAATTAGAAATTAAAGTTTGAAGTTCTTGACTCTAACAACAGTGTCCGAAACTAACAATATGTATTTGAGGGTCATGTGAATATAGTCAAATGAACAAGTACCCAGGAAGAAAGTATAGCAAGGAGAAAAATTTGCTACCATAAAGAGTAGACACTTTTGAAGAGGAAAGTAGAAAATTGTGAAAGATAAATAAGAAAAGTCAGCTGAGAATGTGTAGTCAGAGAATAGAACTATTAAAAAACCAAATCGATAATCATGAGATGCCTGTTTGTCCAAGGCCTGAGAAACAGCAAGGAACACTTTTCTATATTCAGTAACAGGAGGTAACTTATCTGGATCAATATTGTATTCCAAGAGTATAACAAAGTATCTAGCATATATTCATGCTCTTCAAATACATGAGGAAAATACAGCCTTATTTAGAGGAGTATTTTAATAAACTTTTCAGATATTTGTGGAGATTCTTCTTCAATACATCATTAAAACTCATCAAGTGGTACTTTCTAAAAGGTTAGTTGGAAGGTGAGAACATTCTCCATGCACTTTTCAAACTCTTTTGTATTAAGTGTATCAGTTTATTTGTACCCTATACAAATCACCTTACCCATTTGTGATTTGGTAACATAATGTATTTGAAAAATATTGACTCTTTATATAACATGGGAGGGGATAAGATGGTCAACTAGATGCAGCCAGGAAGTGCCACTCCCATCCAGAGATACCAAATTATTGAGGAAACCACCATAATTTGGGCAGATATTCAGAGAGAAGATCTTGCTAAGAGTAAAGGAGAGGCAACACTGAAGTCAAGGCTGAAGAGGGAGGAAGCTGGGAACAGTGTGCTAGGCACCTGAATGCCAAGGCTAGGTCCTGGCCCTGAATGGCTCCTGGGAAAATGGTGAGGAAGGGAACTAGGGGATGGTTCAATCTCCCTGCATATTTCTAGGATCCTAGCTACAGGGACCCCATGTTCCCCTTCTCTACAAACATGTACGCTGGCAGGGGGATCTTTCCAGGGAGTTTTGGACAGCAGAAAGTCCAGGAGCTTTTGTGTGCTGGGAGTTCCAGCTGAGAGTGACCATAGACATGCATATTCCAGGGCTTCCCATCCCCCTCCAGGAAGCAGAGGCTCCAGCTGACCTCCAAGCCAGGAGAGAGCAGGGCCACCTTCCCTACAGGTGTGGTACACATCTGCTTTGCAAGGTCTTCTGCCTGCTGACCCCTCCCAGGGTTCATGCCTAGCTGCCCTGCAGGAGTGGATGCACAGTCTAGCCCCCACAGCCCAGCCTGAGTGTACTGCGTGTACTTGAGTACTTTTACAGTGACCCAGGAGCACATGGATCCACCAGCACAACTGGAACCCAAACGTAAACCCTGACATTTTGGAGTCCTCAGGGCTTCAGCATGTAGCTCAAGAGTAGAAAGCCAAAATCTGTGTCCTGGACTCAAGCAGGAGAGGAGACCCCACTCTTAGAGAACTGAGGATGAGACACATGGGTTCCTGGGCAGGGGTGGGAATGGGGCATACCTCCCTCCACAGGGCTGGTCCAGAGAGAGTGTGGCATATCTCCCTACTGCAGTCTTTGCCTGAGGGGGCCCTGTGGGCTAGAACACCTGACAAAAAAAAGTAAGTGCAATTCCAGTGATCAGAGGGGCTCCCAAAAGCCCAAAAGTAGACCTGGCATGGGGTAGGGGGTATCTCCTTTCTTCCACCACTGAAGAGCATGTCTGCCAATGCAAGGAAGTACGAAAGAGCCAACTGACTGGGTATTAACCTAGCTAGTGGCCATAAATCTTAAGCACCATCAACTGAATTGCGACCTAAACTAGAACACCAAAAATTTATCCCTGTAATATACACACCTGTGAAAACAAGTGCAAGAATTCACCCACACGTAAAGATCCTAAACAGAGCCTTGGCCCTCTGAAAGCATCCAGAAAGAAAACCCACTGACTACACTCACTTACACCACAGTTAAAGGTACACCAGTCTTCCCAGATAAAAAAGAATCATCAAAATAACCTTGCCAGTCCAAAAAGCCAGTGTTGCCTTACCTCCAAATGAGTTTACCAGCTCCCCAGCAATGGTCTGAACTTGTCTGAAATGATAGACATAGAATTCAGAATCTGGATGGCAAGGAAACTCAGCAATATTCAGGAGAAAGTTGAAACCCAATCCAAGCAATACAATAAATCCAGTAAAACCACCCAAGAGCTGAAAAATAAAAGCCATCTTAAGAAAGAATCAAACTTCACTTCTAGAGGTAAAAAACTCACTACAAGAATTTCATAATATAATTGAAACTATTAGCAGCAGAATAGACCAATCTGAGGAGTGAATCTCAGAGCTTTAAGGTCAGTTCTGCAAATCAATTCAGTCAGACAAAAATAAAGAAAAATGAACAAAACCTCCAAGAAATACAGGATTATGTAATGAAACCAAATCTGGCTGGGCGCAGTGGCTCACACCTGTAATCCCAGCACTTTGGGAGGCTGAGGTGGGCAAATCATGAGGTCAGGAGTTTGAGACAAACCTGGCCAACATGGTGAAACACCATCTCTACTAAAAATACAAAAACTAGCCAGGCGTGGTGGCGTGCACCTGTAATCCCAGCTACTCAGGAGGTTGAGGAGGGAGAATCACTTGAACCTGGGAGGTGGAGATTGCAGGGAGCACTGCACTCCAGCCTGGGTGACAGAGTAAGACTCCATCTCAAACAAAAATAAAAGAAACCAAATATTTGACTCACTGGCATTTCTGAAACAGGAGGAGAGGAAATAAGCAACTTGGAAAATATACTTGAGCATATAATCTATGGAAATTTCTCTAATCTCACTAGCCAGGTTGACATGCAAATTCAAGAACACAGATTAGATGCTATGCAAGATGACCATTATCAAGGCACACAGTCATCAGATTGATCAAGGTCAATGCAGAAGAAAAAAATCTTAAAGGCAGCTAGACAGATGGGTCAAGTTACATACAGAGGGATCCTCATCAGAATAACTGCAGACCTCTCAACAGAAATCCTACAAGCCAGAAGAGATTGAGGGACTATTTTCAGCATCCTTGAAGAGAAGAATTTCCAACCACAAATTTGATATCCTGCCAAAGAAGCCTCATAAATGAAAGAGATATGAAATCCTCCTCTAACAAGCATATGCTGATATAATATGCTTCAATTAGACCAACCTTAAAAGAGTTCAACAGAATGATATCTGCTACCACAGAAACACACTTAAACACATAGTCCATATTCCACAGGCACCATAAAGCAATTCGCAATAAAGTCTACATAAAAACCGACTAACCAAAAGATGACAAGATCAAAATCACACACATGGATACTGACCTTGAATGAAAATGGGCAAAATGCCCCCACTTAGAAAACACAGAGTGGCAGATTGGATAAAAACACAAGATTCAACCCTCTGTTGTCTTCAAGAAATCCATCTCACATGTAATGACACCCAAAGGCCCAAAGTAAAGGAATGAAGAAAGATCAACCATGCAAATGGAAAACAAACCAGAAACACTCTTCTTATATTAGATGAAAAGACTTTAAACCAAAAATCTTGAGAAGGACAATGAAGGATAATAATAAAAGGTACAATCCAACAAGAAGCCTTAACTATTCTAAATATATATACACTCAACATTAGAGCATGAAGATTCATTTAAAAAGTTCTTACTGGCTTATGAAAAGACTTGGAGAAACACACAATAATAGTGGGGGACTTCAACACCCCACTGACACCATCGCATAGATTATCAAGTCAGAAAACTAACAAAGATCTCTGGACTTAAACTTGACAATTGACCAACTGGACCTAACAAACATCTACAGAACACAACACCCAATAACTAGAATATACATTATTTTAATCTGCCTATAAAGCATATTCTACCAAGTACCAGCTCAGCCAGAGACCCCCATCCAGGTGGTGCTGAAGGCATTAAGAAGCAGACACTCAGATACAACAGCAAAGTGGGTCTGTCCGGGGACCAACAGCCTTCTAAGCTGAGAGCCTCAGGGGCTGACAGCATTCCAGGCTGAGGGCTTCGAGCAGATTCTGACCCACATGGTTATTCTCTCTCAACAGGTGATTATTACTAACACACAGGTGTTCTGTGTTTTCTCATAGAACCAAGATAAACTAGGTAGGCAGCTAGTTCCTGCTTACCACTGACCACAGACTTACTAAAAAGTATTCTCCACGAGGGAGCCACGGGGAAGGGTCACATATCCCATGCTTACATAATTGTTTTAACAGGTATATGATATGCATATACTGTCTTGCCACTTGGGAATGCCACAAGTAGTTTTCCACTTGGGGTAGGGGGCTACGTTTTCCTTGCCATCGTTCTTCTTAGCAAACAATATATTTTATAATACACTCAGCATTTCTCAACAGTATCCTAAGATTGAACACATAATTGGTCATAAAGCAAGTCTTAATGAATTTTAAAAAATTAAAATCATATCAAGCACATTGTTGGACCACCATACAATAGAAATAGAAATAAAAAAGATTGATGGAACTCAATATCAAGAAGATCTCTCAAAGCTACACAAATACATGGAAGTTAAACAACTTGCTCCTGAACAACTTCTGGGTGAACATAGAAATTCTGATAAAAAAGAAAAAATTCTTTGCAATTAATAAATATTGGGAAATGACATTTCCAGAATTCAGCAAAAGCAGTGTAAAGAGGAAAGTTTATAGCCCTAAACACTTTCTTCAAGAAGTTAGAAAGATCTCAAATTAATAATCTAACTTTAAAAAGAACAAACAAACCCCAAAACTGGCAGAAGAAAATAAATAACTAAAATTAGAGAACTTAATAAAATAGAGATGCAAAAATCCAGACAAAAGGTAAATGAAACCAAGAATTCATTCCTTAAAAAAATAAAATTGATAGACCGCTAGCTAGATTATCAAATTAAAACAAGAGAAGATTCAAGTAAGTATAATCAGAAATGACAAAGATGGCATTATAACAGATCCCACAGAAATACAGAAGATCATCAGATAATATGATAAACAGCTCTATGCATGCAAATGAGAAAATGTAGAGGAAATAGATAAATTCCTACATACACAGTCTCCCAAGACTGAATCAGGAGGAGATTGAAACATTGAATAAACCAATATCAAGCTCTGAAATTAATCGGTAATAACTAAAAAAAAAACAAACAAAACAAACAAAAAAAAACCCTAACAACAAAAGAAGGTTCTAAATCATATGTATTTACAGCTGAAATCTATCAGAAATAAAAAGAACTGGTATCAATCCTACTGAAACTATTCTGAAAAATCGAGGAGGAGGGACTCCTCTCTAACTCAATCTATGAGGCCAGAATAAGCCTAATATCAAAATCCGGCAACAAGACAAAGAATGAAAACCTCAAGCCAATATCCCTGATGAACATAGACTCAAAAATCCTCAATAAAATACTAACAAACTGAATCTAACAGCACATCCAACAGTTAATTCACCATGATCAAGCAAGCTTTATTTCTGGAATGTAAAGTTGATTTAAAAACACAAATCAATAAATGTGATGTACCAGATAAACAGAATTAAAAACAGAAACTATTTGATTATCTCAATGGATGCATAAAAAGCTTTCAGTAAAATCCAACACCATTTCATGATAAAAAATCCTGAACAGGATAAGCATTGAAGGAACATAACTCAAAATAATAATAAGGAACATTAAAGGAATAGTATATGACCAACCCACAGCCAACATCATACTGAATGGACAAAAGCTGGAACTTTTCCCCCTTGAGAACTAGAATAAGGAAAGTTTGCCCACTCTCACCACTCCTATTTGGAACATCTGGTACCATGGGCAATTGGGAAGAGAAGAAATCCTCATCCAAATAGAAAAAAAAAGGATCCAAATAGAAAAAGAAGAAATCGGAGTCTCTCTCTTTGCTGATGATATGATTCTATACTTAGAAAACCCTAAAGACTCTGCCAAAAGGCTACTAGAACTGATCAGTGATTTTAGCAAGGTTTTAGGATACAAAATCAATATACGAAAATCAGTTGCATTTGTATACACCAATAACATCCAGGCTGAGGCAAATCAAGACCAATTCCATTTATGATAGCCACAGTGAAAAGGAAATACCTAAGAATACAGTTAACCAAGGAGGTAAAATATCACTACAAGGAGAACAACAAAACACTGATGAAATTAACCAGAGATGACACAAATTACCAACTACATACCCAAAGGAATATGCATCATTATAACAAAAAGATACATGCACTCCTATGTTCATTACCATGATGTTCCCAATAGCAAAGACATGAAATGAACCTAGGTGCTCATCAGTGAAGAACTGGATAAATAAAATATGGTATATAGACACCATGGAATACTATGCAGCCATAAAAAATCAAATCATATCTTTTGTAGCAACATGGATGGAGCTGAAAGTCATTATCCTAAGCAAGCTGACAAAGGAACAGAAAAGCAAATGCTGCATGTTCTCACTTAAAAATAGAAGCTAAACACTGAGCACACATGTACATAAATGGGATCAGTAGACACTACAGACTACTACAGAGGGGAGAGCTGGTGGGGGTCTTGGATTGAAAACTACCTATTGGGTACAATGCTCAATACCTAGGATCAATATAACTGTGAAGGAATCTTATACATGTACCCCCTGTATCTAAAATGAAAGCTGAAAAGAATTTTAAAAGAATGGACTTACACCTATTTAATTTGCAAAAGAATAATAACTATTAATAATACTACCAAAATTGAGATGAATTTGGTATACTTTGACATTGTTGGTTTCAATGTAATTTGGAATAAATTTTCTATGACAATTAAAACTAAAATAAATAAATAAATAAATGCATTTATTAATATTAACAATTTATCAGAAAAGTAAGTACAATGGAACTGTCAGTCTTACATTGGACAATCTACATTATCTAGACTCCTAATATTCATTTGAAAGCTCACATTTTTTTCATTTTAAACAAATATTGCTAGTAGTTTCCTTGAAGTGAAAGGCCCACTTGTTTATTTTTGTGAAAATGTCTGTCAAATAGTTATCTAAATAACATTCCTTTTTTATCAGTTGTTCTTTCCAGTGAAAATGGCATTCCATTTTTAAAAAGTCACTAGTTAAACTCCCAACTCAAACAATCACAAAAGTTATGTTCCCCAAGAAAAATACCTTATTTTGTAGGCAGCACAAGTGCTCTATGCATATTTGCCACTATCACCTCAGAATATTTTATAAGATCAAAAGTTTTTGCTGCTTTATCAAATACTTCAGTGGTCTGAATGTATCTCCTAAATTCATATGTTGAAAATCTCCAACGTAAGCAGTTGAGCCCTTAGGCGGTGATCGAATTTTGAAGACAGTGTTCTCATGAATGGGATTATTGACTTTATAAAAGAGGTTGAAGGGAGTGGGCTGGTCTTCTTAAGTCGTTTCTACCATGTGAGAACATGGGTGTGCCCTTTTTGCCCACTTCCTCCAAGTGAGGCTACAGTAAGAAGGTGCCATCTTGGCCATCTTGGAATCGGAAAGCAGTGAACTCAGAAGATACTGAATTCACTGGTGTTTTTGTTTGGAACTTCCCACGTCCAGAACTGTGAGAAATAAATTTCTATCATTTGTAAATAACGCAATATGTGGTATTTTGTTATAGCAGCAGGAGTGGACTAAGACAAAGATATTCTTAAGTTAAACTGGCATTTCATTTTCTTTTACTGCAAGTACAAGGCAGTGAGGGTTCAGTAACGAGCATTGAACTTTGGTGCCACTGCCATGATTTGTACTAAGGCACCATGGGTTTTACCCATGATTGCTTTTCCGCCATCACTGCAAATAGCCATAGTAAAAAGACAAGGATACCTCAATATTATGAAAATAATTTTGACCTCATAGACTTTTTTGAAAGCATCTCAATGAACCCCCAGTTGTCCAGTGACTACGTTATAAACTATAGACAAGAATGGGAAGAGAAGTGGACTGGTGAATTATTTTTCTTGGTTAAAGATCTGTTGTCTGCTTAAAGTAAATGGGATGGGGTTAGAGTATTGAGGACAGTGGCAGATATTCTGAAATGACTGTGTATGGTAAAGAAAGGGAGTTGAATAGGGCTTTAAGATATAAATCAAAGCACTGGTTGAGGTTGAAAATCATAAATCAACAGTATCATAAATCAGCATTTTAGGATTTTGAAAAATAAAAAAGATTTAGGTATGTGGTTTATCAAAGGTAAAGCAGGGGCACATCACGAGAAAGAGGACATTGAAGGTATGATTTTTTTTAATGGCCAGTAGCGATTTTATAGTTTGATTTTTGATGAAAATTTATTCTTTATTTAAATTCATAGACCTAGACCAAACATGAGGCATTGGCTTATTGATCTATATACTATGTTTGTTCCATAGTACTATGATATACAGAAATAAATTATACAGATATTTGAGATGCTTATGAAATATGGTCAGATATTTAATACTTTATGATAAAAAAAATTACAGAGTATTTAGAAAAGCTACTAGTTTGTGTTTTCCTTATTAGGTGTATGTTATACAAAAACCTTTATCAAGCAGAGAACAATTCTAGGATATGTTTGTTGATAGTGAGAATTATTGCTATAATGATAAAATTCTAATTTTCATCTTCAAGCATAAGAATGTGATTATATTTTATACCATTATTTTCTATTTTATCATTATTATTCTACCATTTGAAGTCAGAAAACTGCCAGATTTGTCTAAGAGGCTGTGGACTATTACATGAATATTCAATCACTGGAAGACTTCCACCTGAGGTGTGAAAAGTTTAATTTTCAAGGCCATTAGAAAGAAGGCAAAATCCCAACATCACAAATGTGCCTCTTTTTTCTTTTGTTCTGTAAATCTTACCATTTAAACTTCTGATGTTTTGATGTGGATAACATAATCCCTAAGGTTAATATCAAGTATTAGCCAATTCCTTACAATTATAATTTTTGATGACTGAGTAGAAATGTTTATATTAGCATTCATTTTCAGTAAAAATAATCACTCTACCTTTCTAATGATTGCCTGAAGTTCATTTTATGCACAAAAATATAGACTACATTCTTCAAAAAGTTATTGTTACTTGCATTTATATAATGGTATATCAAAGATAGCTAAAAATTCTTATTTCACTTCTTATTTAGAGGTGAAATCTAATTCCCCTTCCCTGGAATCTGAGCTGGCCTCAGTAACTGGTTTGATCAATAGAATGTGGTGGAAGTGACACAATGAATTCTCAGGCTATGTGAAAAAAAAATAATTGCAGCTTCTTCTTTGGTCTGTTGGAAGACACTACAGAAAACCAGCCACCGTGCTGCGAAGAAACAAGTTATCTTCATCAAAAAGCCCTGATGGAGGCCGGGCGCGGTGGCTCACGCCTGTAATCCCAGCACTTTGGGAGGCCGAGGCGGGTGGATTGCTTGAGGTCAGGAGTTCGAGACCAGCCTGGCCAACATGGTGAAACCCCATCTCAAAACACAAAACAAAACAAAACAAAACAACAAAACAAAACAAAACGCCCTGATGGAGAGGAATCGAACCTTCTTTCCCAAATCACATCCCCAGATAAGCACCCAGACAATAGCTTGAACAACTTTGCTAGGCATTTGAACAAGCCGTCTTATAAGTGTGTCTTCTAGCCCAGTTCACCCCAGTTGAAGGGAAGCTGCACAAATCAGAGAAAAGCCATTCCTTTCAGACTCTGCCCAAGCTGTGTTTTGTCGCAAAATAGATGATTGTTATCTAAAGCTTCTAAATATTGGGGTGGTTTGTTGCACAGAATTAGATAACTGAAGCATATGTCATATTGTTCCGTTTATCCTTTAACATATACTTAATATTAGAAATCAAGATACTAAATATCATTAAGTAATTAGCATTGGCACAAGTAAAACGAGAATCTACATTCCAGTGCTCTTTCCAATAAGTGAATTATTTTCTTCACATTTACTAGACACTTATCTTAGAATCTGAGATCAAAAGTTTACATAAAATAATATGGACATGATTTTCTGAATATTTGAGTCAATTATGCTTCTCATATATTTTATACATTATTTTTATAATTGAAGGAACATCTATTAAAAACTCAGTGAGTTACAGATAATCATATTCCAATACAGATGAATATTAATATCTTTTCATTTATTTAAGGCAGGAGAACATGGTAAATTGAATAACATCTATACAAATGTTGTCTTAAACTAAGATCTTTAAATGTATAATCCATATTCCACTGCATAAAATCAATTGTCTGTGTAACATTGTTATATTTTATCTTTTGCTTTCTTTCTTTTTCGACTCTGGGAACCAAACAGCATGTTTTAAATTATATGACAATTTTTCTATATTATTATTTCCTCACATTTCAGTTATCTTCTTTTGTCTTTTCCATGATCAAACAAGCCTGTATGTAAACAAGTCTGTATGTAACAGTAGACTTTATATGGATACATTTTACAGAACATCTTGAAATACCTTGAGACACTGCTGAACATTTGAATTGTCATTTTTTATTAATAGTTTTGATCGATATATATAAATATATACACACAAATAATACATATGCAATATAATATAATAGATATGAAAATAAGTTATTTTTTACTTAATTTTCTAATGTTATTTTTCTTCTTGTACAATTTTCTTCTTATATTGGCTAAAACTTCTATATTTGTTCTAAATAATAATGGTGATAGTGGACATCTTTATCTTATTCATAATTTGCAGTTTTTCCTAGCATTTCCTCCATTGTGCATTATGCAGACTATAAAAATATATATCTATATTAATATTAATGAAATATCCATACATTGTATTATATTCATACTTTTATTAAGAATGAATGTTTAATTTCCTTGAGTACCTTTTCATTATATCTGGAATTGCTCATGATTTTTCTTTTTCGAATTATTAACAGAGTGAATTATATTAAAAACTTCACTGATGTTGAACCATTTTAACATTGCTGGAACAAGCTCCACTAGGGTTATTTTAATATGTCGCTTGACTTGGTTGGCTAATTGTTTATTTAACATTAGGAATGAAAATGCAAATCCTGTTTATTAGTGAGATTGGTGTATAACTTTTGTATTTTGTTCTTTTTTTTAAATTGTGTTATGAGTTTTATGCTTACTTGATAAGATAAAATTGAAATCTGTCCCCCCTTTTTATTTTTGCCCTGGAACAATGTTAAGTAGCAATGGAATTTTTCTCAATGGAATTTTTCTCAATGGAATTTGGGGCTGGGTGCAGTGGCTCCTGCATGTAATTCCAGCACTTTGGGAGGCCTAAGCTGGTGAATCACGAAATCAGCCTGGCCAAGATGGTATAACCCCATCTCTACTAACAATACAAAAAATTAGCTGGGCATGGTGGGATGCGCCTGTAATTCCAGCGACTTGGGAGGGTGAGGCAGAGAATTGCTTAAACCTGGGAGGCGGAGGCTGGAGGCTGCAGTGAGCCGAGATCATGCCATTGCAGCCTCCAGTGGACAACAGAGCAAGACTCCCTCTCAAAAAAAAAAAGAATTTGGTAGAGTTGGCTGGGAGTGGTGGCTTGGACCTGTAATCCCAGCACTTTGGGAAGCCGAGGCAAGCAGATAACCTGAGGTCAGGAGTTTGAGACCAGCCTGCCCAACATGGCAAAACCCCATCTCTACTAAAAATACAAAACTTAGCCAGGAGTGGTGGCAGGCACCCGTAATCTCAGCTACTCAGGAGCCTGAGGCAGGAGAATTGCTTGAACCTGGAAGGCGAAGGCTGCAGTGAGCCGAGATAGCACCACTGCACTCCAGCCTGGGTGACAAGAGCAAAACTCCATCTCAAAAAAAAAAAAAAAAAAAAAGTTTTGGTAGAGTTTATCTCAAAGACCTATACAATCTAAGTCTATTATTTTCTTAGTTTTTCCGTAATTTTTAACTATCTTTATAGCCCCATTGTTTTCCTTATGAAATTTAAAAAAAAAGTCTACCACTGGCAATAAAAGATGAGAAAATCAGTGTTCTTTACCATCTCTCAACTTTTCTAGCATTTCTTCTTGCAACTTCTGTGACTTATAACATTTCCTACGTTATCAAGATTTGAAATATGTATATGTTTCTTTGAAATCTCAATGCCTACATTTAGTTATATTTCAGTTCTACAGTTGTAAATATCATGTTCATTGTCAGTACTTTGAATATAGGTTCTCTGTTTAATGCTTTATGAGATGACATTTATACTCCAGTTGTTTATTTCAAGAACTGATCAGAGAAACTAAAGTCTAGGAGTTTTTGCATGATCAGGGCAAAATATGTTGTATGCTTTTACTCATGAACAACTTTTCAGTTGAATATAAGATTTTCCCTCAAGACTTTATAAGCACTGCTTAAATTCTTCTATGAGCGAATATTGTGATAGAGAACTATGAAGAGAAACTGACGTCTTTACACTCATTTGTCACCATTTTTCTGCTTGACTAACAAAGATTCATGCTATATATTTAAAATCTGGTAACTTTAGTAAAAGATGTCTCATTGTTAAATATTCAGTGTCAATTTTGCCTGCAACTTATTGTGCCTGTTCATTATATAAAGTCTCTTATTTCTGCAATTTAAAAATATAATTTTTTCATTCATTTTTTTAAAATCTCTTCTTCAAAAAAAACAATTACAATGGGCATAGTGGCTCATGCCTGTAATCCCAGCACCTTAGAAGGCAGAGGAAGGTGGATTGCCTAAGCTAAGGAGTCGGAGACCAGCCTGGGCAACATGGCAAAACTCCATCTCTACAAGAAATAAAAAAATTAGCCAGGGGTGGTGGTGGGCCCCTGTACCCCCAGCTATGTGGGAGGCAGAGGTGGGAGGATTGCTTGAGACCAGGAGCAGAGGTTGCAGTGAGCTGAAATTCTACCACTATACTCCAGCCTGGGCAACAGAGGAAGACCCTGTCTCAAACAAATAAACAATAAACAAACACCCACCAATTGCATATATCCATTATATTTTGTCTGAAATGTTCATAATTTTCTTTTAAATTCATTTTATTTCTTTCATTTCCATTTCACTTGCTTGTTTTTCTCAGGCCTGATATCCTTGTCACTACTATTTTCCATCTTATTATATTTTATTTTATTTTATTCTGTGAGGCTGATTCCAGTTTGATTTCTATTTTGTGTTGTTTTTAACAGTATTTTCTTATTTTAATTTTTAAAATTTTAATTTTTGAGAATACATAGTAGGTATATGTATTTGATTTCTGTTAATATGATAAGTTAGCAACTCTCTCCTGTTTCTCCTCTAAACTCTGCTTATGTTTTGCTTCATTTCTGTTATCCTTTTGCAATGCTTTAAACTCTTGTATCTCTGCTCTGAGGTCTTGGATGGTTAAATTTGGGGATTTAGTAAAGATATAAGTATTTAGTTAAAATTGTCCATTATTTTAGAAAAATTTTATTAATGACTTATTTTTATGCATTTTTAATTTTCTCATTTATTTTGCTCTATCTTTATTCTGACTACACATTTTTGAATGAGGAAGTTCTTTCTAGATCAAAGATTTTCATTTGATTTTTATCAAAGATTTTTTGTTTGATTTTACCACGTGTTCTGGTGGAAGAAATAACCAAGGGTATGTTGAAAGCTAACAGAAGTGCCTTTAAGAAAAAAAGATTGTATTCATGATTTCTATCCAGCTGATCAGAATAAACAATATTGCTCATAATACTCATGTTCACATTACCAGCAGGCAGCTTACTGTAAATGTGGCATCTCTTATTTATCTTTGCTTCTGTTGCTTCTTAATGAAACCAAACTGGGACCAGTAAATTTCCTAATACCAGTCTACATACCCTTTTCCAAATATAACAAAAAAAGTCATCGATTGTGCACTTCAGTGTGTGCTATTAACTTTGAGTTATGTTTTGAAGATTCATAATGAGGCATATAAACAAATCTATTAATATGATTATACAATGTTAAGCTGCATAGTTCTAGATGACAACACTAGTATTGATTTCCTGAGCAATCCTAGGCATGTCTGAAACTCCAGGTCTCCTGTTTCTATTTGTTCCACACCCTTGTTTGATATTTACTGAATTTAATTGGGGATGCCAGTTATTTTTGAGCTTTGTCAAAGATGGATTTTACAATTTAATTTCTCATTTTCATGTTGCTTCTGGGTGATTTGTGAAATAAAAAAAGAGGAAAATGTAGCAAAAACCCAGATATTTTAGAATTATTCTTAATTGCTTCCATTCACTTACCCCCAAGAGTAGATTAATATATTCTCTTTCATATCTAGTCTTTCTACAAAACTGACCTTAGCCTGTCTTAGTAAATGATATAATCAGTTACATTTCAGTTACTGAAACTAAAATATTAGGATTCTTTCTATGAGTTCTCCTTAATGTACATCTTTCCCTCAGTCCCCACAAATCTTCCCATTTCACCTGGTCTGCTGCCATTCTCTTTTCCTTTCCCAAGTCATCTTTTGCCCAGAAAATGCTAAACATCCCATAACATGTTTCTCTGAACTCATGTTCACTTTTGCCCAATCTACTTTCTACATCTGCACTTCTAAATATGATAAACAATAGCCACAGATGGCTAAGAAATATTTTAAACATAACTTATCTGCATAAAATCACTCATAATTTTGAAGTTTTAACATGAAGTAAATATATGCAATATTTAATTGAAAACTTTAATTACACATTGGAATATTTTGAATATGTTTCATTTTAAAAGTACATTATTAAATTAATTTCATCTAATTAGTTTTACTTTTTTTTTTTTATTTTTTTTTGAGATGGAGTCTCACTCTTTTCACCCAGACTAGATTGTAGTGGCAATATCTCAGCTTGCTGCAACCTCCACCTCCCAGGCTCAAGCGATTCTCCTGCCTCAGCCTCCTGAGTAGTTGGGAGTATAGGCACCCACCACCATGCCTGGCTAATTTTTGTACCTTTAGTAGAGGTGGAGTTTCGCCATGTTGTCCAGGCTAGTCTCGAACTCCTGACCTCAGGTGATCTGCCAGCCTCAGCCTCCCAAAGTGCTGGGATTACCCATGTGAGCCACTGTGCCCAGCCAGTTTTACTTTTTTAATAGAGCTTCTTGAAATTTTTAAATTGCATATGGCTTACATTATGGTTACATTAGTGGCTTATGATACAGTTTTTATTGGGCAACACTATGCCATATCATTAAAAATACAACTTTGTTGAAATACAGACAGGATCATATACTAACCCAGCCTAAAACTCTCAAATGGCATTATTTTATATTTGAAATCTAATCCAAATTCCTATGATTAATAAGATACCTCTTTTAATTTCTACCATTCTGTCCAACTTCACCTCGAGTTAAACATCCTACCACTCAGAATAACTTTTGTCATGCTAGTCTTCATTTTGTTTTTTTGAACACACAATACTCTTCCTCACCTCAGAATTTATATATGCTTTTTAAAAAAAAATACATTTTCCCTCATGCTCAAACAGCAGCTCCCATCCTTCCTTATAATCTTAGCTCCATTCCCACTTTCCAGAAACATATTATTTGGTTGCACAACATAAAATCAGTAACCTTTTGTAATCCCTTCTATCATGCACTTAACTCATGACAACATATATATATATATATACATATAAAATACAATATAATAGTCGAGGATAATCTGTGATGGTTCCAAAATACTTTCAAGCCATGTAAATATTTTTGTCCTGTACCTTCCCACTCATCAAATCAATGGATAGGAATTAGAGAGAAGACTGATGCTACTTAGAATGTGGGTTTCATTTTTTAACTTTCAGTCTCAAAGATGATTTATTATTGAATTCATAATATAAAATAGCCATTAAAATAATCAAATGAAAAGTTTCTAAATTCTTTCATTCCTGTCAACATATCAAGAGCTAGCCCCCAGGGATATTGACAATAGGCTTTGTTATAAACCAAAAGAAGATTTTATCTTACCCAATGTGGGAAGAAGAAAGAGACTAGAGCAAGGGAGATGTGAGAAATGTTAGAATTCTCCTCTCTAGGAGAAATCAGCCTGGGGAAGAAAAAACTCTTACTAGGTTGAGAAAAAGAGACAAAATCTAAAGAAATGTTTATCTAATTTTCTCAGTAGAACTTTGACTACTAAGCCAGACGGTAGAAGATTAATGATGGCATCACTGGGTTAGATGAAAAGAGAGGTGAAATTAAAGGTGAAAGTGCATAAAGAGAGACAGAGAGACTCTCTCAACTCTTAGTGTCTTAAAGGGATCCATAATTTGCCCCACACCCCAGAGATAATTCAAAATATCACTATGCCTTTTGGAGACACTCCAGACAGAAGTGCTAAACCCCAGTGCAAGTAGCTGAAACGTAACTGAAGAATAGCTGGTGTCAGATAAGGGCTTTTCAAGGCACCACATGAGTCTGTAGGCTATGTCACATCTAAAAGTTACAAAAATTTGTTAGTTTAGTCATCCACAAAAAGCCATTAAGCTCTGAAAGTTTCCTAGTAAACCAAGGATACATTCATTAGCCACACCTGACAAGAAATGAATGCAGTGGATCTAGGAACTAGATCAGATTGGCTCAGTGGAGACTAGCAAGAAGGCAGTGGGTATCAGTTGGTTTCAAAGCTCTCTCTTCTACTCCTGGGAAGTCATGAAGCTCCATTCTCTACCCTAGTAACCTTCTTAGAAATAAATAAAAGGGAAGAAATTGGAAATAATGCAAACGTACCTGAAAAACAAGTGAGTCACTCAAAAGAAACTTTTTAAACAAAATTTGCAAAGATAAATTTGCTAGTTTAAAATATCTTCATTACAACTTTTGAGGATGGTTCATGAAGTTTTGATAAGTCATAGGAAAGAACATCTAAGTGCAGTGGATAAATGTGCTCACTCTACACTTTTTATTCTGGCTGTCCAACCAAAATTAAGCTCCATTGGCATGAATTAAGTCCCCCTTATCATTATATACAGTATTTAGCTTGAGCTGTGGTAAGTGGTAGATGATCAATAATAGAGGGAGAAGACAGGAGGGTCTGAGTTAGAAAGGAGATGTGAAAACAGAAGCAGAATTGTAGAGATGTGCTTTGAAATTAGAGGAAGGGGTCATGAAATAAAGAACACACATAGGTTCTAAGCTAAACAAAGCAAGGAAAGTGATTCTCTTTAGAGCCTTCAAAAAGAAAATGGCTCTGCTGATACATAGATTTTAGCTCTTAAGACCTATTTCCAACCATTGAACTACAGATCTGTAAGATCTGTGATAATTTGTTACAGCAACAATATTAAATTAATACATATTTTGAGTAAATGAGTAAACTAATGAATGTCTATTTTGGTGGCTTCTAATAACCTAAAGTAATATAGATGTTAACATTTGCTGCTAAGTGAAGGTTTTTAATTATACCACACGGTTAATGCAAATTATTAATACATGGTTAGTACAAGCCACAGAGTACATTTCTACATTTCACTAGTTTAAATCATAGTAGCGCACTGAATGTATACAACACATTGAATTTAATGCCAGAAGGCAAAATTATAGCTAATCATAGTCCTTAGTATTTGATTAGTGTCAGGAGTGCACCCTTGTTGCTAATATAGCTTTTACATACTCTAGTAAATTGCTTTACAACTTTCTAATAGTTCAGCCTTTTGTATTTACCTCACTAAAGCTTCCTTGTATTTTTCAAGAAATACTTCGCTAATTGTAAGGAAGAATTTTTATTAAGCATCTATGCTCATTTACAAGTACATCATATTCCAAAGGAGAACCCAATATACATAATTCCGAAATAACAAGATTAATTTAGGAATTTAATAGTCACTTGATGCTTTACAAAAAAAAATTCTTTATAAGAAGCCCCAGAATGAGGTATTTGCTTAAATATCACTGGGTACTTATCAGAAAGTTGGGAGAAATAAAGTTTTCAGAGTCAAAAATTAAAGAAAATGAATCAATTAGTGCTGTCAACTGAATAGTAGCTGGAAGTTAGGTATTCATTATATTTTAATATCTACCAATGGCAAAGTATGAGTCCATTTACAAACATTCAATTTCAACACATTCATTAAGAAACATAGACACTGTATAAAGCAGATAAATAATTTTTTGAAAAAAATATTTCTAGCTGTGTGACCATCCATGATTCTCAGTACATTTATTTCATTGTAAGTAACTGGAAATTAACCACTCCATGTGATAGTGCTGAAATAACAAATAAAATGTTTGTTAATCTAAATAAAATTCACAGTAAATACTAATTACAATCATCATCTTTAGCTGTCTCAGACTTACGCAGTTTTCCCCTTGGGTCCTAATAGTGCTCCTGCTTTCTCACTTTGCTTTTGTCCTACTTAAAAGTTAGTTGAGCCTAAGAAGAATTAGAGATGGCATAGATATTATAAAAAATGTTTCTGGTAATTTTAACTGACAGTCTAATGGAAAGTCTAGTCCTTCCTTATAAGACTGTGGTGAAACAAATGGATTAGTGCAGAGTTCAGAGTCAATTTCCTTATTAAAGTTCCTCATAGGGCCGATAATTCCATAGTGTTCCCATGTCAATTAACCCCAAATGTTAACCTGCAACAACTTGTTTAGCAGCTACCCTTTCTGGATTATGTGACAGGTTTTATTCCTGAAAATAGTACAGGAAGAAAGAACAGCTCAAAGGTGGAGATGTGATGAAAAAGAGGAGGGGAACAATCAAGTTAATTTTTTTTTTCTAAAAGGTCCTTTATTATGGCTCACTTTTGAGTAGGATGTTTGCTACTCCAATATCCATATGTTTAGGAATATATGGATGACAAACACCGAAAAAATAATTTTACGTCTGCAAACATTTCTGTAAGTGATTATAAAAGATTAGCAAGGTCAGTATTTAGCACCGTTAAACATAACCAAGTCCAGTCTTTTGCAGTAAAAGATTGACTTTTACTGTGTGTGTTGTTGTGGTGGTTTTAAAATAGACCTATCCACTCATTAACATAATTTATTCATTTAACAAATATTTAAGTTTTTATTGAGGGAAAAGACTCTCACTTTAGCTTACATAATATGCTATCATGTAATCACTGAAAACGATTCTCAAAAAACATTATTTTAGGTCTGCATTTACTCACATTTTACTTTCTGTATCCATGGTGATATATTTTGGAATTTTTTATCTCTAGCATTATAAAAAAATAAGCTGGAAACTTTACTAAATTCTAAATTATTAAATATTTGTTTCAACCTAGTCATACTATAAAAACAGTCAATACATATGTTTAAGTTGCATATATTTTTAAATAAATTCTGAAAAATGTTATAAACTTGTTTCCTTTTGAAAATGAAAGTATGATAGAAACCTTTAAATTCCATTTTTTTTTTTTTTGAGACGGAGTTTTGCTTTTGTTGCCCAGGCTGGAACGCAGTGGTGCAATCTGGGCTCACTGCAACCTCTGCTTCCCGAGTTCAAGCGATTCTCCTGCCTCAGCCTCCCAAGTAGCTGGGATCACAGGCGTGCACCCCCATGCCCAGCTAATTTTGTATTTTTAGTAGAGATGGGGTTTCTACATATTGGTCAGGCTGGTCTTGAACTCCCAACATGAGATGATCCGCCCGCCTTGGCCTCCCAAAGTGCTGGGATTACAGGCATGAGACACTGCGTCCAGCCTAACCTTACTAAATTCTAAGTAAAAAAATATCGTCATAAAATCTTAGTATGGTTTATGCTATTAACTATGTAAATGTATATGTGTACATACATTAAAAAAGGCATAGGAAAATAAAGGGCAGTGGTAACTGTTAACTTTGATTTTTGATTTATTTCTTAATAATAGTTTAATCTAATATGGTACATTAACTCTGTTCTTTCTGGACAAGTATGCACTTGATTTGGTAACAGAATGGGCAGCCCAAGTAAATCTAGGTTTAAAATGCAACTAAAAAGAAATTGACTTATTTAGTAAATGTAAACATTATTTTAAAATTTTATTTTTCATTGCTATTAGGAAACTAATCTTAAATTGCCACTTTCCTTTGCTCCTTTAAGTTTAGGAAATACACAGCAAATACATGCAGTATTTTGTGGATTTCTTAGCAATCAGGTGGAGGAGTAATTTTTTTGTTGTTGCTTTTTATTTTTATTTTTTTTGAGACCTAGTCTTGCTCTGTAGCCAGGCTGGAGGGCAGTGGTGCAATCGGCTCGCTGCAACCTCCGCCTCCTGGGTTCAAGTGATTTTCCTGCCTCAGCCTCCCAAGTAGCTAAGACTATAGGCACGTGCCACCACGCCCGGCTAAGTTTTGTATTTTTACTAGAGATGGAGTTTCACCATTTTGGCCAGGATGGTCGCGATCTGTTCACCTGGTGTTCCGCCTGCTTCGGCCTCCCAAAGTGCTGGGATTACAGGTGTGAGTCACCAAGCTCGGCCAAGTAATTTTCAAAACATAGCGTATTTTGTTGTCTAATTTTCCTTCTTCGAAATCCTTAACCTTTCAAAAATTTGCATGATACATTTGGGTATTGTTTTGATGGTTTGTTTCCTTTTGAAATATTTCAGGAGCAATTGTCATTTCATTGGAAGATTTTTTTTCTACTATTGGCTTTTCAACAAACCAAAATGGAATATGGGAATGCCCTCTTTGATTTCAGCTGCAATGCAGGGTTGTTAATTCTTTTTAAATTGCTCCATCGTACCTCCTGATGGAATATGTATGTTTGCATTTGACATTTTTGTCTTAATGTTACTTAAGCAAGCAAAAAATCTCCCTGCAGCTTTTTATCCAGACTCTGTTTCTGGGTTTATTGGAAGGGTGATATGGATTATTTTAGTCACCATGCTTCTTCTACCAAGAAAAATCAGTACAGATGAATTTGTTTTTCTCTTCTACCACTAAGTTTTATTGACTTTTAGATTCTGGTTTCCTCAAGGTATTTATAGTCTGTAAATAAAATATTTTCTTATTTTTTTCTACTTTTTTGTTAGCTTAATTAAATCAGGCAGCAGCTTCCAGAGCTGCTGCTGTCAGTTGGAACAGGCACTGCAGAAAATATCAACTACAAATCAATCTTCCATGATCAGCTCATTTTCTAGAAGGCTGATTCAGATCTCCGTCTTTGAAAACCTTGACATCTGTGCATTTATCCCAACTCAAAGCCTAAATACATCTTGGTCACTTGCACCTCCTTTGCCACCACATAATGATTCTTTCCTTTCTTCTTCCACCACTCCTCATCAGTGCTGCAGTAATTGTGGATCTTCCAGGTTCAGTAATACATTTCTCTGGCATTTGCATTCTAATCAGTGACTTGTCTAGCCCTTAGAGTTTGTCCTCACATCTCAAATGCTTCCCAGCTCCAACAGCACTTACAGTAAAGACAAGCAATAAGAAACCATGGCAAGAGTTCTTGGTTCCTATTAAGGGCCAGGAGGACTGTGGAATGCCATGACTAAGGTTTTGTCAAGCCTATTAGTTAATAGTAAGCAATTAAAATAATGAAAATTTCATCTCCAAGAAGCACACCAAACAGACAACTACGGTTTGCAATCTGTATTTTTTAAATATATCTTAAAATAACTCAATCCTCAATTTTTTTTTTTTTTAATTTTTGGAGATAGACTCTCACTCTGTCACCAAGGATGCAGTGCAGTGGTGTGATCTTGGCTAACTGCAACCTCCACCTCCTGGGTTCAAGCAATTCTCCTGCCTCCAAACCAGTCCTGACAAACTGGAATCCAATATTTGGGGTTCAATATTTTTAGTCATCTTTAATATATATAAGTGGAAAGTCTGAACTTTGTTCAAAACCTTCTAAACTAATCTGAGGATAGAGAAATATAGGCAAAAAGAAATACTATTTTAGATTAGGTTATCTGAAAGCAGACAATAAGACCAAGTATGAATTACAAGATGTTTATTAAGGAGCAACATATATGAAAAGAGAGGAAAGAGAGTATTAGGCAGAAGAAATCAGTCGAAGGATGTGGGCTGCCCTGGGAAATGCAGAACCTCAGTTAAGGTGGTGCTCTGCAAGTAAGGCTGACCCCAAAGTAACTAACTGGAGGCTGTCTCTTACCTCACGGACCTCACCTGGGCAGCAGATTGAAGAAGGGTCTGAGTATCACATTTCTGTGTCTACGACACATATGGAAAAATTGGCCCATATTTAGAAGATAGTAACTAGGATAGAATTATGTCAAATACTCATGAAACCATATCACATATGGAAATTGCCATGTCTATCCTAGAGAACGGAAAAAATAGGGAATGGGGAGAATGATAGTTGCTTTCAAATATCTGAAAACTTGTAAGGTGGATGAGGTTTTTTTTTTAATTTAATTAATTAATTTATTTTTTTAGTTTAGGAGTTTGCTTTTATTGTTGAATTTCTTTTTTTATTATTATTATACTTTAAGTTCTGGGGTGCATGTTTAGAATGTGCAGTTTTGTTACATAGCTATACATGTACCATGGTGGTTTGTTGCATCTATCCCCCCCCATCATCTACCTTAGGTATTTCTCCTAATGTTAGTCCTCCCCAATCCCCCCCACCCCTGCTATGTCTCCCCCTAACCCCCTAACCCCCTGACAGGCCCTGGTGTGTGATGTTCCCTTCCCTGTGTCCATGTGTTCTCATTGTTCAACACCCACTTATGAGTGAGAACATGCGGTGTTTGGTTTTCTGATCTTGTGTCAGTTTGCTGAGAATGATGGTTTCCAGCCTCATCCATGTCCCTGCAAAGGACATGAACTCATCCTTTTTTATGACTGCATAGTATTCCATGGTGTATATGTGCCACATTTTCTTTATCCAGTCTATCATTGATGGGCATTTGGGTTGGGAAACAAATGTGTGCATGGGTCTTTATAATTGAAAGTTTTATAATCCTTCGGGTATATACCCAGTAATGGGTGGGATTACTGGGTCAAATGGTATTTCTAGTTCTAGATCCTTGAGGGATCGCCACACTCTCTTCCACAATGGTTGAAATAATTTACACTCCCACCAACAGTGTGAAAGCATTCCCATTTCTCCACATCCTCTCCAGCATCTGTTGTCTCCTGATTTTTTAATGATCGCCATTCTGGAGATGTTATCTCCAGGTGGTTTTGATTTGCATTTCTTTATCTATCAAAGACAATTGGGACCAATTGACAAAAAGTATTTCAAGGAATATGTATATACAATAGGATGAATGACATTAATCCTTATAACTTGGAATACATTGTTGAGGTAATAAGCCTCCCACCTTGAAGGTGTCCAGGCAAACCTGACTAAGCACTTGTCTGGAATATCGCAGAAAGTTTCAAGCATCAAACAGAGGACTAGACTGACATCATGGCTCATAGCAAGTCCAGAACTCCCAGAATTTTAGTAGCTATAAGTCAAGATAGTTTTTAAAACAAAAACATAAAATCATTAGCTACCATGCAAATTGTAAATGACAAATGTAAGAAAAAATTTAAACAATTTGATAAACAAATATTGTTAACTGAAGTTTTAAAACACAGCTCTACATTATAATAAAATATATTAATTTCAAAGAGGTAAAAGGAAAGAATGGCAGTATATGACTAGAATTATGAAGAATACAGTTCTATAAGAACTGTAGAATGTGAAGTAGAAAGGGTGAGCTTGACCTTGGATGAAAAATCTGAACTATACTTGTGATATGTTAGAGAATATCAGAGAGCAGAGAAAAGAGAATTATGCAAAATATGTGACAAAATCAAGTGAAAATATCAATATATTTTATTTAATTCAATTCTCTTAAACATTTTATAAGCTGTGTTAGAGTTGCTCTTTGAATTATACTTTGTCACCCTTAATTATGGCTGCATATGTGTAAGTACAAATAACTGTTCTAATCTAGAAAACTCATTGATTAAAAATAAAAACCTGGTCAGAGTATGGGGAGACTTAAGAGATTAGTCCCATCAAAAATAGGAGATGTGATAGTTTTAGCTTCTGTTTTTACTTAAGATGCTGACTGTATAGCAAATCTGTGTGTTCCAGTCTTCAGAGCATAGACTGGACCCAAAGGAGTTTCTCTTTATTTAAAAATGCTCTTCCATAATTTGTCTGCTCTTCTAAACTGCTTATTCTAAAATACCAAATTGTTTGACCGTATTTTGACCTCATGATTCAAACGTTATCTGCCTAGCCTGGTATGTTTTAGAACTGAAAAGCTTGGAAATGTCTAGTCCTTGCTTCCATGATTATCTCCCTGTCCCACCTTCCAAAAATGAAAGGAACAAATATATTTTTCTGCTCTACTAATATGCAAATTCAGCTTCCCCGCATTGAGAACTCTGCAGTGCATATTGTTGTAACTGATGGGAAAGTTGAAGCTGGTATAAATGCTGCTCTTGGCCTTGACATAAGAATAGATGATTAAAATAAAATTGCACTTTTCTGGCAGTGTTAAGCATTGGCCAACTGCCCAAATTCAGCAGTGAACATTCTTATAGGCTTAGCCTCTCTCTTGACAAACTGCACCGCTGAGCTCAGACTTCCCCTGCCTGTTACTTCAGATGTGCTGGATTGATATATTTCTCCTGCCTCATTGCCTGTGAGTACCTAAGGCATTAACGAAAAGATTAACCTGCAGGTATGATGAACTCTGGGGGACTCTTACATTAGATGTCACTTCTTAAAGCATTGTCTTTTAAAGATCTCACACACACAAGCCAGATCAAAATGAAGTCTGTATTGTGTTAGTAGTTTTTAACCATTTGCTAGAAGATTGAAAATTATCTGACATTGTATCATAGCGTAAGTAAGATTTTGTAGATTTTCTATTTAATTCATAGCTCCAGGCATTATAGTCAAGACACAAAACAGTATCAAAGGATCCCATGAATTGTTCAGGGAAAAAATAAACTATACAAATTCTTGCTTTGTATAGCATACCAAAAACTGGAAAATTCTTTTTTTAAACGAATTTAAGAACATTTTCCTTTCACTCACCTACACCCTCCACTGGATTGATAGTTTGATTGCATTTTCACAGATTTAACTGTACATTACTAGATAGAATATGAGTCACTGTAGTGTAATGACTGAGACTGCTGATACAGAATTGCCAGAATTTTAATACGAGATCTCCCCTTTAGTAACTGTGTGACCTAGGGCAGGTTTCCAAACATGTCTTATGATATCTGTGCCTCAGTTTCCTCATCTTCAAAAAAATGAGCTAGTTTTTAAAACAAAAACATAAAATCATTAGCTACCATGCAAATTGTAAATGACAAATGTAAGAAAAAATTTAAACAATTTGATAAACATAAATATTGTTAACTGAAGTTTTAAACTCTCTCAACAAGATTGCTGTGAGGATGAAATTATGTAGTAAATAATAAGAACCTAGAACAGTACTTGACACATAGTGAATGCTCAGTTAATATCAGCTACTATAATTAACCAGAGTAGAAATGAGCACACTGAATGTTCAAGAAACCATATCATCCATGTAATTGCTCATGTTTATCCTACAGAAAAGCAAAATTGGAGGTTAGTTGATAGCTGTCTTCAAATGTCTGAAAAGTCGTTATTAAGGCATTGAACTTTATGTATCAGAAAATAAAACTGATAAACACTAGTTCACAGACACAACATATATATTCTTGCCAATCAGCACTGTGTTCCCAATCCTATGGATCCTGATGTAAATTTAAACAGAAATTATTAGTACAACAAAATTTAGTCTGCACTTTAATAGACTATGTACTCAAAAAATAATCAGATAATGTGCAGATCCTGGCCTCTTAAGAGACGGACGTGTTGACACAGACATAAACTCCAAAAGTATGGTAAATCTTCAAGTGTCCTCCTCCAAATTCTATCTGCTCTCAATAAAAATATATATAGTTTCTTACAATGATGAAAGAAATGGGGGAGTAAGAGAACAGTCTTTCTTTTTAAGCTTTATTACTCTGTTCTTTAAGGTTATAAGTAAAGTATAGTCTGACTACTTAGTCAAAATTCAAAAATCTTTAATTCTAAAATTTTATATGTTTAATAATAAAAGAGAAGACTTCTGCACTGTTGAGGCCTACTGGCTTTTTACTAGGATGTTCCAGCAGAATTCAAACAGCAATAATTCAGTTCCAAATGCAAGTTAGAATCACCTGGAAACTTGAGAAAATGCTGATATCCAGGTTCCTTCCCCAAGGATTCAGAATTTATTAATCTGAGATGGCAATCTGGAATCAGTGTTTATGAAAGCTCTCCAGCTGGTTTTAATATTCAGCGAAAGTTAAGAACTACTGATGGAATCTTAATTATTCCACTGAGGATTCTAACACAATTAACTGGGAAAAAAAAATTACTTAACAACAAAACATTGCATAAACAAAGAAACATCATTACATAAGTTTATAAACATTGAAAGCTATGGTACTTTGTAGAAATCAGTAGAAAGACAGCAAGTCTAGACCCTAAGATTTCAATAATTTTATTATTGATACTAGATTTCTGTGTAAATGTCAATACAATAACTACAACACATATATGAAAACAAATTTCAGATGTTTCATTACAGTGTAGCCACTGGGAAAAGGCACATTTACTAGGCTCAGAAATAGGGTTTCAAAGATGGATAGAACAATGTGTCTGCCTCACAAGCAGCTCAAAATTGAGATTTGAAATAAAATAGCAGCATAGCTGGAGGATGACCCTAAAGTTTATTTATTGAGTTCTTATTGTGAGCTGGGCACTGTTCTAAGAACATCACATGAATTGTCTTTGCCCCATTTTACAGGTGAAAAAATGGAGGAACTTAGAGGATAAGGAAATTATCCAAGGTCATATTATTGTTAAAGGTGGAGCAAGGACTTTAACCACAACACCACATCTGGAGAACCTGCACTTGTAACCACTATGCCATACCACTTTTCAAGCTCAAAATCTCTCAGATTCTGTCACTCAATGATCCCCTGTGTCTTCTGTGAAAATTTGTATGTGCTTATTAAGAAAGAAGTGTTATTTTGAAAACCAAAATTGTTTGGTGCTTTATTAAAAGCAAGATTTGAGATATTTTGTTGTCTTTTTTAAGGTTTTGAAGAATGTTTAACAAAAATAAATTAGTGATGATTGACTTTCAACAGTGGAAAATAATTCTTGGTAACTTGTAACCTAGATAATTTCATAGAAGTGGTTGGATAAAATAACTTACAGAATTAAAAGAAAACCTGGAAAAACACACCTTGGCAAGTTCAGGGACTGAAGAGGTTCTGGCAATATAGGAAACAAGAACAATAAAGTTTTTCAGGTCTCTAAGATTTAAATAAATCATATTAGACCACTTCCTCTGCTCCTTTCACTTTACCAAATATTCAGATTTCAGGAAGAGTGTGATTGACTGAACTTTAGGTCACATGTCCACCTGCTAGCCAGGAGAGACTTGGCATCTTGATAATTAATTCTACCATAACCACTTGAAATATGGAGAACTATTGCTCCAAAGAAATTTCTTAAAAGAATGATGGAATCAAGCAATAACATCTGGCTAATAAACCCCTACTGCTATTGAAATGGAGCAATGCAATAATTTTTAAAAGCCTTATAAAATAAGTCTGTCTGTTGGTTAAAAACTGCCCGGAAGAGGAAGTGGGAGGGCGCAAAGTGTAATTCATTTGCAAGATAGCTGCAAGGACAATTACCATGCATCAATAAGCTTATTTATCCTCCCCTAAACCTACCTCCTAACCTCTTACATTATGCTTTCAGAACAAGATTTGTCCTGTTTTAGATAATTAAGGCTGGAGCTGATTAACCCCAAAACTTCTGTCATTGAAATGGATTTAACATGAGACCAGGAAAAGCTCTTTGCTAAGCTAAAATTTGAAATGACGACTTGTCTTTTCTTGACTAATTCCCTTCTGAAGGCTGCATCTCACTCTCCAAATAGAACAGGAGAGGTATTTCTCCACATATTCCTGGCAAGGCTGAAGCATTTTCTCACAACATCAGTCTCTACATTTATGACAGTCTTTTTATTATTTGATTTCAATGCTAAAGATCCTTCTGTTGCCTATGAGATCAAGTTTAAGTTCCTAATCATCACCAGTTTTCCAGCCGCACATCACCCTACTACTTCAGAAGCACACTACATTCCAGCCACACAAAATATTAACTGTGCCTCCCCAAATGGGTGCCTTTCCCCATACACTCTCTGCTTTTCTTAACTTTACCATCTCATAAGTGTGATTCTTGTTTTAAATAAGTTGAAGAATCAACCAGCCTATTCAAGTAAGAGCTACAAACCTCTCTAAGTCTCTGTTAGTAGCCTGCACATTAAAACTAGCCTGCTGAAGAAGTTTGAGCCATATCCTATCCAGTAGCTGCTAGGGCCAACCACTCCTAGGATTCCACACCCAGCCTAGCCTGCCATGTTTTGTTAATATTTCTATTTTAATAGTTTAATAGTATTATAATTATTTGTTTACCAATATGTCTCTCCTTTTACGCTGTGAACTCCTTAGGGACAGTGCCCTTTTGTAACCATCTATCTCCATAAATTCAATAAACATTTATTGTCTCCTATGCTGAAGAACTTATCTAAGTACTAGGGATTCAATTATAAAAATATAAATAAATCCTGCTGTCATAGCACCTAGAGCACAGGGTCTTAACAGAAATACAGACAATGAAGCAGGCCATTATAACACTCTGTAATGAGTGCAAGGACAGGAAAATACAGGATTGTATAGGAACACATTGAATCCTTATAACCATCCCATAAGACGGGTCCTTCACCATACTGATGAAGAAATGGGAAAGCTAAGATGTTATAATTAATTTGCTTCAAGTCAGGCAGGTGACAATAGACCTATATACGCAATCCCAAACACTGAATACCCAAAACTCAAGGCTCATCTATCGTGTTATATTGCTTCTTTTCCCAGAAGAAGATGCGAATAGATGCAATCACCTGTGGAAGCTGGATGAGAGAAAGAGAGGGCCTAAGACATACTCTCAAGAAAAATCAACACATAAAGAAGACAGAGATAAGGGCTGGGCATGGTGGCTCACGCCTGTAATCCCAGCACTATGGAAGACCAAGGCGGGCTGATCACGAGGTCAAGAGATCGAGACCATTCCGGCCAACAAGGTAAAACCTCATCTCTACTAAAAATACAAAAGTTAGCTGGGCATGGTGACATGTGCCTGTAGTCCCAGCTACTTGGGAGGCTGAGGCAGGAGAATCACTTGAAACTGGGAGGTGGAAGTTACAGTGAACCAAGATCATGCCATTGCATTCCAGCCTGGTGACAGAGCGAGACTCTGTCTCAAAAAAAAAAAGAGGGAGATAAAAGGCTGCCCTAAAAGTCAAAGTGAAATAGGATAAAACAAAAAAGTAAGTTGAAAACCAGGACAGTTTGTATCTGCAGAAGCAAAGCAAATAGAATACCTGACACAATGACTCACATGAAACAGCCACTTAATACATATTAAATGACAAGCTAGCTTAATAAATATAATCATGAAACAAATCTTCTTGTATTTCTTTCTTAAAGAAAGCTTGAAGATTATTGCTAACTCTTTGTAGGAGAATTTAAACATAGTCTATGTAAAATGATAAATCTAAAAATGAAAATCACTCAGATGACATTTTTCAATTATGTTAAAAGAGTCACAAACAGACCTGCACTTTCAATTATGTGGCTTTATTATAATTAAACTTACTGCTGTAAATACAAGATAATTTGATGATTAGATACTTACTTAAGGTCTTGTGAATAGTTTCATCTTTTCTAGAAAAGAGCTTACAAGTAGAAATTGCCAATTCATTGAAAGCTCTGACAACATAATCCATCAAAGATGAAACTGCTGACTAGATTCTGCATCTAATATTGGGATAGATTCTGACTTAAGTACTTCATAATGAATCACTATTTTTTCTTGATGGATAATATAAAATACATTCCTGGACATATATGCAAATGTTCAAACATATAAATTACCACAAATAATAAGTGAAAAAGGAAGTTTTAAATTCAGTTAGCACTCTCCAGAGAAAGAAAAAGGATGGAATTCATTCAAGACCAACCAGGTAATGTTTTAAAATGTGAGAATCGTGAGGTTACTTTTGTATTGGTCTGATTTATTAGGGCTATTTTGTAGACCACAGTATATAACATTCATCAGTCTAGCCAGTCAGGGGATAAAGAAGGAAGAACAAAGGTAAATAAGTAATATACTACTGTTTAATTGAAGTTACTGTAATAGTTATGATTGACTTTTTGATTCCATAACAAGGTTAATTCACCTACTATATTCTATTATATTCCATTTTAAAAGGCCTTCATTGAACGAGATATTAACCAACAAGAATTATTTTCATTTGGTGAAATTACGTCAGTAAAAAATAGAAAAACATAATAATACTTTCATAGTCAATATGCATTTTTTGCCACGCCCATTTTATTTTATTTGTGTGTAGTGTGTGTGTGTGTGTGTGTATGTGTGTTTATTTTTATTATACTTAATGTTCTGGAATACATGTGCAGAATGTGTAGGTTTGTTACATAGATATACCTGTGCCATGGTGGTTTGCTGCATCCATCAATCAAATTTTCAATCACCCATAAATTCACAAATAGTTGTACTGGAATTAGTTCTCAACATAAAGTATAATTTATCTTATTTCTATTGTGCTTACTCACCCTATCATGTTACTGATACATTTTCTCCTATGAAACTGAATGGAGCATATGAATTGTGTGTCCAATAACAAGTCTTCTACAAAGAACCTTGATTAACGATGATGCTTTCAAATCTGTTCTCTTCCATTCATAGTCCACACTTTGATAATCAAGTCCAATGCCAGAGTCTATTGTGCAGTGCCATCACATGTACTGTCTGATAGCTAAAACAACAAGTATCCTTAGTCATCTTCTGTTACAATATCAGTTTAGAAATCCAAACAGGCTAAAGCGTCTAAAGAAGTGCTACAGTGGTGAAACTTTCTAAGTTTCTAAAAAAAAAACTTTTTTTTTTTATCTTCGTGTGATGTTATTTTCCCAAAAGTTATGTGCCGGGTTATTCTCACAGTTACATTTTATCAAATAATAGTTTAGATTATAACTTTATGACCTAAGTAAATAACTTATGGGAGAAAAATTATGAGTTTATCATGTTGACTATGGATCCACAGTAAATGCAGCATTTTCCAGTTCATTTTTGCATGTCCTAACTTTTGAAGATTGATTAAAAACCTAGCATTTCAACCACAAATATTTAAGGATGAAGAAACACTGTCTCTGGTATAAAATATGTACGGTGACAAGCATAAATATTTAAAGACAAGGAAAACTTTTACTTAAGATAAAATGTGAACAAAGCTACTTATAATTATATCCAACACTTTTTCAGTCTAGGAAATCCTTTTCTTACTATTCATTGACTACTTAATTTACTCCAGTTTGAATTGTGACATCATTCCACCAATAATTTCTTGTTAAGAGCACCACTTTAGGGGCCGGGTATCGTGGCTCACCCCCTGTAATCCCAGCAGGGGAGGCCAAGGCAGGCAGATCACTTGAGGTCAGGAGTTCAAAACCAGTCTGGCCAATAGGGTGAAATTCTGTCTCTACTAAAAATATAAACATTAGCTGGGCATGGTGGCACACATCTGTAATCCTAACTACTTGGGAGGCTGAGGCATGAGAATGGCTTGAACTTGGGAGGTGGAGCTTGTAGTGAACTGAGATCATGATGCCACTGCACTCCAGCCTGGGCAACAGAGTGAAACTCTGTCTCAAAAAATAAAAAAGAGCACCACTTTATATCATTAACTCTACAACATGGATGGACTTGAAGTACATTATCCTAAGCTATATAGGCCAGAGATAGAAAGAAAATATTGCATGATCCCATTCATATGTAGAATTAAATAGATAGATGATAGGTAGATACATATATAGGGAGATAGAGGATAGATTGATAGATCAAATATATAGAGATTGGGATGTTAGGGGAGTGGGTAGAAACTGGAGAGATGTAAGTAAAAGATACAAAGTAGTAAATATATAGGATGAAAAACTGAAAAATCCAATCTACAACATGAAGGCTATAGTTAATAATAGTATATTATATTTAGGATTTTTGCTAAATGAACAGATTGTGGCGTCTCTTGCTGCAGAGGGAGAAATAGGTAGCCATGTGAGATGATGGATATGGTAATTTGTTCTACTATAGTAACCATTTTACTATATATATTTTAAAATATCGTGTTGGATACTTTAAGACAGACAATACAATTTATTTTAAAAAATGCAATGCCCACTCTTCTTTCTTTGTCCTACTGGAATTATCAGAGGTATATGATACAGGTGTCTGCTCCCTCTTTCTGGAAAAACTCTTCTGTCTACTTTCACGATTTCCATCCTTCTTATACTGAAGAATGCTTTTGTATGAAAAGATAAGATGAGGGCTAGGTATAATGGCAGGTGCCTGTAATCCCTGCTACTCAAGAGGCTGAGGCAGTAGAATCACTTGAACCTGGGAGGCAGGGTTGCAGTGAGCCGAGAATGTGCCACTGCACTCCAGCCTGGGCAATGGAGGGAGACCCGTCTCAAGAAAACAAACAAACAAACAAAAAACAAACAAACAAACAAAAAACCAAAAAGATAAGATGAGGCCGAAACAAAACAAAAAACAACTTTCCTTTTTCACAGGTAGGCTAAGAATAAAATTTTAAATGTAGCTTTCTTCCTTAAGGTGAAAGGACCCAGATGGCCACGTTATTTTCAAAGTCCTACCTTTTACAAACACTATCAAGATATCAATTTGGAAGTTGATTTGTAGAATTATTTTTTACGTTAAAAGTACTATATTTTCACTAGAAATATAATGGCACATGTTCTGATCATCAAAACAAAAAAGATCTAAACACAAAGCTTAAATTATAAAACTTCTAGAAGACAATTTAGGAAATAATATTTACAACCTTTGGGTAGGCAAAAATTTCTTAGACCACAAAAGCACTAACATTAGAAGAAAATGAACAACTGGAATTTATCAAAAATAAAATATTCAACTTTTCAAGCTATTGTTAAGAAAATGAAAAGCCAAACCACAGTCAACGAGAAAATGCTTGCAACACACACATAGCTTAAAAAGTAAGAGCACTCACAACTCAATAATAAAATGACAACATGCCATTTTTATTGGGAAAATGATCTGAATAGACAATTCACAAAACAATCTATTAATAACATATGAAAATATGGCCAGCACCTTTTATCACCAGAGGAATAAAATTTAAACTATACAGAAATTCCAGTAAGTATTCATATGAATAGCTAAAATTTTAAATGCTACTATCAAATGTTGATAGGTATATGAGGTCATTGAAACTTTTACTCATTTCTCGAGGTGATGCAAAATGCTACAACTTTGGGAAACTCTTTAATTTCTTCTAAAGTTAAACATACTTCTACTGTGACTCAGTAATTCTAGTCCTAGGTATATAACCTAGAGAAATAAATCATTTCCTCCTAAAAAAAGACTTACATATGAATATTTCAGGCAGCTATATTTAGAATAATAAAAAGCTGGACATAATGCAAATATTCATCAAGAGGTGAATGGAAAAGCAAATTATGAAATATTCCCACACTGTAGCCTTCAATTAAAAGGAACAAATTACTGATTCACACTACAACACAGATGAATCTAAAACTCAATGTGTTGACCAAAAGAAGGTAGATACAAAAAACTACTGTATGGTTCCATTTGTATTAAAATGTTTAAAAAGTAAAATTAATTGAGAAATAAGATCAGTGGTTATCTAGGACCTAAGGTAGGGTGGGGAAGATTAAGCACAAGGGCCTCTAGAACACTGTTCAGGCTGATGATGGCACAAAGGCACACATTTCTCAAAATGCATGAAAAGTTACACTTAAAAGTATACTTCCAAAAATTGACTATATGATCATATTCTCACTAAAATTTTAATGTTCTGTAGTCATTTCTGATAATAAAAGTAATATATGCTAACCATAAACCTTCCAATATTATAAAGGTACAAAAGATAAAAATGGAGATCTATCTTATTACCTCCTCCCGAGGAAGACATTTTAAAATAATGTGGTATGTCTTACTTCAGAATGCTGTATATATAATATAAATATACATATACACTTGTATCTGTGTATATACACATTTTACAAAAATGGGACAAGCTGCATATAACCTACTTGTTTTCTTTTAAACTAATGGTTCTTTTTGATGTTCTGTCAGTTCATACAACATTCTAATGAATTCAATACAGTTTTCTGATGATTACCATACTGATGGTATGGTGGTAATTTATTTTATAGCTGTACCATAATTTATTTTATCAATGTCTATCAGTGGAAAAAATTCAAAATACACTGATATTTAACTTAACAAAAAAAAATAAATGTGTCAGTCTTTTAATACAAAGATACCTATATTGACTACTTTAGTAAAATAATGCTTTGTGTAATTTACCCAAATAGAGGTCTCCCTCCAGCTCCATATATTTATATCAGCCATACACCCTTACAGCTGATGAAAAATGCTAAGAGTAAGAACACTGTATGATAAAGTGTGAAGTTTTAAGAAACTCTTTGGATCAGATGGAGAAAGCGCAGCTCGGATTGATTAGGAGAAGTATCCAAGGTCATATAGATTATAGGTGGTAGAGCTGGCATCAGTGCCAAGTCCCCCAAATCTTAGCGTAGTGGTTTTCACACATTTTCCTTTGTGCAGAACTTACTAACCTGGAAGGGACTTCAATCCACAATCTTGGCATCACTAACATTGTGTCAGAACACCTGAGGTCAACAATCTTACCTGCAGTTGAATTATGCAGTAGAAAGAAACACTATGCAATGAAGGTAGCATGGCGCTTGTCTTTCAGGAATGATTCTTTATGCTTCACAATTTAACATACCGCAACAGCATGATGCATCTAATGATTTTTTAAAACAGCTTTCTGCTGACAGCATAAACAGAAACAAGTTTATTTTGAGTAAGCAGCTGCTGTTTTTTTCATAGAGGAATGTCGCTAGCTGAAATAATGCAGCAGACTGGCACTGCCGTGAGTGTATAAACATCTATGGGGTTTGTGGACTGGCAAACATAGGACCATTCTGCTTCTGTTGCAATTACCAATAAACCAAACAGCCCATCTCCAATTTTATGAGAATGAAAAGTTAAGCCAGTCTGCAAAAGAGTTACAGAAATGGGATGCACAGATTGCCTTATTTTAATGAATGGATCAACTGCAGATGTCAGATTTTTTTTTTTTTTTGTCCATCTATGTGGTATTTGTAAGTTTCTTTATTTTTCAGGTTTTGTAGCATTAATTATTCTTAAAAAATGTTCTTATATATCCCTTTAAACATATACCTTACATGAAACAGTTAAGTTTATGGAACAAGTTAAGTTCATTTAAGCAAAATTCCCTCTTTTTCCATCTATGACAATCTATTCATTAATATTTACATTCTCTCAACAAAGATTTTAGTGCCCTGACTTTGGACTCAAATAAAAATATATGTATATGAGGAAGAAATTTTGGTCAGTAAATCATCTCAAAAAGTTGTGGATTGATAATTCTGAAATAACAGATTTCTCTGTTTGGAGTGTTTTATGTTTTTATCATCCCACCTTCATTTTAGTGCTTCAGGGAAGGCCAGGAAAGTCTGTTTGTGTGCTCCTGCAGACCTCTACTTATGTAACACCATCTTTTTGGCTTACCTCAAAAATTCCATTTAAATTAAGTATAATAACTAATCACATGTTCTATTAAGAAGATTTTTTTTTAAGTTTTAACTCACTGAAGAGTTGCAAAAATAGTACAGAAAGTCCTTGTACACCCTTCACCTGGCTTCCCTTATGCTAACATGTTGCATAACCAAAGAATATTTATTAAAATTAAAAAATGTTTTGTATTAGACCTTATAATTTTCAAAAATATGATTAATATAAGAATACTATGAAATGATAAACATACTGTACAGCACAAGAAGCTAAAAGAAGAAAAATCAAGTATCAGGAGATTTCTGAGAGGGGAGGAGATTACTTCCAACCAAGTAATTCACTGAAGGGTTCATGGTTTAGCGGAATTTCCACTGGGAACTGGATGGTGGCTGGGATCTAGACAGATAGCAATGGAGCTGGAGGGAGACCTTATAATTTAAAAATAAGGAATGAGATAGAAAGCAAAAATTCAAGAGTACATGGAGTTGTGAAAAGCTGCACCTAGGAAAATTTGGAAACAAACAACGACTGATTTGTTTCCCTTTCATTGACTTTTCAATGTAATAATTTTATTGTTAAGCCATTAGAGGAACTCTAAATGGTGAGAATCAGATGAAAATTTATAATTAAAAGAAAGTCTGCAACCCTTGATCCCATGGTAAGCTATTGAATGTACCATTAAATTAGATAGTGAACTCTTTCTTGGCCTAATCCCAGATAATTATAATTCTGCTCTTACACACCCTCACCTTTGCATAGTTAGCATCTCAGCAGTTGAAGAGGTCATGTCCTTAGGGTATCAATTAATCAAATTGCAGAAACTCACCATTTTCTTTAACACTTTAAGCACATTTAATACTGGTCTCCTTGAGGATCGTGGACATTTGCTGAAACTGTTAAGTATAAAAAGCAATCAATTATTCAAGTGCTATGTTATTAATATATTTGGATATATATAACACAGATGTTTTAAAAATAGGACTAGTCTGGATTAATGAAGGTATAGGGCAGTTACAAAGGCAACAAGTTGCCAAGATAATTCCCAGTGCCCCTTGGGTTGAGAAGCAATAGCATGCTGTTGCTAAGAGCAGTTGTTGATATTAGCTGTCCTACAAAGATTACTTAATGCCTACTGAATTGTTTGCAGAAAGGATAGACGTGTTACCTAAATTTTCATTCTGGAAATTTAATTTTATTTCAAAAGGCATGAACATATCTCCTTATATGGAACTTCCAGATCATTGAAAGCAGATTGAGCAGATGAATGCAAACAAATTTGTTTTGATCTTTACTCAAATCCAGCAACATGAGTAATCCTTATTTTGGGAACAGAACGTGGACCTCTATGGAAGAGTGAACCCAAATTACCACATATTATGCTCTACTTTCTTTTTTATTCTGCTTTTTTTTTTTTTTTTTGGCTTTTTCACTGAAGTCATCACTAACAAAAAACTCAATTCTAGAGATAATTCCCACCTGTTCTCTACCTACTCAAATTTTACCTATTATGCATGACCCTCAACTTTCAACTTTGTAGGCCTTAACTGGTCATCTTTCCTCAGGAGCGTTCCCTCCTCTTGTATTTCTGTAAAATATGTTCCACACCATTTATTGCACTGTTTTATGTTGTACTTGTTCTTGTGCCTTGTTATGTCATATTCCCAACTAGATTGAGAACAGATCCAGGAGAACTTACTAATAATCCTTCCTATGATACACATTCCTGAAATATTTGAAGGCTGACTTTTCTCTTTTTTTTAATTTTTATTTCAGTTTTAGAGCTACAGTTGCAGGTTGGTTGCATAGACTAATTGTGCATTGTGGGAATCTGGTGTACAGATTATTTCATCATACAGATAATAAGCATAGTACTCATTAAGTAGATTTTAATTCTCACCCTTCTTCTACCCTCCACCCTCAAGTAGGCCCTGGTATCTACTGTTCTCATCTTTGTGTCCTTGTATACTCAATGTTTAGCTCCCACTTACAAGTGAAAACATGCGGTGTTTATTTTTTTATTCTGTGTTAGTTTGCTTAGGATAATGACTCCCAGCTCCATCCATGTTGACACAAAGGACATTATTTCATTGTTTTTTCATGACTGTATAGTATTCCGTGGTATATATATGTCCTCATTTTATTTATCCAGTCTAACATTAATGGGTATTTAGGTGATTCTATGTCTTTGCTATTATGAATAGTGCTGCAGTGAACAAACACATGCATGTGTCTTTATGGTAAAACGATTCATATTGCTTTAAGCATATACCCAAAAGTGGGATTATTGGATCAAATGGTAGTTCTGTCTTAAGTTCTCTGAGAAATTGTCAGACTGTTTTCCACAGTGGCTGAACTAATTTACATTCCCACCAGCAGTGTCTAAGCATTTGTTCCCTTTTCTCTGCAGCTTTACTAGCATCTGTTATTTTTTGACTTTCTAATAGTACCCATTCTGACTGGTGTAACATGGTATCCCATTGTGGTTTGGATTTGCATTTCTCTGATGATTAGTGATGTTGAGCCTTTTTAAATATGTTTTTTGGCCATGTATATGTCTTCTTTTGACAAGTGTCTGTTCATGTCCTTTGGCTACTTTTTAATTGGGTTGGTTTTTGCTTAATATGCTTAATATTCTTAAAGATTCTAATGCTAATGTCTAATATTCATATCTACCATCTAATAAAACTAAATCTGATTTTAATAACTAACCATATTAAACCTTAGTTGGATGCACAGTTTGCAAGTATCTTTTCCCATTCTGTGGGTTGTCTGTTTACTCTGTTGCTAATTTCCTTTGCTGTGTAGCTCTTTAATTAGGTCCCATTTGTCAATTTTTGTTTTTGAAGCAATTGCTTTTAAGGTCTTCATCATGAAATCTTTACCAGGGCTGATGTCCAGAATGGTATTTCCTAGGTTTTCCTCAATGGTTTTTACAGTTTTGGATTTTCCATTTAAGTCTTTAATCCATCATGAGTTGCTTTTTGTATATGATGTAAGGAAGAGGTCCAGTTTCAGTTTTCTGCATATGGCTAGCCAGTTATCCCAGCTTCGTTTACTGAATAGGGAGTCCTTTCCCCTATTGCCTGTTTTTGTCAGCTTTATCTAAGATCAGTTGGTTGTAGATGTGTGGCTTTATTTCTGGACCCTCTATTCATTTTTATTGGTCTCTTTGTTTCTGATCTATGATGGCCACCCCAGGTATGGACCACTGCAGAACACTCTACACTGCCTAAGTCACCAGGTCATTTGTGTTAATCAAGTATTTATTAAGGGCTCATTAACTGCAAAGCACCATACTACAGATATAAAAGAATGAAATATATCTGACATGTGGAGATTCAGTTTCTAAAGGGATTGCTGCTTAAGAGAAAAATAATTCATGTACATTAATAACTATAATAAAATTGGGAAGCTGTGTATGCTTAAGAGGGTCACTGAAAAAAAAAAAAAAAACCTCTCCATGTGTTAGCAATGCACTTAGACTGAACCTTGAAGACAAGAGGATTTTAGAGCAAAAAGGTAACCAATGCAGAAAAGTACAAAAAAAAAAATCACAGGGAATGCCACACAGTTAAAATTAATAGAAGAAATAATTAATTTTGAAAATTGAAACCAGGTCTACATAATGAAAATATTAAATATGTAATTTTAGTTTTGATTTTATTGGTGTTGGATAAGAAACACTTATAAATCTTTGTAAGTGTGACTCTAAGAAGTGGTCTTTAGATCTTTAGACAACCAATAAAGCATGTTATATGCATCATCCTTCAACAAGTACTCCATCATCTCCAAGGACCCACATTTGAGGTGAAAAATATACTAAAAATAAATGAAGAACAGTAGATATGTAGAGTTCCCAGGAGAAAAAAATTTTGAATAATTCTTTTAACAATATTTTTCATACAAGCTAAAAAAAGATATACTAAGGAGGCAAAAAGGGGGGGTTAAAATAAATATTTTAGAATAAAAGAGATAAGAATTTGCACACCAAAATTTAAAAGACCAGAAACATTAGATTATAAAAAACATTACAGCATGAAAGAAATCAACATGGTCAAGATAAGGTTAATGGCCTAGCAACTTGGCTGTCAACTTTTTATTTAACTACACTGTAGACATATTTGAGAGGTCTTCATTTGAGTAAGAAAACTATGCTGCTAAATGTCCACCAAAGATAAACACACACCTATGTACCAAGAGCAGATACAATCAATCTTCCCATGAGCCAAATGATTATTATACCAAAATTCAGATGATCTCTTATGCTATTCCTGTTTATTTCTTGTCTCTTTGTTTAATACTTATATTAATCCATTCTCATGCTGCTAATAAAGACACACCCAAGACTGGGTAATTTTTTTTTTAAAGAGGTTTAATAGACTCAGTTTCACATGGCTGGGGAGGCCTCACAATCATGGTGGAAGGCAAAACGGCAAATTCACATCTTACTTGGTGGCAGGCAAGAGGAGTACCGAGCAAAAAGAAGAAAAGCCCTTTATAAAACCATCAGATCCTGTGAGAACTCACTACCATGAGAAGAGCAGCATGAGAGTAATCACCTCCATGATTCAATTACACCCCCTGGTCCTACCCTTGATACCTGGGGATTATTACAATTCAAGGTGAGATTTGGGTGGGGACACAACCAAACCATATGAGCACCCAATATAATCATAATTCTAAAGAAGTTCTGTGAGTTTAATCTTAATGTAGATGATTCTGGTAGCATAATACATTATCACTGAAATTGGAGGGATTAACAGTTTGTAACAGGGTAAAATTAAGGAAAGGGGAGTGTAAATCTAAGACCAACATATCTACTTGCAAGGCAAAAGAATATGCCCTGAGCAGAAAATGTCAAAGTAGGAACCAATAACCAATAATAATAATAAAACCTTGTTTATAAATTAAATAAAAGGTTTACTTAGTAGGCTAGGACACCTATTAACATGTATTGATCAAAGTAGTCACATTAATATACACAGCCAAGTTTGTTTCCTATGTATCATCTCTTTCCCTAATGGAACATTTTTATGTAATTGAGCATGCTATGAGGAAGCTGCTTCTTAAACAAATACGCTGCTCGTGATGCAGTTGGTGCTGCAGTTATAGGTATATGGCTGGAGAAGCCTGGTATATATTCATCCATTGAGCCTACTCATCCCCCTCTGACATCATATGTTAAATAAACATATACCTATACCCCAAAAGATCACAGTGCTAATGATGCCATCAGGAGTCAGTCAGCCTCCTGCTCAGCCATGAGACCATACAAATAGTCTCTGATATATTTTTATCTCTTAATCTTAGTGTTAATCTAGAGATTTTAAGAAATTAAAAGTTCTTTATTGTAAATTAACTATGTTTGAAAAAGACATAAGCAGATTTAGCATGTGGTGTTAATAAACGTGTACCGTGTCCTCTAAGTTCTACAGACTGAAAGCATTATTAATTTTCTTCACCTTTCATTGGCTTGTGTCTCTGCCTCCTATAAATCCAGCAAAACTAAAAAAAAAAAAAAAAAAAAAAAAGTAGGAAATGCTATTCTAGGCATAATCTCTGGCAAAAATTTCATGACAAAGACTCCAAAAGCAATTGCAAACAACAACAAAAAAAAGGTGAGTAAGACCTAAATAAAGAGTTTAGATTAAATTAAACCAAAGACCTAATTTAACTATCAACAGAGTAAATAGGCAATCTACAGAATGGGAGAAAATATTTGCAAACTATGTATCTAACAAAGTCTAATATCCAGAATCTATAAGGAACCTAAACAAATTAACAAGCAAAAAAAAAAATCCCATGTAAAAATGGGCAAAGGGCATAAACAGATACTTTTCAAAAAAAGACATAGCTATAGCCAACATCACATAAAGTGTTATTAGGCTCAACATCACTAATCATCAGAGAAATGCAAATCAAAACCATAATGAGATACCATCTCATACCAGTCAGAATGGGTACTATTAAAAGGTCAAAAATAACAGATGCTGGCGAGGCTGCAGCGAAAAGAGAACGCTTATGCGTTGCTAGTGAGAATGTAAATTAGTTCAGCTACTGTGGAAAGCAGTTTGGTAATTTCTCAAATAACTTAGAACTACCGTTCAACCCAGTCATCTTATTATTGGGCATATACCCAAAGGAATATAAATCATTTTACTATAAAGATGCACACACACTTATGTTTATCACAGCACTATTCACAATAGCAGATACATGGAATAAACCTAGATGTCCATCAACAGTGGACAGGATAAAGAAAATGAGGTACATGTACACCATGAAATCCTATGTAGCCATAAAAAAACAAGATTGTATTCTTTGCAGGAACATAGATGTAGCTGGAGGCCATTATCCTAGTGAATTAATGCAGAAACAGAAAACCAAAAACTGTATGTTCTCCCTTGTAAGTGAGAGCTAAACATTGAGTTCACCTGGACACAAAGATGGGAAAAATAGACACCAGGGCCTACTTGAAGCTAGAGGGTAGGAAGGAGGGTGATGATCAAAATTATCTATTGAGTACTATGCTTATTACATGGGTAACAAAGTAAAATGTACACCAAACTCCTTTGGCACTCAATTTACCCATATAACAAACCTGTACGTGTAACCCCAAATCTAAAATAAAAGTTGGAAGAAAAAATAAAAATTTTTTAAAAATCGAAATGAAACCAGGGAAAGATCTGGCAGAAGTCAGTGCAGCAACTACTTTTTCTTAAGAAAAAAAAACTCATTTCCTCCCAGGAGTCCTTAACACAAAAATAGACACATCCTTCTTGCATTTATATCATAACATGACACCACTGTTGTATTGGGGAAAATATGAAATAGTCACAATAATTAACTCATTTTATTCCAAAATCAACTATTAATATATGGATTCAAGTTGTTTGTTAACTGTACTTACTGTTAAACAGTTATCTGGTAATGAGATGGTCCCTCAATCATACTATAAAATAGAGTATTTTACTATGTCTTAAGTACATATGGACAAAAACAAATACATCTCAGCATGAAATTATCTATGCCTTGTAACTAAGTATGAAAGCATAGTGAGGACAGTGAGGAGAATTATTTCCCCAAATTATTTACTTTTAATTATTTATGATAGCAGGATAAAATTACATAATCACTTTCAGAATCCATCTTTAATTAACTTATTTCATCTACTCTGAAAAGGTCATTTTTTATTCCACCATCCTTCATTAAGCAGTATACTTCTCAGGGTTTCACTTTATGGAGTGTGGTACAGAGGAAGATAAAATGAAAGAAATAATCCACAAAAGCCTTCCCAGAACAAATCGTAAGAAAAAATCAAACTGTGGAATGCAGCAAGAAAATCACAGGAACAATTTTAAATGTTCCTTCTTTTAAGAAATCAGAAAAGAAAAATTGGCCATTAAATTCCAAAAAAATGGATTCCTAAAAATTGTTTAAATTTCCTAAAAGGTAAGGATATGTGAATTTATGACTGATAAAAGGAGATTGCAAATGCCTTACACCTGGATATTTGCAAGCATCTGGAAGCACTTTATCTGTGGCGCAGTTCCTGAGATCCTTCACCTACCCAAGACTATTTATTTGCTAAATGCACAATCATTGTAAGAAACAGATGGAAGAGGTGCTCACTTTTATACAACATAATTACATTAAAATAAAGCATAGTGATTTTGTCAGAAAGAGGAAAAATGCATAATGCACTTGCTGAAACTGGCTAATTGATTTTACAGAGCCAAGGAGACACAGGGATATAAGTGAATGTGTTGTGTACAAACAGAATCTTTCTTTGCATCTGGAGCATTAAGAAAATGCTAACTTCAAATATGCCATTACCATCCTTAGAACCACTGTGAACACCAAATTTCTCTCTCTTACAAGATGTATTAAGGTACAATTGCTACACCAAAAATTATGCATATTTAATGTATACATTTTGATTAGGTTGGCCATAAATACACACCTGTAATACCATCCACAATCAAGGTATTATACTAAACATATCCATGGCTTCCAAGAATTTCCTTGTGTCCTTTTCTGTTTTGTTTTTGGTAAGAACATATAACATGAGATCTATCTTCTTAACATATTTTAAAGTGTGTTAACAACACAATTAGTGCATTAACAATACGTACCGTGAATGGTATTGTTAACTATAGGTACTGTATTGTACAGCAGATCTCTAGAACTAATTCGTCTTGTATAACTGAAACCAATTTCTCAAAACAATAGAGAAGGAATATTATGGTAACAATTTTATGGTCCCTTAACCTTCTTACTCTCTAATTTCATGATAATAATGGCAGCTTCTATAGGGACGCTATTCTGGGTATCGTATGTACACATATAAATGTTTGTGTCTTCATGAAGAAACAAAGAAAGGGAGAATGTGCTTCCTCCCTGTGATTCAGGACAGAAATGTGACATTCCAACCACTGGAATTATGGAAAATATATTGCCCATACACATACAGGATACTGCTCTTAATTTTCTCTAGTACTACTATAAAAATGTAAAACCTTCTGTAGCTCATTACCTAGATACCAATAACTTGCAAAGAAGAAAAGTTGTGCAGGAGCCTGAATTCAAGCATACCAAAAGAGGGAAGAAAATGCTTGCTGAACTAGAATCACTAAATGTAAAATTGCTGAGCAAGAAAGAAGCATGTAAATTGATTAAATTTTTCAATAGAGAATCATTTTCCTTTCTTTTCTCCTAACCCTGAGAATATTTCTTTTTCAAATATCATGGTCACTAGAGGTTGAATATTCACTAGAAAGCACATTTCAGTACAATTATATGTCAAATCTTGCCAGACAAAATGTGTGCAGGTCTTTGGGAGCATTGATACCTTTGAAATAAATTGTGTGTTAACAAACAGTCCATTCTGGTGATACAAGTTAATTGCATAATTACATTGGAATAAGACAACACAATTAACACATCTCACTCTGCAGACATCTCAAGATAGGTATCCAGTTAACTCAGGTCAACAGACTCCTTGCTTAGGATGTGATTTTCAGTCTGCTCCCAAGATGACATCACACAGTTGCCTGTCTCTTGAAGTGCAAGAAAGCTTTTTAAGGAAATAAGGCAATTTTGAAAAGGTTAGGAGCAAACTGCTGTTATCTACTTGATTCAGAAAGTGCTATTCTAATAAATCTCTTCCAGTGTGTCATGAAAATTTTGTTTAAAATTTACCAGAGTGGGCCGGGCGCAGTGGCTCACGCCTGTAATCTCAGCACTTTGGGAGGCCGAGGCGGGCGGATCACAAGGTCAGGAGATCAAGACCATCCAGGCCAGCATGATGAAACCCCGTCACTACTAAAAATACCAAAAAAATTAGCTGGGCATGGCGGCGCACGCCTGTAGTCCCAGCTATTCGGGAGGCTGAGGCAGGAGAATTGCTTGAACCCAGGAGGCGGAGATTGCAGGGAGCCGAGATCACGCCACTGCACTACCTCCTGGGTGACAGTGCGAGACTCCATCTGAAAAAAAAAAAAATTGATTAGAGTGGCTAAAATATACAAAAGTTCTTTATGTTGTTTTCTGTAAATATTTTATTCAATGATTACATAAAAGCTGAGGACATGAGAGTTGAGTGTAGTCTCAAAAACACCAGAAAGTATGGAAATCCTATTTGATAAAGATATATTTAAAACGGAGACAATCACTAGATTATCACAAGCAAAGAGAGAGCCTAGCATGTAATTTTAGAAAATATGAAATGCCTTTAAAAACTTGCCAAGGAAATAGGTTTCGATACGTAAAGAAATGTGCAATATCATGGAGGGATTCATTTTTAATTCATTTGTTATCCTGAATACAAAAGCAGCATTGAGCAGAAATGTCAAAATAGGGAACATCTGTTGGTACCATCCCCTCCAGCAGAAACTGGTAACCTCTTTTGCAATTATACAGCATTTACTTACCACTTTTCTAAACACTTGTCATATTACAACATAATTATTTTTAAGATTTTTCCACAATGAGGTAAACTGCTGAGAAACAGGAAATGTGTCCAAATTCACCTTTTCATCCCCCATCTATCATTCAATTAGTTCCCAATAAATGTGTGTTTAAATAAGAGAAAATGCATAAATAGCAACATAACAAATTTCATTATTTATCATGCCACATAGATATTGTTTTTTTGTAGTTATTTCAAAATTTGCTATCCTTAGTTTTATATAAAGGGGAAATGACTAGAATGGCAACAGAAAGTTATATCCTACGTAAATGGAATGTTCTGGCTCACAGTAATGGAATGTAGCCAGTTGGAAAAGCCATGAAGTGGAACTAAACAGTGAAATCAGTGAAGCTGGTACAGATGCTGGGAGAAACCCCAGGCTGATAGACCTCACACAACATCCAAATATAAACCAAGGTAATGCACTGGCATTGACAGTTCTCATATGGGGAATATGAAGCCAAATGCTGTCTTATAAATCTATGCGAGCACAACGTTTAAGCTCTGTCCACAATTTCCTGGCTACCACACTGACATTTAGAGACAGGTCTCTTTGTCTAAAATCTAGGCATTAATGAGAGCCAGCAAGGCCCTGGTCCTAAAGAGGCTAAGACACTGGGCAAAAACAAAGACGGGATTTGAAGACAGATATGCTTTTTCACTGGAAAAAGTATAGTTATCCAAAAGATGGAAACAACATGGAATTAGACTTGCCAAATAAATCACAAGTCCAATACAGAGCTTTAGATATAATAAAGGTTGAAGTTGGAACTTGGATGACTTGATCCAAAGCCTTAGGTTGTTTAATTTTATTTTCTGTCTAAAGTCAGGATTGGATCTGGAGGCAAAGCTGGTTTGAACACATTAATGGAAGCTGAGTACCTCTTGTTTTTCAATTAAAGAATGTGTGCCAAGGTAAAGAATTAGGCAGAACCTGACTCAAAGTCTGCAACTTTTGTTCCCCACTAGCATTTTCAATTTGCTATGTATAGCCCCCGCTCATGACTGTAGGAAGTAAATATAAGTAGAAGGCAATTAGAGATTTTTAGCCTCAGAATGGCTCCAGTTTATTGTTCCATGTAACATTCTACCACCTGAGATAATCCCAGATCTATTATCCACTCATGTTTGAATTTCACTTACTTTGGACTACCTTTTTTTTTTAACCTAAATTCCTAACTACTCAAATACTGGTCTCAGTATGTTTTATCTTTGTTTTGGAAACCTAAACACTTAGCTCAGGGGTTAGATGTGTGTGTTTGGACTCAAATTAAGTTCTGAGTAATCCTCTTGGCTTGATAAAACCCACATTCCTGTAGCAGTTGGCAAGACTTCTGCTTCTCACTGTTCATGCCACTATGGAGAATGGGAGATGATATGGCGTCCACATTCTTTCAGCTAAGTATCCCTTGCTGTTCAACTGTAGCATGAATGACTAGACCTGGCTAGACTATATTTTAGCTCATAGCCTAAGCTCATGGACCTTGGTAAAATAGCACATAGAAACCCAATGCTGCCTATTTGTAGTTCTATCACCATATTCATCTCATTGCCTAAATCTTACAAAATATTTGCTTAGGGTGCCAAAGCAAGGAAGACAGATTGTACCAACTGCATACTTCTGTTTCTGCTATTTGGAAAGATATGTTCTGTACATCCAGATGGTAGCACTACCAAGTCCCTGGACATTTCTTCCCTGGGATCACAGAGTCAGACACTGTTAAGTATATTTCTTTGTGATACTTGCAGAGAAGTGGTAAATTAATATTAACAAAGATCACACAGCCAGACAGGAAGCCCTATCCTGGAAGTGAAGATGATCATATTCCAGGAAGGGGGTCTGCAGCATTGGGAACACTGGAGAGGCCCTTCTTCCCTTTAAGTTCTAGAAAAGCGTGCTTCCCAGACAATAATAGATAATCAAGAAAAATATATGCTAAATGTTAAACTTTAAAGCCAACTCTACAAAAATGATTCAAACGTACAACTTTATTTCAAATATCGTCAACACTGGCCTCCTTCTATAAACTAAATCCAAATAAAGTTATGAAACTTTTTTGCTTATCCTCATGATACAGATGTTGGAGGCATGCTTAACAGCTTTCTCGGTTTCTTTCTTTACAATGAGTTGTCCAGTCAACCACAGAAATTTAGTGAGTATTTCCAGGTCTATTTTTAAATGTCCCTCAAAAATTAATAATAACTGACCTGAAAAATCATGTTACACGTATTACATAAGAGAAATGAGCATGATTTTTGTTCTCATTAATCTCTCTATTTAAGTTCTCAGAAGTGAGAATACCCAAGGTTGAACTGACATTTAACATTATAAAATGATAAGTAGTCAAGAAATATGTGCTATGTCTTACATTTTGTTTTTTAAAATTGAAACTGAGTTTTAAATATTGCATCTTCTTCAAAATGTTTTAGGCCGGGCATGGTGGCTCAGGCTAGGTGCGGTGGCTCACGCCTGTAATCCTAGCACTTCGGGAGGCTGAGGCGGGCAGATCACCTGAGGTCAGAAGTTGAAGACCAGCCTGGCCAACATACTGAAACCCCCTCTCTAGTAAAAATACAAAAATTTAGCTGGTTGTGGTGGCGCGTGTCTGTAATCCCAGCTACTCAGGAGGCTGAGGCAGGAGAATCTCTAGAACCAGGGTGGGGAAAAGTTGCAGTGAGCCCAGATTGTGTGCCATTGCACTCCAGCCTGGGCAACGAGTGAAACTCTGTCTCAAAAAAAAAAAAAAAAAAAAAAAAAAAAGTAAAGAAAAGTTAAATTAGGTTACAGCAAAATAAAAATCAGAAAATGAAATATACCTTTAACATCACTTTAATTAGTCAAGGAATTTTATAAGTAAGTGAACTCTGTGTAACCAGGGGATTTGATTAAGTTACTCACATTTAGCATGATTTTGCAATCTGAAAACTGCTTCTGGTGTGTTGTAATGATTCTGGAAACATTGCAAGAATTCCATACCTTAAGATTGTAAGTGGGATGGGAACATATGAAATAGTATTCTAGTTTACCTCAATGTTTAACTACCCAAAAGGTAGTGACATGATTGATCCTGTCCTGAAACTTTTATAACAACCTAAACCCTTCTACTGAATGCTAGGGTAGTACACACATAGTGATGTCTAATATCTAAATGAACACTTGAATGAGTGAATGAACTTGAAACCTCATAATATTTTTTCTCATGAATGTTTGCTTCTTTCCCTCTTAAGCTGTCATAGAAAAAAAAAAATCTCCCTCAATTAGGTTCTATATCAAATGGCAATAATATTCTTAAGAATTAAACATTACATACATGTGCACTTAATCTTCTAAGAATCCTTTCGAAATTGTGTCATATGCAATTAGTGAATTGTGTAAATTGGGCTTCTAAGAACTCCTTTATACAGATTCCATTTCAAATGAAAGAAAGTATTAATCTTCATGACCTTGTCTTAGGTTTAAAATTCTTGACATATTAGAAAAAAAGAAACTTTCTCATCAATATTAATTAAAAGTGGTCATAGTTGAACAGTAACCCACCAAGTTTTACCTTTTCTGAGTTCAGACCCACATTTTCAGTGATTCATTTTGAGGCTAGGGGCAGATGACATTCATTCCTATGAATTTGCATTTACAGAACCCATGAGCTATGGAACATCAAATCGTAGTTTTTGTCTTTGTTCTATTTAATTCAAGTCATCTTGTGTTTCCTAGGAGGTTATTTTAGCTAGCATTTATCAATAATAATTTTGAACAATTGCAAACTATTTAAAACCTATATATCCATAATTATGCCATTCCCAAGCTGTTTCCAGAATAGTTATTTTTGATAATAAAAATGTATTTATTTAATGAAATATACAGTAAAATACTATATACTTTTGTATACATAAACTCACTATTAGTCTAATCTGCCTTGAATTTATATTTGATCCTAAAGATCAAAATAGATTTTTCCCTTTGTTCTAAAAGTTTTGCTTAGGCTTCTGGCCAAAACCAATTAACCTAAGACCTAAGTAAAGCTTTAGTGTGCTTATGCGGAGTGTGTGTTATGCATGATTTCCCATATAAGAGGCAAAAAGGTGAACTTTAATAGCACAGAATTTAAGCATTTTTTTTCACTTGCCACTTTATACATATGAACTATAAGAAAACTAGACACTAACATTCTTTCATCGCATATTTTTTTTCAGGACCCATTTAAGATAAAAATAACTATGATGACTAGCATCATCACTCTACTAGCTAGCACTCATATGGCTGTTATTTAACCATCACTTGCAGCATTTGAGAATTTGGGTATAGGAGACAAATCCCAATTCAAGACTAGCAGGGACTTCCAGTAATCCAAAGAGAGGAGAAAATAATCCTATCAAGGATCTCACAGATCACCACTAAATAACTTACTCGTGTAACCAAATACCACCTGTACCCTAATAACTTATGGAAAAATAAAATTAAGTAAATAAAATAAAACAAAAAAGGATCCTACCAATATGATTCGATTCCTCATCTGCCTCTTAAAAATCCCCAAATACAAATTAAAGCCCTGTTTACCATCATTGAGTTTTCTGAGACTCAAATCCTTTCATTCTCTTGACTACGAATTGGAAAGGAAGTAGGCACAGTGGTAGTTTCAGAACTTTATTTCCAGCCAGTTCCTCTTCCATGTCTTCCACAACTCACTACCAAAAAATGTATGTAGGTACACGTATTTCATGAATGTATTTATTTATTGAAATGGTGTCACTTCTTGTTTCAAGCTGACTGGAGTTTTTTTCCATTACAATTTACTGTTGGTTTCCAACACATGATAAATATTCATAACAACACATATGTAATTATATCAAAGCTATTCAATAATATGAAAATGGAATATAGCTACTATGGATTACTTTATATTATCTATACTTCAGAAATAAAAAATAAAAAAGACTCAAAGGAAAACCCATCAATGTTCAGGACATATAATCTCATGTTAAGGCACACAAGGTTTGTTTTGTTTTGTTTAATCTTAAATTAATTCTGTAAGCATGAATTCCCCTTGACCAAAACCTTGACAAAAAATGTACTGGAGTTGGACTGAGGGGCCTAACAAAACATTTGAGCCAACTTTTCCATTTGACAGAAAGGAAACTGAGATCCAGCTGGTGCTACATAAAGGGCACTAGAGGCAAGGTTAGGTCTGAAACTTCACCCTACCAGCTTTGGGGTGACGCTCTTCTAGACAAGGATGCATAGGAGCTGAACTGTTTCTAACTGGTTAATGGTTTTTTAATGAAGCCCATCAAATTTTTATGTGATAAAGATAATCATGTTTACAAATCTGTTTTATCAACTATCACATGAAAATGGTGGAGTAATTTTAACCAAATGTGGGAATTATGTCTGGGGCAATGTGACTTACATACCTTGTGGGTTATGTGTATGTTTGCATCACAGAGCCGTAACAGCTAAAGAGATCAGTCATCATCTTTCCAAGCAGCCAGCACTGAAGTCTAAGGGAGAGAACTGTGTATGGGCCTTTAGGAAAGATATAGGAACCATGGGCAGAGGGGGAGGGGACAGTACCAAATATGAGGACAGACTCTGAAATGGTAGGTTACAATTTGAAACAGGCTGTATCTAATCTGGAAATGTTTGCATAGTTTATTCCAGGGAACAACAGTACAATTTAATGCACAGGGAGAGGAAGATGCTCCTGCCTTTTCTCTGTGTTTTGTAGAAGACCTCACAGCAAATGGAAGGTCCTCTCTCTCTGGCTTCACACACTCCAGATATTTCTGCAAGTCTGGTTTGGTCCCTAACCCACTAACTTCCTTAACACTGAGCCCCTGAATTCAGAAGGGATAAAGAAAATAAATATAAATCAGTATTTTTCCATATAGTCTTTTACACCCATTGCACAAACTTTTAAAAGTAATATTTTCTGGCATCAGTATATTTTTGACATCTTTATATCTGAAATAATGCCTTAAAACCCCAAACCTGAAACAAATAATATTGAATATGTATGGCAATGAAGCTGTCTCTAAGAAAGCAGCAGGGTAGGAAGTACCTTTGTCCTTCAAGCTAGCAAATGAGTTGCATTTGTCTGGCAAATAAACAAATACATGAATCATCACCTCCTTGCCTAAAGCTGCTAATTCTCTGGAGCATGATTATCGCCACAAAGAAAGAAACAGTTGCTGTGTTCGCTCCTGTTACAAGTAAGAATGACAGACAGCTAACAGAAAACACTACCAAAACATTTGCTGATGATACATTTACATTGATAAATCTATGAAATCCCATGCACAGCATGTTAATAGTATATAAACCTAGATCAAGTTTTGATCAATAGTAGCAAGTGGGTATCTTGAAAAAAATCAATTTTGCTTTTCCCATTTTGGATTCTGTTTTTAAGGTTATTAACTGACTGAATTTTTGATCTCATGCATGAAGACTGAAGATTATTAGCATTATTTGAATATAAATGAATACTGTTAAGGGATTCAGTTTCTCACTGAATTTTAATTTAGAAGATGTTCTTTTATGTTGGTTAATATTAATAATCAGAATTTTAATCATTTTCATATGCTCATGGAAACACTTCAGTCAGAAAAAGAAGCAAATATAGTTAGAAATACAAACTATATAATACAAACTATATATACATATAAATAAAAAGGAAACCACCATTGCATGTGTATACCACAGAAGGTGAAGAGGAGGCAGTAACAATCCTGCAAAATCTGCAATATACCCCAGAACTTAAAGTATAATAATGTCTATATGTATATATATATATAATTAAAAAAAAGAAATACAAACTATTAAGTTTCAGTTCAATGACCACATTATGATGGTATTATACCAGAGACAGATCTCCATGTAATCTCATTGCTATTTTAATACACACAGAGGGATTATGATGAAAAGATGCTCACTAACTACATCACTTTTCTGTTTCCGTTGATGGTTTTTCTCAATGAACTATATCACAGCTCATCTAAGCCTATTAAATCATTTTTCATATGTACCAACATGTGGTTACTGAGCTTTTTGCTCAGACACATGAACATAAACACCAGACATGCCGATTTTTCCTCAAATTAAAAGGACATAAAATATCAGGAAGAATTTACAGAGAGAAAGGGACTAGGCTGCTATCTGGGGGAAATCTTTATAGAACAATCTATTTTTACTTTTCAGATAAAAGATACTAAACTCAGCTTATCTTTTCGCCTCATCTCTCTCTGCCCATAAAATGTATACTTTTTGAGATGAAGTATTGCTCTGTTGCCCAGGCTGGAGTCCAGTGGTGCAATCTTGGCTCACTGCAACTTCTGCCTCCCAGGTTCAAGCGATTCTCCTGTTTCTGTCTCCCTAGTGACTGGGATTACAGGTGCCTGCCACCATGCCTGCCTAATTTTTCTATTTTTGGTAAAGACAAGGTTTCACTATGTTGCTCAGGCTGGTCTTGAACTCCTGACCCCAGGTGATTCACCCACCTTGGCCTCCCAAGATGCTGGGATTAAAGGCATGAGCCACTATGCCTGGCCCCATAACATATTTCCATAACAGATTTTATACATGGATTTATATAAGGTATAAAATACAAAAATTATGATGTCCTTCCAGTTAAGGTTGATTTAACAAGACTGTATGTGACATAATAAGATCTAAATACTAAAATTAGAAGATAATAAAATAAGTAGTTTCATTCTTGTGACTACAGGCTTATGGATGTTCATTTACTTACCCTTATTCTAAGGGCATTTAACCACTAATGTAAGGCATTATCTTAATAGAATATACAAATAACTGTACAAATAACTGTTTTGCTTTTTATCCAAAAAAGCCTTCTATTGTAAATTAACTTATAGCTGTGCTATATATGGCAACTTTAAACTTTTATTTACTTTAAATAGGAATCAGTATTAGTTCTGGGAGATTTCACCAACAGTCCTTTAAGAAAAGGATGAGTTGTAATGGATGTGTAACAGTAGTTCAAGATAAAAATAATGGAGCAAGAAAAGATTTTCAGTACAACAGGTCTTCAAATAACTCAGTTTCATTCAATGTCATTTCCTTATATCATTGGTGACAAAAAGAAAAAAAAACACTAATTCTCATGAAAAACTACGTGGAGTTTGCACATTCTTGACATGTGTGCATGGGTTTTCTCTGGTTTCCTTACACATACCAAACCTGTGCATATTAGGTGAATAGGCATGTTTAAATGGTCCCAGTTTGTGTGACTGTGTATGTATTATTCTGTTCTTACACTGCTATAAAATAATTACCTGAGACTGGGTCATTTATAAAGAAAAGAAGTTAATTGACTCATGGTTCCCCAGGCTGTACTGGAAGCATGGCTAGAGAGGCTTCAGGAAATTTACAATCATAGCAGAAGATGAAGAGGAGCAGTCACATCTTTCATAGCCAGAGAAGAAGGGAGGGAGTGAGGGGTTGGAGGGTGCTACACACTCTTAAATAAGCAGATCTCATGAGAACTCATTTGCTATCATAAGAACAGCATCAAAGGAGAAATTCTTCCCCTTGATCTAATCACCTCCTGCAAGTCTCCACCTTCAACATTGGGGGACAGCAATTTGACTTGAATTTTGGGCAGGGACACAGACTAAAACCATATCAATTGCCCCTGACTCCTCCCAAATCTCATGTCCTTCTCACATTTCAAAATACAATATGCCTTCCCAAAAGTCCCCTAAAGTCTTAACTCATTCCAACATTAACTCAAAAGTCCAAGGTTTCATGTGAGACAAGCCTAGTCCTTTCCACCCATGAGCCTGTACAATCAAAAGCAAGTTAGTTACTTCCATGATAAAATGGGGATATAGGCGTTGGGTAAATAATCCCTTTCCAAAAGGGATAAATTGGCCAAAACCAGGCTACAGGCCCTTGTGTAAGTATGAAACCCATCAGGGCAGTTATTAAATATTAAAGCTCCAATATAATGTCCTTGACTCCATGTCTCACATCCAGGGCATACTGGTCCCTAACAGGTAGGCTGCCAAGGCCTTGGGCAGCTTTGCACCTGAGGTTTTGCAGGGTACAGCCCCGGTGGCTGATTTCACAGGCTGGTGTTGACTACCTGCAACTTTTCCAGGTGCAAAGTACAAAGTGTCTTTGGATCTATCATTCTGAGCTCTGGAGCAGAGTGGCTCTCTTCTCACAGCTCCACTAGGCAATGCTCCAGTGGGACTCTGTGTGGGAACTCCAAACTCACACTTCCCCCTCTGCACTGCCTTAGTAGAGGTTTCCCCTGAAGGCTCCACCCCTGCAGCAGGCTTCTGCCTGGACATCCATGCTTTTCCATACATCTTCTAAAATCTAGATGGAAGCTACCAAGTCTCAGCTTTTGCACACTGTGCACCCATAGGCTTAACACCACCTGGAAGCTGCCAATGCTTATGGTTTCCACTCTTTGAAGCAATGGCTGGAACTGTACTGGGGCCCCTTTTAGCCATGGCTGGAGCTAGAGCAGCTGTGATGCAGGGCACCATGTCCTGAGTTTTCATACTACAGCAGGGCCCAGGGTCTGGCCCATAAAACCATTCTGCCCTCCTAAACCTCTAAGCTTCTGATCATAGGGGCTGCTGTGGAGTTTTCTGAAATGCCTCCGATGCCTTTTTCCCATTGTCTTGGTTATTAGTACTTGCCTTTCTTTTAGCTGTGCAAATTTCTGCCATCTGCTTCTCTTTATCCATTGAAAATGGGTTTTCATTTCTACCACGTAACCTGGCTGTAAATTTTTCAGACTTTTATGCTGTTTCCCTTTTAAATATAAGTTCAATTTTCAGATCATATCTCTGTGTATGCATATGAGAATAGGCTTTTAGAAGCAGCCAGGCCACGTCTTGAATGCTTTTCTGCTTAGAAATTTGTTCCACCAGATAGCCTAAATTATCACTCTCAAGTTCGAAGTTCTATATATATCCCTAGAACAGGGCACAATGCCACCAGTCTCTTTGCTGAAACATAGCAAGCAAGAGTGACCTTTATTCTAGTTCCCAATAAGTTTATCATTTCCATCTGAGACCTTCTTAGCCTAGCCTCTACTTTCCATATCACTATCAGCATTTGTTCACAACCATTTAACAAGTCTTAAGGAAGTTCCAAGCTTTCCCTCCTTTTTTCTGTCTTCTTTTGAGCCCTCCAAACTGTTCCAACCTCTTCACATTACCCAGTCCCAAAGCTGCTTCCACATTTTCATGTACCTCTATAGCAATGCCCAGCTTCCCTGGTACCAATTTTCTGTATTAGTCTGTTTTGACACTGCTATAAAGAACCACCCAAGAATGGTAATTTATAAAGAAAAGAAGTTTAATTGGCTCATGGTTCTACAGGCTGAACAAGAAGCATGGCTGGGGAGGCCTCAGAAAACTTACAGTCATGGCAGAAGTTGAAGGGAAAGCAGGCACATCTTACATGACCAGAGCAGAAGGAAGAGAGCAAAGTGGGAGGTGCTACACACTTTTAAACAACCAGAACTCATGAGATCTCACTCATTATCAGGAGAACAGCACCAAAGGGGGAAATCAACCCACATGATGCAATTAATTCCCACCAGGCCCAACCTTCAACACTGGTGTTATAGTTTGACATGAAATGTGAGCAGGGACACAGACCTAAACTATATCAGTAGATGTGTGTGAGTGTGCTCTGCAATGAGATGACGTCTTGTCCAGGGTTCATTCCTGCCTTCTGTCCTGAGCTACTGAGATGGGCTGCAGCCATCTGCAACACTGAATTGGAATAAGTGGATTGGAAAAAAAAATAAATGAGTGAACTCACATTACTGTAAAATAAAAATCCATGAAGTATACAATGATCACACAAATGCACAACAATAAATAATATGGTATGTTAGGGATCAGGGAGTTCATCACATTGGTGGTTGTTTTTGAATTACATGGTGGTAAGAAGGATGGCTTGCAATTTTCACTTTGTAAACATTTACCCCCTGATTTAACCTACCAGTGCTAAAAACACCATTACTCATGGATTCATTGGGTAAATAATTATATTGTTTTTATTTCCCTTCCTTAAAGGAGTGTATAGTTCACATTTATTTCAGTGTTTAATATTAGAAGTGTTTTGGTTTTGTTTAGAAAGTGTGACGATTTTTTTTTTTTTTTTTTACCAGAAATGCGCCTTAGGAACTTAACTCTCGTTATATCAGTTAACCTGTGGTAAACTTGGTTTTCTTATATGTGATTTTGCTTAAAGTCACAGTTAACAAGAACCAGTTGAAAACATTAAGCAAAGACTTACTGGTTTTTCATTTATCATCCTAATTGCCATTAAATCTGGGAGGGGCGAGTGATGCTACATATTCCATTTACACATCGAAAAATTCAAAAGAAACGCATCTGTTTCTTTAAATCTACTAGTACATAAAAAGTAGACTCCAACCACATGCTGCATCATGTAAAACATCAAAACTCATATAAAATTCAAATGAAGCCACATTTACATCATATAGTTGCCTACACGGTGACATTTTGTTTATGTGAATGATGTAAATGGAGATATATGTGTTCTTTTTTACATTTGATTTTACACTTTATCCTTATTAATATAAAAATTACACAATTTTAAAAGTAAAATTTGGACATTTCTTTTAAAATAAACTAGCAGTTCTTTCTCATTTTGTTTTTTCCCTAAGAGATAATATTTTAATTTTGTGATAATTAACAGTGAGGAGATGATACTATAAGGATATTATATGTATTTTATAAGTGTCCATTGCCTTTATGACACTGCATTGTCCTCTTAGAATTTAAGGAAATCTAGCTTTTTCAGTTGATATGTGAGATGAGCAAGCTATGTCTTGGAAAATGAGCATTTATTCACATTAGATAGATCCTCTACTGTGCTAGGGTCCTTTAGGCCTCAGAAATTCATAAGAGATTTCTAGAGAAAAAAAGTTGCGAGTGCTTTTATTCTTCAGAAGTTTGCAATACAGAAAGACTTCTTAATTTCGGAATAACTGAGAGTTGAACCAATCAGAAGTCCTAAGATTCAGACATATAAATTATTGCTGCTCTATATAATTAGGTAAACTATGATTTTGTTTCTTCTTAAATGTTTACCTCTATTAATGAACTTTTTTCCAGAGATTTATCAATTCAGTAGTCACTCTAATACCTTGGCAAATGTCAGAGCTCCAGAAACATTTGATCTGAATTAAATATGTTGTTTTGCATTTTGACAAACCTCAACTCCTTGCTCCAGCCTTCACTCCATCCTGCTTGCCCCACCCTAATCACTTTTAAATACATTCTGCCCATTGCCCTTTTATTCTAATACTGTGCGAAATATTAAATACATGCTGACACAATCTCTGATACCATGAAATGTAAGATAAATCATATTAAAGGATTAGGGGAATTTGTGTGATTTTAAAAAGTTATTTAAAATAAAACCTTCTAGATTTTAAAGCTATTTTACACTAGAATATGTTGGTTTCTGTATTTCTCTGTTCAGCTTCTTAAGCCTGTGGAGAAACCCTGCCTGCCTCCAAACATACCCTCTATACAAACAACAAGTGAGAAATCACTGAGCTCTGCCATAGCATTTGCTTTTTTATGCAGCTCATTTTATGGGAGCACCTGTTCATGTAGATAAATGATGCCAAAATTGGATGTCAGCCCAAAAGATAGTGACTTCAGTGCAGGAAGCCAAGCAGGAGTTGGACCTGCACACAGTAGGCAAGTCCATCCAGCCTCTGTAGTCAGGCCCTGAGGGTCCAAGTTTTCAGCAGCTGGTTAGACCTCCTACATGTCTGCACATCCTGCTTACTGTGGAAGAAATGTACATTTATAAACACAAACCCTGAGTTAAAATCCATCTATGGCCATAAATTAAAATGGTCCTCCATTCTGTATTCATTGCTTGGCAATTAAAGAGTCAATTTAAATAAACATGGTCCTATGCAAATAATTTGAAGTGTGGTAATTATCACAAGTGTACACATCCAACAGCCTTTGTCTGCCTTTGATTGTTGCCAACTCTACAATAAGGGGAATATTTCTGAGTCTAAAAACAGGTAGCATAGAGATAACTTGTCAAAACTAAACAAGGCATTCCCCTGTTGAAATATTCATAGAAACAAAAATCCATTTTAGAACAAGATTTAGTTCTCAAACAAATACTACTGATTGTATGAAAAGTAATACCATAAATCTTAAGATAACACTTACTTTTTGATATACAGAGGCCCAAAACAGATCTATATCTATATAACTCCAGTGTTTATGTTCCGAACTTGAGGATTTACATGATTTCATCTAATTCTCAAAACAAACCAGTAAAATAGCATATTAGTTTTTCATTGCTGCAGTAACAAATTACCAGAAATTTGGTGGTTTAAACTGATAAAAAATTATCTTACATTTCCAGGGTTCACAAATCCAAAAGGAGTCTCAGTGGGCTAAAATGAAAGTTTCAGGAGGACTGTTTTCCATTTGGAGGCTGTGGGAGAGAATATGTTTTTTGTGGCCTGCATTTCTCAGCTTGTGGCCCCTCCCTCCATCCTCAAAGCAAAGAAAGGTAAGTCAAGTCTTTCTCACACTGCATAACGTTGACACTAACTCTTCTGCCTCCCTTGTCCACATTTAAGTACCTTGTGATTACACTGGGATTACACTGGGATAATAATACTTGGATAATCCAGGACAATCCCTTTACTTAAAGTCAGTTGATTGGCATCCTTAATCCCCAACTTCAATCTTAATTCACCCTCGCCATGGCTTATAACAATTCACAGGTTCGGATTAGAGGTAGAGCTCTTTCAGGGTCAATGATTCTGCCTGCTAAAAATAGGAATGATTAGCCTGATTAACATATGAGAAAGGTGAGGCTTAAAGAAGCTGAATTATTTGCCTAAGTGTACATAGCTAATAAGCTGAAATACTGGGAGTGCTTCCACTCATCTATCCAATAGCTGCTGTATCCTTCAGGGTCTTGGCAAGAAAGAGATGGCATATCCAAACTGGGTAACTTAAGGAGAGTTTAATAAAAGTATTACTTAAAAAGTGTGGCCAGGTGTAAGAAAATGATCATGGCATTCCCTGGGGACTAGTAACAAGGTTCTGTTACTACCCTGAAGACATAAAGGTAAGAAGCGTATGATCAGAACTTCAAGACAGAAAAACAGAGCCAAAAAAAAGAGAGACCTTAATATACAGGCTGCCAAGAGCTACCTTCTGTTATAGAAAACAGTCAGCCAGTGGTAACCCTGAAGAGAGGGTGCTAGGAAATTAGGGAAACTGACTTCACTCTACTTCCATTTCCCAAACTTTTCTGAGTGCTCCATATTCAAAAACCTGGTGCCAAGACAGAGGCCAAGCAGGTCATTTGCTGAGTCTAAACTGGTCAGCCTCTGCAGAGAGCAGAGAAAGGCAGAGAGGGGATTGGAGACACAGCAGTGGACACTGGGGAGCTTCTCTGTAACCAGGTGGCAAGACGGGATGAGGCTCAGCTCCCCCGCCACCGTTTGATGTGCCCTAGGTTCTTGGGCTCCCTGGCCCCAGGAATGGGGGAGAGGCCCTGGCAGCACAGTGAGCTTACTGGTTAAATAAATATTGAACCCAAAGGTTTTTCAGAGAGTGATTTATTAGGTAGAGAGAGAAAGAGAGAGAATTAGAGAGAGCTCCCAGTGTGGGAGGGGCTCCCAGAGAGGGAAATCCAGGCAGGTAAGGTGCAGTGGAGTTTTAACTTTGAAGTTACGCCCGCCCCATTTATGTTTTTGTCCAGTGAGAGGAGTTTTTTCAGACTTCTTCTGGAATGATTGATTTTTTACTTTGATTCCAGATTGGTTACTTGGGTCCACAACAGAGCCCTTCCCCCAGGGCTTTTGGCAGGCTTTCTGAACGAAGGAAGCTCACCTGGAATTTTACCTAGCCCACACCAGGGAAAGTTAGACAAAGAACTTTCCCGGATGGGGAGGTGGATGGAGGTATGGCACGGGGAAGTTCTTGCCTTTGAAATCATGCCCAGGAAGAGAAGTTAACATAGTCCCTCATCTCCACATTGATTATTGATTTATTCATTTATTGATTTACATTAACAATCATTGCTGATATTTGGGTTTTACAAAAAACCTGTCTTCAAGATTTTGATTTTGTAAGCAATTAGTATGAGGTGGTCAAAGTCTTATCTTTTCCTTCTCATATTAGCCCTTTCACAAAAATGTATTCAGTTGGTGCAGAAGTTAAAATAATGGCCAAAGTCACAATTACTTCTGTACCACCCTAATACCTATTTATCTGCTTTTACTTTATTGGCTTTAAGCTTCAGAATCCAAAAAAATTTTAAGTGCCTTCACTCTTTTGAAATTTGCATTACAGAAAGACTTCTTAACTTCAGAATAATTGAGAGTTGTGATTCTGAAGTCCTAAGATTCAGACATATAAATTACTACTGTTCTATATTATTAGCTAAACCATGATTTTGTTTGACCCGACTGGGAATAATTTATGATTGAACTTCCACTGGCTTCATTTTGAATAAATCTTTTCAGATCCAGATAGACCAAGACATAATAGGTTAAATTATTAAAAGGTGTCATAGGATAGAATGACTCAAGTTGAATCTGATACTTCAATATAAACATTAAAATTATTTTTAAAAACTTAAGACAGTACAGTGGAATGTTTTTTCATCTGATGGACATTTATTTAGACATCCTCTGAAAGATACCAGAGCAACTTAATGGCTTTTGAGAAACCAGTTCAAGGTTGTCCCTCAGCTACGTGTTCTCCTTACTACAGCTTCTTTAGCCTTTATTTTCAGTTGTTTCATAAAAAAGCATTCAATATGAAAGTCAAGTTTCCTGGAATTATCTCTTTATCCATACCAGGAGCTTCACCTTTCAGTCTTGCACTTTTTGTCCAAGGCACTGATACCTTCAAAATGCATAAACTCATACTATTTGCACTACATTTTTTATCCTTTGACTGCTTTTCAATTTGTTATTCAATTTGAAAACATTGAGCTCTGACTTGACTTGTCAACCTCAAAGATGCTTCTGGACACAGGAAAGAGAGCCTTTACATGGCCAAATTCCTGTCTTCCCATTATTTGAACTCTGTCATCACTAATATACAGAAGAATGAGATAGTGGAATTAGAATGATCAAAGCCAAGATAGAAAATAGAAGTGAAGGAGGGTGAAGAGGTCGTTTATTTTATGTTATGTCCATGACAAGGAAACGTGAAGGAAGGGATTATACCAAGTTGGGCCTGGGGCAAGGAAGATGAAATGTGGATCAAATGGGAATCTGGAAGCCAGAGACAACCTTAGAAAGAAATCACTGACAAACTTAACTTATTCTGAACTTCATCAGATACACTCCCAGGGCTGTGGAGAGAAAATGCAAGTAACTTAGAATCCAGAGATATGTATTCTTTGGTGTTATAACTTGAAACAGGGCTTAAAATATACATAAGAATCCATGCTCACTTCAAAGTTAAACACCGTGGCTGAACAAATGCAAAAATTTTCCCAGGGATAGTGCCATGGAACCATTACACCATAACCTCTTAATCAAGGAATCAGTCTTCTAAAAGCGCTGATTCTATCCAGCAACCTTGTGTCAGTTTGGGCAGATCCATACCATCAGGGTGCAACCCAAAATTTGACAAGTAATGAAGACAAAATCTTTTTCATTTAGCTGTGAATTTAGGTTTGTCTTTTTGAGTAATGGCCTAACTGAAGGTGAACTACTTTGCTGGTTTCCAACTAAACTGAACTTGAACTTTTCCCTAATAAAGTATCTTTTTCTAAGTATGACATCTCTATTAACTAAAAGGAATTTGGAAATCAACAGAACATGGAGCTCCCTGCCTTCCAACTTATGTTCAGGCCATGAAAACCTAGAGATCTACACAAATTGGGTTAAATATAGAATCCTGAGCTAACTGAGGTGAGGGTTGAGGGGAAGAGTGCTAATTTTGAAGTCGTTCCTTAGAAATAACAATGCATATGGACAGTGGAGGAAAATTGTTGGATTGTATCAAATCAGAGAAATGCTACTTGTGTACCAAAACTTAGTCATTAATCTCTTTTCCCACAAAGCTATGCAACTGGGGAAGACAAACAGATTTTTGTAATGCACATATAAATAACGTGTGTTTTATAGTTGTATGTTGAATACATTTTTCAGAGGCTGTACAAGGAGATAAAATCATCCTGAAAGATACACAGTCAAAAGGAAAGATACTAGCAGCTCAAAAATACAGTAGATGGAGCCTTTTTGCTGTGTACCTCTCAGGCCTTTTGGCATTCACCAGCACCAGTAGCAGAGGAGAGGACAAGTGAAGGAAGAAGAGAGCAATGAAGCTGATTGAAGCAAAATAGACAAATAAGACAGATGTAGAGATGTGCACGATAGCTAATGATGACCTTCGATCAGTTACAGAGAGTAATTACCAATAGTTCTCTGAAATTTTTTAGAAAACTTAGATTAAGAATGGCATGAGTATTCTTTTTATTTTTATTTTATTTATTTTTTTATGGCATTTTAGGTTTTGGGGTACATGTGAAGAACATGCAAGATTGTTTCATAGGTACACACATGGCAGTGTGATGTGCTGCCTTCCTCCTCATCACCCATATCTGGCATTTCTCCCCATGCTATCTCTCCCAAACTCCCCACACCCCACTGTCCCTCCCCTATTTCCCCCCTACAGACCCCAGTGTGTGATGTTCCCCCTCCCTGTGTCCATATGTTCTCATTGTTCAACACCCACCTATGAGTGAGAACATGTGGTGTTTGATTTTCTGTTCTCGTGCCAGTTTGCTGAGAATGATGGTTTCCAGGTTCATCCATGTCCCTACAAAGGACACGAACTCATTGTTTTTGATGGCTGCATAGTATTCCATGGTGTATATGTGCCATATTTTCCCTGTCCAGTCTATCATTGATGGGCATTTGGGTTCGTTCCAGGTCTTTGCTATTGTAAACAGTGCCGCAATGAACATTCGTGTGCATGTGTCCTTATAGTAGAATGATTTATAATCCTTTGGATACCCAGTAATGGGATTGCTGGGTCAAATGGAATTTCTATTTCTAGATCCTTGAGGAATTGCCACACTGTCTTCCACAATGGTTGAACTAATTTACACTCCCCACCAGCAGTGTAAAAGTGTTCCTATTTCTCCACATTCTCTCCAGCATCTGTTGTCTCCAGGTTTTTTTTTTCTTTTTTTTATTGCATTTTAGGTTTGGGGGTACATGTGAAGAACATGGAAGATTGTTGCATAGGTACACACATGGCAGTGTGATTTGCTGCCTTCCTCCTCATCACCTATATCTGGCATTTCTCCCCATGCTATCCCTCCCCAAATCCCCACCCCCCCACTATCCCTCCCCTTTTTCCCCCGACAGACCCCAGTGTGTGATACTCCCCCTCCCTGTGTCCATGTGTTCGTATTGTTCAACACCCGCCTATGAGTGAGAACATGCGGTGTTTGATTTTCTGTTCTTGTGTCAGTTTGCTGAGAATGATGGTTTCCAGGTTCATCCATGTCCCTACAAAAGACACGAACTCATCGTTTTTGATGGCTGCATAATATTCCATGGTGTATATGTGCCTCATTTTCCCTGTCCAGTCTATCATCGATGGGCATTTGGGTTGGTTCCAGGTCTTTGCTATTGTAAACTGTGCTGCAATGAACATTCGTGTGCATGTGTCCTTATAGTAGAACGATTTATAGTCTTTTGGATATATACCCAGTAATGGGATTGCTGGATCAAATGGAATTTCTATTTCTAGGTCCTTGAGGAATCACCACACCGTCTTCCACAATGGTTGAACTAATTTACACTCCCACCAACAGTGTAAAAGCGTTCCTATTTCTCCACATCCTCTCCAGCATCTGTTGTCTCCAGATTTTTTAATGATCGCCATTCTAACTGGCGTGAGATGGTATCTCAATGTAGTTTTGATTTGCATTTCTCTAATGACCAGTGATGATGAGCATTTTTTCATGTGTTTGTTGGCTTCATGTATGTCTTCTTTTGTAAAGTGTCTGTTCATATCCTTCGCCCACTTTTGAATGGGCTTGTTTGTTTTTCTCTTGTAAATCTGTTTCAGTTCTTTGTAGATTCTGGTTATCAGCCCTTTGTCAGATGGGTAGACTGCAAAAATTTTTTCCCATTCTGTTGGTTGCCTATTCACTCTAATGACTGTTTCTTTTGCTGTGCAGAAGCTGTGGAGTTTGATTAGGTCCCATTTGTCTATTTTGGCTTTTGTTGCCACTGCTTTTGGTGTTTTGGTCATGAAGTCCTTGCCTACGCCTATGTCCTGATGGTTTTGCCTAGATTTTCTTCTAGGGTTTTTATGGTGTTAGGTCTTATGTTTAAGTCTTTAATCCATCTGGAGTTAATTTTAGTGTAAGGTGTCAGGAAGGGGTCCAGCTTCTGCTTTCTGCACATGGCTAGCCAGTTTTCCCAACACCATTTATTAAACAGGGACTCGCTTCCACATTGTTTGTTTTTGTCAGGTTTGTCAAAGATCGGGTGGTTGTAGATGTGTTGTGTTGCGTCGGAGGTCTCTGTCCTGTTCCATTGGTCTATATCTCTGTTTTGGTACCAGTACCATGCTGTTTTGATTACTGTAGCTTTGTAGTATAGTTTGAAGTCCGGGAGTGTGATGCCTCCAGCTTTGTTCTTTTTGCTTAGAATTGACCTGGCTATGCGGGCTCTCTTTTGGTTCCATATGAAGTTTAAGGTGGTTTTTTCCAGTTCTTCAAAGAAGGTCATTGGTAGCTTGATAGGGATAGCATTGAATCTGTAAATTACTTTGGGCAGTATGGCCATTTTGACAATATTGATTCTTCCTAGCCATGAACATGGAATATTTCTCCAACTGTTTGTGTCCTCTCTTATTTCATTGAGCAGTGGTTTGTAGTTCTCCTTGAAGAGGTCCTTTACGTTCCTTGTTAGTTGTATTCCTAGGTATTTTATTCTCTTTGTAGCAATTGTGAATGGCAGTTGGTTCTTGATTTGGCTGTCTTTAAGTCTGTTATTGGTGTATAGGAATGCTTGTGATTTTTGCTCATTGATTTTATATCCTGAGACTTTGCTGAAGTTGCTTATCAGTTTCAGGAGATTTTGGGCTGAGACGATGGGGTCTTCTAGATATACAATCATATCGTCTGCAAATAGAGACAATTTGACTTCCTCCTTTCCTATTTGAATACCCTTTATTTCTTTTTCTTGCCTGATTGCTCTGGCTAGAACTTCCAGTACTATATTGAATAGGAGTGGTGAGAGAGGACATCCTTGTCTAGTGCCAGATTTCAAAGGGAATGCTTCTAGTTTTTGCCCATTCAGTATGATATTGGCTGTTGGTTTGTCGTAAATAGCTTTTATCATTTTGAGATACGTTCCATCAATACCTAGTTTATTGAGAGTTTTTAGCATAAAGGGCTGTTGAATTTTGTCAAAGGCCTTCTCTGCATCAATTGAGATGATCATGTGGTTTTTGTCTTTGGTTCTGTTTATGTGGTGGATTATGTTTATAGATTTGCGTATGTTGAACCAGCCTTGTATCCCCGGGATGAAGCCTACTTGATCATGGTGGATAAGCTTTTTGATGTGCTGTTGCAATCGGTTTGCCAGTATTTTATTGAAGATTTTTGCATCTATGTTCATCATGGATATTGGCCTGAAGTTTTCTTTTCTTGCTGAGTCTCTGCCAGGTTTTGGTATCAGGATGATGTTGGTCTCATAAAATGATTTAGGAAGGATTCCCTCTCTTTGGATTGTTTGGAATAGTTTCAGAAGGAATGGTACCAGCTCCTCTTTGTATGTCTGGTAGAATTCGGCTGTGAACCCATCTGGACCTGGGCTTTTTTGGGTGGTAGGCTCTTAATTGCTGCCTCAACTTCAGACCTTGTTATTGGTCTATTCAGGGTTTCGACTTCTTCCTGGTTTAGGCTTGGGAGGATGCATGTGTCCAGGAATTTATCCATTTCTTCCAGGTTTACTAGTTTATGTGCATAGAGTTGTTTGTAATAATCTCTGATGATGGTTTGAATTTCTGTGGAATCTGTGGTGATATCCCCTTTATCGTTTTTTATTGCATTTATTTGATTATTTTCTCTTTTCTTTTTTATTAATCTGGCTAGTGGTCTGTCTATTTTGTTGACCTTTTCAAAAAACCAGCTCCTGGATTTATTGATTTTTTGAAGAGTTTTTCGTGTCTCTATCTCCTTCAGTTCTGCTCTGATCTTAGTTATTTCTTGTCTTCTGCTAGGTTTTGAGTTTTTTTGATCTTGCTCCTCTAGCTCTTTCAATTTTGATGATAGGGTGTCAATTTTAGATCTCTCCTTGCTTCTCATGTGGGCATTTATTGCTATATACTTTCCTCTAGAGACTGCTTTAAATGTGTCCCAGAGATTCTGGTATGTTGTGTCTTCGTTCTCGTTGGTTTCAAAGAACATCTTTATTTCTGCCTTCATTTCATTGTTTATCCAGTCAACATTCAAGAGCCAGTTGTTCAGTTTCCATGAAGCTGTGTGGTTCTGAGTTAGTTTCTGAATTCTGAGTTCTAACTTGATTGCACTGTGGTCTGAGAGACTGTTTGTTATGATTTCTGTTCTTTTGCATTTGCTGAGGAGTGATTTACTTCCAATTATGTGGTCAATTTTAGAGTAGGTGCGATGTGGTGCTGAGAAGAATGTATATTCTGTGGATTTGGGGTGGAGAGTTCTGTAAATGTCTATTAGGTTTGCTTGATCCAGGTGTGAGTTCAAGTCCTGGATATCCTTGTTAATTTTCTGTCTTGTTGATCTGTCTAACATTGACAACGGGGGTGTTCAAGTCTCCCACTATTATTGTGTGGGAGTCTAAGTCTCTTTGTAAGTCATTAAGAACTTGCCTTATGTATCTGGGTGCTCCTGTATTGGGTGCGTATATATTTAGGATCGTTAGCTCTTCTTGTTGCATTGATCCTTTTACCATTATGTAATGTCCTTCTTTGTCTCTTTTGATCTTTGTTGGTTTAAAGTCTATTTTATCAGAGATGAGAATTGCAACTCCTGCTTTTTTTGCTCTCCATTTGCTTGGTAAATCTTCCTCCATCCCTTTATTTTGAGCCTTTGTGTATCTCTGCATGTGAGATGGGTTTCCTGGATACAGCACACCGACGGGGTTTTGGCTTTTTATCCAGTTTGCCAGTCTATGTCTTTTAATTGGGGCATTTAGTCCATTTACATTTAGGGTTAATATTGTTATGTGTGAATTTGATCCTGCCATTTTGATGCTAGGTGGCTGTTTTGCCCGTTAGTTGATGCAGTTTCTTCATTGTGTTGATGGTCTTTACTGTTTGGTATGTTTTTGGAGTGGCTGGTACTGGTTGTTCCTTTCTATGTTTAGTGCCTCTTTCAGGAGCTCTTGTAAAGCAGGCCTGGTGGTGATGAAATCTCTGAGTACTTGCTTGTTTGCAAAGGATTTTATTTTTCCTTCACTTATGAAGCTCAGTTTGGCTGGATATGAAATTCTGGGTTGAAAGTTCTTTTCTTTAAGGATGTTGAATATTGGCCCCCACTCTCTTCTGGCTTGTAGGGTTTCTGCTGAGAGATCTGCTGTGAGTCTGATGGGCTTCCCTTTGTGGGTAACCCGACCTTTCTCTCTGGCTGCCCTTAGCATTTTCTCCTTCATTTCAACCCTGGTGAATCTGACGATTATGTGCCTTGGGGTTGCTCTTCTTGAGGAATATCTTTGTGGTGTTCTCTGTATTTCCTGGACTTGAATATTGGCCTGCCTTCCTATGTTGGGGAAGTTCTCCTGGATAATATCCTGAAGAGTATTTTCCAGCTTGGATTCATTCTCTCCTTCACATTCAGGTACACCTATCAAACGTAGATTAGGTCTTTTCACATAGTCCCATATTTGTTGGAGACTTTGTTCATTCCTTTTTACCCTTTTTTCTCTACTCTTTCCTTCTCGTTTTATTTCATTGAGTTGATCTTCGACCTCTGATATCCTTTCTTCTGCTTGGTCAATTCGGCTGTTGAAACTTGTGTATGCTTCGCAAAGTTCTTGTGTTGTCTTTTTCAGCTCCATCAATTCACTTACATTCCTCTCTAAGTTGGTTATTCTCATTAGCATTTCGTCAAATCTTTTTTCAAGGTTGTTAGTTTCTTTGCATTGGGTTAGAACATGTTCTTTTAGCTCACAGAAGTTTCTTACTACCCACCTTCTGAAGCCTGATTCAGTCATTTCATCACACTCATTGTCCATCCAGCCTTGTTCCCTTGCTGGTGAGGAGTTGTGATCTCTTGTAGGAGGAGAGGTGTTCTGGTTTCGGGTGTTTACCTCCTTTTTGCGCTGGTTTCTTCCCATCTTTGTGGATTTATCTATGTGTGGTCTTTGTGGTTGGTGATTTTCAGATGGGGTCTCTCAGTGGACGTCCCGTTTGTTGATGATGAAGTTATTTATTTCTGTTTCTTAGTTTTCCTTCTAACAGTCTGACCCCTTTGCTGTAGGACTGCTGAGGTCCACTCCTGGCCCTGCTTGCCTGGGGGATCACCTGCAGCAGCTGCAGAACAGTAAGGGTTGCTGCCAGTCTCTTCTTCTGCTATCTTTGTCCCAGAAGAATACCCACCAGATGTCCGTCTGAGCACTCCTTTGTGAGGTGACTCGTTGGATATACGGGGGATCAGGGAGCTGCTTGAGGAGACAGAGTTTCCTTTATAGGAGCTCAAGTGCTGAGCTGTGAGCTCCGTTGTTCATTCAGAGTTGCTGGGCAGGTACGTTTAAGTCTGCTGCAGCAGAACTCATAAACCCCTTTTTTCCCCCAGGTGCTCTGTGCCGGGGAGTTAGGGCTTTATTTATGAGTTTCCCTGGTGCTGCTGCCTTTTTCTCAGGGCTGCCTTGCCCAGCGATGAGGCAGCCTAGTCACTGTTTGCTACAGAGGCTTTGCTGAGCTGCTGTGGGCTCCGCCCAGCTGCCGTATGAACTTCCCTGCAGTCCTGTTTATACCGGTGTAGTGAGAACTGCCTCAGCAATGGCAAACTACCTCTGTAGCGGCAGACTGCCTCAGTAATGGCGGATGCCCCTCCCCCACAGAGCTGGGCCGTCCCTGGCTCGGCTGTGCTTGCTGTGAAACTCTCGATCCAGAGCGTTTCCGATGGCTGTTTTTTTGTGGGGGGTGGGACCAGCCGAGCCTGATCACCTGGCTCCCTGCCTCAGAGTCTCCCAGGTGTTCCAGCCGCCTGTTGAAAAGGCGCCGGGATCTGTGTGATTTCCCGTGCGGCGACCCACTGCACCGGCTGAAACCGCAGGTGCGGAGATTCGTGGCGTTTTTTGCCCGGGAAATCTCCTGGCCTGGCTACCTGTTTGAGTCCCCTTTTTTAATCAGATGAATGGGCAGCTCTGCCTTCCCGGAGCTCCAATTGCCAGCTAAAGGGCACCCCGGACCCACGTATTTTGTATGGGGAACCGCTGCGCTGGGACGCCGCCCAAAACAGCAGCGCCAGCGAAAACAGTCACGCCGGCAAAAACAGCTGCGCCGGCCAAACCAGCCGCGCTGGCCACCCCGTGGGGCTCCTCCCCCTGGGAATCTCCTGGTCTGTGGGCAATAAAAATCTGTCTGGCAATGCGGCGTCCACTCACCCTCCGCTCTTTCACTGGGAGCTGCAATCTTCAGCTGCTCCTAATCGGCCATCTTGGATCCCCCCCTGTCTCCAGGTTTTTTAATGATCACCATTCTAACTGGTGTGAGGTAGTATCTCAATGTAGTTTTGATTTGCATAATCTACAAAGAACTAAAACAGATTTACAAGAAAAAAAACCAGCCATTCAAAAGTGGGCAAAAGACATGAACAGACACTTTACAGAAGAAGACATACATGAGGCCAACAAACATTTGAAAAAATGCTCATCATCACTGGTCATTAGAGAAATGGCATGAGTATTCTAACAAGGATTGCACAGAATGTGTGGGGGACAGAAAAAGAATGAGTGAATAGCCAAGAATCAGACCAAAGGAAGCAGGAGTTGACAGTCAAACTAGACCAAAAAGGAGTTGCATGTTTACCAAAAACTACCTAAGGCTTTCACCAATTCCATGGTAAAGACAGATTGTAGGTTAGCATCACAATCAACTTGCGTATTCATAATAATGTATTGTTTATTCATGTTTAAGCTGTTATTTGAACTATGAATAAATCATTTTATAGTCTGAGGTAAGTAATTTTCAATTTTATTATCTTTTTTAAGTCCTAAGCTAAAGATTTCTCTCCCAGTGATTAAAAAAATTGTAGTGCCATCTGAACTGAAGTAGGTCAAAAGTATGCTGCAGCCAGTACTTTTATGGTTTTCAGAATGAACAGACCAACTTTGTAACAACTGCCTTAGAATGCTCATCTCACAAGACTTGTACTGTCTGTGAGTGCTACAGATAAAAGCCACTCGCTGGAGCTTAGGTCTGCCCCTGAATGTTTTCTTGTTCATAATGGATTTGAAATCCATTGCTAACATCTCTCATTAAAAATGCACTGCGTGTTTGCAACTGGCAGTAATTTTTAGGTGTATTTCTTTTCTATATGACATATTTTCAATGAAACAAAATACCTGAAAATTTTTATACCATTTTATACCATTTTCTTCCCAAATGCCTTTTCATAGAATTAGTTCCTGCTGGAGCAGGAAGACTTTTAAGAAGCTTCCCAAAGGTGATAAAGCATTAGAATATAAAATTCTGTTAACAGCAGATGATTATACTACTACCAGGTTTTGATTCTTCCTACAGAATAATCCCATTTCCTGCTGCCCAGACTAATTATGTAATGACTAACCTTCTAACATGTCATATATTTTTGGTATATTTTGATTTATTTTTCATACTGCAAATCTTTGATCACCGATCGCATCTTTGCAATGGGTCTTCTTGTTTGCATACCTAGTTTTTGACTCACTGGTTGTTTAAATCCATCTATTCAATGTTTTTTATCACCTAGTTACAGTAACCCCCAATCTACTTTGTAACTCTGCAACACAAAAAGTACCAACAGAAACTCAACTCCAGCTTCCATAATACTCACGTTTCTCTACTATAACATGACTCCTCTCTCAAGCCGGAGTCCCTACCCATCATAATTCAACTTTCCCAGCTCAAGTCTTCAGGTCTGCTCTCTGTAGAGCACATTTATGACCCAGAACTTTTTACATTCCCCAGTCAAAGGATACAATTCCCTGCATAGTATCTTTCTACTTGATAGAAGAATAACTGGCAAATAATATTTGGATTATTTCTGAATTGCAATAAAAATTTTAGCTTGAGTGTGACCTAGATAAGCTAAACGTTCTTTTGCAGCAGTAGAAATCAGAACTTAGTTTTAACTATAGTCATATAAACCATTTAAGTGTTTAATTCCTCTGAACTCAGTTTCTTCATCTGTAGCACAAAAATGATTCCATCAGCCTTACGTATGTCCAAAGGTTATATGACAGTCAAATAAAAATGAAAATAAGTGAAAAATTCTTCAAAAATAGTAAGAGATTACAATGTAGAGGAACATAAAATTCAAAGTTAATGAACTTCTAATATATGTCTTAAAATATTTTTCTAGTTGTGGTGACAGTTTGTAAAAACATAAGCAGCATTTTTCCCCTATCAGCGTATCCTTGGAATCCTCCCTATAGTAGATGACATTAGTACCTTGTCCTAGACCCTTCTGCCCTCCCCACTGCAGTGACATTCACCTGCCAGTACTCACATTTAGTTTTTGCAGGGTTTACTCCAGCCATCACAGGCCACTTTGTCATTTGCTCAGGAAGCCAGAATTCTGTGTCCTCTGGGGAGAACTCTTAAATGTGAATTTTACACTGACTCGCAGAATTCCCAAGTGGAATTTGTCTACACGTACTCAAAGGGGTAACTAGCACGATAACAAATGCAGCTGCCTTGTTTTGCTGTTTCACTGGCCTGGGATCTATAGGTGGTATTCTGGGATCACCTTAAAAATTTTTAAAAATGATGTAATATTTTTAAAATAAAAGTCTCCTTTCACTCCTTTTGCTCAAATCTTTGCTTTAGGGTCAGCTTCTGAGTTAATCTAAAACAAAACAAGTTCCTCAAAAACAGAATATAAAAAGCATTCTTACACATAGTTTTTAACCTAACTGACATTAAAAGCAATATAATTCTGTTATTTCTGAATTTCAAATTCAGCATGGGCTCTTCTCAATCTATCACATAAGAGTTCATCTTCCAGAAGCATTTCCTGCTATTTTCTATGCTTCAGCCATAGTGAGTCACAAATATGTCATCCATTTGGAGATTTTATACTTCCATGTCTCTGCCTATGCTACTTTTCTAGAACCTGAAGTATCCCTCCTCGATCCAGCCCTTAGGAAGTTCCCACTCATCATTGGAGATGAGGTTAACTATCTTCCCTTCTGTAAAGCTTGTCCAAGCTTCCCTGACACAGTTGATTTTTCTGTCATTAGTTCGACTGAGATACCTAATACAGCTCTTGAAAAAGAGTCCGCACCCAACTTCATAGGCTTATCAGGTCTTAAGTATAGCCAGCTTCATTTGACGTCTTAATCTCATCAAAGCTTTGCTTATTAGGGTATGATCATGAGTCTCTACGTATACAAGAATTCTCTGGAATTGTAATTTTCAAATTGGGGCAATTTGAAAGTATAGGCACATAACATAAACTCAATAAATATATGTTGAATGTGGAAAAAATGAAGATATTTTGGCTATAAGATTGAGAACAAACACCTTAAGATATAATAGTGAAGGTGCAAGCAGTCACTGCTGGACTTGATGCTGGCCTGGAAGGAAGCCTCAGCTGAGTTTTAAGAGGTAGGACGTAAGACATGGACTGCCTGTATGTTCGTAAATGTACTCCTGGTTGCCTTAGTGTTCAATGTGCGTTTATTTCATAATTCCTTTAGTGAGTACATGTTTACAGAGTATTTGCTATTTGCTACACATTATGAATTTGCAGAGCAACTAACAAGAACGAGAACACTCGGAACAGTGTGAAGGAGGAGTTTTGTTTTTGTCATTGCTCTAAAGGCTATGCTGCCAGGTTTCCAGAGAATTTATTCTTAACCTCTGGTTCATAATTACCTGCTCAAATTAGATGATCCAAGAAATTATGTGTGTTTTTCATTTCTCTGAATGTAGAAACACTGAAATTAGTTCTTATTAAAGGCCTAAGAATTTATTCCTTGAATAACTTTAAAAATAGGAGAAACTCTCATCTTGCAGACATTTTAGACTATCATGATGTATCTAGAGGTAAGAAGATGAAGGATGCACAGTGATTGCTTACATATAAATCTTGAAAAGGAACTTGAGATAATAATGAATGCCATTGGTGTAGACATTTTCAGAGTTCAGCTGGCATATAGCAGAACATCCAGCATACCTCTTGTCTTTTACACTTTTGTTGGCGTGTAACATACCAATTCCTTCAGATTTTCAATTTAGCGACACACTGCTTCCCAGCCTCTCTCCTCCTAGGGGGCTGTGAAAGCCCACGCAAAGGAGGTAAAATCTATCAAAAACTGTCGTCATCCTTCTACAGGTTTGAATGTTAAGGAACACTTCTTCAAAAATCCTGTGTAGACCAATTGCATTCTTAACTTTTTACGACAGAGTTCACCTGAATTTAATTATCAGGTTGCATGAACCGATCTAACTAGAAATTATTATTTGCATTGGAAGTGCTGAGAAATTAAGTATGGAATTTCTAGAATTTACTGTGAAGAATTTATAAGGGCAGTGACGAGAAAGAGGGATATTCCAAAAGTAACAAATGCCTGACTTAGTAGCTCCACCTTTTGTAACAGATCTCAGCTTTGCCTTTTTCCTTCTATGCATCTACTTTAATAAGGCTTCCATGCATAAAGAAATGTGTACAGTAGTTAGCTCTACCCTGACTGAAGAACCATGGTTTAATCTCGGCTGTGCATTGATGGAGTATAATTTAGAGATTCAGAGAGATGTATGAAATGCATCTAAATTTAGAATCTGACACAATGGTGGTTGCTAGGAGCTCAAAAAGAAATCAAGGAACAAAGGGAGTGGCTTTTGAAGTGGCTGAGCTCATTTACAGAAGCAGAAAGACTGTGTCTTGTGATGTGGCCTCTGTGCTGCCATAGACTATTAGGATGAATGAATAAATGACTAGAGGGATAGCTCAGCAAAAATGTCCTAAAAGCTAGAATTCTAGGAGAAGCAGAGAGGTGACTTTCATAACGATGAGCTGAGACTCAAGTATGAAAGTCACGTTAACAATACCTGAATTCAATGTCTAATTTCCTGCCTATTGAGACCAAATTTGTCTCCTGGTTTCATATAATGATAAATGTAAGGTATTTCATTTGACCTTGTCCTTTAAAAAAAAAACAAAAAACCATATGGACAGTTTCTTTAGTTATTATCCATTTTCCTCTAATTCTGTTCTTCCTATATTGTTGCCAAACTCATTTCCTGCAATTTGCTTTGTTAAGCTGCTCTGTGCAAATATACAGATGGGGTGAAAGAGGAGTTAGGAAGGAATAACAGCAACAATAAAAAGCTTGGTTCAAATAGGAATCATTTTGATTGTGTAAAATTATTTAATTACTTAGCTCTTTCTGTGGTACTCTCCCTAATTCCTTTAGTCACTGAATTAGGCAGATAAAGTTGGAATTCCAAGAATGATGGCAAATTTCAGTTGGAACCAGCAGCTAAATCTTCACAGAGTGTTTCTGGCTATTATCATTGGGCTATTGGCACAGTGCTTGTATATATGATACTCAAAAGTCTTTCATAATGATCAAGAGTTACTGTGTAATAATCCCAGTGATGAAGTGAGGAAGAACACCCTGCACATTTGGAATAAGAGTGGCAGCATGGTTTTTGTTTTCACTGATAATAATCTTCTATTCCACTAGGATCAACTGAAACTATGCAACAGATTCTCAGATTCTCGGTTCACAGGTTTCTAAGAATGTCTTTATTCAAAACAAGCAGATAAGCCACCAGACAATACCTCTTTCCTCCTTCCTCACAATCTGCTTCAAATTTATTTTACAACTACATTTGTTTTCATACGGTCAGTAAAATTTCCTGATAAAATAGTTTTCAGCAATCCAGCTTTCCACACTGTTTTACCTATTCTTCGGCTACTCCAGGTCATGTGACTTGTTTTGAGAAAACAAAACAACAAATACTTCCTTTCTGAGTATATGTAGTACGTGTACATGCCTGTGTTTTCACACCTAGTGATAGGTAAAGAATGTCAGCAGTAAGACCCAGTGGTGATAGGGACCTGATGAACTTTGGCTCTGAATGAAGGCTTCTCAGGCAACTTTAATTGTGTAGTCTGATAACCTTTCTACTGGCCTTGGAATAGAGAAAATTTTAGAGTTAAAGTATAGTCTCTGGACCACATTAAATTTTCATAACATTAAACATGAGACAGAAGGAATTTGCTTAGTGAAACCTAGGGAAAGAATAATGAAAGATGGGGCCCAAGGATACCCAGAGACCAAGACAGATAAATCCTAGAGGAACATGCCAACTTTTGAAAAGGGCATCCATCAGGGAAGTGTCGTAATGCCTCATGAAGAGCTCCTGAGTCCTAATGTTTTTAGAAAGAGCTAAAATCCTGGAATATGAAGCTATCTAAAAGGATTGAAATAACTTATCCTGTGGCTTCCTTGGTATCAATCACACCTGTTGTGTTTGGTTGATGGTTTTTCCTCAGCTCTTCTTCAGTCTTCCTTTTTTCACTCTTCCCCCATGTACATCCAGAATAGTGGGGTTCCCTGGGGTTCCTTACCAAGCGCTTGTCTCTATTCACCAAGTAAGCTCTTTCCAGGTGAGGGCACCTATTTCTGTAGTTACAACAACTACTATCTTTTGACTCTACCCTGAATTCACACCTCTCTTCTGAGACCCCAGTATTCAAAGGCTTCTCTATGGCTACACCAGTGCCCATGAATATGTCTAAAAATGAAATGCTCATCTGTCTTCACCACCAGAATTGCTCCTTCTCTCATAGTCATCATGCTTGATCATGTTTCCCTTATCATTAGTCCATTTTCTCCACATGTGGTCCCTCTACTGATCTACACATCTTACTTTGTTTATACATTTTTAACATTTATTTACTGAAATCTACTGCACACTGGAAACTGGCTTGTGATGCTGGTGTAAACAAACCTACTGCACTGCCAGTCATATAAAAGTATAGCACATAGAATTATGTACGGTACATATTGCTTAAAAATGATAATAAATCACCATCTTACTGGTTTATGTATTTACTAAACTATATTTTGTTATTTTAGAGTGTATTCTATCTACTTATAGTTTTTAAAAAGTTAACTGTAAAACAGCCTTGGCCCAGTCCTTCAGCAAGGATTCCAGAATAAGGTATTGTTATCATAGGAGGTGACAGCTCCAGCCATGGTTTTGCTCCTGAAGACCTTCCGGTGAGACAAGATGTGGAGCTGGAAGACAATGATATTGAAGGTCCTTACCCTTTATAGGCCTAGGATAATATGTGTGTTTGTGTCTTAGTTTTTAACAAAAAGTTTAAAAGTTAAAAAAATAAAAAATTTAAAAAATAGAAAATAAGCTGGGCCCAGTGGCTCACACCTGTAATCCCAGCACTTTGGGAGGCCGAGGTGGGTGGATCAGCTGAGGTCAGGAGTTCAAGACCAGCCTGCCCAACATGGCAAAATCCCATGTTTACTAAAACTGCAAAAAATTAGCTGGGTGTGGAGGCTGAGGCAGGAGAATCACTTGAACTCAGGAGGCGGAGGTTACAGTTAGCCGAGACTGCGCCACTGCACTCCAGCCTGGGTGACAAGAGTGAAACTCTGTCTCAAAAAAAAAAATAAAAAGAAAAAGAAAGAATAGAAAATAGCTTGTAGAATAAGGATATACAGAAAAAAATATTTTTGTACAGTTATACAATGCATTTTTGTTTCCAGCTCAGTGTTATCACAAAAGAGTCAAAAAGTTAAAAAAATTTAAAAGTTTATAAAGTAAAAAGATTTTGGTAAGCTAATTTCTTATTGAAGAAAGAACTTTTTAAAAACAAATTTAGTGTAGCCTAACTGTACAGTGTTTATAAAGTCTATAATAGTGCACTACATCCTAGGCATTCACATTCACTCAGCACTCATTCACTGATTCAGCCAGATCAACTTTCAGTCCCACAAGTTCCATTCATGGTAAGTGGCCTATACTGGTGTACTATTTTTAAAAATCTTTTTAATCATATTTTTATTGTAACTTTTCTCTATTTAGAAATGCTTAGATACACAAATACCATTATACTATAATTCCCTGCAGTATTCATTATAGCAACATACTATACAGGTGTGTAGCGTAGGAGCAAGAGGCTATCCCAGAGAGCCTAGGCTGTAGTAGGCTATCCTATCTAGATTTGTGTGAGTATACTCTGTGAGGTTTACACCAGGACAAAATCACCTAAGGACTCATTTCTCAGAACATATTGTCAAGCTACACGTGATTGTACCTATTAAATTCAAACCCAGTTAAGTTTCAGCCCAAACCCAGTCAAGTTGAAGCCCAGAATTCTTCAATAGCTATCCATAGCCTTCAGGAAAAACAATCCAAACTCCTCAGCATGGCACATATGTCTATGACCTGTCCTCTGCTCTCTTCCCAGTCTTGCCAAGCCATGTTGGTATTTTTATCCTGTGTTTCTACCACACTGAATCTGTTAGAGTTCCTAAACGTGCTCTCCCTCTTCCCCAATATACAAGGAAGAGAAACTTACAGGTGAGAGTTATAGTGATTTTGCTAAAATAGACTACTTTTCTTACCATTTCTACTGTTACACATGCACGTCTCTCTGGCAAGCACATGTGCTTTCCTGTCTTGACAGTATCTCTTTACAACTGTCTTAAGTCCCTACCAGTCATTTACCTAACCTTCCCAGCTACTCAGTTTTTAAAACTCAACTCTGGAGTCGCCGGCCCCAGTGGTGAGTTATAAGAAGCAGCTACCTTCTCACAGTGTCCTCTGCATACACAGTCTAGTACTTATCATATTGAATTTCAGTTGTTGTTTTTGAGGGTTTTTCTTTCCAGCAAATTATGACTGCTTTGAGTTTAGGGATTTTGTCTTACTCACATAAGCCAATGTCTGAGACATGACATAAGCTTTAATACAAAGTTGTGTGGATGATAAAGAGGATATATAAATGAACTGCAATAATTCAAAAGTTAGGCCAAAAAGTAATCAATGAGGATCAGGAGCTGCATAATTTATTGTGTTCAGAGACCTTATGTCATTTCAAATTATGACATCTACAAACTCATTGTACTATTTAAGACTCCCCAAACAAACAAACATACAAACAAAACTGGTACTTATTATTTGAATCAGTTAATGAATAATGTTTAAATATCTTTGGTAAAAGAAGACATAATTCTTGAGTCATGCAATTTATAATTTGGGAATTTGAAGATAAAAATATAATTAAAAAGTATTGTCTAGTATACACAACTTAACTCAAATTTTTAAAAATACGACAATCCTATGTATTTCCCTGTATTATAAACATATGTATTATTTGTAATGCCCATTTTAGAGTTTAAATGATGAAGTTCTGAGAGATTGCTAGTCGGCCAGTAGTTCAGCAGCCAATAAATGGCAAAGCCCAACTGGAACCCAGGTTTTTCGAATGTATAATGTAACGTATTTAATGTTAAACTGATATTAGGAAAGATTTTATAATATATACTTTCTAAAATTATGTACTTGGAAAAAAAGAGCTCCAACCATCTACGATGACTTAGGAGGAATATAGCCTATAGTAAGGCATTAATTTTTATTTTCAAGTTTTCCACAAGCTTCAAAGTTCAGACTTCTGAAACCACTTGAATTTTTAACATATCAGCCTTCCTTCAAAGGCTTAAAATCTCTGAACTTTTTTCTGAGTCTGAAGCAAATGTAGTTTTTGTCTTGAGAATATTCATTTATTTCAGGCATTTTGTTGTTCCCTGGCCTAGAAAACACAAATATTATTACCTTTATCTTTTCAGCATAAAGTGAATTTTAGGTAATTCATTTCCAGGCCAGAATTAAGAGTTTTATATTTATTTGTGATGTTGTTTGTGCTGTGACCATGAAAAATTATGGTACTCTGATTTGTGATTAACTTTTAACTTCATGTTCTGAAGAGAGAGAGAGAGAGATTTCAGAGGAGAACACCCACAGCCATTTGTCAGGTTTATAGGAAAAAAATCCCTGAAGAACAGGACAGGTTTAGTTCTTTGATTTAAAGAAGAAATGTAAATTGAAAAACACCAAAGGAAACAGTAATTAAATGACCTTCAATGATTCCCATTTGTTATAGAATTGTACATTTTGCCCAAACATTTTTTTAAAATTTCCAATAAAATCAATATATTTAATGTCTATCAGCTTGAGGGAGTCATATGAGCAACAGTAAAAGTGGTAAAGTAAGGTCTCTGGCTTTGAATTACTTCCAGCAAACATTGCTTCAGCTACTATCTTCAGGAGGCTGGAAATGCAGACAGAGCATTCCAGACTGGGGTGGAAGGGAGTCAAGATTGCCTCAACTCTGAGACTGGATTTGCCACACCCCATCATCACCGTGGAGCACCGGCACTGAGTTATTCATTACTATCAACAATTTTTTTCTAAAGATCCAGAGGATATTCATCTGTTCAGGAACATTTATTAAACAGATATCACCTAATAATTACTATTTCATCACAAAGGCAACATTACTGGCTTCAAGGAGCTGACAATTTAGTGTTAGAGTCACAGAAACAAACCAGCAAAATATAATTTACTAAATGTTCAAATTGATGTTTGTGCAAGGTGATATGGGAGCACAGGAGGAGTGATTCAAACTCAGCCTGGGGGAGACAGGGCACCAAGTCCAAGAGAGCACAAACCAGCAAGCCTCTGGCTTTGGCCCAGGAAACCATTTTTTTCTCCTATGCCTCTGAACCTGTGATGGGAGTGGCTGCCATGAAGACTTTTGATATGCCCTGGAAACATATTCCCCATTGTCTTGGTGATTAACACTTGGCTTCTTGTTACTTATGCAAATTTCTACATCTGGCTTGCATTTCTCCTCAGAAAATGTTTTTCCTTTTCTATCACATCATCAGGCTGCAAATATTGCAAACTTTTATGCTCTTCTTCCTTTTTAAATATAAGTTCCAATTCCAAACTATATCTTTGTGAACACATAAAACCAAATGCCTTTAATGGTACACAATTAATACTACTTCAGTGCTTTGCTGCTTAGAAATTTCTTCCACCGTGTACCCTAAATCATATCTCTGAAGTTCAAAGTTCCATAGATCTCTAGGGCAGGTGAAAAAAATGCCGCTAGCCTCCTTGCACAAAATAGCAGGAGTCACCTTTATTCCAGTTCTCAAGAAGTTCCTCATCTCCATCTGAGACGACCTCAGCCTGACTTCATTGTTAATATTACTATCACCATTTTGGTCAAAGCACTCAAGAAATCTCTAAGAAGTTTCAAACTTTCCCACATCTTCCTGTCTTTTTTCGAGCCCTCCAGACTGTTCCAATCTCTGCTTATTACCCAGTTCCAAAGTCGCTTCCACATTTTTGGGTGTCTTTACAGCAATGCCCACTAGCTTGTACCAATTTACTGACTAAACTTCAGACTTGCATGGCTACTATAGTCCCTTTACATGCTGCTACAAAAACATACCTAAGACTGGGTAATTTATAAAGGTAAGAGGTTTAATTGACTCACAGTTCAGCTTTGGAGGCCTTAAGAAATTTCCAGTCATGGTGGAAGGGAAAGCACAAACATTCTGTTTCACATGGCAGCAGGGAAAACAAGAATGAGAATTGAGTGAAGGGGGAAGCGCCTTGTAAAATCATCAGATCTTGTGAGAACTTACTATCATGAGAATAGCATGGAGAAAACCACCCCCGTGGTTCAATTACCTCCCACTGTGTCCCTCCCATAAAATGGGGATTATGGAAACTACAGTTCAAGATGAGATTTGTGTGGGAACACAGCCAAACCATATTATGACCTAAATGTAATATGCCATTAAAAAAAAAATTCATCAACTTTTCTCAAACTTGCCACAGAATAAACATACTCTATATATTTTAAAGCATTTTAATCTTTTTATTGATACATAATAATTATACATATTTATGGAATGCATGTGATATTTTGATATATGCCTACAATGTACATTGATGATATCAGGGTAATTGGAATAACCATCACCTCAACCATTTATCACATCTTTGTGTTGGGAACATTTCAAATGTTCTTTTCTAGCTATTTTGGAATATACAAGAAATTATTAACTATTATCACTCTACTGTGCTATTAAAAACTAGCACTTATTCATTATATTTAACTGTACTTTTCTACCAATCAACCAACCTGTGTTTATCTCCCTTTCTCCTCTAACCTTTCCAGCCTCTAGCAACCATTATTCCACACTCCCTCTCCATGGGTTTAACTTATTTGTGTACTTGCCTTATTTCAGTTAACATAATGTCCTTCAGTTCCATCCATGTTGCTTCAAATGACTTGATTTTATTTTCAATGGCTGAATAATATTTCATTGTGCACCACCTTTTATCAGTTCATCCAGATGGGTACTTAGATGGATTCTGTATGTTGGCTGTTGTAAATGGTGCTGAAATAAACATGGGAGTGATGATATCTCTTTAATATACTGCTTTAACATATGTAAGTATAGCTAATCCTGCTCTTTTTTGTTTCCATTAGAATGGATTTTTTATTTTTTAATTTTTTAACTTTCAGTTTCTGTGTGTGTTTGTAGATGAAGTGAATTTCTTGTAGACAGCAAATAATTGGGTCATATTTTTTTATCCAATCAGTTACTCTGCCTTTTAATTGAAGAACTGGATCCATTTTAATCAAGGATTATTACTGAAAAGTAAAGGTTTACTAATGCTATTTTGTTACCTGTCTTCATATTTTTTTTTGTAGCTCTTTTATTCCTTTTTGTCTTCTTACTGTCTTTTTTGTGGTTAAGTGATTTTCACTAGTAGTACTTTTTGATTTCATGCTATTCATTTCTAGTGTATTTATCATAGATTTTGCATTGTAATTACCAGAAGGCTTACAAAAAAAAATAACAGTTTATTTTAAACTGATAATGACTTAATTTTGATCACAGAGAAAAATAATAAAGATAAACTCTACACATTACACCAACCCCACATGCACATATTTTGACTTGTTGCTTCATTTATATCTTTTTGTATTTCTGTTTTTCTTAATTGTGTAGTTTTTATTTTAGTAGTTCTGTATTATAGGCTTTATACTTAATATATAAGTGATTTACGTACTCTAATTACAATATTAGACTATTCTGAATTTGTGGTATTTTTTCTTTTATCACTAAGTAATACCTTGAGATGTTTTCTTGTTACAGATCAACATACCTTTCTTTCAGATTGAAAACATTCCTTTTGCATTTCTTGTAATGCCAGTCTGGTGTTGATGAATTCTCTCAGCTTTTGTTTGGGAAAGTCTTTATTTCTTTTTAGTGTTTGAAGGATAGCTTTGCTGAATACAATATACTTGATTCATGGTTTTCTCCTTCAGTATTTTGAATATACAATTGTACGTCTCCTGACCTGCAGGGATTCAGCTGAGAAATCTGCTAAAAGTCATACTGGGACTCTGCTAAATGTAATGTTTCTTTTCTTTGACTGCTTTGAGTATTCTTTCTTTGTTTTTAATTTTTGGTAATTTATAATGCGTCTTGGGGATTTATTCATTGTGGTAAATTTGACTGGTGATCTTTGAGCTTCCTATTCCTGAATGGTGCTACCTTTCTCCATATTTGGAAATTTTTCTGCTACTATTTTTAAAAAAAGTATGCTTTTGACGTATTTTTCTCACTTGTCATTGGGAAATTTTATTATGCAGAAGTTGGTTTACTTAATAGTGTCATTTAATTATCGTAAGTCATCTTCATCTTTTTTTATTCTTTCTTTTTGCTCCTCTGATTGGGAAAATTCCTGTGTTCTATCTTTGAGCTTGTTATTTCTTTCCTCTGTTTGATCAAGTCTTCCATTGAAGTTTTCTAATTGAGTTTTCAGTCCAGTCGTTGTATTCCTTATTTCTTGAATATCTATTTTTTAAATTGCTTCTATTTCTTTGTCAAACTTCTTATTTTGTTTCTGGTTTGTTTCCAAATATCACTTAGAGAAATAAGTGATATTTGGAAAACAAATTATCTCTAAGTGATAATTATATCTAAGACGTGATTTCCTGAATGTCTTAGATATAATTATTCAAAATTCTCTGACATAGTGTAGATCTTCAATTCTTTGGGGTCCACTGCTGAAGCTTTGTTAGTATATTTTGGTGTTGTCATATTCCCATGAGTTTTCATAGTCTTTGTGTCTTTACATTAATGCCTCCACATTTGAGGAAACAGCCACTTTTTCTAGTTCTTACAGGCATTCTTTGGTAGTGTTAGACCTTTACTACTTATTTTCAGAACTTAAATGCTGACCCAATGAACACTGGAAACAAAACACTGTACTGAAACTAACTCACCCTACCATTGTTTCTTGATCTGGGGAAAACTTACAGCGAGCACCAGAAGTTAAATAGACCTTGGAGCTATATTGTTGCCCTGCCATTGTTTCCCAGTCTGGGGAATACTGAAGCATGCGATGGAACTTAATTCCAAACCTTTAGTCATTACTGGGCCAGGGGAAGACTCCAGGCAAGCACTTCAACTCTGTGGAAAATCTAGCCAGGGTTTCAGGCTTTCCTATAAATTGTGACACCCTTGGTACTATGGCAGCAGTCATTCTCTGCAATGTGGCACCCTTTCTCATTGAAGCACAGAGTAGTCACCAAGATCCACTCATCGGTCACTGCTATTAGTACTTGTTTTTTGCCCCCAGTTCACTGAGGGTGACAGCCCTCCTGGCACTCCCAACAATTTCTGTGGAATAGGACCAGATTTGGCTTCCCAGGAAGATCCCAGATCAGTGGGGAGATTCGATGTCCACTTCTTATTTCCTCCTCTCACCTAAGAAACTCTGGAACCTAGAGAAATTCTCTGTGAATGGTGTTATGCTGGCATGGGAGAGGAGTGACACAGTTTGAGATGAGCATTTCTCTTCCAAGTCACAGCGTCCTCGATCCTTGGGGCCCATGGGATGTCTCCACTCCTCCCTCAAGTTATGATGAATTCAGGGTGGTATTCTTGTCTTCGGATAGTTTGTAGGTATATTTTTGTAGGGGAAACAAGGCCAAGGAATATTCTATTTTGCCATGTTGCTGAAGTCACCTGATCCTATATTGACACACACTACTGTAATAAATGGTGTAGTTTGTTTCAAATGTTCCCATACCTGAGTTAAATAGAAAACATAGATCTTGAATATATGCTCATGAGAATGAGCATTCTTAGTCTCAGATGGTATTTTTATAAAAAGCACTGGCATTATTCCTTTTAGAGGCCATGAGCATATATTCAAAGCAAAAACACAATTGATCAAAAACTACTTATTAAAGTTATCTTTGTTGTTCCAATAAAGATAAATTATGGCTAGTTTCTGACAAATCATTTTTACCTTATTACCTTATCTATTTAAAAATATTTTACCTCGTGTCTGATTTTTATTGCCCTTAATATTCTGCCTTGTAATTCAACTACATATTTATACCTTTTGTCATTTTTTTCTATTATTGCACTTGCTATATCTTATTAGATTTTAAGAATCAGACTTGCACATTTTTAACCTTTATAATATTTAACAGTTTAAACATTGTGAAGAGAACAGTATAATATAACCTCTATTCTCACCAATTATTCAAAATATTCTAAATGTGGTCCATCTTTTATTATCTGTATTTCTCTAGACACATTTCTGTCATAACTACTCTCCCCATCTCCTATGAATTATTTTAAAGCAAATACAGGGAATCATATTAATTTATTTATAAATATTTTAGCACATGTATTTAAAAGACAAAAATTTCTTTTAATTTAAGCACATAGTATCTCTAAAAATGAGTTTAATTTGCTGTTCTTTTTCTGACTTCTTGAGGTATACACTTTGTCAGATTGTATCCGTTTTTTTCTAACATTTATATTTAAGATTGATAATTTTACAATAAGAATGTTTTAGCTGCATCCTGCACTTTGGGATGTTTCATATTTTCATTATGTTCGGTTCAAAACATGACTAAAAGAGTCATGTCTTATACAATCCATTCTTTGGGCCAAGGATTATTTAGGAGTATATGCTTAATATCTTAATATATGGGAATTTTTAAATAATTGCTTTTAATGTATAGCTAATTTCACTGTGGTCAGAAAACATGCTCTATATAATTGCAGTCTTTTTGAAATTTTTAGAAACTTGTATTTCAGTGCTTTGAAATTTGTAAAAATGTGCCTCATTACCTAGCATTTAAACAATATGGTTAAATCAATATGAATACATGCTCTGAAAGCACTTAGAAAAATGTTTGCTCTGCAGTTGTTTGGTGCAGTGCTTTATTGATATCAATTAGATCAATAGTATTATCACATCATTCCAGTCATCTGTATCCTTACTGATTTTGTCTTTTGCTTGTTGCATCAAATTCTCCCATTGTGGTATATGCTATGATATGCCACTCAATTTTTTTTCAGAAACGAAGGACTTAGTACCATAGTTGCTGAGAGGGCAATAAGCAGACAGTTCCTAACTGTCAGCAGCCATAGAGACTTTCGTGAAATGACCTACATAAAATAACTGATCTGCGTGGGGATGTTAAGACCTGCTTCCTTGTCCCAACTTCGTAAATGTTCAAAGGATCACCTCCTTTTCAGAATTCTCTTCAGAGTAAACTATGAATTCTTTAAATAATACATTAGATTGCAACTTTTCCTTCTAACCAGTTTTGCTTCTTTCCCTGTTCACTACAGTTGCTGATGCCAGTGGCAGTCCTCAAGGAATCTGTTACATTGTTATCTACAGTCAATATATGCTTCCAGAGAACCCATCTGGTGACCATTAGTGCTGGAAGTAGTCTAAAACTGTAACTATGGTTAGGATTTTAGAATTAGATCATCTGTCACCCATTTAAAATGAAGACTGCTATTTTTGGTGTAGACAGAAGGTGAAGGACAGATAGTATCTACTAGGTAGCAGTCCAGTCGATAAACTTTCACAGGTATTGAACTGTAATGGTATCCTGGTAGAAGTGAATGCTTTTGCTGATAGCATAACAAAATCCATCCTTTGAGAAATAGGAAAGAAAATTTAACTATAAAGATAATATAATTAGAATGTTCCTACTAAACTCAATTGGAAAAAATATTTTACTAAGAAGCTGAGAATAATTAATCAGCAATTTAAAAGCTAAGTTGTGAAAGAAAAAGGGGCTCATTGTTTGCATACAGAGAGCTCTCATTTCCTGCAGTTTGGAGGGCAGAGAAAGCTGGGGCCTATCCCAGAACACAATTATAAAGGTAGCCAAAATCTTAAGAGGATTAAATTCACAGCCAACACAAGTCTATGTTAAGGTTGGGAACAATTGAAAAATAATAGGATAAACCACAAAGTAAGTCTCAACAAATTTAGGAAAATCAAAATTATAACAAGTTCTCTCTCAGAGCACAGCGGAATAAAATTGAAAGACAGCTCCAAAAGAAACCATCAAAACCATGCAAATACATGGAAATTAAATAACCTGCTCCTGAATGATTGTTAGGTCAACAATGAAATCAAGATGGAAATTTAAAAATTTTTTTGAAGTCAATCATATAGTGACACAACGTATCAAAACCTCTGGGATACAGCAAAAGTGGTGCTAAAAGGAAAGTTCATAGCATTAAATGCTTACATCAGAAAATCTAAAAGCACAAATAGGTAATCTAAGGTCACACTTCAAGGAGCTATAGAAACAAGAACAAACCCAACGAAAACCCAGCAGAAGAAGAGAAATAACAAAGATCAGAGCAGAACTAAAAAATAAAAAAAAATAAAATATAGTCAAATGATGAATGAACAAAGCTGGCTCTTTTGAAAAGGTAAACAGAACTGACAGACCAAGGAAAGAACAGAGAAGATCCAAATCAGCTGAATTAGAAACAAAACAGGAGATATTGCAGCCAATACCACAGAAATAGAAAAGCTCATTCAAGGGTACTATGAACAACTTTACCCACACAAATTAGAAAACCTTGAGGAGATGGATAAATTCCTAGAAATATACAACACTTCGAGATTAAACCAGAAAGAACAGATCAATAGCAAGCAGCAAAATTTAAATGGTATTTTATAAAATTGCCAAGCAACAAAGGTCCAGGATCAGATGGATTTATAGCTGAATTTTATTAGACATTCAAAGACGAATTGGTACCAATCCTGTTGCCACTACTGCAAAAGATAGATTCCTCCCTAAATCATTCTATGAAGCCAGTATCACCTTAATACCAAACAAGAAAATAATATAACAAAAAAAGACCAATATCCCTGATGAACATAGATGCAAAGATCCTCAACAAAATACTATCTAACTGAAACCAACAGCATATCAGAAAGATAATTTACCATGACCATGTGGGATATGGGCATGCAGGAATGGTGTAACATACACAAGTCAATAAATGTGATACACCACATAAACAGAATTAAAAACAAAAATTACATGATTATCTCAGTAGATGCAGAAAAAGTATTTGACAAAATTTAGTATCCCTTTAAATTAAAAACCTCAGCAAAATCACCATAGAAGGGATGTAGCTTAAGATAATAAAAGTCATCTATACCACACCCACAGCCAATATTATACCGAACGAAGAAAAGTTGACGCATTCCCCCTTGAGAAATGAAACAAGACAAGGACGTCCACTTTCAACACTTCTATTCAACGTACTACTGGAAGTCCTAGCTAGAGCAATCAGACAAGAAAAAGAAAGAAAGGGGCATCCAAAACAGCAAAGAGGAAATCAAACTGTTGCTGTTTGCAGATGATGTAATCATATACCTAGAAAATTCTAAAGGCTCAACCAAAAATCTCCTAGGACTGATAAATGAATTCAGTAAAGTTTCAGGATACAAAATCAACATAAACAAATTGATAACACTGCTATATAGCAACAGCTGGAAAACCAAACATCATATGTTCTCACATATAAGTGGGAGCTCAGCTATGAGGATGCAAAGGCATAAGAATGACACAATAGACTTTGGGGGACTCAGGGGGAAGGATGGTACAGGGGTGAGGAATAAAAGACTACACATTGGGTACAGTGTACACTGTTTAGGTGATGGGTGGACCAAAATCTCAGAAACCACCACTGAAGAACTGATCAATGTAACCAAACACCACTTGTTCCCTCAAAACTTATTGAAATAAAAAATAGAAAATTTATATTTTCAAATGAAAAAATATATATATAATAAACTGTTAACTATGGTAACCCTATTGTGTTATAAAATACTAAATTTATTTCATTAATCTAACTGTATTTTTGTATTCATTATTCATATCCACTTTATCACCCCCTCCTCTCTATACTTACCAGCCTCTGACAATATCATTCCACTCTCTATGTCCATGAGTTGAATTTTATTTTTAACTGTCACATATGAGTGAGAACATACAATATTTGTCTTTCTGTGCCTAGATTATTTCACTTAATGTAATGTCCTCCAGTGTCATCCATATTGTTGCAAATGACAAGATTGCATTTTTTTTATTGCTGAATAATATCCCATTTTCTATATGCACCACATATTCATCCTTTCATGGACACCTAAGTTGACTATGTCTTGGCTATTGTAAATAGTACTTTAATAAACATGGGGAGTGCAGTTGGATATATCTTCAATATACTGATTTCCTTTCTTTTGTATATTTACCCAGCAGTGACATTGTTGGATCATATGGTCCTTTTATTTTTAGCTCTTTGGGTAACCTCCATACTGTTTTCGATAGGGGATATACTAATTTACGTTTCCATCAACAGTGTATGAGGGCTGCCTTTATCCACATCCTCACCAGCATTCATTACTACCTGTCTTTTCTTTGGAAAGTGAGCCATTTTAACTGAGTGAGATAATATCTCACTTATACTGATTTGCATTCTCTGATTAGCGATGCTGAACGTATTTTTCATATATCTATTAGCCATTTGTACATCTTCTTTTTTGAAATGTCTATCCATATCATTTGTTCATATGTTTTTTGTTTTATTTTGTTTTGTTTTTCACTGTGTAGCTCAGGCTGGAGTGCAGTGGTACGATCTCAGCTCACTGCAACCTCCGCCTCCCAGGGTCAAGTGATTTCTGCCTCTGCCTCCTGAGTAGATGGGACTACAGGTGCATGCCACCATGCCCAGCTAATTTTCTGTATTTTAGTAGAGATGGGGTTTCACCATGTTGCCCTGGGTGGTCTCGAACTTCTGAGCTCAGATGATCCACCTGCCTCACCTCCCAAAGTGCTGAGTTTACAGGCATGAGCCACTGCACCTGGCTGTTTTTGAGTTTTTGAGCTCCTTTACATACCTTTATTAAGCAGATGATTTGCAAATATTTTCTCCTATTCTGTGGCTTGGCCGTGCTGTCTCAGTGGTGGGAGAGGAAGAAGAAAATTCATGTATAAATGGACCCAGGCAGTTTAAACCCATTTGTTTCTGAGTCAACTATATACTATTATAAGATTTCTACCTTGTTTGTTAAGTAACAACATGATAATTCAAGTTAGACTATAACAAATTAAGGATAAATAATGAAATCCTTAGGATAGCCAGTTTAAAATTATTTTAAAGTATACTTTAAAAGCCAAAAGAAATAAAGTGGAATAATGAACAGTATTAGAAGGCAGAATAAAGAAGAATAAGAAAAAAGGAACAGATGGCACAAATAGAAAACAAACAGCAAAATGGTAATCTCAAATCCAGCTATATTAATAAGTATTTAGAGAAGTAATGAATTGGCAGCCATAGTGGGAATTTAGAAAGTCATATAGTCATTTAACTTAATTAATGGTTTTTAATCATTATTACAATGTGTTTAGCCAGTGTAAAAATGATATATTTCAATGTATAAAAGGAAAATACTGAAATGAATAACATGACATGACTTTTACTCTTAATCCTTTCTTAAAGTAAAATAAAAGATTTGAAATATCATTTGAATTTATTGACCTCAGTGTTCCTGTATGTAAAATATAAAGGTAGACTAAAATGCTTCTACTTGTAAAAATCTAAATATTCTGAGGCCATAGAAAAATTTACACTGTAAATAAATGTTATGTAATATTGTAAATAAATATTACTCTATGACTAACATGTTTAAAATTTAATGGAAGACATATATCTAAAAATTTTTTTTGAGTTGCATTTTGAGAAAATTTGCAACCTCTGTACAGCATTTGCAAACATCCCTATAAAAACAATTAATTAAAAATTAATATAAAGTCATATATAAACATATTTATTTTTATATATGAATTTACATATTAGAACTGTATTCATATTACATATATAGTATTTATAAAATGTTGATAAATATATGATCCAGAAAACTAACATCAAACATTTTAAATGCCTCATATGCCTATTAAAAGTTTCATTTACTTCATTGAATAAACTAAATAAAATTGCTTTCTCAGAGGAACTTAAGGTGGATTTCACAATGCCTAATATTGCCCAGTTTTTGTACTAATTATGGGGCTTGAGAGTGGGGTGTTGGCAACAATCATGTCTTTTTCTCAACAATTGATATTATAGGAATGTGGCAAAATGATTCATGGAAGAAACTGAACTGATAAGTATTAAACCCTAAAGGACTACTGCATACAACTAAAAGAATTCAAAAGGAACAAATGACTGAAAGTAATAGAGAAGTGAGTGATAAGGTATCTAATAAGATCCCATTTGCATTCCAAGACCAAAAATAACTATCTCTATCTAATTTAAATTTTCGGCCAGACTTGGTGGCTCACGCCTGTAATCCCAATACTTTGGGAGGCTGAGGCCGGTGGATCACGAGGTCAAGAGATAGACCTGGCCAACATGGTGAAACCCCATCTCTACTAAAAACACAAAAAACTTAGCTGGGCATGGTGGCAAACCACCGTAGTCCCAGCTACTCTGGAGGCTGAGGCAGGAGAATTGCTTGAACTCAGGAGGCGGAGATTGCAGTGAGCCAAGATAGGACCACTGCACTACAGCCTGGGCAACAGTGCGAGACTCCGTCTCAAAAAATAAACAAACAAAAAATTAGCTGGGTGTAGAGGCACATGCCTGTAGTTCTGGCTACTAGGGAAGCTGAGGCAGGAGAATTGCCTGAACGCAGGAGGCAGAGTTTGCAGTGAGCAGAATCGAGCCACTGCACTCTAGCCTGGTGACAGAGTAAGACTCCATCTCAAAAAAAAAAAAAAAAAAAAGAAAAAATTTAAATTTTCATCTGACTTGTGACCTCCTACAGCAATTATTAACAAGTCTGTAATAATACGGAAAATTGCCTGCTAACTTTCCAAGATTATGCTTATATAAAATAAGTTGTTGGAAATTAAATATAAATCAACATGCTACATTGTACTAAATAGGTTATCAACAAATATTTGTTGATATTAAGAGAATCCAAATTCAAAATTACTTAATTCTCAGCTATATAAACTGTTGATAAAAAACATTTGGCATTAGATGGCACAGAATTTGTACTGTACTTGAAAATGAAGAGTTGCTACATTTTCTCACATTAACCTTATTTGCAAGGTTATTCTATTTTACGTAAAGACCCTTAAAAACTATGACGATGAAAAGCCAAATTAAATACTCTAAAGATATGGCTTGTGGTGACCTACATGGGTGCAAAATCCACTATTAAAATATTATCTATTTAATTATTTTCTGTAGAAGTGAAATTGCATTTTTCATCTACCTGTCCTGTTTCATGAGCAATTTATATTGTTTAAGGACAAAAAGAGATTAGGGGATTTTTTGTGTGAGGAGACTCAAGGCAGGTATGCATACTTTATCCTAATGAAAGCATTTAGCAAGGACTGAAAGTTCATTCCACTTACACTATTTTAAACACAGCCTTTTGCATTTTCATGCTTGAAACCAGCTTACATAGAGATGTGAGTCAGTGTGATGGATATCCCTAATGCCTCAAGGGTCCAGAGACAACAAATGCAGAGAAAAGAATGATAGAAAGAAAGAAAAAGGAGCATTCATTCATATTTTGTGACAGGCACATCTCTGTTAGTTTATAAAGCCTAAAATGAACAGCTACTGCAAAAGAGATTTGGACTGATGAATCCAACATTTGAGAGCACTTGACATGCCTGGGAAGGCAGCCATGTGAAAGATTAAAATAGTCTACTCTGATTTCAGCTCCATTGAAGAGTAGCAGAATCAGTCATGGAGGATGATTCAGAGAGCATTTATTTCACTGTGATATTATTTTCACCCGGGTCCCATTTATTTGCTAACACAATTATTCTTGAGGTTTATAGTTTAACTCTTGTAAAATTTGTAGTTTCATTTTTTTTATAATTTGTCCATAAATATGAAGCCTAAATCAGATGATGTATTTGATTAACATGAGTATAGCACGAAGAGAAGAAACAAGGGCTATGCATTGGGTTTCACCCAGTGCTATGTTGAAAGGCACTGTTGGAATTCTTTTGAGACTTTTTTTGTTTGTTTGGCTTTTGTTCCATATAAGTTTGCTTTACCTCCATTATTCACAAAACAAGACTGAAGTTCACTGCCTTTTCATCCCTTAATAGCTTGCCGTAATTGAAAATGTGATTTTTAAGTACCAGCTAACTTGGCACTATTTGCTATTTGTACTTAAACATGTTACCTACTCTGAATAAACAACTGTGAGTTTGTAAGACTACTCAATGGTATGGTCACTGGTTAAGAAATTTTACTCCCAATTGGCAGTTTTGCTTTGAAACCCAGTTCTGACTCTTAATGACTGTGTGATCCTCGATGTGAATTTTAACCTTTCTGATCATCAGAAAATAAACACACTTGTTTTATTTTTATTTTTTTTCTTTAAGTTCTGGGGTACATGTGCAGATCTTGCAGGATTGTTAAATAGGTATACATATGCCATGGTGGTTTGCTGCCTCCATCCCCCTATCACCTACATTAGGTATTTCTCTTAATGTTATCCCTTCCCAATCTCCCTACCCCCTGCTATCCCTCCCCTAACCCCCCCACCACCCAACAGACCCCAGTGACACACTTCTTTTTTTTTATTGTACTTAAGTTTCTGGGGTACATGTGCAGATCATGCAGGATTGTTGCAGAGGTACATACATGGCAAGGTGGTTTGCTGCCTTCATCCCCCCCATCTCCTATATCTGGTATTTATCCCCCACGTTATCCCTACCCACCCCCTGCTGTCCCTCCCCTAACCCCCTGCAACTGACTGCTGTATGTGATGTTCCCCTCCCTGTGTCCATGTGTTCTCATTGTTCAACACCTGCCTATGAGTGAGAACATGCAGTATTTGGGTTTTCTGTTCTTGTGTCAGTTTGCTGAGAATGATGGTTTCCAGAAACATCCATGTCCCTATGAAGGACACAAACTCATCGTTTTTTATGGCTGCATAGTATTCCATGGTGTATACATGCCACATTCTCTTTATTCAGTCTATCATTGATGGACATTTCGATTGGTTCCAAGTCTTTGCAATTATAAACAGTGCCCCAGTGAACATACCTGTGCATGTGTCTTTATAATAGAATAATTTATAATTCCTTGGGTATATACCCAGTAATGGGAATGCTGGGTCAAATGGAATTTCTATTTCTAGGTCCTTGAGGAATCACCACACTGTCTTCCACAATGGTTGAACTAATTTACACTCCCACCAACAGTGTAAAACTGTTCCTATTTCTCCACATCCTCCCCAGCATCTGTTGTCTCCAGATTTTTTAATGATTGCCATTCTAACTGGTGTGAGATGGCATCTCCATGTGGTTTTGATTTGCATTTCTCTAATGACCAGTGATGATGAGCATTTTTTCGTATGTTTGTTAGCCTCATAGATATCTTCTTTTGTAAACTGTCTATTCATATCCTTTGCCCACTTTTGAATGGATTTGTTTGTTTTTTTCTTGTAAGTCTGTTTTAGTTCTTTGTAGATCCTGGATATTAGCCCTTTGTCAGATGGGTAGATTGCAAAATTTTTTTTTTCCATTCTGTTGGTTGCCAGTTCACTCTAATCATTGTTTCTTTTGCTGTACAGAAGCTCTGGAGTTTAATTAGATCCCATGTGTCTATTTTGGCTTTTGTTGCCATTGCTTTTGGTGTTTCAGCCATGAAGTCCTTCCCTATGCCTATGTCCTGAATGGTTTTGCCTAGGTTTTCTACTAGGGTTTTTATGGTGTTAGGTCTTATGCTTAGATCTTTGATCCATCTGGAGTTATTTTTAGTGTAAGGAAGGGGTCCAGTTTCTGCTTTCTGCACATTGCTAGCTGGTTTTCTCAACATCATTTATTAAACAGGGATTTCTTTCCCCCATTGCTTGTTTTGTCAGATTTGTCAAGATCAGGTGATGGTAGATGTGTGGTGTTGCCTCTGGGGCCTCTGTTCTGTTCCATTTGTCTATATCGCTGTTTTGGTACCAGTACCATGCTGTTTTGATTACTGTTGCCTTGTAGTATAATTTGAAGTCAGGCAGCCTAATGCCTCCATCTTTGTTCTTTTTTCTTAGGATTGTTTTGGCTATGCAGGCTCTCCTTTGGTTTCATATGAAGTTTGAAGTGGTTTTTTCCAGTTCTGTGAAGAAGGTCATTGTTAGCTTGATGGGGATAGCCTTGAATGTATAAAATTACTTTGGGCAGTATAGCCATTTTCATGATATTGCTTATTCCCAACCATGAGCATGGAATGTTTTTCCATCTGTTTGTGTCCTCTCTTACTTCCTTGAGCAGTGGTTTGTAGATCTCCTTGAAGAGGTCCTTTACATCCTTTGTTGTATTCCTAGGTATTTTATTCTCTTTGCAGCAATTGTGAATGGGAGTTCACTTTGATTTGGCTCTCTGTTTGTCTGCTATTGGTGTATAGAAATGCTTGTGAATTTTACACATTGATTTTGTATCCTGAGACTTTGCTGAAGTTGCTTATCAGCTTAAGGAGATTTTGGGCTGACACGATGGGGTCTTCTAAATATACAATCATGTCATTTGCAAATAGAGACAATTTGGCCTCCTCTTTTCCTAATTGAATACGCTTTATTTCTTTTTCCTGCCTGATTGCTTTGGCTAGAACTTCCAGTACTGTATTAGATAGGAGTGGTGAGAGAGGGCATTATGAGGAGGATTAAAATGAGAAAATCAACATAGAGTTTATCAAAATACATAATAAGGAAGTAGCAAAGGTTAGCTATTATTATTTTTTAATTTTTTTTTTTAATCTGGACAAAAGTATAGGTGGCAAACAGGAAAAAGTGCTGGCACAAGAACATAATCTCAGCAAACACATTTAGGAACTGAGTGTGGAATTTTGATACGTTGGAACCAATGTTGCAGTTTGAAAGCAAAGCTTTTGGCCTTGGAAATGACCTATAGGCTAACACAATAAAGACCCTGTACACAAATGATGGTCTTTTCATATCATTGCAGCCTTCAGCAGAATCTGCTACCCTGGAACTTGAAATCTATAGATGTACCTTTACTTGGCTCAATTCTCTGATCTATAAAAGAGCCAGAATAATTTCACATTTAAAATTTAAACAGCACAACAAAAGCATAAGTGGAGGCCTTCCCCTAAGGTAGTTTTAATAATGTGCTATGGAACTAACAGTGGATTTCCAGGCAAGATTTAAATATAGAGAACAAATATTAACAGACACAAAAAGCCATTAGTAAATACCAAAAAGACATTAGATATGGGAAGTGAGACACTATCCAAGTAGCAAGAAGTAGAACAAAATCACAGGCTGTGGTTTGACTTTTTAAACCAGAAAATAATAGATAATCTTGCTAAAATTGATCTGAAATATTTCATTTATTACCTACCAAATTATAGTCATATGGCCAGGCATCGTGGCTCACATTGTAATCCCAGCACTTTGGGGAGGCCAAGGTGGGCAGATCAGAAGGTCAAGAGATGAAGAGTATCCTGGCCAACATGGTGAAACCCTGTCTCGAGTAAAAATACAAAAATTAGCTGGCCGTGGTGGCATGTGTTTGTAGTCCCAGCTACTCAGGAGGCTGAGGCAGGAGAATCACTTGAACTGAGGAAGTGGAGGTTGCAGTGAGCCAAGGTCGCACCACTGCACTCCAGCCTGGTGACAGAGTGAGACTCCATCTCTAAAAGAAAAATTATATTCATATTTAGTTTTATTCATTTAATGTCTAAAAATACTTTCAATTTTTGTAATTTCATAACAGAGAAGGAGAACTGCAGATGATTTTTTTCAACAAAATTTCTCCTATGTTTTAATGTAAATTCTTATTCTGTTTAGTTGATAAAACTTTATTATATTTCTACAATTTACCACAATACAATTCTGTAAAAAAGATATAAATTAATATAAATTTGACTACATGAAAATATATTTAACTTTCTTATAAGGCCAAAAGTCACCATAAGCAGAGTCTAAAGGTGACTGAAAAGTAGAGATAAAAGTATTTGCAAGATATATTTTAGATAAAGCGTTAATATCCCTAATATATTTTTAAGTACCTAAAAGTTGAGAGAGGAGAAAAGCAAAATCACAATAGAAAATGGGCAAAAGACATGAATAATTTTTCCATAAATATAAAAACATGGCTCAAAAATATATCAAATGATATATTCTCTTCAAAATAAGGAAATTACAAATTAAAACTACACTGTAATATTATCTCTCACTAATCAGTTTGTGCAGATTTTAAAAGTGTAAATGTTGGTGAGGCTGTAGGTAAATGGGCACTACTGAGAATTCAAACTGGTATAATATCTGTAGGGGGAATTTGGCAATATAAAATTTAACAACATGTGTGTTTAGTTTTCTACCCAGCAGTCCCATTTCTAGGAACTTATCCCAAGAAACACCCAACAATACAAAAATATATATTCATAGTTATTCATTGCAGCATTGTTTGCAGTTGTTTGTAATCTCCTATATGACTTTAGTGAGTGATTGAAAAAATAACTGCAGTAAAACCACACAAAGGAGTACTATGTATCTATAAAAAATAAAATAAAAAAGGAGAAAGGAATGAGAAAGACTCAATGAACCAATATATAGAAAGGTCAAGGATACACTAAGCATTATGTGAAAAAGCAAAGTCAAAAACTGAATGTTGCATGTTTTCTCACTTATAAGTGAGAGCTAAATGATGAGAACACATGGACACATACAGAGGAAAAACACACACTGGGGTCTAGCAGAGGGTGGAGGATAAAAGGAGAGAGGATCAGGAAAAATTACTAGGCTTACTACGTGGGTGATGAAATCATCCGTACAACAAACCCCCGTGACACAATTACCTATGTAACAAAGCGATACACGTACCCCTGAAATTAAAAGTCAAAATAAATAAACAAAATACTTTTAAAAGAGTATCTTTAGAATATTTTTGTAAGAAAATAAGGAAATAGGAAAATATGCAGATATCTGCTCATTATTGTTATAAAGAAACACAAGTAAAAAACTAGAGACTAGTGTGGTTGGTTATCCGTAGGGGATGGGTGAAAACAAAGGGAAAACAAAGAAGAAATGTGGGAGGGAATGAATAATACTTCTCTGAAAGAATATTTCATACAATTCTGGCTTTCAAAACCATGTTGATATGATTTGGCTCTGTGTCTCCACCCAGATCTCATGTTGAATTGTAATCTCTGACTTTGGGGGAGGGACCTTATGGGAGGTGATTGGATCATGGGGAGTATTTCTTCCTTGCTATTCTTGTGACAGCGAGTGAGTTATCACACGATTTGATGGCTTAAAAATGTGTGGCACTTCCCACTTTACTCTCTGTCTCTCTTACACCACCAGGTGAGGATGTGCTGGCTTCCTCTTTGCCTTCTGCCATGACTAAGTGTCCTGAGCCCTCCCAGCCATGCTTCCTGTACAGCCTGCTGAACTGTGAGCCAATTAAACCTCTTTTCTTCCTAAATTAACCGGTCTCGGTATTTCTTGATAGCAGTGTGAGAATGGACTAATACAGAAAATTGGTACTGGAGAAGTGAGGTACTGCTATAAAGATACTAGAAAAATGTGGAAGAAGCTTAGGAACTGGGTAAAGGGCAGAAGTTGGAACAGTTTCTAGTGCTCAGAAGAAAACAGGAAGATGAGGGAAAGTTTGGAACTTCCTAAAGACTTGTTGATTGGTTGTGACCAAAACACTAATAGTGATATACCCAATGTAGTTAAGCCTGAGGAGGTCTCAGACGAAGATGAGGAACTTACCTGAAACTACAGTAAAGGTCACTCTTGCTATGCTTTAGCAAAGAGACTGGCAGCATTTTGCCCATGCTCTAAGGAGCTATGGAACTTTGAACTTAAGAGAGATGATTTAGGGTATCTTCAGGAAGAAATTTCCAAGCAGCAAAGCATTAAAGATGTGGTCTGGCTCCTTCTAAAAGGCTATAATTATTTGCATAAACAAAGAAGTGATCTGAAACTACTTATATTTAAAAGGGAAGCAGAGTATAAAAGTTTGAAACATTTGTAGCCTGACCACACGGTAAAAGAAAAATCCATTCTCTGGGGATAAATTCGAGGCTGCAAAAATTTGCATAAGTAAAGAGGAGCTGAATTTTAATAGCAAAGACAATGGGGAAAGTGCCTCCAGAACATTTCAGAGACCTTCACAGTAGTCCCTCCTATCACAAACCTGGAGGCCTAGGAGGGAAGAACAGTTTCATGGGCCAGGCCCAGAGCCCCATTGCTCTGTGCAGCCTCAGGAAATGGCACCTTGCATACTGGCCATACCAGCTATGGCCATGGCTAAAAGGTGCCAAGATATAGCTCAGGCCATTGCTTCAGAGGGTGCAAGTCCCAAGTCCAGGCAGCTTCCACATGGGGTAGGGCCTGTGGGTGCACAGAAGACAAGAATTGAGCTTTGGGAGCCTCCACCTAGATTTCAGAGGATGTATGGAAACACCTAGATGACCAGGCAGAAATCTGCTGAAGGGGTAGAGCCCTCATGGAGAACCTCTACAAGGGCAGTGCAGAGGGGAAATGTGAGGTTGGATTCCCCCACACAGAGTCCCTACTTGTACACTGGCTAGTGGAGCTGCAAAAAGAGGACCACCATTCTCCAGACCCCAGAATGGTAGATCTGCCAACAGCTTGCACCATGTGCCTGGAAAAGCTACAGGTACGCAACACCAGCATGTGCAAGCAGCTGTGGTGGCTATACCCAGCAGAGCCACAAGGGCAGAGCTGCCCAAGTTCTTGGGGAGCCCACCCCTTGCATCTGCATGCCCTGGATGTGAGACATGGAGTCAAAGGAAATCATTTGGGAGCTTTAAAGTTTAACGACTGCCTTGCTGGATTTTGGACTTTCGTGGGGCCTTTAGCTCCTTTGCTTTGGCCAATATCTGCCATTTGAAATAGGATCATTTAGCTAATGTCTGTACTCCCATTCTATCAAGTAGGTGTAACTAACTTGTTTTTGATTTTACAGGCTCACAAGTGGAAGGGTGAGCATCTGAGACATCTTGTCTCAGATGAGACTTTGGACTTGGATTTTGAGTTTGTGCTGGAATGAGTTAAGAGTTTGGGGAACTGTTGGGAAGGCATGGTTGTGTTTTGAAATGTGAGAAGGACATGAGATTTCAGAGTGTTGAGGGGTGGAATGGTATGGTTTGTCTCCATGTCCCCACCTAAATCTCAGGTTGAATTGTAATCCCTAATGTTGGGGAAAGGACCTTGTGGGAGGAGATTGAATCCTGGGGGCAATTTTCCTCCTTACTGTTCTCATGATGATAGGAGAGTTCTCATGAGATCTGATGGTTTGAAAGTATTTGTCTCTTCCTCCTTCTGTCTCTCTTCTGATGCCATGTGAAGATGTGCTTGTTCCCCCTTTGCCTTCTGCCATGATTGTAGTTTTCTGAGGCCTCTCAGTTATGCTTTCTGTACAGCCTGTGGAACTGTGAGTCAACTAAACCTCTTTTCTTCATAAATGACTCATTTTCAGGTAGTTCTTTATAGCAGTATGAGAAAAGAGTAATACACATGTTAATGTTTGATACATTCAAGAAACTTCCTAAAAATTAATTGGGCTAGGGAAAACTCTACAAACAAAAAAACAAATTAATCAAACCATATTTCAGATGAATAATAAAACCTCACTAAAGGGGAAAGAAAAAGAAACTAACTTTTAAGCATAGTATTTATAAAACTGGAAACAAATATTGAACTCTAGTTAGTTTTTTTTACAGTGATATAGGTTAACAATTCTCACAAATTTCTGTATATTCTAGGATTAAGCAAAGTAGTAAATATATCATAGATATATTTTAACTTTCAAATGACTCAGAATAAAAATTGTAATAATGTGTGTGTGTGTGTATGCACACTCATGGTAAGGGCAAATACAAATTAAAAATAAGAGGCTTAATTCTCCCTGTTGAAAATAAGGAAAGAGAACACACCTCTATTTTCTTAGAGCATGTGCTTTAGAACACTTGTTGTTATGAACTTCTCCAACTGAAATGCACGTAAAAGTTTTTAGAAGCTGAATAAGCCTCCTGCCAGCTTGAAGACCCAGGAACGTTTTTCTCAAAGAACTGAGAACTAATTCTTTGAAATGTAGTCATCTAGGAAGATAGCACCCCTATCTCCCAGTATCTGTGAGAGAGTAAAATGGTAACTTAGACAGGTCCCAATTCCAGGTTGCAAATAGATTGTATCTGCTGGGCTATGATAAAAGAGAGAGATTTCTTTCAGTCTAGGTACTCTCTTAGCTGAAGACCTGTAACATGTATTGTATCATATTCCAGATTAGTGCTTATTCAATAATAAAATTGTATTTCTTTTCTACCTTGGTGGGGGAGATTTTTCTAGGTTAGAAAGAGATTTTGTTGTAATTATATTTCCTCAACTGTGTGTGTCTGTGTGTGTGTGTGTGTGTGTGTGTGTGTGTGTGTGTGTGTGTGTGTATGGAGAGAGAGAGACAGAGACAGAGAGACAGGGAGAGAGAAAGACAGAGAAGAGGAAGAAAGAGGAAGTAAGAAGGAAATGTAAACATAATGTTAACATGTGGAGAATCTGGATAAAGTTTTTAAAGGAATACTTTGTATTGTTCTTTAACCTCTTCAATAAGTCTGAAATGATTTCAAAATAAAAAGATTTTTAAAAAGTAGAATAAAATGAAGTAAACAGCACAGGGCACAGGAAAATATTGAGCATGAAACTCAGCAATCTTGGCTTAGTTTTATTTGAGAAATCCAAGACCTTTACACTATTTTCAGAGCTTTTTCTACTGTTCACCACTAGTGAGATAGCAAGCCTGGTCTATAAAAAATTTACCTGTCTCATCACTTAAGTACGATTAATTAAACTTTTTAGAACTGTATAACTCTTAGCTCTCAAGACTCTAACAGGGATCATTTTATTCAATCTGTGACAAATCAAGATGAGATTAAATTTTCCAAAATGACTAAGAAGTTATTATCATTTTTAATTTGCAGATTCTGAAATAATGCATTATGCAATGAGTACTTATCAAATTCAGAAAGTCTTCAATTTACAGAGGTAAAAATGTTTGTAAGTCAATCAATATACTAAACAATATAAACTATAATATATACAAAAAAAATCAACTGTGACTTGAAATTAGAAAAGGTCTTAGTAATTTATAATCAATCTTTTGAGGTTAGAAACAACTATAGGGTCGGGTGCAGTGGATCATGCCTGTAATAAAAACTGGCACTTTGGGAAGCAGAGGCAGGCAGATCATGAGGTCAAGAGATCCAGAACTATCCTGGCCAACATGGTGAAACCCAGTCTCTACTAAAAACACAAAAATAAGTGGGTGTGGTGGTGTGTGCCTGTAGTCCCAGCTACTTGGGAGGCTGAGGCAGGAGAGTTGCTTGAGCCCAGGAGGTGGAGTTTGGAGAGCAAAGATCACGCCACTGCACTCTAGCCTGGTGACAAGCGTGAGACTCCATATCAAAAAAAAGAAAGAAAAAAAAGAAACAACTACACCGAGTTTCAATGGAAGAGAAAAAGCTTTAGTCTTATGAACTGCTTGTATTAGTCTGTTTTCACACTTCTATAAAGAACTACCTGAGACCTGGTCATTGAGTAGGAAAAGAAATTTAATTAACTCACAGTTTCCACAGGCTTAACAGGAAGCAAAACTTGGAGGCCTCAGGAAACTTACAATGATGGTGGAAGGGGAAGGGGAAGGGGAAGCAAGGACCTTCTTTGTATGGCGGCAGGAAAAAGAGACTGAAGGGGCAAGTGCCACTCACTATCAGCAAATAGATCTCATGAGAACTAACTCACTATCACAAGAACAGCAAGGGGAAGATCGGCCCCCATGATCCAATCACCTCCTCCCAGTTAATCTCATAATTCAAACCATCTCTACTCATCAAAATTATATGAAATGCAATAGGTTGAGTGTCAAAAAAATAAAAACAAAAGGCAAATCTTATACTTTTTTCATACTCCTATTATCCTTTTGCCAAATCTTCTTTTAGTACTTAACACTACCTTCATTAGTTGCATTTGCAAAATATTCTAAATGTATACAAATAATCATTATAAAATCATGTTAGCTAACATGTCATGGGGAACTTGCTATATGCCATGTACAACGTTAACCATGTATATGTTTATGTTGTTTATTACAGCAATCCTGAGAATCTTATTATCTAAGTTGATAAATGAACTAGCTGAGGCTCAGAAAGATTAAGTAACTTTCCCTATGTTACACAGCTAGTACGTAGGTTTTTGAAGAATAAATCTAGTGTGTCTGGTTTTGAAGCCTGGAAAAATTATCCTCAATAACATTTCTCAACCTGTATTCATCATGTGAAAACAGAACACAGAAAATGATATGAGGCACAATTTTCTCAAATTTTCCAAGGATGGTATATGACTAGAACTAGTCTAGGTGAATAGAAAATAAATTAATTAATTAGTTTCTATTCAGTAGTGATTAGTTTGTGCCAGACACTGGGATAAGTGCTACATGTACATTAACTTATTTAATTACCAAATCCTGAGGGAAACATGGTATCAGTTCAAGCTTCTAGGCTGGGAAACTGTTGCTCTGAATGAAAAGATGAATTGACCAAGTCCATTCAGAATTTAATCCCTCTCCATCACTGGAAATCATAGCCTAATCTCATTTGTAATCACTCTCTTGAAAATTTTTTACATAGAACTTTAAAAATGAAAACTCAAAATGGAAAATATGCTTAAAATGGACATAAATGGCTAAGGAAAACTGCAGCCTAAACAGTAAAAAGTCTACCTAAAATTTGCAGACTGTATTTCTACCTCTAAACATTGTAGGATTATCAGAGCCAATAATAATTAATAATAATAATAATAATAATAATAATGTAGTCAGCATTTCTTCCCACTCAAAAGTCATCAGGGAAAGATGTTTTATGTGCCTGTTTCCCATTTATGTATTTAAATTTCCATACCAGTAAAAAGCCTACTCTGAGAGATGGAATTTTCGCCTTTAACTGGATCATATCCTGTTGTTATAAAATCCTCAAACTCAATCCTGCAGCCAGTTTCAGGCAAAATGTCTAGTCTGTGTAAAAATTTTAAGTGCTTACCACTCCAAGTTTACACCTTCAGGCCTCTAGTGTGATAATGTCTATAATTCATGTCAAATGTCAGAATCATTGTAATGAGAAACAGTGAGACAGAGTGGCATCGTTACAAGTCATCTGCAGAGTGTCAAAAATATCTTCAATGCCAATGAGAAAGCTATATTTAGAGGGGCAGTTGGTGACAGGCTAGAGTCAATACTTTAATCTGAAGAGGCCACTACCATTTCTCTGCTGTAATCACTGAGTAACAAAATGGCTCCATTTCACAGCTAAAATCAAAACGGGTTTGCAGTCTTTGTGCAAGTTCTAAGCCTTTCTTTTCAAAGTTATCGCATAAGTCTGAATTTCACAAGGTCAGCATGCAAGCTGAAGCAAGAGAAATTTCACCCACTTGGTGACATTTTCTTTACAGTTAAATAGAAATTATTGCTCTTCAAAACACCTGTTACTTTTATTTTAAAATTTGTTAAATTCAAATATTAGTATTTACTTAAACTATTTTTGAGTTCTCTAATATAATAAAGTCTAATGGCTCAATGTAATTACACAAAAAACATTTAGCATACATTCTGTGTTTTCTCCAAATAAATTACTTATTTTCTTTAAATTATTGAGGGAAAAGATAGTTCTACATTCAGATCTTTTACCACATAACATCTTTCACCCTATAATTAAACATATGCATTTGTTAACAGGCAAACTGTGTTATTGAGACCAACCTTCTTCACTGTGGTAGTAAGGATGTAAATAAATTTAAAAAATAGGGAAAATTTGAAATAGCCCCTATGGAGAATTGAAAAGGGGTAAATTTGAAATGAATAAAAGAATTTCCAATTAGAAACAAGATTGCAAAGATTAAAGCTCCTTTATTTGTAGCAAAGGCAATAAGTATGAGTATGGAAATTTTTTCCCAAAGCAATTCTTAATGGCACAATATTTGAGATTCACTCAGGGTGGCTGGCAAAATATTAGGAAATATTAGGGAAAATTATAAGATTATAGTCTCAAACTTTTTGAAAGGCTGAGAAATTTCAATGGAACAGGCTGAAGGCAGCCAGTTCTGAGTATTAAGTCATAGGGTGGAGATTTAGGGACAATAAAAATTTCCCCAGTTGAGTCTGTTTACCTCACATTCCTTTGTTCTCACTCTAATTTGTTTGCTCATGTAAACTTTGTGCTGGATGGTCCTTTCAGGGGGAGGTCGAAGGGGAATTACCCATTAATGGTGTTTATTCTGGGCCCAAGAACCAAGACCTTTTATCATTCATAAAGCCACTCTTTTAAACATGTTAATTATCCACAAGCGTGTTGACTTAGAACCTTTGTTATTAAATCTGTACTGAATAAATGTGAGGAGGAGCAGTGAGTGGTTGTCAGTTAGCTGCAGTTGTCCTCTGAAAGCAGCTAACAATCATCCCTAGCCCACTCAGATTCACTGTATTCTAGTGTGTGTGAGTGCATTCTTTCATCTGTCATTAAGTCAGGGTCTGCAGGACAGACCTCTATAGATGGTAATCAACGTCTCAGGTGGTGACCCCAATGCGATCTAGGTCTCATACAATAACATAATAAAAACAAGAGGATAGATACTAGGGATATTAATGGAGATGAATGAAAGGTACCTGGTGATTCTTAGAGTGAGAATCAGGGCAGATAACTCCCAGGTTTCTGGCTTGGTGGCTTGGGATATTAGGTAGATAGTAATATTCTTTCATAAGAGAAAACTCAGATTAAGATAAAAACATGGTAAGATGGAGAAAATAATTACTTCAATTCAGTCTAGAAGTCAAGGTAACTGAGAAACCGCCAACTAGAAATTCTACATATACATGAACCTATGTGTCCAGAATTCAGGAAAGTAATCTCTGTTAGATTCTGAAGTTATCGGTGCCTCAATGATATTTGGAGTTCTGTGGTGTGCTTATTTTGGAAGTAAATAGCAAGAAAAGAATATGGTCAAGTAAGGACCTTAAACACCAACTGTGCAGGCTACATTATGGGATCAGGTTAAGAAAATTCCATACAGGAGACTGAGAAGGATTTCTATGAAAAGTAGAGGGGAAATTGGGAGTGACAGTGACTTGATGTATTAAGATCAAAAAAGAGTAAGCTCCAATACAGAAGAAATTGTCAAGTGTCAAGTTCAATCTTGTCCTTTTCAAGCAGGCACGAAAACATATTCAGGAGAATGAATGCACTGAATTTAGAAACTGGGATGTCATTGGTGACCTTGGAAGATCAGGTTCCTTGGTGACTGTGGAAAGAAGTCAGATTCTAGAGAACCTAACTGTGGGGCAAAGAGTATAGACTATTTTTTTTAAAAAAGCTTAGCCATGAAGTGGTAGAGCCAAGTAGTAAAAAGAAAGTGTAAAAGAATTGAAGGAATATTTTTTTAAATTGTACTTTAAGTTCTGGGGTGCATGTGCAGGTCATGCAGGGTTGTTGCATAGGTGCATAGATAACCAGGTGGTTTGCTGCCTCCATTCCCCCTTCATCTATATCCGGCATTTCTCCCCATGTTATCCCTCCCCACCCTTCCCACCCCCTTGCTGTCCCTCCCCTAGCCCCCCTACTCACTGCCTCCAGTGTGTGATGCTCCTCTCCCTGAGTCCACGTGTTCTCATTGTTCAACACCCGCCTACAGAATATTTTTTTGTATTTTAAGAGAATGAGAATTATTTTATACTCCAAAAAAAGGCCATTGGAAAAGAGCAAAGAATGTATGGAAGAATTGATGTAGCAAGATGTTTAGGGAGGTGAGTGTGATTGAGATCCAGAGGAGATCTAGAACTTAATCTTGGGGAGCAGAAGAAACCCCATTTCGGTGGAGATATATTTATTATATGAGGGCACACAATCAAATAAGGCTTTTCTGCATCTCAGTTTTATCTCTGGTGTCCTCATTCCTCATTGCTACTTCAAGGCCATGTTATCTCCTTTTTTAGACAATGCATTTTAAGCTTACTAATTTACCTTTACATTTCTGTTTTGCTAGAGAGCTAACATCTCCTGAATGGTCCCTGTCATTTGGTGATAACTTATGCATTTGTATAACAGTTTTCCTTTCCTCATGAAATTCTGAAAACATTTCAGTCTATGTTGGTGATACTTCTAATTCTGTAACAATGTGCACAGTGATCTTTTAACTTCAAACAATTGTTGTCCCTATGTCATGACCCTGATCTTAATGTCACCTGGAAAATCTGAAATTCTAAAACATAACTAATGATTAATTTAATTAAGTTATTCGGTCTATTATTAATTACTATTAGAATATTCCACAAGTACAACTTTCACTTCATCCAGTCATCCCGTCCTCTCACTTGGATTAATTTCCATTTTCATTTAGCCAGAAATTCATGGCAAAACATTTCAACACACATCAGTTATTTATCTATCATCTTTTTCTCTGTGGTTGTTCCATTTATTCTTGGACCAAGAAAAGTTCAAACATCTCTTTTCTGTTTTCTTGCTCTCATGCTGATGAGCACAGTCAAGCAGGGGTAGAGGGAGTATGGCAATTGGATCCACTACAAATGTATTTATTCTAGGTCAACTGGATCCTTAGAGCTGATTGGGAACTATTTTCTTCTGCTTAATGGACACCCATTTAAATCCTCACAATAATCCTCCCAAATCTTTACCAATCTATTTATCATTTCTTAAGTATTGTCCTCATTATAATCCCAATGCCATTATTTACTTTAGGCCTTTATACTTTTCCAGGACTGTTGTAATTGTATCCTAACTAGGCTGTTGGAAAATAATACATTCCTGTGCCAATTCTTCATCCAATTGCTACCAAAATAATATTTAATACAGAGGTCTAATTATGACAGTCCCCTATATTTAAAACTCTAGACCATATGCTTTCAGGATCAAGTTAAAAAACTTTGGCGGTATAAATGAATATTTAAAAGGCTTTAACAAGCTGGATTCAAACTACATTTTTGAACCTATCATGAATCTGCCAATCTTTCCTCTTTTTCTAAATTTTTAAAACTTTGCTATACAATAATGTATTCTATCCTCCATTTAAAACAACTTTTTTTAATTTTTTTGTGAGGCCAAATACCATACATTATTTTCAAAGATAAAAATAACAAAACCTCTGTAAATTCTTCTCAGTTTAGAACCTCTATGGCTCTATTAACATAATCCTCTTTTGGAAAATATCACGTTATATTATTATGTTTTCTGAGGGAAGATAGTCTGTCTTATTCATCTTCCACGTTGGGATGCTTATAAAATAAATAAGTTTACAACTAGAACTGCGCTGGCTTCAGAACACCCCTTCTTCTGACTAAGAATGACTGTGATTTCCATGACTTGCCAAGGACTCTATCCAAGCAGAAGGAACACTTAATCAACCCTGTTCTATCCGATGCCCAAAGTTCTAAAGGTTTGCTAGTCTCTAAGGACTTTCCAAGAAGTGAGGAAGCAGAAGAAGGAAACTTTCTCTGTATAACCATATAGATAGATCTTAAGATTATAACTGTAAAAAAGAAAGTTGCAGGCAATAAATATGAACTGATAAAATCTATAAATTAAAAAGACCAAATAATATTAGGTACCCAGTCACCTCTGTATCTATATTTGTGTGTGGGTGTGTGTATACATTTATATTTAATTCAAGCAAGTTAACTATATATTCATATTGGAAAAATATGTATAATACACATTTTATGTGTTCTCTCACATATTTTCTCTTTTGAAAATATGTAGAACACATTTAAGGTGTTCTATGGAAAGAACACATAAGATATCTCAATAGGAGTAATTATGTAAAGAGAGAATAGGATTATGTGGGAGTATCTAGAAAATCAAAAAGGATTCAATTTCATATTTCACGTTTTATCAAGAAAGAATAAACTAAATATAATGACATCTTAACTACTTTAAATATTACATAATGGTCATTTCTGTATTTCTGAGTTTTCAGTCTTTTCCAAACTATTATTATTATTTGAGACAGAGTCTTGCTCTGTCACCCAGGCTGGAGTGCAGTGGCATGGTCTGAGCTCACTACAACCTCTGACTCCTGGGTTCAAGAGATTCTCCTGCCTCAGCCTCCCAAGTGCCTGGGATTACAGGTGCCTGCAAGCATGCCTGGCTAATTTCTGTATTTTTAGTAGAGACGAGATATCACCATGTTGGCCAGGCTAGCCTTAATCTCCTGACCTCGTGATCCACCTGCTTCAGTCTCCCAAAGTTCTAGGATTCCAGGCATGAGCCACTGTTCCCGGCCCCAAAACTATTATTTTTAAATGATAAATTATACAGTAAACCTATTGCTTTTCTCAGTTTTTGGTGAGTGAAAATGCTCATATTCTGGATATGAAGAGGAAGCACAAACATTTAAAATTAAAAGAAAATAAACTTTATTCAGTTTTATCTTAAAGTTGTTGAATAAACTGGGCCTTGACAAAAGCCCATAGTTTCCTTAGAAACCAAGTACTTCATCCAAGATACAGAGGAATAAAAGGAATTTGTTCTATAGTATAGTTATGGCACATTCTCAAGAGAATGGTGTTGACAGTTCTATAATCACACAGTATGAAGTAGTTCCCAAAAGACTATTAAATATACAGAGTCTGACAGAGAATCTGTAATACTAGGTTTACTGTCTAGTCCCAAAAATGTGTGATCTAAAGAACTATCTCATTGATGTGTGTTCAGATATGGAGATTGTTAGCTCTTCTTTTACATATTTTTATTTTTCTAACAGGAATGACAAACACACAGTAAAGAAGTATATTGTCTTTCTATTAGCCACCTCAATTATATCTCACTGTTTTTTAACATTTGACATGTATATGCATAGGATGCCATCTATGTAATCATGTAGAGAAAAGGTTTATAACATTAACAAAGCTTACACTAATACTTTTTTAATAATTTTAATATACCAAATATATTTAAATGTTATATATTTTAGGCTTTTATAGTCCATAATGTATTTGTGTTTTACGTGAACATTTCAGACAATAGCAAAAGTCATTTATAAAGCCACTCTGTTTTGGAAAGGCATAAAGTAAAAAATATCTAGCCCTCCAATTCTTTTGAAGTGACCACAACTAACAGTTCTGGCAAACAAATGCACAATAGTATGAAAAACTCAGTTAGAAGAATGGATGCACAGGACATGAAAAGCAAATGTACAAAGAATAAATATGAAAAACTGCTAACTGCTTAAAGTGACAATGTTAACAAATCACTCTGGTGTTTATAACATATCTGGAAATAAAATATATAACAGTAGTGAATAAAAGAGATAGAGGAATTAAGTAAATTTAAAAACCTTCAAAATTTTCACATTGTACTGGACTTGGTAAGAGGTCTAATTTAAGGTACATGATAATAAGTTACAGATGTCTTTTGTAATTTCTGAAGTACCTAGTAAAAGAATGATAGTCAAAGTCACAGCAAGTTGGATAATAGAAGAGTCACATTGAAATGATTTTTGAAAGTGTGCAATTAATACCAAAAAAAGTGAGAAAGGAAAAAAGAGTAAAAGATGTCACAAATAGAACACAGAGCAAGATGGTACACTCCAACACTGTGTGTATGTGTGTGTGTTTATATATAAGCAAGCAAGAATAAAGTCGGTTTGGCTATATTTCTATTTTATATATTATTATATTTTTAATTATTGTTAACATGTAATATTAATATAGCACAAAAGTAGACCTTATGGTAAGAGCAAGAGGTGGAATGAAGAAGGACATTTCATGATAGACAAATATGACATATATATTTGATAGACATATATAACATTAATTATATATCATTAAATACATATGTATAATTAATAATATAGCATTAAAATACATAAATCAAAAAGTGACAGAATTAAAATCGGATAACAACAAATCCATGTAAATGGAAGACTTTAAGGTATTTATTTCAGTAACTTATGGAAAAGAAGACAGTTATAGAATACTTAAGCAACATATTTAAACAATTTAATCTAATCAACATTTACAGAACCTGCACCCACAAATAAAGAATATATGTATCCTTTTCAAGTATACGGGGAACATTTACCAAAATATTATGACCATGAATCATATTTCAACATATTTTAAAGGCTGAAAATAAGACAGAATAGGTTGTGTGAATGTAGTAGAATTAAATTAGAAATCAATAAGGAAAACAATAACTAGAAAATCTCCACGTTTGTGAAAATAAATGAAAACACTTTAATCTTTGGGTAAAATTTTAAAATTCAATCACATGGGAAATTAGAAAATATTTTGAACTCACTGATAATGAAAATATAGCAGATCAAAGTTTTAAGGATACAGCCAAAGCAATCAGAACAGTTAAGTTCTTACTTAACATCATTAATCTGTTCTTGGAAACTGCAACTTTAAGCAAAACAACAAAAAACAAAACCAATTCTACCATGGACTAACTGATATAAACGAGAGTTAAGTTCCTGTGGCATATTTCTAGTCACAAAAGCATCACCGGACATGGATAAAGCTGGAAACCATCATTTTCAGTAAGCCAGCACAAAAACAGAAAACCAAACACCACATGTTCTCACTCATAAGTGGGAGTTGAACAATCAGAACACATGGACACAGTGAGGGGAACATCACATACCGGGGCCTGTGGGAAGGGAATGGATAGCATTTGGAAAAATACCTAATGTAGATGACGGGTTGATGGGTACAGCAAACCACCATGGCACATGCATACACCTATGTAACAAACCTGCACATTCTGCACATGTATCCCAGAACTTAATGTATAATAAAAATTTAATTAATTAATTAAAAATTTCAAAAAGAAAAACCACTTTTACAAAATGTAAATATGTGCATTGACAAAACTGGCTCTATTTATCAGGATGATATTGCAAAATTCATGATTTACTTTTATCGTCACACCAGCTAAATACAGAATGATATTGCAGGATTTACGATTTGCTTTTATTCTCACCCCAGAATTATTAGGTATTACCTTTTTAGAAAATACTCTTTTATTTGATTTGAGAACCGAATGCAAGATTTTTTAAAAATCTTTAAAAATGATAGAAAAACTGAAGAAACAAAAGAAAAAAAACGTAGAGCCTACTGCGACAGTGTTGACATCATGATTTCAGTCTTGGTTCAGTTCTTGCCTTCCCTCAGAACATATGTACCAAAGAAACACCTGCGCAGACATTGTTAGAATCCCAACTTTTCTTATAAGAAAACTAAAGCTAAATTGATAAAGTAAAACTGACTCACGTACTTCAAGGAATTGTCTGATGACCAAATAATTAATTTCTTCTTATAAAAATGGCATTTTTTAGTGAAAGTCTCAAATTTCACAATAGTTAAGCTACCAACACAGCTACTATACAGCTATTTAATGTGAAAAGTCATACCAGCAACCTGTTTTTTTATTGTTAAAATAGAGGTTAAATTTGTAGTTTTGATGTATGTATAGAAGTTAAATTTTTAGTCTTGATAAATGTGTACGTTGTGGAATGATCAATCAGACTAAGATATCCATCACCTCAAATATTTATTATTTTGGGGGTGAGAATATTTAAAATTGTTAGTTATTTCAAATATGCAATACACTATTATTAACTCAACACTTTGCAATAGATGACCAGAACTTATTTCTCCTGTCTGACTGAAATTTAGTTCCCTTTCACTAATGTCTTTCCTTTCTCCATCAATCTCCCATTACCCCCGCTCTCTGGGAACCACCATTCTAATGTATACTTCTGTAAGTTTGACTTTCTTAGATTCCTCACATAAGTGAGAATATATTATATTTGTCTTTCTGTGTCTGACTTATTTTGCTTAACGTAATACCCTCTAGGTTCACCCATGTTGTGAAAAATGAAAGAATTTTCTGGTTTTTTGAGGCTGAATTGTGTTCCATTGTGTATATATAATTCATTTTTTAAAAATCTATTCCTTCACTGCTGGACAAGTTGATTGTTTCCATTTCTTAGCTATTGTAAGTAATGTTGCAGTGAACATGGGAGAGCAGACATCTCTTTGACATATTGATTTTAATTCCTATATACCCAGAAGTGCACTTATTAGATCCTATGGTGATTCTGTTTTTAGTTTTTTTGAAGAACCTCCATACTGTTTTCTAAAATATGTGTACTAATTTGCAATACCACCAACAGTGTAAAAGCCTTCCCTTTTCTTCACAGTCTTTACAAAGCTTATTTATCATCTTTTTGATAATAACTAATCCAGCAGGTGTAAAGGGGTATCTCATTGTGGTCTAATTTGGATCTCTGATGATTAGAGATGTTTAGCATTTTTTCATATATTTGTTGGCCTTTTGTATGTTTTCTTTTGAGAGCTGTCTATTCAGATTCCTTTGGCAATTTTTAATAGAGTTATTTGTTTTCCTAATATTTAGTAATTTGAGTTCCCTGTGTATTTTGAATATTGGCCACTTATCAAATGTTTGTTTGTAAATATTTTTACCAGTATGAAGGTTGTCCCGTCACTCTGTTGTTTCCTTTTCTGTTGCCAAAGTTTTTTAGCTTGATGCAATCCCAATTACCTATTTTTACTTTCGTTTCCTGTGCTTTTTGGGATCTTTTCCAACAAATCACTGGCCAGACCAATGTCACAGAGCTTTTACCTTATGTTTTCTTCTAATAGTTTTACAATTTCAGGTATTATGTTTAAGTCTTCAGTTCACTTTGAGTTGATTCTAGTAGACAGAGTGATATAAGAGTCTAATTTCTTTCTCCTGCATAGGGATATCCCATTTTCCCAAAAAGTATTGAAGAGATTATCTTTGTCCCATTGCGTGTTCTTGGAACCTTTGCCATGAATCAACTGATCATAGATCTGTGGGTTTATTTCTGGCTCTGGATCCTATTCTGTTGTTTCATGTGTGTGTTTTTATGCCAATACCATGTTATTTTTATAATTACAGCTTTGTAGTATAATTTGAAATCTGTAGTGTGATTCCTCCAGCTTAGTTCTTTTTCGCTAAAGATGGCTTTGGCTATTTTGGGTCTTTTGTGGTTCAATATTAATTTTAAGACAGTTTTTTCTATGTTTATGAATAATTACATTGGAATTTTGATAGGCATTCCATTTGTAGATTTATTTTGGTAGTACAGACATTTTAACAATATTAATTATTCCAATCCAGTAATATGAGATATTTTTCATTTATTTGTATCATCAGTTTATTTTATTGATGTTTTATAGCTTTCAGTATACAGATCTTTTACTTCCTTGTTTAAATTTACTTTCAAGCATTTTGCTGATGCTGCTACAAATGGGATTTTTTTTTTTTTTTTACTTTTTTTCAGGTAGTTCTTTATTAGTATATAGAAATATTATTGACTTTTGTAAGTTGATTTTGTAAACTGCCACTTTAGTGAATTTGTTTTTTTATTTCAAACAGTTTTTTGGTAGAGTCTTTAAGATTTTCTACATTATAAGCATGTTATCAGCAAACAGAGACAATTACATAGTCACCTTCTGTTTAGATGCAATTTCTTTCTTTCTCTTGCCTTATTGCTCTGGCTAGGATGTCCAGTAATATGTTGAATAGAAGTGGTGAAAGTGGGAACCCTTGCCTTATTGCGTATCTTAGAAGAAAAGCCCTCAACTATTCACTTGTTGAGTATGTTGGGCTTGTCATACATAGCCATTACTGTTTTTACTGTTTTGAGATACAGTCCTTCTATATTTTATTGAGAGTTTAAATCTTGAAAGAATGTTATATTTTGTCAAATGCTTTTTCTGAATCTATTGAGAGGATCATATGGTTTTTGTCCCTCATTCCGTTAGTATGGTAAATCATATTCATTGATTTGTGTGCAATGAGCCATCCTTGCACTCCATGGATAAATCTTACTGGATCTTGATTAATGATACTTTTAATATACTGTTGAAAATATTGAGAATTTTTGCATCTATGCTCATCAGTGATATTACCCTGTAGCTTTGTTTTCTTGAAATGCCTTTGTCTGACTTTGGTATCAAAGTAATGCTGACCTTGGAAACTGAGTTTGGAAGTATTCCTTCCACTTCAAATTTTTGGAAGTGTTTGAGAAAGCTTGGCATTAATTCTTTACATGTTTGGTAAAATTGAGCTTTATAGCCTTCTGGTCCTGGGCTTTTATTTGATAGAAGGCCTTTAATTATTAATTAAATCTCCCTATTCTGTATTGGTCTGTTCAGATTAACTATTTCCTCATGATTCAGTTTTGGTAGGTTATATGTTTCTAGGAATTTGTTCATTCCTTCTAGGTTGCCCAGTTTGTTGTGATATATTTGGCCATAATAGTCTCTTATGAGTCTTTGTATTTCTGTGTTACTACTTGTAATACTTCTCTTTTATTTCTGATTTTATTTATTTGAGTCTTCCTTTTTTTAATCTGTTAAGGGTTTGTCCATTTTATTTAGCTTTAAAAAAAAAACTCCTCAATTCCATTGATCTTCTCTATTGTTTTTCGAGTGTCTATTTCATTTATTTCTTCTCTGATCTTTATGTTTTAGATAAACTAGAAAACCAGAGCTATTATCCAGATGATGCTAATTAAACATCCTCTTGAGCTGTGCAAAAACAAGGATTTCTATTCTGCAGTACTGGGATCCACAGATACACCTCAGAATAAGAATATGAGAGATGGAATGCCTTCAGACACATTCCTAAGAACAGATAGGAGGTAAAGCATCTTGAGAAAATATTCCTTACATTCTTTATGACAGAGAAATTATCACTTTTTTTTTTGTTGTTCCAGCATGAAGGCCATTATTTGTCAGTTAGCTGAGGCTTCTAAGACCACACCCTTCCAACAGGCTACTTACTTTGCCATAAAAATTGAATTATGAAATTTAGAACTTTCATAGTAGCTGTTCATGACACAAAGCAAGCATATCAACAGAGTAGACTTCAACACTGAATTTCAGTTGCTACAGATTGAAGACTGAAATTGATATGATTTCTAACCTACACAAAAATATATAAAGCTAATGTCTTATCATAGTGCTTTGATAACACTAAATTTCCAGTTTTCACTTCTGGTCAAATGCAGAGTTCTCTGGTGAATTAATCAGAAAAGAACCAAATGTGTGGGTCGTTTTTGCTGGCTGCCTCATAGACTGTGCTGACAGTTGAACAAAAGAGGTAGCTGGCATGATTAACAAAATCACTCTGCTCCATTTCCATAAATTTAGCCAGAAAGACTCACTGTTTTTTTAAAGAAGAAGATTAAGATATTAAGACAAGTGAGAAACATGAAGAAAAATTTTCTATGTCCAACCAGGCATAATAAATATCACAATTAGTAGCAGCATGTTAAATTATCCTTAATTATGAAAATTAACTTATATTATGCATTATTCCCATTTTGTGTCTTTCAAATTACTTTAACTTTAATTAGCACCAGCAGTACTTTTTTCTTAATCACTTTCATGAAAATGAAGATTATCTCTTTAAAAAAGTCTATTATGTTGAGTTATCTTAAATCTGCAATCATACTTTATATGTTAGGCAAATATTAACTTGATTTATAAACATGATATAATACTTATTTTCCTCTTTATTTTAAAGGATTTTATAGAGTTTCCTGATAACTAGTGTTATTTTCTTCTCAGTCTGACTTTATATTTCAATAATTTGGAAATTAAAATGTTTATTTCTGTTACCCCTCATGGATTTGATATCTCCACATATTCATGCTACATAAATTGCATATTTTTAGTTGTAGCTATGTTTTCTAGATAGGTAATATCTGGTCACCTTTTCACACACAAAAGAGAAATTATGAGTGAACTAATGATTTTCATAACATAGTACACTGGCATCAGAGTACTTGCTGCAAATACAAACTGCAGGCTACACTGTAGATCTACTGGAAAGAAGTTAGGAGGAGAGCAGGCTCCTGTATTTTTAATAAGCTCCTCAAGAGAATTCTTATGTACACTCAAATGCATAAAAATGCTGGAGACAGATATCTAGAATATGCCGATTTAATTTTAAGTAATTTTTTTACAACAGTCTTCATTGAAATGACAAAGTTAAATGTAGAGTGAGAATTTTTTAAAAGAGAAATCTACTTTATAAGAAGTTTGGAGTAGCATCCCAGTTCTCTTACAGAACCAGAATGGGTAAAATTAACAAATCAACCAAAAACAGTACAGGTCAGTTGAACCTTGCAGAGGAAAAGAAAAATAAAAGAGGAAATGAGAAGAACTGCCAAATAGAATTCTTTTCACTTTAAGAGAAATAGTTTCTAGGGCATTATGTGAATTACAGATCAATGCTGTTCTGCTCATACGCTATTCCTGGTTGCTCCACATGTAGGACCTTCACGTTATAAAATAATGTCATGATGAAATGCATAAGCAAATAAAATGGCAATTAGAGGAGAAGCCCCACTTATTTTAAGTAGGATGTTTGACAAACATTTGCTGAGGCTGAGCCAAAGTAAAGATATCTGGGAAAGAATATAAGTGATATAGAAAAGGGTTAACTTGAGCCTGCCTACCTAAAAAAGAGAGAGAGCTTTATTCCAGGAACTGTTGAGTTGCTATTTTTGTCATTGTTCTAGTGGATTTTTCAGTATTAAACAATTAACGATGCTCCTATATATGCATGTTGTCTCACCTGGTTAACTCATTGGCTTCAAGTTTCCCACTCCATCTGCTCCACAGAAGGGTTTCAGCAGCCCAGGCAGCTTGCTGTTTGATGGCTCTCCTCCCTGCCCTTAAGGCTCAAGAGTAAGGTGTTATCCACAGTATTATAAACAGTGGTCCCTTAATTTAGGCAGGTAGCCTTTATTACCATGTTTTATTTTCTGTGAATATTTTTTATCAAAGTAATATATGTACATTTTTAAAGTTTAACTACATTGAAAAACAATTGACCTCTTCCTCACCTCTCCGTATTCCTGAATCCATCTCCTCTAATATTTTTGGCTGTTTTTTTTTTTTTCCTGACACTAACCCACCTGGTTATAATGTTATACTCCCATTTCTTGAGTTATCGACTCAAGACATTAACAATTTTATAGTATTATGTATTAAGAAGATTCAGACTTTCATTTATTAGCTCTGTTTTAGTACCAGCCTCTCTTGCTCTCCTGCTATGCTTTGGGTGTACTTCAGCATGGAACCTCTAGTTCCATTTCTCCACCAAATAAACCTCTCTTCTCTTGCAGGAATGAATGAGGCAGCTGCTTCATGGTACAGGTTTAGGGAGGGGCTTAAGGGTGAAAAATCTCTTGCAGACACTTTCATTTGAGTCCATGTCCCATCCCACCCAAGCCAAACCTGGTACTCCAGTGTGAGAGCCCTCCCGACAAGACCTGCCTCGCTTTGCCTCGGTGTTCCCTTCCAAGCTCATACCAGTTTCTGACTTCTAAAACATATGTTGCCATTTCTTAGCCAATATTTTGTTGGCTTATACCATATTTATTTTTATACTCCCACTTAACCCGGATTTTAGAAAGGTGCTGAGATAAATGCATACATACAGTAGGCCATGGTTAAACTCAAATCTCCTGAATAGTATAATCCTTCAATTGTGTCAGTAGGTCACTTATATATAAATGAAGAGTCTCCAGTTTTTGTTTTGTTTTGGTTTCATCTTATAAAACATATTCTTACTGTTTTAATTTTGATAATGTGATGGGACTACAGTAAAAAAAACAGCATTCTTATATATTCATCATGGTCGTATAATACTGGTACAAGTTTTTTGGAAAACAATTTAGCAGTATGTATTTAAAAGCCTGTAAAATGCTAAGTCTCCTGGGCCAGTAAAATTCTACTTCTAAAAATCTGTTGTAAGGAAAGAATCTTAAGAATAAGAAAACTATGCACAAAGATATTTATCATGTACATATTTTGAAAGGGTAAAATAGGGAATAATCTTACACTAACAGTAAGAAAATGGCCAAGTAAAAAAGGCATAAACACCCAATAGAATAGAAAGATATTTTTAAATGTTGTTGACAAAGATTGAAAACAATGAAGCTGGCAACTGGGCTGAAGGCCTACTCAAAATATTTCTAGGCTTTAGTGAGAAAGGTTTCTTCAAATATTGAACAAAATCTTGAAAATCTGTTGATCGAAGATGTGTTTATATATTATTAGTATGTTAAAGCTGTTATTTGGTCTTGGATACAACTTATTCAGGGTTTAAATATCTTCTAGTAACTAGTTCTTAGAAAATTATAAGTTACATTTTACAAAAGAAAATGCAAGTATTTAAAAAACACAAGGCAGTTCAGTTCAAAATGAGTTGGGGTGTATTGGAATGAGCAGAACTTATTTTTATAACAGTACTAAATAGCTTCTGGATGTCTATTTCGATAATTACACATGAATGTTCTTACTCCAGGGGATAGTGAAACTAATTATTTGAAAACATTGGTGTTTTGAATTTATGCTAGGATTCTCTTTTTGAGAACAATACAAACCACTACATAAAAATTAACCCATTTGTTCACATCATTTCTTGCAGATGCAGGGATGGAGCAAGTAGTTTCCCAAGTTTATAATTAGCGAGCTATGAAGAATGTTTAGCATCTTGTTGTAATCTGTATTATAAAACCCAGCTCTCTGTGCTCTAAATCAATTGTTCCTTGTACTGGCCTTCATTATCACTTTATTATTTTGAAAAAGGATCTCTCAACTGTAATCAATTGAACTGCTGAAGAGATTAACCTCTCATTTCCTGGTAATGATTTTATAGTATTTTTTAAAAATAACCTACAGTGAGCCTGAAGCAAATGAGAACATTAATGATCAATTACGTTGTTTGAGCAAAGTTTATCATTGAAACTCAATGACTGAAGTCATTATGACAACATTACTTAAAATGAATCTGAATGGCTTAATGACCTATGTCAGAATGAAGTATCACTATATATCATTAATATCATCTTAAAGTGCTAAGAAAATAACTAACTAGTGAGATGTTTTATGGTAAATGACTGGAAAGATTGTGTATTTTAAAATGTATTAAAAAGGAAGTTTGTCCTTCTTGATTACTACAGACTACTTCAGTCAAACTAGTAACATTTACTTCATTGTGTAAGATGAAAATTTGACCCATAGTTAGTATTGTACCTTAAATAATCCTCCAGTGTACGCAGAATTCCATTTTAATGGCTGCCATCATACCATTTCATTCTATGTGATCACTGTTTTCATTTCCCAGATTAAAGACTCAATTAATACTACTTGGAAGCCATAAATATAATACATTTTATTAAATGAAAGCCCTATAAAATACATGTGCTTGTAAATTCCTATCTATACGTCTGTTTGAAATAGCATCTTTTTCATTCAGTATTCATGTGCATATGTACAATAAATTTATATGAATGTGTATTTTAGGTTAAATTATTTTTCTGCATTATGAATATTTTCTTATATTAAGAGATGCTGGAGCTGGGGGCAGTGGCTCACACCTGTAATCGCAGCAATTTTGGAGGTAGAGACGGGCTGATCACCTGAGGTTAGGAGTTCGAGATCAGCCTAGCCAACATTGTGAAAACTTGTCTCTACTAAAAATACAAAACTAGTCAAATGAGGTGACACATGCCTGTAATCCCAACTACTTGGGAGATTGAGTCAGGAGAATCACTTGAATCCGGGGGGCAGAGGTTGCAGTGAGCCAAGATTGCGCCATTGCACTCCAGCCTGGGAGATAGAGCCAGATGACCCCATCTCAAAAGAAGAGAGAGAGAGAGAGACAGAGAGACAGACAGAGATAGAGAGAGAGAGAGAGAATATGAAAAAGGGAAAGAAAATTGCATTGAGAATAAGATTGAGGCCTGTAATTTTATTGTGCTACCAGTTGTCAACTTTCTGTAGTAGAAACTTATTTAAAAGGAGAGATTAAAATGTCCATATTCACTATCATCAATACATGTTGAAAAAGATGCCAGATTTTAGGGGTGGGATCCAAGATGGCCGATTAGGAGCAGCTGAGGATTGCAGCTCCCAGTGAAAGCGCGGAGGGTGAGTGGACGCCGCATTGCCAGACAGATTTTTTATTGCCCACAGACCAGGAGATTCCCAGGGGGGAGGAGCCCCACGGGTCGCCAGCGCGGCTGGTTTGGCCGGCGCAGCAGTTTTTGCCGGCGCGACTGTTTTCGCCGGCGCTGCTGTTTTGGGCGGCGTCCCGGCGCAGCGGTTCCCCATACAAAATACGTGGGTCCGGGTGCCGTTTTAGCTGGCAATTGGAGCTCCAGGAAGGCAGAGCCGCCCATTCATCTGATTAAAAAAGGGGACTGAAACAGGTAGCCAGACCGGGAGATCTCCCGGGCAAAAAAACGCCACGAATCTCCGCGCCCGCGGTTTCAGCCGGCGCAGTGGGTCGCCGCACGGGAAATCACACAGATCCCGGCGCCTTTTCAACAGGTGGCTGGAACACCTGGGAGACTCTGAGGCAGGGAGCCAGGTGATCAGGCTCGGCTGGTCCCACCCCCACAAAAAAACAGCCATCGGAAACGCTCTGGATCGAGAGTTTCACAGCAAGCACAGCTGAGCCCGGGACGGCCCAGCTCTGTGGGGGAGGGGCGTCCGCCATTACTGAGGCAGTCTGCCGCTACAGAGGTAGTTTGCCATTGCCCAGGCAGTTCTCACTACACCGGTATAAACAGGACTGCAGGGAAGTTCATACGGCAGCTGGGCGGAGCCCACAGCAGCTCAGCAAAGCCTCTGTAGGCAAACAGTGACTAGGCTGCCTCATCGCTGGGCAAGGCAGCCCTGAGAAAAAGGCAGCAGCACCAGGGAAACTCATAAATAAAGCCCTAACTCCCCGGGACAGAGCACCTGGGGGAAAAAAGGGGTTTATGAGTTCTGCTGCAACAGACTTAAACGTACCTGCCCAGCAACTCTGAATGAACAACGGAGCTCACAGCTCAGCACTTGAGCTCCTATAAAGGAAACTCTGTCTCCTCAAGCAGCTCCCTGATCCCCGTATATCCAACGAGTCACCTCACAAAGGAGTGCTCAGACGGACATCTGGCGGGTATTCTTCTGGGACAAAGATAGCAGAAGAAGAGACTGGCAGCAACCTGTTACTGTTCTGCAGCTGCTGCAGGTGATCCCCCCAGGCAAGCAGGGCCGGGAGTGGACCTCAGCAGTCCTACAGCAGAGGGGTCAGACTGTTAGAAGGAAAACTAAGAAACAGAAATAAATAACTTCATCATCAGCAAACGGGACGTCCACTGAGAGACCCCATCTGAAAATCACCAACCACAAAGACCACACATAGATAAATCCACAAAGATGGGAAGAAACCAGCGCAAAAAGGAGGTAAACACCCGAAACCAGAACGCCTCTCCTCCTACAAGGGATCACAACTCCTCACCAGCAAGGGAACAAGGCTGGATGGACAATGAGTGTGATGAAATGACTGAATCAAGCTTCAGAAGGTGGGTAGTAAGAAACTTCTGTGAGCTAAAAGAACATGTTCTAACCCAATGCAAACAAACTAACAACCTTGAAAAAAGATTTGACGAAATGCTAATGAGAATAACCAACTTAGAGAGGAATGTAAGTGAATTGATGGAGCTGAAAAACACAACACAAGAACTTTGCGAAGCATACACAAGTTTCAACAGCCGAATTGACCAAGCAGAAGAAAGGATATCAGAGGTCGAAGATCAACTCAATGAAATAAAACGAGAAGGAAAGAGTAGAGAAAAAAGGGTAAAAAGGAATGAACAAAGTCTCCAAGAAATATGGGACTATGTGAAAAGACCTAATCTACGTTTGATAGGTGTACCTGAATGTGAAGGAGAGAATGAATCCAAGCTGGAAAATACTCTTCAGGATATTATCCAGGAGAACTTCCCCAACATAGGAAGGCAGGCCAATATTCAAGTCCAGGAAATACAGAGAACACCACAAAGATATTCCTCAAGAAGAGCAACCCCAAGGCACATAATCGTCAGATTCACCAGGGTTGAAATGAAGGAGAAAATACTAAGGGCAGCCAGAGAGAAAGGTCGGGTTACCCACAAAGGGAAGCCCATCAGACTCACAGCAGATCTCTCAGCAGAAACCCTACAAGCCAGAAGAGAGTGGGGGCCAATATTCAACATCCTTAAAGAAAAGAACTTTCAACCCAGAATTTCATATCCAGCCAAACTGAGCTTCATGAGTGAAGGAAAAATAAAATCCTTTGCGAACAAGCAAGTACTCAGAGATTTCATCACCACCAGGCCTGCTTTACAAGAGCTCCTGAAAGAGGCACTAAACATAGAAAGGAACAACCAGTACCAGCCACTCCAAAAACATACCAAACAGTAAAGACCATCAACACAATGAAGAAACTGCATCAACTAATGGGCAAAACAGCCACCTAGCATCAAAATGGCAGGATCAAATTCACACATAACAATATTAACCCTAAATGTAAATGGGCTAAATGCCCCAATTAAAAGACATAGACTGGCAAACTGGATAAAAAGCCAAAACCCGTCGGTGTGCTGTATCCAGGAAACCCATCTCACATGCAGAGATACACAAAGGCTCAAAATAAAGGGATGGAGGAAGATTTACCAAGCAAATGGAGAGCAAAAAAAGCAGGAGTTGCAATTCTCATCTCTGATAAAATAGACTTTAAACCAACAAAGATCAAAAGAGACAAAGAAGGACATTACATAATGGTAAAAGGATCAATGCAACAAGAAGAGCTAACGATCCTAAATATATACGCACCCAATACAGGAGCACCCAGATACATAAGGCAAGTTCTCAATGACTTACAAAGAGACTTAGACTCCCACACAATAATAGTGGGAGACTTGAACACCCCGTTGTCAATGTTAGACAGATCAACAAGACAGAAAATTAACAAGGATATCCAGGACTTGAACTCACACCTGGATCAAGCAAACCTAATAGACATTTACAGAACTCTCCACCCCAAATCCACAGAATATACATTCTTCTCAGCACCACATCGCACCTACTCTAAAATTGACCACATAATTGGAAGTAAATCACTCCTCAGCAAATGCAAAAGAACAGAAATCATAACAAACAGTCTCTCAGACCACAGTGCAATCAAGTTAGAACTCAGAATTCAGAAACTGACTCAGAACCACACAGCTTCATGGAAACTGAACAACTGGCTCTTGAATGTTGACTGGATAAACAATGAAATGAAGACAGAAATAAAGATGTTCTTTGAAACCAACGAGAACGAAGACACAACATACCAGAATCTCTGGGACACATTTAAAGCAGTCTCTAGAGGAAAGTATATAGCAATAAATGCCCACATGAGAAGCAAGGAGAGATCTAAAATTGACACCCTATCATCAAAATTGAAAGAGCTAGAGGAGCAAGATCAAAAAAACTCAAAACCTAGCAGAAGACAAGAAATAACTAAGATCAGAGCAGAACTGAAGGAGATAGAGACACGAAAAACTCTTCAAAAAATCAACAAATCCAGGAGCTAGTTTTTTGAAAAGGTCAACAAAATAGACAGACCACTAGCCAGATTAATAAAAAAGAAAAGAGAAAATAATCAAATAAATGCAATAAAAAACGATAAAGGGGCTATCACCACAGATTCCACAGAAATTCAAACCATCATCAGAGATTATTACAAACAACTCTATGCACATAAACTAGTAAACCTGGAAGAAATGGATAAATTCCTGGACACATGCATCCTCCCAAGCCTAAACCAGGAAGAAGTCGAAACCCTGAATAGACCAATAACAAGGTCTGAAGTTGAGGCAGCAATTAAGAGCCTACCACCCAAAAAAGCCCAGGTTCAGATGGGTTCACAGCCGAATTCTACCAGACATACAAAGAGGAGCTGGTACCATTCCTTCTGAAACTATTCCAAACAATCCAAAGAGAGGGAATCCTTCCTAAATCATTTTATGAGACCAACATCATCCTGATACCAAAACCCGGCAGAGACTCAGCAAGAAAAGAAAACTTCAGGCCAATATCCATGATGAACATAGATGCAAAAATCTTCATTAAAATACTGGCAAACCGATTGCAACAGCACATCAAAAAGCTTATCCACCATGATCAAGTAGGCTTCATCCCGGGGATGCAAGGCTGGTTCAACATACGCAAATCTATAAACATAAGCCACCACATAAACAGAACCAAAGACAAAAACCACATGATAATCTCAATTGATGCAGAGAAGGCCTTTGACAAAATTCAACAGCCCTTTATGCTAAAAACTCTCAATAAACTAGGTAGTGATGGAACGTATCTCAAAATGATAAAAGCTATTTACGACAAACCAACAGCCAATATCATACTGAATGGGCAAAAACTAGAAGCATTCCCTTTGAAATCTGGCACTAGACAAGGATATCCTCTCTCACCACTCCTATTCAATATAGTACTGGAAGTTCTAGCCAGAGCAATCAGGCAAGAAAAAGAAATTAAGGGTATTCAAATAGGAAAGGAGGAAGTCAAATTGTCTCTATTTGCAGACGATATGATTGTATATCTAGAAGACCCCATCGTCTCAGCCCAAAATCTCCTGAAACTGATAAGCAACTTCAGCAAAGTCTCAGGATATAAAATCAATGTGCAAAAATCACAAGCATTCCTATACACCAATAACAGACTTAAAGACAGCCAAATCAAGAACCAACTGCCATTCACAATCGCTACAAAGAGAATAAAATACCTAGGAATACAACTAACAAGGAACGTAAAGGACCTCTTCAAGGAGAACTACAAACCACTGCTCAATGAAATAAGAGAGGACACAAACAGATGGAGAAATATTCCATGTTCATGGCTAGGAAGAATCAATATTGTCAAAATGGCCATACTGCCCAAAGTAATTTACAGATTCAACGCTATCCCTATCAAGCTACCAATGACCTTCTTCGAAGAACTGGAAAAAACCACCTTAAACTTCATATGGAACCAAAAGAGAGCCCGCATAGCCAAGTCAATTCTAAGGAAAAAGAACAAAGCTGGAGGCATCACACTCCCCGGACTTCAAACTATACTACAAAGCTACAGTAATCAAAACAGCATGGTACTGGTACCAAAACAGAGATATAGACCAATGGAACAGGACAGAGACCTCCGACGCAACACAACACATCTACAACCACCTGATCTTTGACAAACCTGACAAAAACAAACAATGTGGAAGTGAGTCCCTGTTTAATAAATGGTGTTGGGAAAACTGGCTAGCCATGTGCAGAAAGCAGAAGCTGGACCCCTTCCTGACACCTTACACTAAAATTAACTCCAGATGGATTAAAGACTTAAACATAAGACCTAACACTATAAAAACCCTAGAAGAAAATCTAGGCAAAACCATTCAGGACATAGGCGTAGGCAAGGACTTCATGACCAAAACACCAAAAGCAGTGGCAACAAAAGCCAAAATAGACAAATGGGACCTAATCAAACTCCATAGCTTCTGCACAGCAAAAGAAACAGTCAGTAGAGTGAATCGGCAACCAACAGAATGGGAAAAAATTTTTGCAGTCTACCCATCTGACAAAGGGCTGATAACCAGAATCTACAAAGAACTGAAACACATTTACAAGAAAAAACAAACAAGCCCATTCAAAAGTGGGCGAAGGATATGAACAGACACTTTACAAAAGAAGACATACGTGAAGCCAACAAACATATGAAAAAATGCTCATCATCACTGGTCATTAGAGAAATGCAAATCAAAACTACATTGAGATACCATCTCACGCCAGTTAGAATGGCAATCATTAAAAAATCTGGAGACAACAGATGCTGGAGAGGATGTGGAGAAATAGGAACACTTTTACACTGTTGGTGGGAGTGTAAATTAGTTCAACCATTGTGGAAGACGGTGTGGCGATTCCTCAAGGACCTAGAAATAGAAATTCCATTTGATCCAGCAATCCCATTACTGGGTATATATCCAAAAGACTATAAATCGTTCTACTATAAGGACACATGCACACGAATGTTCATTGCAGCACAGTTTACAATAGCAAAGACCTGGAACCAACCCAAATGCCCATCGATGATAGACTGGACAGGGAAAATGTGGCACATATACACCATGGAATATTATGCAGCCATCAAAAACGATGAGTTCGTGTCCTTTGTAGGGACATGGATGAACCTGGAAGCCATCATTCTCAGCAAACTGACACAAGAACAGAAAATCAAACACCGCATGTTCTCACTCATAGGCGGGTGTTGAACAATGGGAACACATGGACACAGGGAGGGGAGTATCACACACTGGGGTCTGTCGGGGGGAAAAGGGGAGGGATAGTGGGGGGGTGGGGAGTTGGGGAGGGATAGCATGGGGAGAAATGCCAGATATAGGTGATGGGGAGGAAGGCAGCAAATCACACTGCCATGTGTGTACCTATGCAACAATCTTCCATGTTCTTCACATGTACCCCTAAACCTAAAATGCAATAAAAAAAAAAAAAGAAAGAAAAAGGTGCCAAATTTTATTAGAAATGTATTAAAATATATTTTTTTCTCTTTAAGACTCTAATCAAATAATCAACTCTTGTTTAACAGTTTTTCTTGATTTTTTTCCTCCCAAAAATATTATTGCTTAATTTTCCAGATTCCCATAGGATTTTGTACTTAGTTAATTTTCCACAAGGATCTCTCTATCATGTAACATTTTTTTCTTCACGATTATTTCTTCCACTAAGCCAGGAGCTCTTTAAAGGCTGAGATTGTCTTACTTATCTTTATTCCAGGTGAAAGTCATAGGAGCGATTAATTCTAAATAAATGTTTTAAAATAATCAAGTTTTATCAACAAATATGTATTGATTCCCTACTATTCTGTAATGAATAAGATAAAGCCCTTTGTGGCATTTACATACTAATAATGTAAGGTGACAAACAAATAAATAAATAATTACCTATTCTATGAAAAATAAAAGTAGTTTGAGGATATAGAAAGTGATGGACAGTTGTTGTTTTAGAAGAATAGACATGGAAAGCCTTTCTGGTTTGGTGATTAGAGTGGAGTAAAGACCTCCATGAATAAAGAGAGTGCCATTGGGTGGAGGTGACAAAGATTCTCTCCTTGAACAAATTCTAGTCAAGCTTCTCTGAGTCTTCTTCTTGACTAGACCTCAAACTTGTCCCATAAAACCTGCAGACTCTCAGTAGAAGTTATTTTCATCTACTGCATCCCATCCCCTATATACATACACTCTTTAAGAGACTTGAACAAACATTAGTGTAGTTTCTAACAGCTCAAGGGCACATCTCTAGGATGATGACTTCCCCTTTAAGTGCCTGTCTGAAAACACTCAATGCTGCCAGGAGAATTTACTATTCTTTCCAGCCAAAACCTGGTAATAGGCAAATAGGCCCATGAAACTTCACTTAGAGCAGTTACTTTAGAAAACTTGCAATTAGGAATCTTTTTCCTACCCCTGTAGGCAGTAAATCTACTACCCCTGAGAACTGTCTTCTCAAAGACCTAAGAGCTGTTTCTTTGACATACAATCATTCACTGAGATCACTTTCTCCCTTGTTCCCAGTCGCTGTGGGAAAGTCACCACTTAACTTTGCTTAACTTGCACCACTGCCTACTGTCATAAAGATGTGAGAAGTTTGTTTCTCTATGGGTAAGCTCTAATTAGCATACCTAGTTGATGGGCCAAACACCTTAAAACCACCAAGAATCTTTCCCTTAGTCCACTTCAGCCTTTAAATGTCTCCTGCTTTTTGTTTCAGTAAAGTTGAGTTGAGTTTAGGTCATGCTGGGCCCGCTTCACCATTGCAATGGTTATTTCTGAATAAAGTCATTCCTCATTGCTTTAGCCAGTGTCTGGCTTTGTTTATCTTTACAGGGGTGAATATGGGGAACATCTCTTAGGCAGACAGAAAAACTCTCAGGTTGAGGTCTGCTTGGTGTTTTTGAGAAACATCAAAGAGGCCAGTGAGGCTGAAGCATAAAAGGAGGAGTACAGGGGAGTGGGGGATGAGACCACAGAGCGCAGAGGCCTGTATGCCCTGGTTAGAACTTTGGGTTGTACCTGAGTGTGATGGAAAGCACCGGAAGATCTTAAGCAGGGTATATCGTAATCTGATTTACTTTACAAGAATTACTTTGAAAGAGGAATAGACAAAATATGAGTGGAGAGCTCGTGGCAAAAAACAGAAAGAAGAAGCAAGCCAATTAGGAGGCAATGGCATTGGCCAAAAGAGAAATAACATAACATTGCTTTGGCCAAGATGGTGATGGTGGTAAAAGCGTTGAGAAGTAGTCAGACTCCATATAGATGTTCAAGGAAAAGCTAAAAAATATGCTACATGAGTATCAAGCAATAGATTCAGCAAAGAAATAAATATAAACATACCCACAGTTATACTACTGGAGGCTACACTTTTAGAAGTAGCAAAACCCTAGATTTCATATAATCTCTAATTTATAATTTTTGGCAAATAAATTCTCTATTAAATCCTGTTGGAAAATTTTAAATTTCAGTGTATCTCCTCTGACTCATGCATTTTTAAAAGAGTTGGATTGAAAGTTCATCTTCTATGTAGTGACATTCCTATAAACTTATTGTAATTGGGTCTACCTGGTCAAGGGCAGACAGTGTTTCATGCAATCCACAGTCTTTTATATATTTTTACTGAAGCCACCTAAAATCAATGTCTCATCTGCTAACCATAACTATGGCCCTCTTGGAACCACCTGGGCCAACTGTCATTGCATTTCTAATGATTGAATGCATGAATACTTTTTGCACAGGTCAGACATTTTCATTCTGCATTAGAGGTGACTTTGATGTGCATGCTTTTGACCCAAATGCAGAAAATAGGTCAAAGTAAATATGCTAGTCTGCTCTACTTAACTTGGAAAAATATATTTATAACTATTCAAAACCACAGGGAACATTGCTCTGACATGAAATAAGCAAGATTTACCTAGCCCGATGATTTGACTCATCTTTGTTAGTCATTACAGGCAATTGTCTCTAATACTAAAAGTTTATACAGTTCTAAAGGAATCATAGCAAATATATCCATGAGAAACCACTTGAAAATGTTTCTATAGCCAAGAATCTTCCAGAGACTGCCCTGAATCTAGGAGACACAGAGTTTATAAAAAGGTTTTAAAAATGATCTTGGGATTCAACTTAAATCCCCATATCTAAAATATAATTTCAGATGAAATCATTTAAAAAGCAATTATCTGGAAGCCTATTTTGGCTGCATTTCGGGTCTAGGAGAGTGCCATTCACTCATTCATGCGTTGAATTTATACTGAGTGCCTATGGTATGCTTGCCGCAGTATTCTACGTTGGGATAAGTCAGGGTATTCCATAAAGTGCTCACAACTACTCACTAACTCCAAGTAGAAACTGCAGCCCTCAACTTAGTGACAGACCTAATATTAGTTTAGTTACTTCCTTTATGGTATTTATTTTTAGTGTCTGAGGCAATTTGCATTCACACTGAATCCAGACCTGACCTCAGGTTAGTGTTATAAACTAAAAAATTTTTTATTTACTCCTGTATAAATAAGATTGTGGAAGAAATGTATTTCTCTCTATATGTTCCTCTCCCAAAATATACAAACATTTCAGTATATTCAGAATATTCTTTAAAGATACTATGTATTTATTTGCTAGCTGATTAATCCATTCAAAGATAGCCTCAGTCTCCCAACAATAAAAGGAGGGCTATATAAAAACTATGGAAAGTCTTCCTGGGAATGTTTTTTAAAGTTTTAAGAATTAGGTAACTATACTCAATCTTTATAAAATAAACACAGTTTTCTTTAGGGATCTAAACAGTTTTCAAAGTTATGACTTCTGTCAGTAAGACACTGGATAGACTATTGTGCTGCTGTCCTGAATTGTACCCTCTCCTGTGGCATAGAAATTTTATTATTCTGATTCAGACATACTGAGGATAACTTCTCATTCACTTTGTGTTATACTGCTTTTGGAGGCAACCGTGAAGATTAAGATATATACATACTACATGTCCTTATGTATTATCAACCCAGAGTTATTTCAACATTAATGTTCAGCCTACTGAACAATAATTCCTAGTGTTCCCAAAAAGGGAAAAGAGAGAGTCCAAATTGTAGTCTTATTTATTATCATTATTCCTTTTTTGCTGTTGAGACAGGAATCTCATCTTCTTCTTTTTTTATAAACAATTCTAGACTCCCAGCAATATTGCTTTATAAAGTGATAAATAAAAACTAAAGCAAAAGGAATAAGACATTTGAGGTAAAATATGTATTTTATTCATTTCCCAATCTTTCTTAGAGGGAATTCTAAAAGTATCATTAAAATAATTTTTAACACTTCTTTTTGTTCTTTATGACATATTAGATTTTTTGTGTTGGCTCATAGAGAAAATAAAATTGAGAGTAACTTTAATTCACATTATTGCCAGAATAATTTAAAATAAATTATATTAACATAAAGTGTTTACTTTTGTCAAGCCACAATTACATATTAAAGCTTTTTCCCTGAGAATCCTATTTAATAAGTACATTATCATTTTCTTAAATTAAGAAACTTAACCAAAGAACATTTTTAAAAAATAATTATCCAGGGCCAGGCATGGTGGCTCACGTCTGTAATCCCAGCATTTTGGGAGGCAGAGGAGGGTGGATCACCTGAGGTCAGGAGTTCGAGATCAGCCTGGCCAACATGATGAAACACTGTTTCTACCAAAAATAGAAAAAAAAATTAGCTGGGTGTGGTGGCAGGCACCTGCAATTCCAGCTACTTGGGAGGCTGAGGCAGGAGAATCTCCTGAACCTGGGAGGTGGAGGTTGCAGTGAGCCAAGATCGCACCACTGCACTCCACCCTGGGCAACAAGAGCATGAAGCTACGTCTCAAAAAACAAACACACACACACATCCCAAAACAAAAACAAACAAACAAAAAAGTTATCCAGGTTAATGTCCATTCTCCATTCTGTTTTCCTTCTATAACAAGATAAATCAGAAAATTAACTGCAAAAACTTTCATGATTTCAATCATTGATTGAATTGGTCTGAATTAATCCTGCTCTGTCAGAATAAAAGCAAATAAAAATCCTGCTTCAAAGAACACAGCAATATCTAGATATTCAATATATCTCTATATTTTTATATAAAACAATCAACATTATAAAAGGCAGAAAAAAAGACATGAATTGACCAAAAGTAAGGAAAGAGAGGAGATGGACAACAGAAACAAAATGACAGGAGAACCAGGTAATAAAATTAACATGTAGGTATGAAAATAATAATTTATTTTGTCATGAAATTAAAGAACAAATTGAAGAATATTTAGACAATAACTAGAAAGTAGGACAACAATAAAACAGGCATATTCACAATAAAAAACACAGTAGCTGAAATTAAAAGCTAAATACTTGGGTTTAATAATCATATGCATAAATTATGCATACTGAATAACAAGACAAAATGATGAAGGTTAATAGAAAAGACTTTGAGAAACATTCACAGTGCAAAATGGTAAAAAGGTCTAAAACATATTTAATTAGAGTCCAAAAGTAAAAAGGAAAGAATGGTAGTAATTCAAAATATAATTGCTAAGAATATTTTTAAACTGGTGAAAGATACCAACTTGTAGACTTAAGAAGTGCCACAAATTCCAAGCAGGATAAATATTAAGTGATACACAGAATGATAATAATAAAACTGATAGAAATGAAAGTCAAAAAGAAAATGTCAAAAGCAACCAGCAAATATGCATATTACTTTCAAAGGAGCCTGACAGCTAACAAATCAATGGAAACAATGAAATCCAGAAAACAATCACATTATGTCTTTGAATGGTAAAACTAAGGAACAGCCAATCCAGAATTCTACACCAAGCAAAAGTATTGTTCAAAAATGAAGTTAACTTAAGACATTTGTAGACAAATGAAACTCACATAACTCAGCATTACCTGATTAACAGCAAAAGAAATACCATAAGATGCTTTTAAGGCCAAGGAAATTACAGCAGAAAGTAGTAGGGAATGTATGAAAGAAAGAACAAAAGTAAATACGGTATATGTGACAGAAAATATAAATTCAAATTGACTGTATTTTTAAGTGATGTGAAAATTAAGATATATAAAATATTAAAATATTCTACAAATGATACTTTAAGTTTCAAAATGGCAGCATAGAAACAAGCTGGCTTCATTTTCCTACCTCCTACAGAAAACGAAAACAAATACACAGAGCCAAGAATAATACCAACGATATCTTAGAACTCAAATATGGGGATGAGGCAGTTTCCAGAGCCATAGAAAAGTGAAAAAAAATCAGGGCAAACAGTAAGAGAACTGGACAGCCCTATCCAAGACACACCTGCTCCCAATCTGCCCAGCAAAAAGTATGTGAAAAATATGCTCCTGACTCACAGACTCTATACTGGAAAGAGTCAGACTGAGGTAGACAACCAGCTTCTCCATTATCTTGGGTTTTCTGGTAGGGATCTGTCTCTGCCTCAACCCATGGGAATCACAGGGAATACTTGAAGAGAGAAATAACCCTAAGGACAGCCAGAGAGAAAGGGCAGAGGCGGGACTACCACCCTCATCCCTGGCAACTTTGCTCTGCAACTTGGACCAAGGAGAAGCCAAATAAGAGTGGCTGTTCAGTAGCACCATGCTGCAGGAAGTTTTTTCCACAGGTCCCTTGGATATGAGCCCCTTGTCAGACTTCCCAAACTACTGGAAAATACCCTTTAGTACCAACCCCATTCAGTACAGGTGGCACTCTGACTGTTTAATAACTCAAACCTGGGCTTAAGGAGCCATCTAGTGCTGAAAAAGGAGGCAAAAACCTAAAGGAAAAATAAAATAAAACCAGTAGGCAAATTACAAAGAATCTCTAAAAAAAAAAAAAAAAAAAATAGCAATAAAAAATAAAACAAAGCCAGACAGATAAGACTGAAATAAATAATATTTCAAAGATAAGACATAGACATACATCCATAAGAAACAACAGCAAACAGGGAACAATGACCTCATCAAACAGACAAGTCAAGAAACCAGTGATTGATCCTAACAAGAAAGTGAAAAATAAGTATGTCCACGCATTTACAGTGAACTCATTTTCAATGAAGGTGCCAAGAACATACAATTGGGGAAAAGACAATCTGTTTAATAAGTGGTGCTGGGAAAACTGAATAACCATATGCAGAAGAATGTAAGACACATATCTCTCATCATACACAAAAGTTAAATAAAAATAGATAAAGACTTAAATCTAAGACCTCAAACTATGAAACAACTAGAAGACAATACCAGGTATACTCTACAGGACATTGGTCTTGGCAAAGATTTATTCTATAAAATTTTAAAAGCACAGACAATCGAAGCAAAAGTAGATAAAGGATTATATGAAGTTACAAAGCTTCTGTGCAACAAGGAAAACAATAAATGAAGTGAAGAGACAACCCACAGAATGGGAGAATATAGCCGCAAACTACCCATCTGACAAAGAATTAAAAACCAGAATATATAAAAAGCTCAAACAACTCAATAGAAGAAAAAACAACTCTGATGAAAAAAAAGGTGCAAAAAAATCGTAATAGACATTTCTCAAAAGAAGACATACAAATGGCCAACAGGCAAATGAAAAATCGTTCAACATCACTAATCAAAGAAATGCAAATCAAGCTACAATGAGATACCATCTTACCCCAATTAAATGGCTTTTCTCTAAAAGACAGGGAACAGCAGATGCTGCTGAGGATATGCCGATAGGAATGTAAACTCATACAGCCATGACGGAGAAAAGTACAGAGGTTCCTCAAAAACACTAAAATTGAACTACCATACAATCTAGCAATTCTATTATTGGATACACACCCAGAAAAGAGGACTTCAATATAGTGAAGAGATATCTACACTTCCATGTTTATTGGAGCACTATACAGAACAGGCAAAATATGTAATCAACCTAAGTGTCTATTAATGAATGAATGGATAAAGAAATCATGGTATATAGACAAAATTGAATATTATTCAGCCATAAAAATGAATTATATCTTTCCATTTGCAGCAACATGGGTGAAGCTGGAAATTATTATGGTAAGTGAAATAGGCCAAGCACAGAAAGACAAATATGGCATGTTCTCACTTGTATGTGGGAGCTAATAAAGTGGATCTCATGAAGATAGACAGTAGATTGGTGGTTATTAGAAGCCAGGAAGGGTAGAAGAAAGTGAGAGATGAAAAGATGTTGATTAATGTGTACAAACATATAGTTTGATAGAAGAAATAAGATCTCATATTTGATAGATTAGTAGGAAGAATATAATTTGTAATATCTATTTCATATTTCAAAATAGCTAGAAGAAAATAATTTGAATGTATCTAACATAAAGAAAAGACAAACAAGGTAATAGATATCTCAATTACATTGATTTGATCTTTACAAATTATATGGCTACATTAAATTTTCATATGTGCCTTCAAAGTATATACATCTATTATGTATCAATAAAAAATTAAAATACATGATATATATTCTACAATAAACACAAAATTGGGAATTGAATAAATGGAGTTAGTGTTCTAAAGACCTGGCTTTATCTGAAATGTGGGATAGTAAGTGTTCCTGCAATAGTGATAAAGAATCAAACAACAGAGGAGAAAACCGGAATAATTTTTAAAACAACTGACTGGTTCAATTGGAGGCAATAAAGTAAAAGAAAAATAGAAATAGGAAAAAGGAAACCAAATTTAACGTAGTACATATCAGTAAATGTATTAAATTTAAATTTAAAAAAATCCATTACCACAGAAAGCAATTATCATGCAGGAAACAAAGTAAAATTCAATTATATACTGCTTACAAGAAGCACAACATATGTAAGTACACTAAAAGGTTAAAAGCAAATAGAAAAGTGATACCATATAAAGCCGGGCGCGGTGGCTCACGCCTGTAAACCCAACATTTTGGGAGACCAAATCAGGCAAATCACTTGAGGTCAGGAGTTTGGAACAAGGCTGGCCAACATGGTGAAACCCTGTCTCTACTGAAAATACAAAAATCAGCTGGGCTTGGTGACATCCACCTGTAAACCCAGCTACTAAGGAGGCTGAGGCAGGAGAATTGCTTAAACCCAGGAGGCGGAGGTTGCAGTGAGCCAAGATTGCACCACTGTACTCCAGCCTGGGCAAGACAGTGACACAAAGAAAAATTGTACCTTAAAATTAGAAGCATGTATTAGTCTGTTCTTAATGCTGCTGACAAAGACATACCCAAAACTGGATAATTTAGAAGGAAAAAGAGGTTTAATGTACTTACAGTTCCACCTGGCAGGGGAGGCCTCACACTCATGGCAGAAGGTGAAAGCCATGTCTCACACGATGGCAGACAAGAGAAGAATGAGAGCCAAGCAAAAGGGGTTTGCCCTTAAAACACTAAAAGGTCTCATGGCACTTACTCTTTACCACTACCACCCCCATGATTTAATTATCTCCCACCAGGTCCCTCCCACAACATGAGGGAATTATAGCAACTACAATTCAAGATGAGATTTGGGTAGGGACACAGCCAAACCATATCAAAGTATAACCAGGTCTAGAGAGAGCTTCTTCATGATGATAAAAGACTCAGTAAATCAAGAATATATGACAGTTCTGTATATATCAAATAATATTGCCTCAAATCATATAACGAAAACATTGACAGAAAATTAAGAATGAGTTTAAAACCCTACAATCATACACAAAAAGTTTTTTTCTAGAGACAGGGTCTCACTTTGTCATCCCAGGCTGGAATGCTGTGGCATGATTAGCTCACTGCCATCTTGAATTCCTAAGCTCAAGCAATCCCATCTCAGCCTTCCAAGTAGCTAGGACTACAGGTACATCCCACCATGCCCAGGTTATTTTTGTATTTTCTGTAGAGACAGGGTCTCGCCATTTTGCCTAGGCTGGTCTTGAACTCCTTGGCTCAAGTGATCCTCCCACCTCAACCTCGCAAAGTGCTAGGATTACAGGCATGAGCCAGCATGCCCAGCCTAAAAGATTTTTAACAAATCTCTTTTAGTAACAAATAAATTAGCCAAATTAAAATTAGGAATACAACAACAAGTTTAAACATTATTTTTATGTTTTTGAGACAGGGTCTTGCTCTGTCACCTAGGCTGGAGTGCAGTGGCACAATCTCGGGCCACTGCAACCTCTGCCTCCTAGGTTCAAGCAAATTTCCTGACTTAGCCTCTTGAGTAGCTGAGATTACAGATACATACCACTACATCCAGCTAATTTTTGTATTTTTAACAGAGACAGGGTTTCACCATGTTGGCCAGGCTGGTCTCAAACTCTTGACCTCAAGAGATTCACCCATCTAGGCCTCCCAAAGTGCTGGGATTACAGGTGTGAGCCACCGTGCTCTGCCTAAACAAAACTTTAAATTAAACTAATTACACATACAGAACACTATACACTATAATAAACATCTCAAATTAAAATTGTTTTATGTACACAAAGGTACATAGCAAAGTTGACCATATGCCAAATCATAACAAAAGCCTCAGTAAATTTCAAAGGATTGAAATTATAAAGAGAATATTAGTTAACCTCTGCTGGATTAAGATAGAAAGCAATAACAAAAAGTTGAGTATAGATTGCCAAACACTTTTAATCAATCCATTCTCCAGAAAATAACAATAAATAGAAAATACTTTAAATTAAATATAGGCACAGTGGCTCATGCCTATAATCCCAGCACTTTGGTAGGCTGAGGCTGGCAGATCATGAGGTCAGGAGTTCAAGACCAGCCTGACCAATATGGTGAAATCCTATCTCTACTAAAAATACAAAAATTAGCCAGGCATGGTGGAGCATGCCTATAGTCCCAGCTACTTGGGAGGCTGAGGCAGGAGAATTGCTTGAACCTGGGAGGCGGAGGCTGCAGTGAACCGAGATCGCACCACTGCACTCCAGCCTGGGCAACACAGTGAGACTCCATCTCAAAAAAAAAAAAAAAAAAAAAATTGAATATATAATAGTAAAAATATGAAAAGACCACACAGTGGGATAAATATAAATCTGTTTGTAAAGGGGAATACATAGCCTTAAATGTATGCATTAGAAAAAAAAAGAGCTTTAAACTCAAACATTTAGGGATATGCCTCAATAAATTAGAGAAGTAAAGCAACATTAAACTCAAAGACAAGAGAAAAAATAATACTTTAAAAATATAAGGCAACTATAAAATACAGACAATTTTAAAACCCAAAGTCTAATTCATAACAATATACATGGGATAAAATTAATCAATTTAAAAATTATAGACGATACAAAAACAAATATCAGGAATAAATATGTGGCCGTAACCTCAGATCATATAGTTATTAAGATGCAAGAGGTTATATGAAACGACGTTAGGCTCATAAATAGTAAAAATGTTAGAAGAATGGAAAACTTCTTGAAAAATACATTTTACTAAACTGGGCCTGTAAAATAAGAAAAAAATTGAACAGTACAAAGTTTTATAAAATAATTTAATCAACAATAAAATTTTTCCTGCACAAATAAAACTCTAACCCAAACAGAGTCAAACATGAATTCTCAAAACATTCAAGAAAAAATAAATAACGTCAATCCCATATACTATCTCCCAGAGAAAAGTAAAGGAGGGAACACTATTCAATAAGTTTCAAGAGAGTGTATAACATTAATACTAGATCTAAAGAAAGACATTACAAAAAAAGAAAGCAATGTTACAGGTCCTCTCTCATGGACACAATTTTTTAAATTCCTAAATGAAATATTCAAAAATAAGAAAACCCTTAAGAGAGAGTGCCCAATGTAACAAAACTATTAACATAATGAAGCAGAAACTGCATAACCTTTATCATGCTGTTTTCAGTAGGTTAAGAGGTGATAAAGGTAGGCCAGTCACTACAAACCAGTATGTTCTTCAGTGCAGCCACAATGGAAGTATTTTGATTGAACCAAAAAACTGATGACCTCAGGCCAACAAAAAGGAAACCCAAAACGGAAAGAGAAAAAGTAAGAGAAGAAATTGAAGATGGATTCCATTACGTGGATAAAGTAGTAATGTTCAGAAACTGATTGTTTGGATCACAAACCACTGAAACTGCTTCAGCTGTTATATCTCTAAGTGCTTCTACTTGAAACACTAGTTAAAGCTGCCCTTTGAGGCTTCTATGGAAAACTGTTTAGGACTTCAAGCATACACGTGTGGGATGGGGGAAGCCTCAGCTTTTCATGAAATCCTTCTACTTCATTGTACACAAAATTCCTAAATAGTTGTGTTCAAAGAATATAATAACATGAAAACATGATATGACTTTCCAGTCACTTTGACAGCTATGTTTTTGTTTTTGTTGTTTGTTTGAGATGGAGTCTCGCTCCGTCACCCAGGCTGGAGTGCAGTGGTGCGATCTTGGCTCACTGTAACCTCCGACTCCCAGGTTCAAGCAATTCTCCTGCTTCAGCCTCCCGAGTAGCTAGGATTACAGGCGCCCACCACCAACCCAGCTAATTTTTTGTATGTTTAGTAGAGACGGGGTTTCACCGTGTTCACAAGGATGGTCTCGATCTCCTGACCTCATGATCCACCTGCCTCGGCCTAGCAAAGTGCTGAGATTACAGGCATGAGCCACTGTGCCCGGCCAACAGCTACGTTTTTTAGTAAAATGGTCACCTTAAAAAAAAGCAAACTTTGGGGATCTAATTATTTTAAGGTGCATTTCATTTTTTACGACTTAAAATGCAAAGTAGACATATTCATTTAGCTTGTTGGCTCTGAAATATAGTGAGATTTTCAAAAGTTACTTTAGTTTAATATTTATGAATATTTAACTTACAATTTTTTCCCTGTAGAAATAACTTTATGTTTGAATTTGTAAAAAAAAAGCTTTTCCTTTTGTATAGAAATTTCAAGCAAATTTATGTTAGCTGTTTTCTCTCCAATTATTTATATTCAGAAATATAGGTGTGTATCTAGCAAATAGGGCAACATAGTGATTTTTTTTTTTTATTTACACAGATTGACCAGACTCAAGCCAAATTGAAGTCAACATAGTATGCCAAACTAATATGGCAAATTCTCCCTCAAACTTAACACACAGAATATTATATGAAATAAAAACTAAAAATGACTGAGTGCCAAACACATAAAGAAAGCTTTAAAATATTAGAGTGAATTAGGCTTTATTGCTGAGGGCACAGAAGTACAATCATTGGTAGTTTAGGCCACAGGCCTTCCTCCTGTAAACAGATAGAAAGCAGCTACCTGCATAGAGACACATAACTCCTTGTCTGTATATTACTAAAGCCATAGAACCCCTGGGCATATAGGCATCTTGGACTTCACATTATAAATTACTATAATTAACACTTATGGCCTACCCAGTCACAAATTTTGGTTGGAAGATAAAATCTTTTGTATTTGGAGAGATGTTTATCTTCCAAAATCTTTGACTAATTGAGTTATACTTGCCTTGAGTTATGTTTGAGACTCTGCAAGTATCTTCTTGGCAAAATACTGCCTAAGTATTGAGCGATGCATTGCCATGCACAAGAGAACTCATTCTGTATAGGCCTTTCGATCCAATCAGGTCTCTTATCTGCGTCCATCCTCACCCTTTCACTACTGCAACACCTTGAGCCTCCACAGTAATCTTAGTTTGGATTCCTTAGAAAGAAGAGCCTGAGCAGAAGGTGTATAAGGTTCAATTTATTAGAGATTACAATCCCCAGGAAGCAAGAGTGGAGGACAAGGGAAGTGACACAGGGGAGGAAGAAGAGCCAATACCACGATGTGCTATGGGGCTGTTTGCATATACAATGATTCAGGCACACAATGCAAATGTTACTTGATGTTGAGGGTTGTTCCCTGAGCAGTCATATAAACAACCTCTCAGGACTCCCCATCAGTGAACAGAAAGGATACTGTTGGAGTCTCACCAGATTCTCTTTACTGGGCCTGCACACCCATTCCCCAGCTGCTGTGTGGGCTGCCAGAAATACATCACTGCCCGCTTCTCTGGAAAATTGCCAGTAAGTCCTTATAACAGGAAGTTTAGTCTCCAGCCTGAGGGGTAGCCCCTAGCCAATGACTGACTCACAGAAATGTCAAAGGACTGTCCCCTTGCCTTGATTCATGGCACAGAGCACCCTATGGGATCAGAATAAAGCTAGTCACCTGCCAGGGTCAAATCCTTGGTTGGCTTCTTCCCCTGTCCTAAGGTGCTGGCCTCTTTTCCTTTTTCTTCAATAAATCATTGAACACAAATTTCTGTCTCAGATTCTGATTCCTAATTTCAAAGTCAAATAATTTATCCACTGGCTCTTGTCTTGATTGGTCCTGAATAAATATCAAAGGGAAAAGAGGCAAGAGAGGAACTTAATTCAAGCACAAGGTGACATGCTGTCAGGATGTACCAATATGAAGTTTGTAGGAGCATATGTGGCCTTGACTCACTGAGACAAGAGCTAGAATGAGACAGGTGAGGCCAGGAACATCTGAAATGGCACATAAGAGAAACCTGTTACAGTCTATCTTTTGGATCACTCCTACATACTTGATCCTTTCATTATATCTGCCTCCCATCCCCATCATGATGTGGGACCTCCAATACTGTGACAACTTGATGCCCTTCTCTCCTTTCCAATGGGAGCTGCAGGTCACAGAGTTCACTTCAAAGTGATGGCCAGCTACAGTTTCTGAAGGAGAGCAAGAAGGAGAGTTAAAACAGGCTATAGTCTCAACTACTACAGCTGGTTCTGATGCCTTATTTCATAGACTTCATTTATCTTTTCCACCATGTGTTCTTGATTTTCCTTATAATTTATCAGAATTTTGCTGGTCTGAATTGCCTGTCTGATGGGATAACCCAGACTTCTTCCCCAAGGAGTCTGAGTCCTGGTTTTTTTTCGTCCTTATTAGACTACGGTTGTTGTGATTGACTGTTTAATCAATGTGAATGGAAACATGAGACACCCTGCATTCCAGATGCACTGATCCCTGCTCCTTTGTTTACAAGCGACACTAGCTCATCTTGTCAGTTAGAGTCCATCATCTTTGCCACTACCTTCACTCCTTTATTTTTTTCCTAGACTCTTGACACAAGGAACCAAAGTGACAAGATTGTTAGCATAGATGTAGAGATGTGGCTTTTGGTAGAAACCTCCTTTATTTACCTGTCTCCCTCCTCACTTGTCAGAGACTAAAGTTGCAGGGATGGTGAGCTCACATTCTGTGAGTAGGTCACTGGGGGAGATGGTTTCAATGGCCAATTTTATTTTTACCCTTTGGGTCACAGATTGTTGAGATTCACTTGGGGTGGCTGGCAAGATATTAGCAAAATATTAGGAAAAGTTATGGACTGTAATCTCAAACCTTTCGGAAGGCCAAAAGGTTTTATTGGGGCAGGCTGAAGGCAGCACCTTATTTACATTAGCACAGGAAAGAGAAAGAGACTAAGAGGCTTTTCCAGTTTAAGTCTGTTTACCCCACATCCCTTTGTCTCTACTCTGTTTACTCATGTAAACTTTGTGCTGGATTGTCCTTTCGGGGGAAATCAAAGGGGAATTACTCTTTAATAGTGTTTACTCTGGGCCTGGAACCTAAAGCTTTTATCTGTCATAAAACCACTCTTTCAACCATGTTAATTGTCCACAAGTGTGTTGACTTAGATCCTTTGTTATGAAATCTTGATGGAATAAATGTGTGGATGTACAGGGGGTCTTGGTTGATTGGTTGCATTTCACCCTCTGAAAGCAACTGATGACCATCCCTAGCCCACTTGAATCACTGAACCAGGTGTGAGAGTGCATTTATTCATCCGTCATTGAGTCAGGGTCTGCAGGCCGGACCTCCGCAGATGGTGTTAAACATCTCAGGTGGTGACCATGACGTGATACCGTCACAGCAGGCACTCAACGCACAGCAAACCAACGTGAGCATCGCTGCGAAGAAGGAACGGACCTCCCGGGAACAGAAAGTAAAGAGGACCGTGTGGTCAGGTCAAGTAGTCAGTAAGTCATTGGTACCCACTGGGGATTGCCAAGATCCGGGAGGCATTGTTTCAGGCTAGGGATTCATCGTGGGGCAGCAGTTAGCGCGAAACAGTATCAAGCTCCATTAAAAGACGTAATTCAAACTGCTGCTTCCCAAAGCCCGTGGTTCCTGGCAAGGAGCACGCTGGACATAAAGTTTGGGAACAAGTGGAGAAAAATAATGCACAGAGGCTTCGGATAAATAGGGAAAGGGACAAAGAAAATGCTACAGCTATAGGAGCTTGTCTTAAGCAAGCAGAATTACAGAAAGAACTCTTAGCCTGCCCAGTAATTGATGATCAGCAAGGCAATCAGATGTATGTTTATAAAAGTATAAGGAAAAAGGCGTTACAGGCCGGAGCCCCACGGACAAGCAAAAGAAAAGAAAAGGGAAAAATGGCTCTGGTAGGGAAGCTCCACCCAAGCCAGCTGGGCTTGAGGAGCGAGCAACACAAGCAGAAAGCAGCAAGCAGCACCTGGGCAGGTCCCCAGGATTCGCAGGGCTGCTCTCCGCAGGTGTTCCACGGTAAAATTTCATGTATTTTTTGTATACAGGCTACTTCCCAGATTGTAATTATCTGATTGGAGTAAAATTTAAAATGCTACCATTTTGCCAGCCACCCCGAGTGAATCTCAACAGCAGATATATATTCTAGACTTTGAAGATACAGCCTTACATATGAGACATTGTCTTTTGGATGACAATAACTCAGTCCTTAAAGGCGTTGTCTTCGAGAGGGTGTCTTCATTATGCCTTTAACAGGCCACACCACAATCCTATGAGACTGGCTGTTTCTGGCTGATGGAGATCCTGAGAAGACCATGGCTTCTGTTGTCTTTGGCCTTCTGTCATAGCCTTAGCCTTAAAATAGGTTTCTTGGTCAGAGATAATATTATTGGGAGGTCATTTTAGGGGTTTCTACTAAGCTCTTTCTACCATAATGCCCTATTTCACAGGTCAGGGTATATCTGTTCCATTATAAAACATGGGGAACAGGGACCTACAAGCTGAATCCAAAAACTCATTGGATCATCTATCAGATAAACTTGGGGAAAATCTTCACTTATCAACTGGTGACCATAAGCCCCTGTTTCTAGACAGAAAACAATGATGATATCATTCACACCCCATATCTAGCTGTTCTGGAAAAGTATGGTTATTCCCTTTCCCTGAGTGCATAGGTACTGTGAAAAATGGCAGCCAGTCCCTTTGGGGAAGAATCAGGATAATATTTATAGTATGTATGCATAGTAGCATTATAGAGTTCTTTCTCAAGAGGGACCTGGCCTTCTCACCAAAGTGGCCTCTTAAGAACTGACTTAGATGTGAGAAGCACATGAGCAAACTATGCTTTTCTATCATGGTGGCCAATGTAACTATTATACTGACCAGATCTCAGTTCCTTTTTTATTACATGAATCCAAATATTGTCTAGAAGCCTGAAGTGTGACACCATCCATTCTCTTATCAGCACTCTCAACGTTGGAGTCTCCCTGTTACTACCCAATCTACTCTCTTAACTCTGATTTGCATTTGCCTTCTCTATTCTTGTGTCTCAGATGCTGAAAGATGCTAGAGGAAATCAAAGTTGAGAGGACTCACATCAAACTCATGGTATGTAGTGTGATTTTCAACCTCAGTATTGTTCTTAATTAGCTCTTCTATTTCCTCGCATCACCGTTTCCAAACATTTGTCATCTTCCTCTAAACACCCACTTACCACCGTTGCTCTTTTTCTCAGCAAACTCTCCTCCAATAGAAGAAAATGTGTCTGTCAAGGCCAGTGTACCCCTTCCATAGATGATGGAGTCTAGTATAGGACCTGGCTTTAGAAGATAGCATATAAATATTTGTTGACTAAATAATGGAAGATTTATCCACATGCAGACTTCTTTAAAATTAAGGCCATAATATTTACATTCCAGTTAAGAGGACACTTTAATGACCACCAAAATCTTACCTCATAGGTTTAAATGTTTCCATAAGATGCCATTACAATATATGTAATTTTTAGTGTTTTTAACGTACTCTGAGAATCACTCTCCCCACTCAATTTTAGGGAAAAAGATGATTTTGTTTCATTGGGTTTTGATATTGGTATTTGGTGTACTTCATGTGATTTGAGGATATATAGATTAAATTATAAAAAATATTGTATTGGAATTTTGAAGAGATAATTTGCTTTGGCATATGATAATAGTGAAAAATAAAGTTACATCTATTAAAGGCTTAATTGACATATTCTAGCTAGATTTGATTTTGCACTCTGTCACAGAATAGCATGTAGAAAAGTTTAAAAACAAATATAGTAATCATCTTTTATAGATGTAGCCACATGTTTTTGGCAGATCTCATGTTGGCTGTAAAAAAAAAAGCATAATAGTATGGTAGCAAGGCAAGTTGAAAGTTTTCCTCAGAGAATATTGATGACTCATCTTTTTTATTGCTATATTTAAGATAATGACCATTTGTTTTGAAAAATGTGATTTTTCTCTCTTGCTGTGTTTAATTAAATGCGAAAATTCTAGAGTGGCGCAACTGCAACCTTTAAGATTGCAAATTTAAACTCATAAAAGTCAGATAATGGAAAAGTGAAGGTTGTGATAGCAATGTTAACTCATCCATTGCATATAGGTTGCATTTTGCATGACTAATTAGGCAATTTAAGCAAGGGCATGCCAGTGAGGTATCTTTCCTCTCTCCCAACCCCCCAATCTGTGACTATTTTAAACTAGCCTTTCTATATGCATCATTTAGTAAGAGCCAAAAATACTTTTAGCATAATTTAATGTTAGTATTTCTCTCTGAGAATTTGTTTTAGCCTTGAAAATAACCGCATGTGTCCTGGATCGGCACTACAGTGGCTAGTTTCCTTGTAGTCCATTTTCTGTGAAACATGTTTTAACCTTGAATACATGGAAGAGGAAAATAAAATGACAGAGAAATTTCTATATTAACCTTATTGGAATATTTTCTAAGACCACTATTTAATGATCGTTTGGGGGACTTCATTGGTAAACTCCCTGAGATGGAGAATCCAAGACAAGTCATGGTGCAATAAAAAGAGGGAGGGGTTTGGAGCTAGACAACTCAGGTTTGGATCTTGATTCTGCCATTTAGTAGATATGTGATTTGAATTAATTTACTTAATTTTTCTGATTTTTGTTGCTGTGATTGTACAGTGAAATATAAACTCTACCTTGTGAGGATAAAAGCCACTAAATGATAGTGAATTATTGTTTTATTATTTCATTATTATTTTCATAGAGAATACAGTTATAACAATATTCCAACAACATTTGAAATACTTCTCTCCTGTCACCCAAGTACTGTTTAGTGCCAAATTGATCTGACACATTTCCTGATGTGACAGACCGCTGCATACAGTTTGTAGATTTTTTTGCCACACAATTCCCTTCCCATTTCTCCTCTGGCCCTCCTCTGATCCATTTTCCGTGCTGCTGACATAGTGATCTTCCTGAAGCACTTGTGTGATCAGTTCACTTCCTTATTTAACATTTTTGAAAGGATCCTATTGCCTTCAGGATAAAGTTCCACATCCATCCTATGCTTTTGTCTGGATTCTCCGCATTAGTCTATATGTCTTTGCTTCTGTGTATGTGCTGTTCCTTTGCTTGGTGTGCCCTTATCCATCTTATCCACATGCTACACATTCTTATTTATTCCTAATGACTTACTGTAAGTGTGAACTCTTGCCAAGAGCTTTTTTGATCACCGCAGCCAGAATTAGGTACTCTTTCTGAGGCTGGGAGAAGTTTGGTTTCCTGTGCAGCTTTTTATTAATAGTGTTGTGCTTGTCTATCTACGTGTGTGAGTAGACATCCTGGAGGCTAGAGTCAGCATCTTACTCATCTCAGTATTTCCAGGTCTGGCAAACTAATCTGTTAAACAGTCAATGTTCACTAATTGTACAACAGAAATGCAGAGGTCTGTGTAATCAGCACCATTTGGGGATCTTCTGTCTCTTGGAATTGGCTCCTAGAAATCAATGGGAAGCATGCTGAGCTCATCTCAAAACCCCTCCCAAACAAAACCCTCCTACTAATGTGTAATATTTTTGGAGGGGACAAGTAGTAAAAGTGTGAAATTATTTTTACTGTAATATAACTCATTAAATTATAAATTATAACAATATATTTACTATGTTGCCTGTAGATAACCATAACCCCAAAAGGAATGACTTCTTACAGGTCCTCTCTTAAAGAGGATGAACTAAGTCATGTCAACAATTGTTTTATGACAATATTATGTGCAGAGCTGTGAGTTGTTCTTTAGTTTTTAAAGTCCACATCTCTAAATGTGTCGTAGCAGTTATGATCTCTGTGTCTAGCTGAAGAGCAGAGCCAGCTACATGTATGAGCCATGTTGGGTCCATTGATGTTAAGACATTTCCTATTTTGATACGGATTCCTTACCTTTAGGTTACAATGTAAATGCAATTAAAGGGCAAGATTTCTTATTTTAGGCCAAATGGTGGGTCAGAGAGGCTACTTATTCAGTTCTTTAGGGAGAGGGTAGGTGGAAGTCAGAGCTGGCAGAAATCAGTCAAACCACTGTCAACTTTGAACAACAAATTTATAAGTACTAATTTCAATTAGACATTTTAATATTAACTAGTCCACAGTTATTCCTGATTCATTCAGGTGAGGACTATTCACATAAGGAACTGTTCATTAACAGACTAAGTCCTTATTGCTGTAATTAGAAAGATGAATTAAGCACAGAACCATGCTCTAAGAAGGACGGTAGGTGGGGGATGAGCGTGGTTGATTTAGAATGACAGTTTCCTGTATCCATGCAAGTGGAAAAGCTTTCGTTCAGAATAATACCTGTGCCTATTAAATATTTGTGGATTTAAGGATTTGTCTCCCAATAAATACCAAATTAATCCATTTGTACCATCAGAGCCTCTCTTATTAAAAGGAGTGGGGTGAATGGTGTCTTATAAAGATAAATGTGAGCTTCCTATATAGCAGATGGAAGTTAGTTCAAGACGAGCTGTTTTAATTTTTAAGAAAATACACTATTACGTTTTAGATGGAATTTATAGCGAAAGAAGAGCCGATGGGATCCTAAAACACAGCATGTCTATTTTATCCAGAATAAGGAGGAGCTTTGTTATTTTCTAATGATTTCTATAGCAAATATAAAACAATTTGAGTAATTCAACTTTATGGATGTCTAATAATTAGATTAAAATCTGAATTTACAAGACTTTGTGATAAGGTCATGTTTTTGTGTTTAAAAAAAGTATTATTTCTTTGGAAAGTTGCGTGTTGAGAACACAAGCCCTCAGTAGGGTGTGTGGTGGGAATGCCTGGAAGTTTTATGCTAAATTACAGCACAAGCTGGCTGTGGGTGATAGAATAAGAGTTGGTTATGCCAAACACTGCATGTTCTCACTCATAAGTGGGAGCTGAACAATGAGAACACATGGACACAGGGAGGGGAACATGACAGACCGGGGTCTGTTGGGGGCTGGGGGAGCTAGGGGAGGGGATAACATTAGAAGAAATACCTAATGTAGATGACGGGTTGATGGGTGCAGAAAACCACCATGGCACATGTATACCTATGTAACAAACCTGCACGTTCTGTACAGGTATCCCAGAACTTTAGGGGTAATAATAAAAAAAGTAAAAAGAGTTGGTTATGGAACTGTGAAGATCTAAGAATCACTAGAGATTGATTAATGTCACACTGCAAGCAAAATTTAGAATCCTTAATGCATTCTGTGCGATTTTATGCTCAACTTGCTGAAGTACAATCAATTCACTTTCTGAATTGAGTAAAGTCATAAACTGTCTTCCTATAGCTCTATCTGAAAATCTTTTCACCCAAGATCTCCAATTCACTAATTCAGAAACACTGACAACATGTAAAGGTGGGTTTTAGGCAATGAGAGACATATTACTCATTGTTAAATATTTCCAATAGTACTGGGAGTATATATACATATTTCAAAATTCACTGATAAATAAAATCTCCTGTTTAGTTTTATCATCCCATTTTTCTCTTATCCCACAGTTAAGACTCTCTTGAATTTCATGTTTACTCTACCCATAGGTGATTTTGTTCTATTGTTGCATATGTATTTAACTATAAATGAAGCAAGTATTATTTTGCAGTGTTTTAAGCTTTATAACTGATATCACACTTTCTGTAGATTCCTCCCTTCTACCCCCAACAATATATTTCTGAGATTGTGTTATTAGATTATGTTGAACTTGTTTATTTTTCTGTTGCAGGACATTTAAATCATTTTCATTTTTTTTTACTGTTAAAATTGTGCTGTTTATCTGTGCATTCATTTATTCAACAAATATTTATTGAATATGAAATGTGCTATACACTGCAGTAGATATTGGAGATACAGCAGTAAGAAACAGACAAAAATATCCCCTTATGGAGGTTACATTCCAGTAGGAGGGGAGACAATAGAAAATAAAATAGAAATAATTAAAGGGTATATTAGGTAGTGATATGTATTACAGAGAAAACTAAAGCATGAAAGAAGGCTAGAGCATGCTAGAGAGAGGGAAGTGTTATAATTTTTTAAGAGGTTGATTGGATATATGTACCTAGAGGAGGCGAGAGAAGTTGTATGGCTCTCTGGGGGAAAAGCATTTAAGGTAAAGAGAATGGCATGCATGAAATTCATAAGGTGAGTGCACTATTGGTAGGGTCAAAGAGTATCAGGAGAGCCACTGTGGTTGGAGAGGAGCAAATGAAAAGCAAATGATAACGGAAGAGGTCAGAGAAGGGATAGGAGCCCTGTCGTATTTATTGTAGTGTAACATCACAAATGACAGTATTATGAGCATTTAAGAAAACAATTACAGTTGCAATTGAAACTCACTTTTTAGGCAATTGTCATGATGTGTTTTTTTTGTTTTTGTTTTTTCCTCTGAGTGAGATGAAATGTTACTGTGGTGTTTTGAGCAAAGGAGTAACAAAATCATCCTGTCTTTGAACAAGATTACTCTGGCTGCTGATTTAAGAATAGACCAGACAAAGACTGAAGAAAGAATATAAATTATGAGGTTATTCAATAGTGTAGGTGGGAGTGATAAGGGCTTAGATCCAGATGGTACAATAGAGGAGTGAGTAGTGGCCACATTTCAGCTATGTATTGAAAATGTGCTAATAAGATTTTCTGAGGAATTTGATGTGGACTGTGACAGAAAGAGGAGACTAGCATTTTGTCTTGAGCAAATGGAAAAAATGAAATGGAGAAGTAGAGAAGATGCTGGGAAGATCAGATTGTTGGGAGATTGAGCGTTTGGTTTGTACATGTTAAATTTCAGATGCCTTTAGTTAGCCATATAGAGACGTCAAGTAGACAGTTGTATATGGAACTCTGAAGCTCAAATGAAAAATGCATTTGAGAGTGATAGTATATCTATGGTATTTAAAATCATGAATCTGGATCAGTGGAAATAGAAAGGAAAGGGAAAAAGGCAATGACTGAGCGCTGAAACACTCCAACATTAAAAGAACAAAGAAATAGAGAGGGATCAACATAAAAGAGCAGAAAGAAATACCTTTGTTAGCAAGGAGGAAAACCATGGGAATATATTGTTTGGAAGCTACATAAAGACAAGGTTTTAAAGAGGAGAGAATGATCATCAAACTCTGTTAAATGAGGGTAGAGAATTGACCATTCAACTGAACAATTTGGATATCATTGGGGGCTTTTATAAGAGTGGTTTTGGTGGAGTGGATTCAAGGTAGTTTGCTTCAACATATTAGATAAATGGTACAATAATAGAAGAGAAATTGGAGTCATCAATAATAAATAACTCTTTTGAGGAATTTTTCCATAAAAGGGAATAGAAAAAATAGATTCAAGATGTTTAAAATATTTTTAAGATGGGAAAAATAAGAGCTGATTTATTTGATGGGAAAGACCTAGTTGAGAGGGAGAACCTGACATTGTAGCAGAAAATGGGAGAAATGTCTGGAGTTTAAAGCATGCTAATAATCAAGTCTTTTTTTTTTTTTTAAATAATTTCACCTTTTAAATTTAAGAGGTATACGTGCAGATTTGGTATATGGGCATGTTGTGTGACACTGAGATTTGAGGTATAAATGATCCTATCACTCAGTAGTCAGCATAGTACTCAATAGGTAGTTTTTCAGCCCTTGCCCTTCTCCTGCCCTCTCACCCAAGTAGTCCCCAATGTCTATTTTTACTAATTTTGTGTACCTAATAATGAGCTCCTACTTATAAGAGAGAACATATGGCATTTGGTTTTCTGTTCCTGTGTTAATTTGCTTAGGATGATGGCCTCCAGCTGTATCCATGTTGCTGCAAAGAACAGGATTTCATTCTTTTTTATGGATATGTAGTATTCCATGGCCTATGTATACCACATTTTCTTTATACAATCCACCACTGATGGGCACATAGGTTGATTTCATGTCTTTACTATTGTGAATAGTGCTGCAATGAACATATGAATGCATATGGGCTTTTTGTAAAATGATTTATATGCCCTTGGGTGTATATCCAGTCATGGGATTGCTGGGTTGAATGGTAGTTCTGTTTTTATTTGAGAAATCTCCAAACTGCTTTCCACAGTGGCTGAATTACTTTACATTTCCATGCACATTGTAATAGCATTTCCTTTCTCTGTAGCACTAGCATTTGTTATTGTTTTGTTTTTTTAATAATAGCAATTCTGACTAATGAAAAATAGTATCTCATTGTGGTTTTGATTTGCATTTCTCTGATGTTTAGTGATGTGAGCATTTTTTCATATGTTTGTGTGCATTCTTTTGAGAAGTGTCTGTTTATGTCCTTTGCCTGCTTTTTAACGTTTTTTTTTTTTTTTTTTTTTTTTTTTTTTGAGACAGAGTCCCACTCTGTCACCCAGTCTGGAGTGCAGTGGCCTGGTTTTGGCTCACTGCAACGTACACCTCCCGGGTTTAAGTGATTCTCCTGCCTCAGCCTCCCGAGTAGCTGGGACTACAGGTGTGCACCACCATGCCTGGCTAATTTTTTGTGTATTTAGTAGAGACAAGTTTCACTGTGTTAACCATGATGGTCTTGATCTCCTGACCTCATGATCCGCCCACCTCGGCCTTCCAAAGTGCTGTGATTAAAGGCATGAGCCACCACACCTGGCCCATTTCTAGCTTGTCCAGTTGTTTAAGTTCATTATGGAGTCTGGATTTTAGACTTCTGTCAGACACATAGTTTGAAAGTATTTTGTCTTATTCTGTGGGTTGTCTGTTTACTCTGTTGACCGTGTCTTCTGTTGTGTAGCAGCTCTTTAGTTTAATTAGGTCCCATTTGTTCAAATTTTGTTTTTCTTGCAGTTTCTTTTGAGGATGTAGTCATAAATTATTTCCCTAGACCAATATTCAGAATGGTGTTTCTCAGGTTTTCTTCCAGAAGTTTTATAATTTGAGGTCTTATATTTAAATCTTTAATCCATCTTGAATTAATTCTTGTACATGGAAAAAGTAGGGGTCCAGTTTCATTCTTCTGCCTATAGTTATTCCAGCACCATTTACTAACTAGGAAGTCCTTTCACCATTTCTTATTTTTTGTCAACTTTATCAAAGACCAGCTGGGTGTAGATGTGTGGCTTTATTTCTGAGTTCTGTTTTCTGGTCCATTGGTCTGTGTGTCTATTTCTGTGTCAGTATGATGCTGTTTTGGTTATTGTAGTGCTATCGTATAGTTTGAAGTCAGGTAATGTCATGATTCTGGCTTTGTTCTTTTTGCGCAGTATTGCTTGGCTATTCAGGCTCTTTTTTTGTTTCATATAAACCTTAGAATAGTTTTTTTCTACTTGTGTGAAAAATCATGTTGGTAGTTTGATAGGAATAGCATTGAATCTGTAGATACACACACCTAATATTAGAGCACCCAAATTCATAAAACAAGTCCTTCTACATATACAAAACGACAGCCACTTCAACACCCTACTGACAACATTGGATTACTAAGGCAGAACACTAACAAAGAAATTCTGGGCTTCAATTAGACATTTGACCAAGGAATCTAATATGCAATTATAGACTGCTCTACCCATCAACCACAGAATATATATTTTTCTTATCTGCACATGGAATATACTCTAACATCAACCACATGCTCTGCCATAAAGTATATCTTAATAGGTTCTAGAAATCAAAATAATACACCTATACTCTTGGACCACAGTGGAATAAAAATAGAAGTTAAAACCAAGAAGATCTCTTAAAACTACACAACTATGTGAAAATAAAACAACTTGCACCTGAATGACCTTTGGGTAAACAACAAAAATAAGACAGAAATTTTAAAAAAAATCTTTGAAATAAATGAAAACAGGAGAGAGATCCAAGATGGCCGATTAGCAGCAGCTCAGGATTGTAGCTCCCACTGAAAGTGCAGAGAGTGAGTGGACGCCACATTTTCAGACGAATTTTCATAGCCCACGGACCAAGAGATTCTTGGCGGAGGAGCCCCACGGGTCGCCAGCGCGACCCTTTTGGAGGGCGCGGCCATTTTGCAGGTGCCCCGATGCGGCGGTTCTCAGTCTGGAGTATACGGGACTGAGTGCCCTTTGGTTGGCGTTGGAGCTCCGGGAAAGCAGAGTCTCCCATTCAGCTGATTAAAAAGCGGACTGAAGTGGGGAACCAGACCGGGAGATTCCCGGGCAGAAAAGCGCCACGAATCTTAATGCCACTGTTTCAGCTGGCATAGTGGGTCGCCGCAGGGGAAGGCTGGTACCCCCCTCCACAAAAAAAATAAAATAAAAACAGCAGTTGGAACTGCTGAAGATTGAGAGTTTCACAGCAAGTACAGCTGAACCCGGGAAGGTCCAGCTCTGTGGGGGATGGGCATCCGCCAAAGGAAAATTAAGAAATCAAAAAAACTTTATCACCAACAAGCTGGACATCCACTCAGAAACCTAATCTGAAAATCAGCAATTACACAGAAGACAGGTGGATAAATCCACAAAGATGGGAAGAAACCAGCGCAGAAAGGCTGAAAACACCCGAAATCAGAATGCCTCTCCTCCTACAGAGGATTGCAGTGCCTCATCACCAATTGAACAAGGCCTGATAGAAAATGAATGTGAGGAATCAACAGAATCAGGCTTCAGAAGGTGGATAATGAGAAACTTCTGTGAGCTAAAAGAACGTGTTCTAGCCCAATGCAAGGAAACTAAGAACTTTGAAAAAAGGTTTCACGAAATGTTCATGAGAATGGACAATTTAAAGGGGAATATAAGTGAATTAATGGAGCTGAAAAACACAATACGAGAACTTCGAGAAGTATGCACAAGTTTTAACAGTCAAATTGATCAAGCAGAAGAAAGGATTTCAGAGGTTGAAGACCAACTTAACGAAATAAAATGAGAAGACAAGATTAGAGAAAAAAGGGTAAAAAGGAATGAGCAAAGTCTCCAAGAAATATGGGACTATGTGAAAAGACCTAATCTACGTTTGATAGGTGTACCTGAATGTGACGAAGAGAATGAATCCAAGCTGGAAAATATTTTTCAGGATATTATCCAGGAAAACTTTCCTAACCTAGCAAGGCAAGACAATACCCAACTCCAGGTAATACAGAGAACACCACAAAGATATTCCTCAAAAAGAGCAACCCCAAGGCACATAATCATTAGATTCATCACGGTTGAAACGAAGGAGAAAATATTACGGGCGGCCAGAGAGAAAGGTCAGGTTACCCACAAGGGGAAGCCTATCAGACTCACAGCTGATCTCTCAGCAGAAACCCTACAGGCCAGAAGAGAGTGGGGGCCAATATTCAATATCCTTAAAGAAAAGAACTTTCAACCCAGAATTTCATATCCAGCCAAACTAAGTTTCATAAGTGAAGGAAAAATAAAATTTTTTGCAAACAAGCAAGTACTCAGAGATTTCATTACCACCAGGCCTGCTTTACAAGAGCTTCTGAAGGAGGCACTATGTATAGAGGGGAACAACCAGTATCAGCCACTTCAAAGGACCCATCAGTAAGCTGCATCCAGATCCATCTTACATGCAAGGATATACAGAGACTCAAAACAAAGGGATGGAGGAAGATTTGCCAACCAAATGGAGAGCAAAAAAAAAAAAAGCCGTAGTTGCAATTCTCATCTCTGATAAAATAGACTTTAAAGTAATAGAAACCGAAAGAGATAAGAAGGACATTGTATAATGGTAGAGGGATCAATGTAACGGGAGGAGCTAATGACCCTAAGTCTATGCGCACCCAATATAGGAGCACCCAGATACATAGGGCAACTTCTTGGTGACTTACAAAGAGACTTGGACTCCCACACAATAATAGTGGGAGACTTTAACATTACATTGTCAATATTGGACAAATTAATGAGACAGAAGGTTAAGAAGGATACCCGGGACTTGAACTTAAACCTCAAACAAGTAAACTTAATAAACATTTACAGAACTCTCTACTCCAAATCCACAAAATATACATTTTTTTTTCAGTAACACATGACATTTATTCTAAAAGTGACCACATGGTTGGGAGTAAATCACTCCCTAGCAATTGCATAGCATTTCATAGGTTTAAATGAAATATTGGTTGGCTGTTTGTTTGTTATTTTCCTCCCTTATTCCTCTCCTGTCTCCATTGTATAACACAATTATTAGTATAAAAAAAAGCTTTTAATATCCATTTGTAGACTGTATTCTAGCCTGGGCAATAGAGCAAGATTCCCGTTCTCTCTCCCCTTTTTTTTTCTTCTTCTTTTTCTCTTTATTTCATTCTTTTTTTTCTTCCTTCTTTCTCTTTTTCTCTTTTTTCTAAAAAAAAAAAAAATGAAAACAAAAACACAACATACCAAAATCTCAGGATATAACAAAAGCAGTGTTAAAAGGAAAGTTTATGACTCTAAATGCCTACATCAGGAAGTTAGAAAGATCTCAAATTACCAATGTAGTATTTCATTTAGAGGACCTAGAAAAACAAGAATAAACTAACCCCAAAGCTAGCAGAAGAAAGGAAATAGAACAGAACTGGACAAAAATTGAAGCCCGAAAACCCATACAAAGCATCAGTGAAACCAAAATTTGGTTCTTTGAAAGGATAAGCATGATTGATAGATGTAGCCAAACAAAAAACAGAGAGAAAAAGAGAGAATATCGAAATAATCACAATCAGAAATTACAAAGGTGATATTGCAACTGATTCCACAGAAATAAAAAATATTCTCAGAGCCTGCTAGGAACACCTCTATGTACACAAACTATAAAATCTAGAAGAAATGGATAATTTCTTAAGGACACATAACTTTCCATGATTCAATCAGGAAGAAATTGATACCCTGAATAGACCAATATAAGATTCTTAAAATTGAATCACTCATCAAAAACCTACCAGTGGAAAAAACCCTGGACCTAATGGATTTACAGAAGAATGCTAACACATATACAGAGAAGAGATGGTACCAATTCTACTGAAACGATTCCAAAAAAATGAGGAAGGACTCCTTTCTGACTCTTTCTACAAAACCAGCATCACCCTGATACCCAAACCTGTCAGAGACACAATGAAACATGAATACTACAGGCCAATACCCCTGATGAACATAAACACAAAAATCTTCAAGCAAATACTAGTAAACTGAATCCAGCAGCATATCAAAAAGTTAATTCACCATGATCAAGTGGGCTTTGTCCCTGGGATGCAAGTTTGGCTCAACATACAGAAATTAATGAATGTGATTCTCCACATAAATGTTTAACAATAAAATCAATGTGATCAACTTAATAGATTCAGAGAGAGCTTTTGATAAAATCCAACATTCCTTTATAATAAAAACTCTAAACACACTAGACATTGAAGGAACATACCTCAAAATAGTAAGAGCCATCTATGATGAACCCACAGTCAGCATCATACTGAATGGGCAAAAGCTGGAAGCATTCCCTTTGAGAACTGAAACAAGACAACTCCTATACAACTCCTATACAACATTGTAGTAGGATGCCAGTCAGAGCAATCAGGGAAGAGAAAGACATAAAAGGCATCCAAATAGGAAAATAAGTCAAACCATCTTTCTTCAGTGATGAAATGATTCCATACCTAGAAAACCCTAAAGATTCTGCTAAAACTCTCCTAGACCTGGTAAATGACTTCAATTAGGTTTCAGTATATGGATAAAGAAAATGTGGTGCATATATCTATAAAATACTACCTAGCTATTAAAAATGAGATCATGGGCTTTGCAGCAACATGGATGAAGTTGGAGGTCATTACTTCAAGTGAATTAACATAGGAACAGAAAACCAAATACTGCACATTCTCACTTACAAGCAGGAGCTAAACACTGACTTCACATGGACACAAGGAAGGGAACAATAGACACTGGGGACTATTTGAGGGTGGAGCTTGGGAGGAGGGTGATGGTTGAGAAACTACCTAGTGGGTATTATATTGATTACCTGGGTGATAAAATTATCTGTACACCAAACACCCACAACACACAAATTACTATGTAACAAACCTGTACATGTATCACTTGCATCTACAATAAAAGTTGGAAAACAGTTTCAGTATACAAAATCAGTGTACAAAATCAATAGCATTTTAATACACCAATATTGTTCAAACTGAGAGGCAAATCAAGAACAAAATCCCATTTACAATAGAAAAATGGATATTTTTATGATTTTGAATTGTAAAGAGATATTTATGAAGTTTAAAAGTTTTCTGATGATTTGTCATTTTTTGTTGTTTATTTTAAGAAATTCTTTCCTATCTCGAAGCCAGAAGGATATTTTCTTATATAGCCTTCAAAAGACATTAAGGATTTTCTTTCCCCCTATATTAAGGCCTTTAATTCTTATGAAAATTATTTTTGTAATTTATTACAAACTAGTTTTATCTTACTGGTTTTGGAACATAGTTGTATGTGATTTTCCATAAGGGGAACCAGTTTCCCCAGCACTGTTCATGTCTCTACTCGCTTGGATTTTCTCCTCTGCTGTGTATCTAGTGTTCACATAAATGGGAGTCTGTTTCTGAAGTTTCTCTTCTGTATTGTCCGTGTGTCTATCCTTGCAACAATATTACTCTGCATTTTTCCTCTTAGCTTCTAATAAGTCTTAGGCTGTAGGGCAATGATAGTCTTTTGAAAATATACATAAATTTGGAATGAATAGACATGTTAATAGTATTGAGTCCTCCAATTTGTGTAGCTAGTATATCTTCTCATTTGCATCTTTTGTTCCCTTAAATATTGCTTTATATCGTCTTATAAATATCTTCTACATCTTTTGTTAAAGTCATTTTTAGATACTTTATATATTTTGCTGCTATAGCGAACAGGATGTATTTTTCTATTATATTTTCTGTTTTATTATTACTGGCATATGAGAATGCTAATGGTTTTGATGAGTTGATCTTGTATCCAAAAACTCTGCTAAAGTATATGAACACTTCTAATATGACGTCCATAGTTTCTCTTGAATTTTCTATGTAGATAATAATATTGTCTTCAGATAGAGTTAGTTTATGACTTTCTAATTATAGTTTCCTATTTTTATTGATAAGAAATGATAAAGAATACCCTTGTATTGATACTGTTTTAATAAGAATGTTTCTAGAATGTTATTTATTAGGCACAATGTTTGCTATATATTTATTAAGTGTCCTGTATCAAGTTCCTGAAGTTTCCTTCAATTCCTTGTTTGTTAAGAATATTTTCAGAAATAATATATGAATATTAGTAAGTGGACTTCTGCATCCAGTGAGATGCTACTATTTTCTCTGATAATCTATTAATATTGTGTGTTAGGTTACTAGCTTTGATGATGCTGACTCACCTTTGAATTCCTGAATAAACTCCATTTTTTGTGATGCAGCTAAAATAATAATCTGCTAAACTTGGTTTGCTAATGTATTTAGAATTATTTCTATGATCATAATAAATAAAATTGGTCTAAACATATTTTTTGCTTGTACTTCCCTACTCTGATTTGGTTAATCTACGCTACTCACATAAAGCATACCGAGTTAGCCTTTCTTCTTTATCTGCTATCTGAAACAACGTGCATAATAAAAAAGTTACCTTTGGGAGGCCAAGGCAGGTGGATCACCTGAGCTCAGGAGTTTAGACCAGCCTGGCCAACATGGGGAAACCCTGTCTCTACTAAAAATACTACAAAAATTAGCCAGGCATGGTGGTGGGCACTTGTAATCCCAGCCTTAGGGATGCTGAGGCAGGGGAATCTCTTGAACCAGGCAGGTGGAGGTTGCAGTGAGACCAGTGAGCCGAGATCGCACCACTGACTCCAGCCTGGGCAAAACCCCATCTTGAAAAAAATAAGCAAAATTCCATCTTGAAAAAATAAATAATAATATTTATTTCTTTTAGATTTGAGACACTTGTAAAACCACCTGTTTTACTGTCCGGTCTTTCCACTGACTTTATGTATAGTCATCCATATCTTTATGTTTTCTAATTTCTCTTGAGTAAACTTACTAGAAAAAGATCTGGTTTATATACATTTTCAAATTTACTGGCATAAATTTGTTCATAGATTTCACTTGTGATTTTCAAATCCAAACTGTATTTCTGATTATGTCCCCTTTTTTATTGCCATATTTTTACTTGAGCCTTTTCTTTCTCTTTCTCTTTTTTTTTCCCCCCTCCCTTTCTTCTTGCTCTCTCTCATTTTCTTTTGTAGGCCCAGCTTCCACGAAAGCAGCAGTTTTTGGTGCAGAGGTCAGACTTCTCTCTTTTTTTAAACCCATTTTTGTTAGAATCTCCTTCCAAAGAATCAGCTTTTGATTTGTTGGTCTCTGTTGTTGTGTTTTCTATTTCATTAATTTCTGTTATTCTCCATTATTCCTTTTTCTTAGTTTCTTATCTTAGCTTTTAGTCTGTTATTTCTTATATAGGTCATTAGGTTTAAAATAACTTATTTTTAGAAATCTTCCGTTTTTATATAAATGCATTTAAGGCTATAAAATTTCCTCTAGATATTCCTTTAGCCATATACCATTAGTGATATATAGCACTGTCATTATTATTCACTTCCAAATGTTTCATAATTTTATTACGATTTCCTCTTTAAATTCAGGGTACATTTCATGTATTTTAAATTTTATAAATATATGTTTTAATTTTTGCTTCCTGATGAAATTACATGTCAGAGAATAAGATATGCATGCTGATAATTGTTTCAAATTTTTTGAGTCTGCCATTGTAGTTTATTACATGGTTAATTTTTATAAATATTTTATATTTTTTGTATGTGAAAGAATGTATGTTTTCTATTTGTTCTCTGTAAAATTTCATTTCTACTAAATAAAACTTCAATTTTGTTGTCAAATCTTCTCTAGATATTTTTTTCTATTTCATTCACTGGTTTCCGATAGAAATATGTTAAAATCTCTCAATATAATTGTGAATCTTTCAGTTTCTACATACAGTTTTCCTCTCTAATAGACAGTTTCAGTAACTGGTGGCCAACCATGGTCCAAAAATAGGTAAATACAATATAATAAGATATTTTGAGAGAGATACCACATTCACATAACTTTTATTACAGCATATTGTTACAATTATTCTATTTTATTATTGTTGTTATTGATGTCTTATTGTGTCTGATTTATAAATTAAACTTTATTGTAAGTATGTACATGCAGGCAAAAACAGTATATATAGGCTTTGATACTATCTGGGGTTTCAGGTATCCACGGAGGGTCTTGGACTATAGCCTCCACAGATAATTTGACTGTATAATTCTGTCAGATTTTTCTTGGGATATATTGAGGCTAGGCTATTAGGTACATGTATGTTTATGATTATTACATATTATTAATGAAGTTTTGCTATTATTGTATTGCTTATTTGTGTTCCTATTAATGATTTCTGCATCAGATTTTAATCCATCTGGTAATACTGTTTTTACTTTTTATGGTAGTTGGCTCTCAGTCACTGATGCCTGTCTCTGAATTGGGAGCTTGTGAGCCTCTGCTTCATTTTATGCTCAGGGTTTTGCCCCACAGAGATTCAGTTTGTTTCTCACAGATATGTTTATATTGTTTTTGAGCTTTGATATTTTAAAATCATTATATTTCATTAATCACTACTATGTGTTTTCATCAGAGGAGGTGAGTAAAAATGTAAAATCTCAGTTACCCTAACTTTATGATTGCCATTTTAATTTGGAATCCAGAATGCTGTTTTTTTTTTAAATATTTAATTTTTGCAGATACATAGTAGGTGTATATAGTTATGGAGTACATGAGATATAATACAGGCATACAATGTGTAATAATCACATCATAAAAAGTGTATGTCCATCCCCCTCAAGCAGTTTTCCGTTGTGTTAAAACAATCCAATTATACTCTTTTAGTTATTTTTAAATGTACAAGTAAATTATTATTGACTATAGTCAGCCTGCTTTGCTAGCAAATACTAAGTCATATTCATTCTTTCTATTTGTTTTGTATACATTGACAATTTCTACCTGCTTCCACCTCCAGATGCCACTACCCATCCCAGTCTCTTGAACTATCCTTGTATCTTAGGGATACATCCCACTTGGTCATGATGAATGATTTTTTTTTTTTTTACATTTCAAACAGTTTTACATTTGCATGACTTCTAGAAATGTCAGATATATTTTTAAATCTTTCTTTTTTATTATACTTAAAGTTCTGGGATATGTGTGCAGAATGTGTAGGTTTGTTAACATAGGTATACAATACAAGGGATATGACGGACCTCTTCAAGGAGAACTACAAATCACTGCTCAAGGAAATAAGAGAGGACACAGATGGGAAAACATTCCATGCTCATGGATAGGAAGAACCAATGTAGTGGAAATGGTCATACTGCCCAAAGTAATTTATTGATTCAATGCTATCCCTATCAAGCTATCACTGACTTTCTTAACAGAATTTGAAAAAAACTACTTTTAATTTCATATGGAATCAAAAAATGAGCCAGTGTAGCCAAGATAATCCTAAGCAAAAAGAACAAACCTGGAGGCATCACTCTACCTGACTTCAAACTATCCTACAAGGCTGCAGTTACCAAAACAGCATGACAGCATGGTACTGGCACCAAAACAGATATATATATGTATATCAGTGGAACAGAATAGAGGCCTCAGTAATAATGCCACACATCTACAACCATCTGATCTTCAACAAACCTGACAAAAAAGCAATGGGGAAAGAATTCCCTATTTAATAAATGCTATTGGGAAAACTGGCTAGCCATATACAGGAAACTGAAACTGGACCCCTGCCTTACACCTTATATAAAAATTAACTCAAAATATATTAAGGACTTAAATGTAAGACCTAAAACCATAAAAACCCTAGAAGAAAACCTGGGCAATACCATTCAGGGCATAGGCATGGGCAAAGACTTCATGACTAAAATACCAAAAGCAATGGCAACAAAAGTCAAAATTGACAAATGGGACCTAATTAAACTAAAGAGCTTCTGCACAGTAAAAGAAAACTATCGCCATATTGAACAGGCAACCTACAGGATGAATGATCTTTTTAATGTTTTGTTGATTTGGTTTGCTAGTATTATGTTGAGGATTTTTGACCTGTAGTTCTCTTTTGTTCTCGTTCTTGTTCTCTTTCTCCTTCTCTTTCTCTTTCTCTCTTTCTTTTCTTTCTTTTCTTTTTTTCTTTTTTGGTGTGTCTTTGGTTTTGGTATCAGGATAATACTGGCCTTGTAAAATGAGTTTGGAAGTACTCCTTCCTCAATTTTTTGGAATAGTTTGAGTAGAACTGGTGTTAGTTCTCCTTTAAATGTTTGATAGAATTCAGTAGAGAAGCCATTGGGTTTGGGCTTGGTTTGGACTTTTTTCTTATGGCTTTGATCTTATTCCTTGTTATTGGTCTGTTCAGGTTTTGGATTTCTTCATGGTTAAATCTTGGTAGGTTGTACATGTCTAGGAAATTATTCATTTCCTTCAGATTTTCCAATTTATTGCCATATAGTTGCTGAGAGTTGCCTCTAATGATCCTTTAAATTTCTGTGGTATCAATTGTAATGTCTCCTTTTTCATCTCTGATTTTATTTATTTGGGTCCTCTTTTCTTTTACTCATTAATCTGGCTAAAGGTTTGTCAATTTTATTTATATTTTCCAAAAACCAACTTTTTGTTTTGTTAATCTTTTGTATTGTTTGCTACATTTCAAATTCTTGTACTTTTGCTCGGATTTTTATTTTTTTTTCTATTGCTAATTTTGGTTTCCATATGTGCTTGCTTTTCTGGTTCTTTAAGATACATCATTAGGTTATTTACTTTTATTTTTCTTTTTTCATGTAGGCACTTGTAGGTATAAACTTCCCTTTTAGTACTGTTTTTGCTGTATCTCATAGGTTTTGGAATGTTGTGTTTCCATTATCATTTGTTTCAAGAAATCTTTTAATTTTCTTTTCAATTTCCTCATTGTCCCACTGGTCATTTGAGAGCATATTGTTTAATTTCCATGTGTTTGTATAGTTTCCAAAATTTCTCTTGTTGATTTCTAGTTTTATTCCATTGTGGTCAGAGAAGATACTTGATATTATTTTAATCAGTTATTTTTGTATGTTTTAAAACTTCTTTTGTGACGTAACATAGGGTCTGTCCTTTACAATTACTCCTATGCTGAGGTAAAGAATGTGTATTCTGTAGTCACTAGATGAAATGTTGTATAGATACCTGTTAGGTCCATTTGTTCTATAGAGCAGATTAAGTTCCATATTTCTTTGTTGATTTTCTATCTGAAGATATGTCCAGTGCTGAAAGTGGGTATTGAAGTCTCCAGGTAATATTGTATTGAGATCTATCTCTCTTTAGCTGTAATAACATTTGCTTTATATGTCTGGGTGCTCCAGTGTTGGGTGCATATATTTACAGTTGTTATATCCTTTTACTGAATTGATCCCTTTATCTTTAAAGAATGATCTTTTTGTCTCTTCTTACAGTTTTTTTCTTGAAATCCATTTTGTCTTATGTAAGTATTGCTACCCCTGCTCTTTTTTTTAGTTTCCTTTGAGACTATTGGTATTTTTATAGGTGAAGTTTGTTTCTTGTAGGCAATGGATCATTGGGTCTTATTTTTTCCATTTATTCAGCCACTCTGTGTCTTTTGATTAGAAAGTTTAGTCTATTTACATTCAATATTATTATTGGTAAGTAGGGACTTAACTCCTGTCATTTTGGAGTTGTCATTTGGAGTTCTGGTTGTTTTGTGATATTCTTGTCCTCCTCCTTTTCTTCCTTCATGTCTTCCTTTTAGTGAAGGTGATTGTCTCTTGGTGGTATGCTTTCATTTCTTGCTTTTTATTTTCTGTCTATCTGTGGTATGATTTTCTATTTAAGGTTACCATGAGGCTTGTAAACAGTGTCTTATTACCCACTATTTTAAGCTGATGACAACACTGCTTAAACAAACACATGAAAACTATTTCAAACTCTATATTTTGACTTTATCCCTCACTTTTTAACTTCTTAGTGTTTCTCTTTGTGTCTTATTATACTATCTGTGTCTTGAAAAACTGTAGTTTTTGATTGGTTCATTATTTATTTTTCCTACTTAAGACAAGAAATAACCATTATTCTGGTGTTATATTATTCTGTGTTTTTCTGTGTACTTACTATTACCAGTGTGTTTGTACTTTAATGTGATTCTTTTCTTGCTCATTAATATCTTTTTCTTTCAGATTGAAGAATTCCCTTTAGCATTTATTATATGACAGGTCTAGAGTGATGAAATCCCTCAGCTTTTATTTATCTAGGAAGGGCTTTATTTGTCCTTCATGATAGAAGTATATTTATCTGAGACATACTATTCTAGAGTAAAATATTTTTCCTTCAGCACTTAAAATATGTCATACTCTACTGGTCTGTAAGATTTCCACTGAAAAGTCTGCTGCCAGACATATTGAATCTTCATTGTATGTTATTTTTTTTCTTTTCCTTTGCTTATTTCAGGATTCTTTATTTACTTTTGACATTTGGGAGTTTGATTATTAAATAACTTGAGGTAGTCTTTGAGTTAAACCTGCTTGGGGTTCTATAAGCTGCTTCTACTTAAATGTTGATATATTTCTCTAGGTTTGGGAAGTTCTCTGATACTGTCTCTTTAAATAAACTTTCTACCTTTATCTCTTTCTCTATCTTCTCTTTTAGGCCTATAACTCTTAGATTTGCCCCTTTGAGGCTATTTTCTAGATTTTATATATATGCTCCATTTTATTTTATTATTTGTCTCTTTTGTTCTCTCTGTGTATTTTCAAATAGCCTATCTTCAAGCTCATTGATTCTTTCTTCTGCTTGATCAATTCTGCTATTAAGAGACTCCAGTGCTTTCTTCAGTGTGTCAATTGTATTTTTCAACACTAGGATTTCTGCTTCATTCTTTTTAATTATTTCAATCTCTTTGTTAAATTTATCTGAAAAAATTCTGCATTCCTTCTTTGTGTTACAATGAATTTCCTTAAGTTTCCTCAAAACAGTTATTTTGAATTCTCTGTCTGAAAGCTCACATGTTTCTCTTTCTCCAGGATTGTTCTGTGGTGCCTTATTCAGTTAATTTGGTAAGGTCATGTTTTCCTGGATGTTATTGATACTGGTAAATGTCCATCAGTGTCTGAGCAATGAAGAATTAGGTATTTATTGCAGTCTTTGAAGTCTGAGCTTGTTTTTGCCCATCCTTCTTGAGAAGACTTTCCAAGTATTTGAAGAGACTTGGGCCCCAAGCCCAATAATACTGTGTATTTTGCAGACTTGTAGAGGTACTGCCTTGCTGGTTTTGGATAAAATCCAGAAGAATTATCTGGATTACCAGGGAGACAACTCTTGCTCTTTCCCTTTCTCCCAAACAAAGTCTCTATCTGTGCTAAGTTACCTGGTCCTGGGGGTATAGTGATGCAAGGACCTCTGTGGCCATCGCCACTGGGACCATGCTGGGTCCAAACACAAGCCAACCACAGCTCTGGATCTCACCCAGGGCCCAGTGTAACCACTAGCAGGCTACTTCCTATGTTCACTGAAGGACCTAGGGTTCTATGATAAGCAGATGATGAAGCCAGCCATGTTTGTGCCCTTCCCTTTAGGGTGGCAAGTTTCCCCAGGCCCTGGGTGGGGGGTGGGTCCAGAGATGCTGCCTGGGAGCCACAGATTGGAGTAAAAATCCTTAGAAATTTACCTGATGTTGTATTCCAGTGCAGCTAAGCTGGCACTCAAACCACAATGCAAAGTCCTTCTTCTCTTACTTCACCTTTCCATAGGGAGAGAAGCCTCCCCCTTGTGGCCACTGCCACCACCAACCCACAGCAGGCTTTTCCAGACCACCACCAATGTTCACTTAAAGCCCAAAAGCTGTTCAGTCATCTGAAGAGGTGGTGAATGCTATATGGCCTAGGACTCACTTTTCAGGGAAATGGGCTCTTTATGGCCCAGGTCACGTAATGAAATGTTTTCTAAGAGCCTAGGCCTAGACTTAGGGACCCTAAGAATCCACTTGTTGCTCTACCCACTGTGGTCGAGCTGGTACCTAAGATACAAGACAAAGTCCCCTTTACTTTTCCATCTGTGTTTCTCAAACAAAGGGGATCTTTCATCATAGCCACCACAGAGGGGAATGTGCTTGGTTATATCTGTATTTAGCATGTCTCAGAGCCCAAGGCCCACAGCATACTATCTGGGTATTGCTATTGGTTATTTAGGGCCCAAGGACTCTGTAGTCAGCAGGTGATGAATCCTGTCAGGAGTGCTTTCTTCCCGTCAAGGAAGTAGTTTCCCTTTGGGCCCAGAGTAAGTTTAGAAATGTCATCTGTAAGCTAGGGTCTGGAATAGGGTTCTTGCAACTCTACCTGATGCGTTATCCTGCTGTAGCTCAGCTGGTATCCAACATCCAAGACAAAGTCCTCTTTACTCTTAGCTCTCCTCTTCTTGCTTAAGGAAGCAGAGGGAAGGAGTCACCTTTGTTACTGTGAGCTGCACTGCCTGGGGTTGTGGGGGTGGCTCAAGCACTACCTTTGCTGCCATGGCTGGTATCTCCCTAGGTGGCTTGCCACCCTAGTTCAGCTTGGTACTAGGAGTTGCAGTCCTGTGTCCTAGATTGCCTTTCAAGTTATCCAGGACCACAGGGTATTTTAGTCTGCAGTTGTGAGGCTTGCTGAAAAACTCAGATTCTCACTATTGGGATGGCAATTTCCCTCTGGCTAGGTCTGGTTTAAATGTTCCTTGCTCAGATGTTGGCTGAGGCCAGCACAGCTTTACTCTCCACTGTGATAGGGCAACACTGAGTTCGATGTAAAGTCCCACAGTCACTGTGCTTCCCCTTTCCCCGGTGCACAGACTCCTCGCAAATTAAGGCCATTGCTAGGGAATGCTGGAGGGGTGATGCTACCGTTCAAAATTGTCTCTCCTATCCTCTTCAATTCCTCTTTCAGCAATATGAAGTTAAAACCAGGTATGGTTATTGCTTGTCTGATTTTTGGTTCTTGTGATGGTGATTTTCTGTGTGCAAATAACTGTTAAAATCTGGTGTTCCTGTTGGGGTAAAGAGCAAATGGTATGGGTCTCTATTCTGCCATCTTGCTCTGCTAGCTAGAAGGCTGCTTTTTAAGGTATGATCTGCAAATTACTTTCTTCAGAATCACCTGAGATGCTTGTTCCAAATACTCTAAACCAGATTCAAATCTTGGGATTGTAGTAATGATACTTAGGAATCTCCATTTTAAAAAAGGTTGGCAGACGATTTTTATGTGCACTATTTTGTGAACCAACAGTCTCAAACATGATGCAAACCATGTTTCTAATATTTCATATTTCACTGAACATTCAGAAAGATTGTTCTGTTTTTATGTGTTTACAATATTCTCAGATGAAGTAGATGAATGTCATAGCTGAGGAAGCTATAGGTTTGATGCGGCCCTGGAGAAACAGTTGTAAATCCCATGATAAAGTGTTGGGTGACCTTGAATACAGTATTTAACTCTCTTGAGCCTCAGTTTTTCCTGTGTTAAATAGATCTGTTATGTTGAATAAGTGAAATGATATTTATCAGTGTTGGCACCTAATACATGTTCAATAAATCATAGTTGTCGTTAGAGAAGCATGGGGCGAAAACAGTTTTGAACTTTAGAAAATATTTTAAAACTATGCCTAATGTCTTAAAATACAAATTTGTATATTTTGGAGGAAGACTGATGGAATGTATATGAACAGTTTGAATAAGGAAAGATAGCTATATAAAAGATGACCTACATTTGACTCCGGTTATATGTTATAACTCATGTTTTAATAATCCCTTGTTTAATTTTTATACCCACTTGAAATTGAATTATATTGTACAACAAAATTAAGTAAAAATTCATTTTAAGTTTCTTTAAAATTAGTAGGTGTAACAAAGTGAATTGACATTTTCAATAAGAAGTGAATTGACTGGCTGGGTGTGGTGACTCACGCCTGTAATCCCAGTGCTTGGGAGGCTGAGGTGGGTGGAACACAAGGTCAGGAGTTTGAGACCAGCCTAGCCAACATGGGGAAACCCCATCTGTACTAAAAATATAAAAAATTAACCTGGTTTGGTGGCAGGTGCCTGTAATCTCAGGTACTCGGGAGGCTGAGGCAAGAGAATTCTTTGAACCTGCGAGGCAGAGGTTGCAGTGACACGAGATCACAGCCACTGCACTCCAGCCGGGGGCAGCAGAGTGAGACTCCATCTCAAAAGAAAATAAGAAGTGAACTAACATTCTATTAATCTCAGATATTAAAAATATTTTCAGCATTGAAAACATGCATGGTTATGATTGATCACTGGTTTACCACCTCTTATTAATTCATACATGTTGAAGGAGTATTTTTAGGTATATAAAATCTTATTAATATTTGAAATATAGTTGCAAACGTGAGAAAAGATCAGGATAATCAAGACAAATGTAAAAAAAAATTTGGAAGAATTTTCTCATGTATATTTTATTGAGAATAAGGCTTATGTCAATAGAGAGTGTTTAAATCTCTGTTTCTAGTCAATCCAGTCCCTGCCTTGCCTTCCAGTTTTGCTGCATTCTTTTTTTTTTTAATTTTTTTTATTGCATTTTAGGTTTGGGGGTACATGTGAAGAACATGGAAGATTGTTGCATAGGTACACACATGGCAGTGTGATTTGCTGCCTTCCTCCCCATCACCTATATCTGGCATTTCTCTCCATGCTATCCCTCCCCAACTCCCCACCCCCCCACTATCCCTCCCCTTTTTCCCCCCGACAGACCCTAGTGTGTGATACTCCCCCTCCCTGTGTCCATGTGTTCGCATTGTTCAACACCCACCTATGAGTGAGAACATGCGGTGTTTGATTTTCTGTTCTTGTGTCGGTTTGCTGAGAATGATGGTTTCCAGGTTCATCCATGTCCCTACAAAGGACACCAACTCATCGTTTTTGATGGCTGCATAATATTCCATGGTGTATATGTGCCACATTTTCCCTGTCCAGTCTATCATCGATGGGCATTTGGGTTGGTTCCAGGTCTTTGCTATTGTAAACTGTGCTGCAATGAACATTCGTGTGCATGTGTCCTTATAGTAGAACGATTTATAGTCTTTTGGATCTTTACCCAGTAATGAGATTGCTGGATCAAATGGAATTTCTATTTCTAGGTCCTTGAGGAATCGCCACACCGTCTTCCACAATGGTTGAACTAATTTACACTCCCACCAACAGTGTAAAAGCGTTCCTATTTCTCCACATCCTCTCCAGCATCTGTTGTCTCCAGATTTTTTAATGATCGCCATTCCAACTGGCGTGAGATGGTATCTCAATGTAGTTTTGATTTGCATTTCTCTAATGACAAGTGATGATGAGCATTTTTTCATATGTTTGTTGGCTTCACGTATGTCTTCTTTGTAAAGTGTCTGTTCATATCCTTCGCCCACTTTTGAATGGGCTTGTTTGTTTTTCTCTTGTAAATGTGTTTCAGTTCTTTGTAGATTCTGGTTATCAGCCCTTTGTCAGATGGGTAGACTGCAAAATTTTTTTCCCATTCTGTTGGTTGCCGATTCACTCTAATGACTGTTTCTTTTGCTGTGCAGAAGCTGTGGAGTTTGATTAGGTCCCGTTTGTCTATTTTGGCTTTTGTTGCCACTGCTTTTGGTGTTTTGGTCATGAAGTCCTTGCCTACGCCTATGTCCTGAATGGTTTTGCCTAGATTTTCTTCTAGGGTTTTTATGGTGTTAGGTCTTATGTTTAAGTTTTTAATCCATCTGGAGTTAATTTTAGTGTAAGGTGTCAGGAAGGGGTCCACCTTCTGCTTTCTGCACATGGCTAGCCAGTTTTCCCAACACCATTTATTAAACAGGGACTCGCTTCCACATTGTTTGTTTTTGTCAGGTTTGTCAAAGATCGGGTGGTTGTAGATGTGTTGTGCTGCGTCGGAGGCCTCTGTTCTGTTCCATTGGTCTATATCTCTGTTTTGGTACCAGTACCATGCTGTTTTGATTACTGTAGCTTTGTAGTATACTTTGAAGTCCGGGAGTGTGATGCCTCCAGCTTTGTTCTTTTTTGCTTAGAATTGACTTGGCTATGCGGGCTCTCTTTTGGTTCCATATGAATTTTAAGGTGGTTTTTTCCAGTTCTTCGAAGAAGGTCATTGGTAGCTTGATAGGGATAGCGTTGAATCTGTAAATTACTTTGGGCAGTATGGCCATTTTGACAATATTGATTCTTCCTAGCCATGAACATGGAATATTTCTCCATCTGTTTGTGTCCTCTCTTATTTCATTGAGCAGTGGTTTGTCGTTCTCCTTGAAGAGGTCCTTTACGTTCCTTGTTAGTTGTATTCCTAGGTATTTTATTGTCTTTGTAGCGATTGTGAATGGCAGTTGGTTCTTGATTTGGCTGTCTTGAAGTCTGTTATTGGTGTATAGGAATGCTTGTGATTTTTGCACATTGATTTTATATCCTGAGACTTTGCTGAAGTTGCTTATCAGTTTCAGGAGATTTTGGGCTGAGACGATGGGGTCTTCTAGATATACAATCATATCGTCTGCAAATAGAGACAATTTGACTTCCTCCTTTCCTATTTGAATACCCTAAATTTCTTTTTCTTGCCTGATTGCTCTGGCTAGAACTTCCAGTACTATATTGAATAGGAGTGGTGAGAGAGGACATCCTTGTCTAGTGTCAGATTTCAAAGGGAATGCTTCTAGTTTTTGCCTATTCAGTATGATATTGGCTGTTGGTTTGTCATAAATAGCTTTTATCATTTTGAGATACATTCCATCACTACCTAGTTTATTGAGAGTTTTTAGCATAAAGGGCTGTTGAATTTTGTCAAAGGCCTTCTCTGCATCAATTGAGATTATCATGTGGTTATTGTCTTTGGTTCTGTTTATGTGGTGGATTATGTTTGTAGATTTGCATATGTTGAACTAGCCTTGCATCCCCGGGATGAAGCCTACTTGATCATGGTGGATAAGCTTTTTGATGTGCTGTTGCAATCGGTTTGCCAGTATTTTATTGAAGATTTTTGCATCTATGTTCATCATGGATATTGGCCTGAAGTTTTCTTTTCTTGCTGAGTCTCTGCCGGGTTTTGGTTATCAGGATGATGTTGGTCTCATAAAATGATTTAGGAAGGATTCCCTCTCTTTGGATTGTTTGGAATAGTTTCAGAAGGAATGGTACCAGCTCCTCTTTGTATGTCTGGTAGAATTCGGCTGTGAACCCATCTGGACCTGGGCTTTTTTTGGGTGGTAGGCTCTTAATTGCTGCCTCAACTTCAGACCTTGTTATTGGTCTATTCAGGGTTTCAACTTCTTCCTGGTTTAGGCTTGGGAGGATGCATGTGTCCAGGAATTTATCCATTTCTTCCAGGTTTACTAGTTTATGTGCATAGAGTTGTTTGTAATAATCTCTGATGATGGTTTGAATTTCTGTGGAATCTGTGGTGATATCCCCTTTATCATTTTTTATTGCATTTATTTGATTATTTTCTCTTTTCTTTTTTATTAATCTGGCTAGTGGTCTGTCTATTTTGTTGACCTTTTCAAAAAACCAGCTCCTGGATTTATTGATTTTTTGAAGAGTTTTTCGTGTCTCTATGTCCTTCAGTTCTGCTCTGATCTTAGTTATTTCTTGTCTTCTGCTAGGTTTTGAGTTTTTTTGATCTTGCTCCTCTAGCTCTTTCAATTTTGATGATAGGGTGTCAATTTTAGATCTCTCCTTGCTTCTCATGTGGGCATTTATTGCTATATACTTTCCTCTAGAGACTGCTTTAAATGTGTCCCAGAGATTCTGGTATGTTGTGTCTTCGTTCTTGTTGGTTTCAAAGAACATCTTTATTTCTGCCTTCATTTCATCGTTTATCCAGTCAACATTCAAGGGCCTGTTGTTCAGTTTCCATGAAGCTGTGCGGTTCTGCTTTAGTTTCTGAATTCTGAGTTCTAACTTGATTGCACTGTGATCTGAGAGACTGTTTGTTATGATTTCCATTCTTTTGCATTTGCTGAGGAGTGATTTACTTCCAATTATGTGGTCAATTTTAGAGTAGGTGCGATGTGGTGCTGAGAAGAATGTATATTCTGTGGATTTGGGGTGGAGAGTTCTGTAAATGTCTATTAGGCTTGCTTGATCCAGGTGTGAGTTCAAGTCCTGGATATCCTTGTTAATTTTCTATCTTGTTGATCTGTCTAACATTGACAACGGGGTGTTCAAATCTCCCACTATTATTGTGTGGGAGTCTAAGTCTCTTTGTAAGTCATTAAGAACTTGCCTTATGTATCTGGGTGCTCCTGTATTGGGTGCGTATATATTTAGGATCATTAGCTCTTCTTGTTGCATTGATCCTTTTACCATTATGTAATGTCCTTCTTTGTCTCTTTTGATCTTTGTTGGTTTAAAGTCTATTTTTATCAGAGATGAGAATTGCAACTCCTGCTTTTTTTTGCTCTCCATTTGCTTGGTAAATCTTCCTCCATCCCTTTATTTTGAGCCTTTGTGTATCTCTGCATGGGAGATGGGTTTCCTGGATACAGCACACCGACGAGTTTTGGCTTTTTATCCAGTTTGCCAGTCTATGTCTTTTAATTGGGGCATTTAGCCCATTTACATTTATGGTTAATATTGTTATGTGTGAATTTGATCCTGCCGTTTTGATGCTAGGCTGGCTGTTTTGCCCGTTAGTTGATGCAGTTTCTTCATTGTGTTGATGGTCTTTACTGTTTGGTATGTTTTTGGAGTGGCTGGTACTGGTTGTTCCTTTCTATGTTTAGTGCCTCTTTCAGGAGCTCTTGTAAAGCAGGCCTGGTGGTGATGAAATCTCTGAGTACTTGCTTGTTTGCAAAGGATTTTATTTTTCCTTCACTCATGAAGCTCAGTTTGGCTGGATATGAAATTCTGGGTTGAAAGTTCTTTTCTTTAAGGGTGTTGAATATTGGCCCCCACTCTCTTCTGGCTTGTAGGGTTTCTGCTGAGAGATCTGCTGTGAGTCTGATGGGCTTCCCTTTGTGAGTAACCCGACCTTTCTCTCTGGCTGCCCTTAGTATTTTCTCCTTCATCTCAACCCTGGTGAATCTGACGATTATGTGCCTTGGGGTTGCTCTTCTTGAGGAATATCTTTGTGGTGTTCTCTGTATTTCCTGGACTTGAATATTGGCCTGCCTTCCTATGTTGGGGAAAGTTCTCCTGGATAATATCCTGAAGAGTATTTTCCAGCTTGGATTCATTCTCTCCGTCACATTCAGGTACACCTATCAAACGTAGATTAGGTCTTTTCACATAGTCCCATATTTCTTGGAGACTTTGTTCATTCCTTTTTACCCTTTTTTCTCTACTCTTTCCTTCTCGTTTTATTTCATTGAGTTGATCTTCGACCTCTGATATCCTTTCTTCTGCTTGGTCGATTTGGCTGTTGAAACTTGTGTATGCTTCGCAAAGTTCTTGTGTTGTGTTTTTCAGCTCCATCAATTCACTTACATTCCTCTCTAAGTTGGTTATTCTCACTAGCATTTCATCAAATCTTTTTTCAAGGTTCTTAGTTTCTTTGCATTGGGTTAGAACATGTTCTTTTAGCTCACAGAAGTTTCTTATTACCCACCTTCTGAAGCCTGATTCAGTCATTTCATCACACTCATTGTCCATCCAGCCTTGTTCCCTTGCTGGTGAGGAGTTGTGATCCCTTGTAGGAGGAGAGGCGTTCTGGTTTCGTGTGTTTTCCTCCTTTTTGCACTGGTTTCTTCCCATCTTTGTGGATTTATCTATGTGTGGTCTTTGTGGTTGGTGATTTTCAGATGGAGTCTCTCAGTGGACGTCCCGTTTGTTGACGATGAATTTATTTATTTCTGTTTCTTAATTTTCCTTCTAACAGTCTGGCCCCTCTGCTGTAGGACTGCTGAGGTCCACTCCAGGCCCTGCTTGCCTGGGGGATCACCTGCAGCAGCTGCCAGTTTTGCTGCATTCTAAATGAGTGACCGTGAGCAATTCTCTTTGGTTTTCTGAGTGTCAGTTCCTTCTGTATAAAAGTGGGAAATATAATAGTACCTACATCATAGCTCTGTTATAAGGATTAAATAACTTCATTGAAAACTTTTAGGATGGTGTCTAAAGTTAGTAAGATCTTATAAATAGCAGTTATTAGCTATTATTTTCATCAACTTTCTACCTAACATGTGCTAGAACTCATCACTATTTTTAGTGACTTCTTTACTCTGTAAATGAATGTAATATTGTTAAGCACTTACGAAGTTAAACATTTTATAACTCCATGAGCAGGTACTATTATTTTACCAGTTTACAGACAGGGAAACTAAGAACAGAAGATGAAGTCAGTAGGCAGTCATAATTGCCAAAATTTGAACCCAGATTTCATGCATTGAGAGCTCGTTTCCTTTTTTTTTTTTTTACTTTTAAGTGATCTCATTAATTTTATTTAACAGCAAATTTGAAGTACATATTCATGGTAATATGAATACAACATTTTTCTGTATTTAATAATGCTTTTTTAAAAAAATTATGTATTTATAATATTTTAAGTTCTGGGATACATGTGTAGAACGTGCAGGGTTGTTACATAGATATGCATATGCCATGGTGATTCACTGCACCGATCAACCTATCATCCACATTAGGTATTTTCCCTAATGCTGTCCCTCCACTAGCCCCCTAACCCCCGACATGACCCAGTGTGTGATGTTCCCCCTCCCTGTGCCCATGTATTCTCAGTGTTCAGCTCCCACTTATGAGTGAGAACATGCATTATTTGGTTTTCTGTTCCTGTGTTAGTTTGCTGAGAATGATGGTTTTGAGCTTCATCCATATCCCTGCAAAGGACATGAACTCATCCTTATTTGTGACTGTATAGTATTCCATAGTGTATTTGAATCACATTTTCTTTATCCAGTCTATCTTTGATGGGCATTTGGGTTGGTTCCATGTCTTTGCTATTATGAACAGTGCTGCAATAAACTTATGTGTGCATGTGTCTTTATAGTAGAATGAATTATAATCCTTTGGGTATATACGAAGTAATGGGATTGCTAGGTGAAAAGGTATTTGTGGTTCTGGATCCTTGAGGAATTGCCATACTGTCTTCCACAATGGTTAAACTAATTTACATTCCATCAACAGTGTAAAAGCATTCCTATTTCTCCACATCCTCTCCAGCATCTGTTGTTACATGACTTTTTAACGATTGTCATTCTAACTGGTGTGAGATGGTATCTCATTGTAGTTTTGATTTCTCTAATGACAAGTGATGATGAGCTTTTTTTATATAAGTTTCTTGGCCACATAAATGTCTTCTTTTGTGAAGTGTCTGTTCATATACTTCACCCACTTTTTGATAGGGTTTTTTGTTTTTTTTCTTGCATTTGTTTCTTTGTATATTCTGGATATTAACCCTTTGACAGATGGATAGTTTGCAGTAATTTTCTCCCAATTTGTAGGTTGCCTGTTAACTCTGATGATATTTTCTTTTGCTGTGCAGAAGCTCTTTAATTAGATTCCATTTGTCAATTTTGACTTTTGTTGCCATTGCTATTGGTGTTTCAGTCATGAAGTCTTCGCACATGCCTATGTCTTGAATGGTATTGCCTAGGTTTTCTTCTAGGGTTTTCATGGTTTTAGGTCTTACATTTAAGTCTTTGTGTAAGGTGTAAGGAAGGAGTGCAATTTCAGTTTTCTGTATATGGCTAGCCAGTTTTCCCAATACCATTAATTAAACAGGGAATCCTTTCCCCCATTGCTTGTTTTTGTCAGGTTTGTTGAAGATCAGATGGTTGTAGATGTGTGGTGTTATTTCTGACACCTCTATTCTGTTACATTGGTATGTATATTGGTTTTATTACCAGTACCATGCTGTTTTGATTACTGTAGCCTTGTAGTATAGTTTGAAGTCAGGTAAAGTGATGCCTCCAGTTTTGTTCTTTTTGCTTAAAATTGTCTTGACCAAGACCAGGAGTTTCCATGAGGCCCACGAGCCCAGCAGGTTTCCAGCACAGATCTGCATGGCCATTCCAGCTGGCACCGTGGGTTTTCAGCACAAATCCAGGTGGCCATTTTGGCTGGTACCTGGAACTCCTGTGAGCCAGAGCCTTCCACTCCCCTGAAATAAGGGGAGCTGAAGGTAGGAAGCCAAGTGATCCAGCTCGGTGGGTCCCACCCCCCACAAAGACCAGCAAATGAAACCCTCTGGCTTGAGAGTTTTGCAGCCAGCACAGCAATTTGAGCTTGACCCAGGACAGTTGAGCTCAGTGGGGGGAAGGGCATCCACCATTGCCTAGGCAGTTCTAACCTTACCTGTGTAAATAAAAGCATAAGGAAGTTTACACAGCAGCTAAGTGGCCCCGCAGCAGCTCAGCAGTGCCTCTGCAGGCAGACTGTGACTAGACTCCCCTCCTTGCCAGGCAGCAGCATGTGAGGATCATATAACTAAAACCCCACCTTGCCAGGACAGAGCACCTGGGAAAAGGGGTGATTGTGAGTTCCACTGCAGCAGACTTAAACATCCCTGCCCATCATCCCTAAAGGGAGCAACAGAACTTTCAGCACAGCACTTGAACTCTGATAAGGGACAGACAGCCTCCTCAAGGGGCTTCCTAACCCCTGTATATCAAAAAAAAAAAAACATGTCAAACAGGAGAGCTCTGGCTGACATCTCATGGGTACCCTTCTGGGATGAAGCTACCAGAGGAAAGAACAGGCAGCAATTCTTGATGTTCTGCAGCTCTCGTGGGTGATTTCCAGGCAAGCAGGGTCTGGAGTGGGCCTCCAGCAGTCCTGCAGTGGAGGGGCCTGACTCTTAAAAGGAAAATGAAAAAGCAGAAAGAAATAGCTTCAGCATGAACAGAAAGGCCGTCCACTCAGATACCACATCCAAAAGTCACCAACTTCAAAGACCAAAGGTAGATAAATCCATGAAGATGGGAAGAAATCAGTGCAAAAGTATGAAATCACCAAAAACCAGAATGCCTCTCCTCCTCCAAAGGATCACAACCCCTCACCAGCAAAGGAACAAACTGGATGGAGAATGAGTTTGACGAATTGACGGAAGCAGTCTTCTTCAGAAGGTAGGTAACGCTTCTCTGAGCTAAAGGAACATGTTCTAACCCAATGCAAAGAAACTAAGAACCTTGAAAAAAGGTGAGACAAAATGATAACTAGAATAACTAGCCTAAAGAAGAACATAAACAACTTGATGGAACTGAAAAACACAACACAAGAACTTTGTGAAGCATACACAAGCTTCAGTAGCCAAATTGATCAAGCAAAAGAAAGGATATCAGAGATTAAATATCAACTCAGTGAAATAAAATGAGAAGGCAAGATTAGAGAAAAAACAGTGAAGTGAAATGCACAAAGCCTCCAAGAAATATGGGATTATGTGAAAACACCTAATCCACGCTTGATCGGTGTACCTGAATGTGACAGGGAGAATGCATCCAAGCTGGAAAACACTCTTCAGGATATTATCCAGGAGAACTTTCCCAACCTAGCAAGGCAGGCCAACATTCAAATACAGGAAACACAGAGAACACCACAAAGATATTCCTCAAGTAGAGCAACCCCAAGGCACATAATCATCAGATTCACCAGGGATGAAATGAAGGTAAAAATGCTAAGGGCAGCCAGAAAGAAAGGTCGGGTTACCCACAAAGGGAAGCCCGTCAGACTCACAGTGGATCTGCTGGCAGAAACCCTACAAGCCAGAAGAGAGTGGAGGCCAATATTCAACATCCTTGAAGAAAAGAACTTTCAACCTGGAATTTGATATCCAGCCAAACTAAGCTTTATAAGTAAAGGAGAAATAAAATCTTTTATGGACAAGCAATTGCTGAGAGATTTCATCACCACCAGGCTGCCTTACAAGAGGTCTTGAAGGAAGCACAAAACATGGCAAGGAACAAGCAGTACCAGCCACTGCAAAAACATACCAAATGGTAAAGACCATTGACACAATGAAGAAACTGCATCAACTAATGGGCAAAACATTCAGCTAGTATCAAAATGGCAGGATCAAATTCACACATAACAATATTAACCCTAAATATAAACAGGGGTAAATGCCCCATTGAAAAGACACAGACTGGGAAATTGGATAAAAAGTCAAATCCATCAGTGTGCTGTATTCAGGAGACCCATCTCATGTGCAAAGACACACATAGACTCAAAATAAAGAGATAGAAGAAGATTCCCCAAGCAAATGGAGAGCAAATTAAAGCAGGGGTTGCAATCCTACTCTCTGACAAAACAGACTTTAAACAAACAAATATCAAAAGAGACAAAGAAGGGCATTACACAGTGGTAAAATGATCAATACAACAAGAAGAACTAGCTAACCTAAATATCTGTGCACCCAGTACAGAAGCACCTAGATACATAAAGCAAGTTCTTAACGACCTGCAAAGAGGCTTAGACTCCCACACAATAATAGTGAGAGATGTTAGCACTCCACTGTCAATATTAGAGAGGTCAACGAGGCAGAAAGTCAACAAGGATATCTAGGACCTGAATGCAGATGTGGACAAAGTGGACCTAATAGCTACAGAACTCTACACCCCAAATCCACAAAATATACATTCTTCTCAGCACCATATCACATTTACTCTAAAATTGACCACATAATGGGAAGTAAATTACTCCTCAGCAAATGCAAAAGAATGGAAATCATAACAACCAGTCTTGCAGACCACAGTGCAATCAAAATTAGAACTCAGAATTAAGAAACTCACTCAAAACTGCACAACTTCTTGGACACTGAACAACCTGCTCCTGGATGACTACTGGATAAGTAATGAAATGAAAGCAGAAAAAAGATGTTCTTTGAAACCAATGAGAATGAAGACATATGTACCAGAATCTCTTTAAATTTAAAGCGATGTCTAGAGGGAAATTTATAGCAATAAATGCCCACATGAGAAACAAGGAAAGTTCTAAAATCAACACGCTACTGTCACATTTTAAAAAACTAGAGGAGCAAGATCAAACAAATTCAAAAGCTAGCAGAAGACAAGAAATAACTAAGATCAGAGCAGAACAGAAGGAGATAGAAACACAAAAAAACTTCAAAAAAATAAATAAATCCAGGAGCTGGTTTTTTGAAAAGATCAACAAAATAGATAGACTGCTAGCCAGACTAATGGAAAAGAGAGAAGAATAGAATAGATGCAATTAAATGATAAAGGGGATACCACCACTGATCCCACAGAAATACAAACTACCATCAGAGAATACTACAAACAATTCTATATACATAAACCAGTAAATCTAGAAGAAAAGGATAAATTCCCGGATGCTTACATCCTCCCAAGGCTAAACCAGGAAGAAGTTGAATCCCTGAATAGACCAATAACAAGGGCTGAAGTTGAGACAGCAATTAATAGCCTACCAACCAAAAAAGGTACAGGTCCAGACGGGTTCACAGCTGAATTCTACCAGACATACAAAGAGGAGCTGGTACCAATCCTTCTGAAACTATCCCAAACAATACAAAAATAGGGAATCCTCCCTATCTCATTTTATGTGACCAACATTATCCTGATACCAAAACCTGGCAGAGACACAACTGAAAAAAGAAAATTTCAGGCCAATATCCATGATGAACATTGATGCAAAACTCTTAAATAAAATACTGGCAAACTGAATGCAACAGCACATCAAAAAGCTTATTCATCACGATCAATTAGGCTTCATCCCGGGGAAGCAAGCCAGGTTCAACATACACAAATCTATAAATGTAATCCATCACATAAACAGAACCAAAGACAAAAACCACATGATTATCTCAATAGATGCAGAGAAGGCCTTTGACAAAATTCAACAGCCCTTTATGCTAAAAACTCTCAATGAACTAGATATCGATGAAACATATATCAAAATAATGAAAAACCATTGACGACAAACCTACAGCCAATATCATACTGAATGAGCAAAAGCTGGAAGCATTCCCTTTGAAATCTGGCACTAGACAGGCATGCCCTCTCTCACCATTATTATTCAACATAGTATTGGAAGTTTTATCCAGAGAAGGCAGGCAAGAAAAAGAAATAAAGGGTTTCAATTAAAAAAAGAGGAAGTCAAATTGTCTCTATTTGGACATAACATGATTGTATATTTACAAAACCCTATCATCTCAGCCCAAAATCTCCTTAAGCTGATAAGCAACTTCAGCAAAGTCTCAGGATACAACATCAATGTGCAAAAATCACAAGCATTCCTATACATCAATAACAGACAGACAGCCAAATCATGAGGAAACTCTCATTTACAATTGCTACAAAGAGAATAAAATACCTAAGAATAAAACTAACAAAGGATGCAAAGGACATCTTCAAGAATAACTACAAACCACTACTCAGGGAAATAAGAGAGGACACAAACATTTGGAAAAACATTCCATGCTCATGGTTAGGAAGAATCAATACCATGAAAATGGCCATAGTGGCCAAAGTAATTTATAGATTCAATGCTATCCTCATCAAGCTACCATCAACCTTCTTCACATAACTGGGAAAAAAAAAAACCGCCTTAAACTTCATATGGAATCAAAAAAGAGCACACACAGAGCCGAGACAATCCTAAACAGAAAGAACAAAGCTGGAGGCATCTTGCTACCTGACTTCAAACTATATTACAAGGCCACAGTAATCAAAACAGCATGGTACTGTTACCAAAACAGAGATATAGACCAACGGAACAGAACAGAGGAGTTGGAAGCAACACCACACATTTACAACCGTCTGATCTTTGACAAACCTGACAAAAACAACCAATGGGGAAAGACACCCTGTTTAATAAATGGTGTTGGGAACACTGGCTAGCCATGTGCAAAAGGTGAAACTAGAACCCTTCGTTACACCTTACACTAAAATTAACTCCAGCTGGATTAAAAACTTAAACATAAGACCTAACACTATAAAAACCCTAGAAGAAAACCTAGGCAATACCATTCAGACATAGGCATAGGCAATGACTTCCTCACTAAAACACCAAATGCAAGGGCAGCAAAAGCCAAAATAGACAAATGTGACCTAATTAAACTCCAGAGCTTCTGTAGAGCAAAAGAAACAGTTATTAGAGTGAACAAGAAACCAACAGAATGGGAAAAATTTTTTTGCAACCCACCCATCTGACAAAGGGCTAATATCCAGAATCTACAAAGAACTCAAACGAATTTACAAGAAAAAAAAAAAAACCAAAAAAAAGTGGGCAAAGGATATGAACAGACACTTTACAAAAGAAAACATTTATGCAGACAACAAACATATGAAAAAATGCTCATCGTCACTGGCCATTAGAGAAATGCAAAGCAAAACCACACTGAGAGACCGTCTCATGCCAGTTAGAATGGCGATCATTACAAAATCTGGAGGCAACAGATGCTGGAGAGGATGTGGGGGAAATAGGAATGCTTTTACACTGTTGGTGGGAGTGTAAATTAGTTCAACAATTCTGGAAGACAGTGTGGCAATTCCTCAAGGATCTAGAAATAGAAATACCATTTGATTCAGCAATCTCATTACTGGATATATACCCAAAGGATTATAAATTGTTCTGTTATAAAGACACATGTACATGTATTTTCATTGTGGCACTATTTATAATAGCAAAGACTTGGAGCCAACCCAAATGCCCATCAGTGATAGACTGGATAAAGAAACTGTGGCACGTATACCTTATGGAATACTATGCAGCCATAAAAAAGGATGAGTTAATGTCCTTTGCAGGGACATGGATGAACCTGGAAACCATCATTGTCAGCATACTAACACAAGAACAGAAAACCAAATACCGAATATTCTCACTCATAAGTGGGTGTTGAACAATGAGAACACATGGACACAGGGAGGGGAACATCACACACTGGGGTCTGTTTGGGGGGTAGGGGGAGTAGGGGAGGGATAGCAGGGGGTAGGAAGATTGAGGAGGGGATAACATTGGGAGAAATACCTAATGCAGGTGACAGGGGGATGGAGGCAGCAAACCACCATGGTGTGTGTATACCTATGTAACAATCCTGCAAGATCTGCACATGTACTCCAGAACTTAAAGTATAATAATAATAAAAAAATCAATTGGTTAGATCAGTTTTCTCATAAAATATATTCCCTGAAGGTGTGTATTTAAATTCATTAATGCAGAAATAATTTATTTAAAAATTTTTAAAAATTGTCTTGACTCTACAGGCTCTTTTTTAGTTCCATATGAAATTTAAAGTAGTTTTGGCTAATTCTGTGAAGAAAGTCAATGGTAGCTTGAAGGTGATAGCATTAAATCTATAAATTACTTCAGGCGGTATGGCCGTTTTCATGATATTGATTCTTCCTATCCATGAGCATGTAATGTTTTTCCGTTTGTTTGTGTAGTCTGTTATTTCCTTGAGTAGTGACTTGTAGTTCTCCTAGAAGAGGTCTTTCACGTCCCTTGTAAGTTTTATTCCTAGGTATTTTATTCTCTTTGTATCAATTTTAAACGGGGATTGACTCATGATTTGGTTCTCTATCTCTTTTGGTATATAGGAATGCTTGTGCTTTTTGCACACTAATTTTGAATCCTAGAATTTGCTGAAGTTGCTTATCAGCTTAAGGTGATTTTGGGCTGAGATGATAGCATTTTCTAAATATGCAATCAAGTCATCTGCAAATAGAGACAATTTGACTTCCTTTCTTTCTATTTGAATATGCTTTATTTCTTTCTCTCGCCTGATTGCCCTGGCCAGAACTTCCAATACTATGTTGAATAGGAGTGGTGAGAGAGGGCATTCTTGTCTTTTGCCAGTTTTCAAAGAGAATGCTTCCAGTTTTTGCCCTTTCAGCATGATATTGGCTGTGGGTTTGTGATAAATAGCTCTTGTTATTTTGAGATATGTTCCATCAATACCTAGTTTATTGAGAATTTTTATCATGAAGGGGTGTTGAATATTATCAAAGGCCTTTTCTGCATCTGTTGAGATAATCATGCTGATTTTGTCATTGGTTCTGTTTATGTGATGGATTACATTTATTGATTTGCATATGTTAACCAGCCTTGCATCCTAGGGATGATGCTGACTTGATTATGGTGAATAAGCTTTCTGATGTGCTGCTGGATCTGGTTTGCCAGTATGTTATTGAGGATTTTTGCATGGATGTTAATCAGGGATATTTGCCTGAAGTTTTCTTTTTTCGTTGTGTCTCTGCTAGGTTTTGGAATCAGGATGATGTTGGCCTCATAAAATGAGTTAGGGAGGAGTTCCTCTTTTTCTTTTGTTTGGAATAGTTTCATAAGTAATGGTACCAACTCTTCTTTGTACTTCTCATAGAATTTGGCTGTGAATCCGTCTGGTCCTGGACTTTTTTTTGGTTGTTAGGCTATTAATTACTGCCTCAATTTCAGAACTTATTTGTCTATTCAGGGATTTGACTTCTTCCTGGTTATTCTTGGGAGGGTGTATGTGTTCAGGAATTTATCCATTTCTTCTAGATTTTCTAGTTTATTTGCATAGAGGTGTTTGTAGTATTCTCTGATGGTAGTTTGTATTTCTGTGGGATCATTGGTGGTATCCTTTTATCATTTTTTCTTGTGTCTATTTGATTCTTCTCTCTTTGATTCTTTATTGGTCTGGCCAAAGGTCTATCTGTTTTGTTAATCTTTTCAAAAAACCAGCTCCTGGATTCATTGATTTTTTTGAAGGGTTTTTCATGTCTGCATGTCCTTCAGTTCTGCTGTGATCTTAGTTATTTCTTGTCTTCTGCTAGCTTTTGAATTTGTTTGCTCTTGCTTCTCTAGTTCTTTTAGTTGAGATGTTAGAGTGTCAATTTTACATCTTTCCTGCTTTCTCCTGTGGGCATTTAGTGTTATAAATTTCCGTCTAAATACTGTTTTAGCTGTGTCCCATAGATTCTGGTACATTGTGTCTTTGTTCTCATTGCTTTCAAAGAACTTATTTATTTCTGCTTATTTCTGCTTTCATTTCATTGTTTATCCAGTAGTCATTCAGGAGAAGGTTGTTCAGTTTCCATGTAGTTGTGTGGTTTTGAATGAGTTTCTTAATCCTAAGTTCTTACTGTGGTCTGAGAGACTCTTTGTTATTATTTTCTTTCCTTTGCATTTGCAGATTAGTGTTTTACTTCCAGTTATGTGGTCAATTTTAGAATAAGTGCTATGTGCCGCTGAAAAGAGTGTATATTTTGTTGATTTGGGGTGGAGAGTTCTATAGATTTCTATTAGGTCTGCTTGGTCTAGAGCTGAGTTCAAGTCCTGAATATCCTTGTTAATTTTCTGTCTCATTGATCTGTTATTGACAGTGGAGTGTTAAAGTCTCCCACTATTATTGTGTGGGAGCCTAAGTCTCATTGTGGGTCTATAAGAACTTCTTTTATTAATCTGGGTACTCCTGTATTGGGTGCATATATATTTAGGATGGTTAGCTCTTCTCGTTGCATTGATCCCTTTGCCATTATGTAATGCCCTTCTTTGTCTTTTTTTAAATTTTTCTTTCCATTTGCTTTGTAAATATTCCTCCATCCCTTTATTTTGAGTATATGTGTATGTTTGCATGTGAGATGGGTCCCCTGAATACAGCACACCAGTAGGTCTTTATCCAATTTTCCAGTCTTTGTCTTTTACCTGGGGCATTTAGCCCATTTACATTTAAGGTTATATTGTTATGTGTGAATTTGATCCTGTCATTATGATGGTAGCTGGTTATTTTGCTTATTTGTTGATGCAGTTTCTTCATAGTGTCAATGGTCTTTACAATTTGGTATGTTTGTGCAGTGGCTGGTACTGTATTTCCTTTCCATATTTAGTGCTTCCTTCAGGAGCTCTTTTAAGGCAGGATTGATGGTGGCAAAAATCTATCAGTATTTGCTTGTCTGTAAAGGATTTCCTTTGCTTATGAAGCTTAGTTTGGTTGGATATGAAATTCTGGGTTGAAAATTCTTTAGGGTAGGGATAGCAGGGGATGAGGGATTGGGGAGGGATAGCATTAGGAGAAATACCTAATGTAGACGAAGGGGCGTGGATGCAGCAAACCACCATGGCACATGTATACCTATGTAACAAACCTGCACATTCTGCACTTGTACCCTAGAACTTAAAGTATAATAATAAAAAAAAGAATGTTGAATATTGGCCCCCACTCTCTTCGACTTATAGGGTTTCTGCAGAGATCCACTGTTAGTCTAATGGGCTTCCCTTTGTGTGTAACCTGGCCTTTCTCTCTGGCTGCCCTTAACATTTTTTTCTTTCATTTCAACCTTAGTGAATCTGATGATCATGTTTCTTGGGGTTGCTATTCTTGAGGACTATCTTTGTGGTATTCTCTCTATTTCCTGAATTTGAATGTTTGCCTGTCTTGCTAGGTTTCGGAAGTTCTCCAGGATAATATCCTGAAGAATGTTTTCCAACTTGGTTCCATTGTCCTTGTCACTTTTAGGTACACCGATCAAGCATGGATTAGGACTTTTCACATAATCCCATATTTCTTGGAGGCTTTGTTTGTTCCTTTTCATTCTTTTTTCTCTTTTTCTCTTGTATTCATGCTTTATTTCATGAAAGTGATCTTCAGTTTCTGGTATGCTTTCTTTCACTTGATGGAGTTGGCTATTGATACTTATATATGTTTCATGAAGTTCTCGTGCTGTGTTTTTCAGCTCTATCAGGTCATTTATGGTCTTCTTTAAACTGGTTATTCTAATTCCTCTAACCTTTTTTTCAAGACTCTTAGCTTCCTTGCCCTGGGTTAGAACATGTTCCTTTGGCTCTGAAGAGTTTGTTATTACCCACCTTCTGAAGACTACTTTTGTCAATTTGTCAAACTCATTCTCCATTCATTTTGTTCCCTTGCTGACAAGGAACTGTGATCCTTAGGAGGAGAACTGCCATCCTGGATTTTGGAATTTTCAGCCTTCTTGTGGTGCTTTTCCTCCTCTTTGTGTTTTGTCTACTGTTGGTCTTTGATGTTGGTGACCTTTGGATGGGGTTTTTCTGTGGACTTTTTTTGTTGATGTTGAAGGTATTTCTTTCTATTCGTTAGTTTTCCTTTTAACCTTCAGACGCCTCTGCTACAAGTCTGCTGGAGTTTGCTGGAAGTCTACTCCAGATCCTGTTTGCCTGGGTATCACCAGCGGAGGCTGCAGAACAGCAAAGATTGCTGCCTGTTCCTTCCTCTGGAAGCTTTATCCCAGAGGTGCATCTGCCAGATGCCAGCCAGAGGAGAGCTCATGTTTCTTACCACAATACTTAGGAAGTGTTCAGAGAAACACTTACCATTTTATCAAGAATTATCAGTACCGGGGTTATGAATCCTAAACATTCATTTGGAGTTGGAGATTGGCTTATTGAAGGAAACCTTTCATAATATTATTCTTAGTAGCTAAAATAATAACAGTTGTTATTTCAGTAATATGTATACCCTTTTATTTTTCACTCTTCTTCTCCCTCTCCTTCTCTCCCTTCCTGCACCACACTCCCAAATGCTCATCTGTGTATCCTTAAAAGGTAATCCTTTGTGTCACTATATAAAATGAGGAGTGTCTATAATGGCACATGGATCAAGCTTTATCGTACATTGTTTCATTTATTTTTGTCAAAATAACTTTTAAAAATATCTTCTGTCATAAGTAAAATTTCACACTGAACAATCTAAATTATTAAAGACTGATTTACCATCTTTCATCAAGAAAAATTGATTTTCAGAACATAACTTTAAGGGTATATTCAGGTGCATTCATTTCTTTTTTTCCTGACAGAGTGCAAAGATTGATTTACCATCACATCAATAAGAAGGAGTGATTATGACAAATTCCTGAGCTGAGGATAGTCATTAAAAGTAAGCAAGAGATATTTCACAGGTCAAGTATTTTGTCTGTGAGCCTTACTCTGGCTATTAGTTTAAAAATGCTGCTCTCCAAGGCAATTTAATTCTTGCAGACAGATCTTCTTTTCTTTTCTACAAGGTTTTCTTTTTTTTTAGAAATTGTATGGGGAGGGGTGATTAGCATTAACTTTTTTCAACATGATAGACTTTAAATTTGTGATTTCATGGCCTAATGAGTTGAAGTACCTTCTTAAATCTTCAGAGTCTTCTTGGGTCAACATTATATATCTGTTGCATAATAGAGCTAAACTACTGAATTTTTCTGAAACACTAGAGGCAATGTTTCTTTAACTGAAATTTTCTTAAGGCAAAATTTGTTTATAAAACAATGAATGTTTACTTTTGTCTATGGAGAACCATGGTATTATGGCCCTGTAAATATTAACTGTTAGTTTTTGATGGCTGCAGAAAATCTGTGCTTTTATTGAGCATTCTTGAATGCAACTTTAAACCAGATTTAATATCCTAGAAGTTGTACTGGACTAAACTTTACCAGTTTGCTTTTACATTGACTATATAGGCAAATATAGTAGCATTTTCAATATCATGTAAAGGTTAATAGAATTCCCCATGTGGCTAATCTTAGAGGCAGCTAAAGGCTTCCTTTGGCAGAAACATTCCTTCAGACATTTATCATCTGGTGTGGGCCAAGCCCCATATCAAGGTTTCGGGATACAGAGACAAATTAGGGCCACTGTCATTGTTTTAAAGCACTCATGCCAAAAGAAAGATTTAACACATATGTAATTGTGATACAAATTGTGAAAGTTGTGTTAGAGATACATAGAAAATACTGTGAGACTAGACCTCAGAAAATTATTTGCTTTGATGAAAAGAGTTGGAGACCTGTTCACAGTAGAGCTATGCCTTAGAGATGAATTACCTTTCCAGATAGAAAAAACAGAGAAGGATTCTAGGCTGTGAAAACAGCATATGCTGAATAAAGTTCAAGCCCCTTAAAGGCCTGACCTTTAGGGCTACTTATTTATATTCAGCTTGTGCTACTGCTATTAGTTGTTTATGTTAGCCTTCTCCTTTCCATTTTTTTATATGACTTGTAGCTAACACTATACTTTGGCTGACTTTTTTCCTCCCTCCCCATTATGGATAGTCTTTTAAGCATTTATGAATCTCCTTCATTTATTGCTTATGTTACTGGGAGTTTGTTGGTATATCAAATCTGCTATCCTATTTTATCTTCTTTTTTTTTATTCATTTATTTTACTTTAGGTGCATACTATATCTGGCATTTCTCCCCATGTTATCCCTCCCCACCCTCCCCTCCTTCCCCACCCCCATTGTCTCTCCCCCTACCCCCACCAACTGTCCACTGTGTGTGATGCTCCTCTCCCCGGAGTCCACGTGTTCTCGTTGTTCAACACCCACCTATAAGTGAAAACATACGGTGCTTGGCTTTCTGTTCTTGGGTCAGTTTGCTGAGAATGATGGTTTCCAGATTCATCCAAGTCCCTACAAAGGACACGAACTAATCGTTTTTCATGGCTGCGTAGTATTCCATGGTGTATATTTACCACATTTTCTTTGTCCAGTCTATCATTGATGGGCATTTGGGTTGGTTCCAGGTCTTTGCTATTGTACACAGGGCTGCAATGAACATACGTGTGCATGTGTCTTTATAGTAGAACGATTTATAGTTCTTTGGGTATATACCCAATAGTGGGATTGCTGGGTCAAGTGGAATTTCCATTTCTAGATCCTTGAGAAATCGCCACACTGTCTTCCACAACGGTTAAACTAATTTACACTCCCACCAACTGTGTAAGAGTGTTCCTATTTCTCCACATCCTCTCCAGCATCTGTTGTCTCCAGATGTTGTAATGATTGCCATTCTAACTGGCATGAGATGATATCTCAGTGTGGTTTTGATTTGCATTTCTCTAATGACCAGTGATGATGAGCATTTTTTCATGTTTGTTGGCCTCATATATGTCCTCTTTTGAAAAGCATCTGTTCATATCCTTTGCCCACTTTTGAATGTGGTTGTTTGTTTTTTCTTGTATATCTGTTTTAGTTCTTTGTAGATTCTGGATATTAGCCATTTGTCAGATGGGTAGATTGCAAAAATGTTTTCCCATTCTGTTGGTTGCCAATTCATTCTAATGATGGTTTCTTTTTGCTGTACAGAAGCTCTGGAGTTTAATTAGATCCAATTTGTCTATCCTGGCTTTTATTGCCATTGCTTTTGGTGTCTTAGTCATGAAGTCCTTGCCTATGCCTATGTCCTGGATGGTTTTGCCTATGTTTTCTTCTAGTGTTTTTATGGTGTTAACGTTTTAGGTTTAAATCTTTGATCTATCTGGAGTTAATTTTAGTGTAAGGTGACAGGTAGGGGTCCAGTTTCTGCTTTCTGCACATGACTAGCCAGTTTTCACAACACCATTTATTAAACATGGAGTCCTTTACCCGTTGCTTGTTTTTGCTGGGTTTGTCAAAGATCAGATGGCTGTAGATGTGTGGTGTTTCTTCTGGGGTCTCTGTTCTGTTCCGTTGGTCTATGTCTCTGTTTTGGTACCAGTACCATGCTGTTTTGATTACTGTAGCCTTGTAGCATAGTTTGAAATCTGGCAGTGTGATGCCTCTGGCTTTGTTCTTTTTGCTTAGGATTGTCTTGGCTATGCGAGGTCTTTTGTGATTCCATATGAAGTTTAAGGTGATTTTTTCCAGTTCTGTGAAAAAGGTCATTGGTAGCTTGATGGGGGATAGCATTGAATCTATAGATTACTTTGGGCAGTATGGTCATTTTCACAATATTGATTCTTCCTAATCATGAGCATGAAATGTTTCTCCATCTGTTTGTGTCCTCTCTTATTTCGTTGAGCAGTGGTTTGTAGTTCTCCTTGAAGAAGTCCTTTACATCTTTGTTAGTTGTATTCCGAGGTATTTTATTCTCTTTGTAGCTATTGTGAATGGGAGTTTGCTCTTAATTTGGCTCTCTGTTTGTCTGTTATTGGTGTGAGGGAATGCTTGTGATTTTTGCACATTGATTTTGTATCCTGATACTTTGCTGAAGTTGCTTATCAGTTTGGGAAGAGTTTGGGCTGAGACAATGGGGTCTTGAAGATATACAATCATGTCATCTGCAAATAGAGACAGTTTGACTTCCTCCTTTCCTAATCAAATACCCTGTATTTCTTTTTCTTGCCTGATTGCTCTGGCTAGAACTTCCAATACTATGTTGAATAGGAGTGGTGAGAGAGGACATCCTTGTCTAGTGCCTAATTTCAAAGAGAATTCTTCCAGCTTTTGCCCATTGAGTATGATATCGGCTGTAGGTTTGTCATATATAGCTTTTATCATTTTATGATACATTCCATCAATACCTAGTTTATTGAGAGTTTTTAGCATGAAGCGCTGTTGAATTTTATCGAAGGCCTTCTCTGCATCTATTGAGAAAATCACGTTGTTTTTGTCTTTGGTTTCATTTATGTGATGGATTACATTTATGGATTTGTGTATGTTGAACCATCCCCGGGATGAAGCCTACTTGGTCGTGATGGATAAGTTTCTTGATGTGCTGTTGCTAGCTGTTTACAAGTATTTTATTGAAGATTTTTGCATCAATGTTCATCATGGATATTGGCCTGAAGTTTTCTTTTTTAGTTGAGTCTCTGCCTGGTTTTGGTATCAGGATGATGTTGGTCTCATAAAATGAGTTAAGGAGGATTCCCTCCTTTTGTATTGTTTGATACAGTTTCAGAAGGAATGGAACCAGCTCCTCTTTGTACGTCTGGTAGAATTCGGCTGTGAACCCTTCTGGACCCGGACTCTTTTGGTTGGTAGGCTATTGATTGCTGCCTGTACTTCAGCCCTTGTTATTGGTCTATTCAGGGTTTCAGCTTCCTCCTGGTTTAGTTTTGGTAGAGTACAAGTGTCTAGGAATTTATCCATTTCTTCCTGGTTTACTGGTTTATGTGAGTAGAGCTGTTTGTAGTAATCTCTGATGGTAGTTTGTATTTCTGTGGGGATCAGTGGTGATATCCCCTTTATTGTTTTTTATTGCATCTATTTGTTTCTTCTCCTTTTTCTTTTTTATTAATCTGGCTATCAGTCTGTCTATTTTGTTGATCTTTTCAAAAAACCAGCTCCTGGATTTATTGATTTTTTGAAGGGTTTTTTGTGTCTCTATCTCCTTCAGTTCTGCTCTGATCTTAGTTATCTCTTGTCTTCTGCTAGCTTTTGAGTTTTTTTGATCTTGCTCCTCTCGTTCTTTCAATTTTGATGATAGGATGTCGATTTTAGATCTTTCCTCTCTTCTCTGGTGGGCATTTATTGCTGTAAATTTTCCTCTCAGTACTGCTTTAAAGGTGTACCAGAGATTCTGGTAAGTTGTGTCTTCATTCTGGTTGGTTTCGAAGAACATCTTTATTTCTGCCTTCATTTCATTGTTTATCCAGTCAACATTCAGAAGCAAGTTGTTCAGTTTCCAAGTGGTTGTGTGGGTTTGAGTGTGTTTCTTGATCCTGAGTTCTAGTTTGATTGCACTGTGGTCTGATGGACTGTTTGTTATGATTTCTGTTCTTTTGCTTTTGCTGAGAAGTGATTTATTTCCAATGATATGGTCAATTTTAGAGTAAGTGCAATGTGGTGCTGAGAAAAATGTATATTCTGTGGATTTGGAGTGGAGCGTTCTGTATATGTCTATTAGATCTGCTTGGTCCAGCTCTGCATTCAAGTCCTGGATATCCTTGTTAATTTTCTGTCTCATTGATCTGACTAATATTGACAGTGGAGTATTGAAGTCTCCCACTATTATTGTGTGGGAGTCTAAATCTCATTTTAGGTCATTAAGAACTTGCTTTATGTATCTGGGTGCTCCTGTGTTGGAGACGTATATATTTAGGATAGTTAGCTCTTCCTGTTGGATTAATCCTTTTACCATTATGTAATATCCTTCTTTGTCTCTTTTGATCTTTGTTGGTTTGAAGTCCATTTTATCAGAGACTAGGATTGCAACTCCTGCTTTTTTTGTTCTCCATTTGCTTGGTAAATCTTCTTCCATCCCTTTATTTTGAGTCTATGTGTGTCTTTGTATGTGTGATGGGTTTCTTGAATACAGCACATCGATGGGTGTGGATAAAAAGTCAGCTTTTTATCCAGTTTGTCAGTCTGTGTCTTTTGATTGGGGGCATTTAGGCCATTTACATTCAATGTTAATATCGTTATGTGTGAATTTGATCCTGCCATTTTGTTACTGGCTGGTTTTCTTTCTCATTAGTTGACTCATTTTCTTCATTGCATTTTTGGTCTTTGCCAACTGATTGCTTTTGCAGTGACTGGTACTTGTTCCTTTCCATGCTTAGTGTTTCTTTCAGGAGCTCTTGTAGGGCAGGTCTGGAAGTGACAAAATCTCTCAATAATTGCTTGTCCATAAAGGATTTTATTTCTCCTTCACTTATGAAGCTTAGTTTGGCTGGATATGAGATTCTGGGTTGAAAGTTCTTTTCTTTAAGGATGTTGAATATTGGCCCCCACTCTCTTCTGGCTTGTAGAGTTTCTGCAGAGAGATCTGCTGTGAGTCTGATTGGCTTCACTCTGTGGGTGACCTGACCTTTCTCTCTGGCTGCCCTTAGCATTTTTTCCTTCATTTCAACCCTGGTGAATCTGACAATTATGTGCCTTGGGGTTGCTCTTCTTGAGGAGTATCTTTGTGGAGTTCTCTGTATTTGTTGAATTTGAAATTTGGACTGCCTTGCTAGGCTTGGGAAGTTCTCCTGGATAATATCCTGGAGTGTGTTTTCCAGCTTGGATTCATTCTCCCCGTCATATTCAGGTACACTGATCAGATTAGGTTTTTCCACATAATCCCATATTTCTTGGAGGCTTTGTTGGTTTCTTTTCACTCTTTTTTCTCTTGTATTGCCTTCTCTTTTTACTTCATTGAGTTGATCTTCAATCTCTGATATCCTTTCTTCTGCTTGATCGATTTGGCTATTAAAACTTGTGTTTGCTTCACGTAGTTCTCGTGCTGTGTTCTTCAATTCCATCAAGTCGTTTATGTTCTTCTCTAAGCTGGTTATTCTAGTTAGGATTTTGTCTAACCTTTTTTCAAGGTTTTTTGGTTTCTTTGCATTGAGTTAGAACGTGTTCCTTTAGCTCTGAAAAGTTTGTTATTATCCACCTTCTGAATCCTGTTTCCGTCAGTTCTTTGCACTCCTTCTTGGTTAAATTGTGATCCTGTGTTGTTGAGGAGTTGTGATCCCTTAAAGGAGAAGAGGTGTTCTGGTCTTTGGTGGTTTCACCTTTTTGCGCTGGTTTTTCCCATCTTTGTGGATTTACCTGGCTGTGGTGTCAGAGAGCTGCTTGATGAGGTCACTTGTCTGCCTGTGGGGGTGCTACTAGGTTTCTAGGGACTCCTTCAGGTTACTAGGGAAGCTTCCTGTGTCTTTTTTGTTTATGCTGGGAGATTAGGCCCGCCTCTTTCACTGACCTGTAGGCGCTGCTGGGTTGTCAAGAATGCTGTCCCGTTGCTATGTAGGTTTCCTGTGTTTTTTGTTAAAACATATAGCCCAGTCTCACCCCTCTAGTGGTGGGTTGTGCCCTTCCTCCACTGGATCATTCAGGGTTCATCTCAGACTGTGGCACTGGCTTCACAACCCACTAGAGTCAGAGCTTCAGCCCTCTGGGGTTTGTGGGGGAGGGTAGGGACCTGCCCAGCTGCACCTGGCAGTCTCCCCCTTTCAGCTTTCTCTCTCTCCGGTCATGGGGTAGGGGCCGCCCAGCTGCTCCTGCTTACAGCTCCCTCTCTCTCCAGGCAGGGGGAGGGGGCGATAGCTCAGTCTGCAGACTCTTATTCAACTCCACACTTGTAATTCCTGGCACTTGACTGGCAAAGATCCCCTATTCTGTGTATTGCTGAGGCGTTGGGGGAAGCGCTGTATCTGGACCGGAGCACCAGAGGTAGAGCCTCCGACTCACTGGTCAGATGCACTTTATGGGTGAAGCAGCACCCCTCCCCGCCTCGGTCTGCCCTGAGTGGGCTTTATTCACCCTCGGATCAAACCTGTTGAAATGCACCTGGTACCTCGATTGGAGCTAGGAGATCTCTGGGTTTCTGTGTCTCTCTGCTGGGTGTTGTGTGCTGGAGTTGTGTCTAATCCACCATCGTGGATCCTCTCCTATTTTATCTTCTATAGCACATGTTTTAGTTATTTAGAGTTGGTTAATTCTTGGAATTGCTTTAAATATTATGTAGATATTGTTATGATTAGATTGTTAAAATGACTCAACTCGTCTTTTAGATATGGAGTCTATGCCACTTTTTCAAATTAGTAATCGAGTTGATTCTGGAAAGTGAGAGCCAGTTCTGCTGTGTATCTCAAATAGAACATGTATCTAGTGAAAAACCTTACCAGGTCCCTAAGACAAGATTACCCTCTGAGATGTTGGATAATTCAGATTTCTCAAAGATGAAGGCAGCACAGCCAAATTGTAAGATTCAGACACACTTGGAGTTAAATCCTGGATCTTTCACTACTAACTGGGTAATAGTGGACTAATTATTTAACCTCTCCTAGCTTTGGTTCCTTTTATGTAAAGTGGGACAATATGTATTCACAAATATTTATTGACTACTTCCCATGTGCTAGGCATTGTTCTTCTGGTGAAATTCTAAGGATTAGAAGATTAAAGGAGATAATGTGTGGTATTGAGTTGATGCTGAGTATTAGCAAGTCATAGTTCCCATCATCTTTACCATAATTCATTTTATTTTATTAGCACCTTTTTCTAAGGAAGAATTGGTCTTTCATGGTCCCTTTACAAACTCTGGGTTTCAGACAGTGGAGATTTTTAAACACAGTCAGCTCAGTGTTTAAAAAACAAAAGAATTTGAATAGTTTTAAGCATGACATATTCCCTAGTTCGTGACATGTTCATCCTTCCCTGTCATATCACCACAGGTTCCTGAATTTCAGCCTTGCCTCTATATCAGAATCACCTGGGGACACTAATATATAAAGATTCCCAGGGTGCATCTCCAGCCAACCACATTAGAACCTTTGGGAATGGAACCCAGGAATTCGTATTATCAGTATTATTTAAAGCTCTTCAATGTGCAGCAAAGACTAGAACTATTTGGGGAACTTTTTCATCTATTTATATGAAAGGTGTAGCCCCAGAAAACAATGAATACCAATACTGAGAGATGGTCCTATGACCATGTAGCCTTGCTTAATGTAGCCTTCAGGTTCTGGTCCATATTCTGTCATCATTCAGTTATGAAGCTCTCTCTTTCTTCTTTTTTTTTTTGTTATCTATTTTTTTTATTTTATTTTATTTTTTAAATGTACTTGAGGTTCTGGGGTACATGGGCAGATCATGCAGGATAGTGGCATAGGTACACACATGGCAAGTTGGTTTGCTGCCTTCATCCCCCTGTCACCTATATCTGGCATTTCTCCCCATGTTATCCCTGCCCACCCTCCTCACCCACCACTATCCCTCCCCTAACCCCACCCAACAGATCCCAGTGTGTGATACTCCCCTCCCTATATCCATGTGTTCTCATTGTTCAACACCCACTTATGAGTGAGAACATGAAATGTTTGATTTTCTGTTCTTGTGTCAGTTTGCTGAGAATGATGGTTTTCAGATTCATCCATGTCTCTACAAAGGACACAAGCTCATCGTTTTTTTATGGCTGCATAGTTTTCCATGGTATGTATGTGCCACATATTTTGTCTAGTCTATCACTGATGGGCATTTGGGTTGGTTCCAGGTCTTTGCTATTGTAAACAGTGCTGCAATGAACGTATGTGTGCATGTATCTTTATAATAGAACGATTTATAATCCTTTGGGTATATACCCAGTAGTGGGATTGCTGGGTCAAATGGAACTTCTATTTCTAGATCCTTGAGAAATCGCCACACTGTCTTCCACAATGGTTGAACGAATTTACAATCCTACCAACAGTGTAAAAGTGTTCCTATTTCTCCACCTCCTCTCCAGCATCTGTTGTCTCCAGGTTTTTTAATGATTGCCATTCTGATTGGCATGAGATGGTATCTCAGTGTGGTTTTGCTTTGCATTTCTCTAATGACCAGTGATGATGAGCATTTTTTCATATGTTTGTTAGCCTCATATATGTATGTCTTCTTTTGAAAGAGTCTGTTCATTTCCTTTTCCCAATTTTGAATGGGTTTGTTTGTTTGTTTTACTTGTAAATCTGTTTTTCTTCTTTGTAGATTCTGGATATTAGCCCTTTGTCAGATGGGTGGCTTGCAAAAGTTTTTTCCAATTTTGTTGGTTGCCAGTTCACTCTAATGATTGTTTCTTTTGCTATACAGAAGCTCTTAAGTTTATTTAGATCCCATTTGTCTATTTTGTTTTTTGTTGCCAATGCTTTTGATGTTTTATTGATGAAGTCCTTGCCTATGCCTATGTCCTGAATGGTTTTGCCTAGGTTTTCTTCTAGGGTTTTTATGGTATTAGGTCTTATGTTTAAGTCTTTAATTAATCTGGTGTTAATTTTAGCATAAGGTGTCAGGAAGGGTTCCAGTTTCAGCTTTCTGCACATGGCTGCCAGTTTTCCCAACACCACTTATTAAACAGGGGAATCCTTTCCCCCATTGGTTGTTTTTGTCAGGCTTGTCAAAGATCAGATGGGTTGTAGATGTGCAGCATTGCTTTCGAGGCCTTTGCTCTGTTCCATTGGCCTATGTCTCTCTTTTGGTACCAGTACCATGCTGTTTTGATTACTATAGCCTTGTACTATAGTTTGAAGTTAGGCACATGTTGCCTCCAGCTTTGTTCTTTTTGCTTAGGATTGTCTTGGCTATGTGGGCTCTTTTTTGGTTCCATATGAAGTTTAAAGTTGTTTTTTCCAGTTGTGTGAAGAAGATAATTGACAACTTGATAGGGATGGTGTTGAATCTATAAATTACTTTGCGCAGTGTGGCCATTTTCACAATATTGATTCTTCAATATTGTGCAGTGGAATGTTTCTCCATCTGTTTGTGTCCTCTCTTATTTTGTTGAGCAGTGGTTTGTAGTTCTCCTTGAAGAGGTCCTTCGCATCCTTTGTTAGTTGTATTCCTAGATATTTTATTCTCTTTGTAGTAGTTGTGAATGGGAGTTCACTCTTGATTTTCCTCTCTGTCTGTTATTTGTGTTTAGGAATGCTTGTGATTTTTGCACATTGATTTTGTATACTGAGACTTTGCTGAAGTTGCTTATCAGCTTAAAGAGATTTTGGGCTGAGATGATAGGTTCTTCTAAATATACAATCATGTCGTCTGCAAATAGAGACAATTTGACTTCCTCTTTTCCTAATTGAATACCTTTATTTCCTTTTCTGGCCTGATTGCTCTGACCAGAACTTCCAATACTATATTGAACAGGAGGAGTGAGAGAGGGCATCCTTGTCTTGTGTCAGATTTCAAAGGGAATGCTTCCACTTTTTGCCCATTCAGTATGATATTTGCTGTTCGTTTGTCATAAATAGCTTTTATTATTTTGATATATATTTCATCAATTCCTAATTTATTGAGGATGTTTAACATAATGGGCTGTTGAATTTTGTCAAAGGACTTCTCTGCATCTATTAAGATAATCATGTGGTTTTTGTCTTTGGTTCTATTTATGTGATGGATTACTTTTATAGACCTGTATATGTTGAACCAACCTTGCATCACTGGGATGAAGCCTACTTGATTGTGATGGTTAAGCTTTTGGATGTGCTGTTGCATTCTGTTTGCCAGTATTTGATTGAAGATTTTTGTATCAGTGTTTATTATGTATATTGGCCTGAAGTTTTCTTTTTTGTTGAGTCTCTACCAGGTTTTGGTGTCAGGATGATATTGGTCTCATAAAAGGAGTAAGGAAGGATTTCTTCTTTTTGTATTGTTAGGAATAGTTTCAGAAGAATTGATACCAGCTTCTCTTTGTACATCTGGTAGAATTCGGCTGTGAACCCATCTGGACCTGGAGTTTTTTGGTTGATAGGCTATTAATTGCTGTCTCAACTTCAGCCTTTGTTATTGGTCTATTTAGGGATTCAACTTCTTCCTGGTTTAGTCTTGGGTTGGTGTAATTGTCCAGGAATTTATCCATTTCTTCCAGATTTAATGGTTTATGTGCATAGAGTTGTTTGTAGTAATCTCTGATGGTAGTTTGTATTTCTGTGGAATTGGTGGTGATATCCTTTTTACCTTTTCTATTGCATCTGTTTGATTCTTGTCTCTTTTCTTTTGTATTAGTCTGGCTAACAGTCTGTCTATTTTATTGATCTTATTCACAAAACAAGCTCATGGATTTATTGATTTCTTGAGGCTTTTTTTGTGTGTGTCTATCTTCTTCAGTTCTGCTCTGATGTTAGTTATTTCTTGTCTTCTGCTAGCTTTTGAGTTTTTTGATCTTCCTCCTCTAGCTCTTTCAATTTTGATGATAGGATTTCAATTTTATATCTTTCCTTGTTTCTCATGTGGGCATTTATTGCTATAAATTTCAATCTAGACACTGTTTTCATTGTTTCCCAGAGATGCTGGTACATTATGTCTTCATTCTTACTGGTTTTGAAGAACATCTTTATTTCTGCTTTCATTTCATTGTTTATCCAGTTGACATTCAGGAGCCAGTTGTTCAGTTTCCATCAAGTTGTGCAGTTTTGAGTGAGCTTCTTAATGCTGAATTCTAATTTGATTTCACCGTGGTCTGAGAGACTGTTTGTTATGATTTCCTTTCTTTTGCATTTGCTGAGGAGTGATCTACTTCCAATTATGTGGTCAATTTTAGAGTAGGTGTGATGCGGTGCTGAGAAAAATGTGTATTCTGTGGATTTGGATGGAGAGTTCTGTAGATGTCTGTTAGGTCCACTTGGTCCAGCTCTGAGTTCAAGTCTTGTATGTCCTTGTTAATATTCTGTCTCTCTGGTCTATCTAATATTGACAGTGGAATGTTAAAGCCTCCCACTATTATTGCGTGGGAGTCTAAGTCTCTTTGTATGTCATTAAGAACTTGCTTTATGTGTCTGGGTGCTCCAGTATTGGGTACATATATATTGAGGATAGTTAGCTCTTCTTGTTGTATTGATCCTTTTATCATTATGTAGTGCCCTTCTTTGTCTCTTTTGTTGTTGATTTAAAGTTCATTTTATCAGAGGCTAGGATTGCAACCCCTGGTTTATTTTGCTCTCCATTTGCTTGGTAAATCTTCCATCCCTTTATTTTGAGTCTATGTGTATCTTTGCACGTGAGATGGGTCTCCTGAATACAGCACACCAGTGAATCTTGACTTTTTATCCACTTTGCCAGTCTGTGTCTTTCGATTGGGGCATATAGTCTATTTACATTTAACGTTAATATTGTTATGTGTGAATTTGGCCATGCCATTTTATTACTGATTGGTTGTTTTGCCCGTTGGTTGGCACAGTTTCTTCTTTGTGTCATTGGTCTTTACCATTTGGTTCATTTTTGCAGTGGCTGGTACTGGTTGTTTGTTTCCGTGTTTAGTGCTTTCTTCTGGAGCTCTTGTAAGGCACTTTTGGTGGTGATGAAATCTTCCAGCAATTGCTTGTCTGTAAAAGATTTTATTTCTCCTTCACTTATGAAGCTTAGTTTGGCTGGATATGAAATTCTGGGTTGCAAGTTATTTTCTTCAAGTGTGTTGAATATTGGCTCCCACTCTCTTCTGGCTTATAAGGTTTCTGCCAAGAGATCTACTGTGAGTCTAATGGGCTTCCCTTTGTGGGTAACCCAACCTTTCTCTCTGGCTGCCCTTAGCACTTTTTCCTTTGTTTCAACCCTGGTGAATCTGACAATTATGTACCTTGGAGTTGCTCTTCTTGAGGAATCCAAAGGCACACAATTGTGTTCTCTGCATTTCCTGAATTTGAATGTAGACCTGCCTTGCTAGGTTGGGGAAGTTCTCCTGCATAATATCCTGAAGAGTGTTTTCCAGCTTGCATTCATTCTCCCCCATCACCTTCAGGTACAACAATCAAGTATAAATTAGGTTTTTTCACATAATCCCATGTTTCTTGGTGGCTTTGTTCATTTTTTTTCACTCTTTTTTCTTTTCTTGCCTTCTTGTTTTATTTCATTAAGTTGATATTCAAGCTCTCATATCCTTTCTTCTGCTTGATTAATTCAGCTGTTGAAACTTGTGTGTGCCTCGTGAAGTTCTCGCACTGTGTTTTTCAGCTCCATCAAGTCATTTATGTTCTGCTCTAAGCTGGTCATTCTAGTTAGCATTTCATCTAACCTTTTTTCAAGGTTTTTAGTTTCTTTGCATTGAGTTAGAACATGTTCCTTTAGCTCAGAAAGGTTTGTTATTACTCACCTTCTGAAGCCTGCTTCTGTCAGTTCATCAAACTTGTTCTCCATCCAGTTTTGTTCTGTTGCTGATGAGGACTTGTGATCCCTTGGTGGAGGAGAAGTGTTCTGGTCTTTGATGGTTTATCCTGTTTGTTCTGGTTTCTTCCTATCTTCTTGGATTTATCTAGTTTTGATCTCAGGAATCTGCTTTAGGAGGCTGTCTTTCCTTTGTCTGCCTGCAGAGGCACTGCTGGGCTGGCATGGATTTAGTGAAGCTGCTGTGTCTTTTGTTTACACAGGGAGATTAAGCCTGCCTCTGCAATGGCGGATGCCCTTCCCCCCACCAATCTTGGTTGATCCGTGTCAAGCTCACACTGATGTGCTGGCTGCAAAACTCTCAAACGAGAGGGCTTCGACTTGCTGGACTTTGTAGGGTAGGGACCTGCCCAGCCTTATCGCCTGATTCCCCTGCTTTCATTCTCCCTTCTTTCTAGGGGGGTATTTGTCAGGCTTTCTCCATGTTAGCCAACACTTTTTCTTAGGTCCATGCCAACAATCTGTTGCACCACCCGGGGTTGGTGCCCAGCTGTGTTCAGGTAACTCACAGGTGATTTTCAGCCGGCAAAGATCTCCCGTCCTGTGGGTTGCAGAGGGCTTGGGTAAAGTGCAGTATCTGAACTGGAATCCCGGAGTGGGAGAGCCCTTGTTCTGCTGGTCAGTTGCACTTCCTGGCCAAGGCAATGCCCTACCCTGCCTCAGCTTTCCCTCCTTGGGTTATACCCACTGTCCAACTAGACTCATCAAAATAAACCTGGTAGCTCATTTGGAATTGTGGAGATCACTCGACTTCTGCATCTGTCTCACTGGGAACTGCATTCCGGAGCTGCTTCCATTCAGCCATCTTGGATCTCCTCCAAAGCTCTCTCTGTCTAATGGAGGCCAGTCATCCTCAGGTTCCTGTCTGACTCTGAATATACTCTCTGAATTGGCAGAATTTCACCGTGGGTAGATATGCAGTATTATCCCTGATACTTGTTTTCTGAGATCCTAGGATTTTCCCCATAAGCTGGGAAACCACCTCTACTCTGACCCATTCCCCAGAGGTTGGGGCTATAGATCACACTTTCCTCTATGGCTGTTCTGCCTTCCTTTAGGTAGCTGCATTCAGAATTCAGATACAAGCTGCCCCAAATCTTTCTAGGTAGCTACTTAGCCATTTTCCCCAGAATGCTATTTCTCTTGGGCTCCTATTAGGAGGAGTGCTGACCCCAAATGTAGAAACATTAATGTGAGCCGAAATAACAACAGATGTGTTGTTCTGAGCTAGAAGTAGGGAGAAGGGGTGAGTGTGAGCCAAGAGAGTCAGTGATGATTTTTGGAAGAGTTAAGAGTAAACTTAATAATTCCCATCTGACCTAATTTTTCTGTCTCTCATAAAGTGTTTAAACAAACATATTTTGGAACTATTAGCTATATAATTTTAGTTGTTTAGTAGCCTTAATAAACCCTTTAGTATATGTTCACAGTAGATCTGTGAAATTGAATGCCCCTAATAGATCATCTTAGAGAACTGACAACACTTGCCTGTCTTTTGTTGTTTCTCATGAACTGTAGTGATTAGACACTGGGAGAGTGACTAATATAAACTGTGTGTGAAATCATAATGACCAGCTGAACTCTTGCCATGCATATAGGGTTATGTAAACAGCTTGGTGGGCTTCACAGAAGGCAACTCTTAAGCTGTTTGCATGAAATGGTGATGCATAATCCCTGAACAAACATCAATATTAATAATCCTATTATAGTTTTATGATAGTGATAATAAAAATTAAGGCAGATTCCTGGAATCATTTCTCTCCCACTCTGTGATGAATGTATCTTTTATCATGAGATTTCATTGTTCAGGGTCTTTGATAATCATGGAGCACATGGCCATGTGGGTTTTTGAATCTCATTATTGATATACTTTATTTAACTCAGACTTTCAATTTCTCCCTTTAGTCTGAAGTTACACATTAATTACTCTTGTGTTTGTCATAGAGTCATTGACCTAACTTGAAATAGTCAGAGTATTTTAAATTTAGCAAATTCTTCCCCAGCCTATATCAGTGTAATCTGTTGAACTCTCAAATGGTAACTGTAACCTGAATCTCACTTTTTTTGTTGTTGCAGTCTGAATTCAATAGTTTTATTCTGGATAACTATTTCCTTTTGCCTCACCTACTCCTTTAACAGCTTTTTAATCTTCATTGTTGAAGATCTTGCTGCCCTTCTGAGCTGACCTGTTGCTAAATACACTTGACAAGACAGCAGGAAAATGTCACCTTTCTCTGTTGCTCTCCTCCAAAGAGGAGCTGACCTATATTCCTGTTGATCTACAAAGAATGCTCGCTAAAACATGACCTTGAGTAGGTCACTTGTGTTTGCAAAACTCCAGTGACTCTTTGTTTTCTTTTCAGATTATTGTTGGGTCTGAAGTTCCAAATCCTACTCCCTTTTTGAAGTCTTCTTGCCCATGCTAGAAGCAATATCATCTCTTCTAGAATTGTAAAGTACCATTTTCCATACCACTTATAATATATTGTGTTGTAGTTGTTTTTCTATCATCTGTATTTCATCTCTCTAATAAATGATAAATTTCTAGAGGGTGCGTTCCACAGAAAAAAGGCTCAAAAATATCTGTCATTGGTGAAAGCAGATTATAGATCATATTTTGTCGGAAGATTGGAGGCAAAGTCTCAAAGATAAACCTATAATTTTAGGCTTATTCCCTCCCCCATATTATTTGTTGAATACTTGAAATATTCTTGGTATTTGACATAGATTTTCTCTTTCAATCTTCTAAGCTCTATGAGATTAGCACTATTAATATTTATAAATGGGGGAAACAGGCATAGAAAGTTTAAGTAATTTATCCAAGGTCACATTGCCAAAAAAAAAAAAAAAAAAAATAGGTAGCTTAGACCTGAAACCAGAGAAATCTGATTCTAAAACTGATGCCTAAAAAGTTTGCCCATCTTACTTAAACTCATCTCATTTGGACATAGTTTGGAATGGACTTAGTAGGTCTGAGTATCAAGAATCTGTGACTCATACAATATCAAATCCCTTAGCTATATTTCAGTAATTGCCAAAACATGATTTCAATTATCAAGTTTGCAGTGAAGTTCTGATGGTGCTAATCCTTATTTATCAAGAAGGAGGAGAGATGCCAAGCCCCTTGAAGAGCTATTCCAGTTGAAGCTTGAGGTAAGGGTGGTGGTTCTTATAATTCTACCTCATTAGACAAGCCCAAAATGTTGGGGATGTGACACATTGCACTGAATCTATGATTCCATGGAATGCACGATATACCATCTTTATTATATTATTAAGAGAGAGAAAAATAAGCACCAAAACAAAGTTGGTGCAATGATTTCTCATCACTTGGACTTTTAAAAATGTTATACTTACTGAATGAACTCTTTTAGTCTTATTTAGGCATAAAAACAATATAAATTGCTTAAGGTATTTCTAAAACTTCTTTATATGTGGTAAAATCTGACTATCTAGTGTCTCTGTTTTCCAGATAATATCATATGCTGTGCCATTGGGAGTATTAGTAAGGCAGTATTTCTGAAGGAGCACTCTACTACTGCCTCTGGGATTTCTTGCAAGCCACTGATACCATCTTTGTAAGAATGGATGCAAATATTCAGGCTACTAGAATTTAATCTCTATAATTTCTTTGCCAACAGCCATAATAAATGCTTCTTGGTGTTTTCAGATGAGGTGAAATGTGAAAAAGTGTTCATCAGAATTGGTGACATACAGCAATTATAAGTTTATTTAAAACAATGCATATCACTTTTGAAAATATTTGAAAACTTATGGTATAGTCAAAAGAACTTTGGTCTTAAGGAATCAGAGGACCTAGGTTGAACATTAGTTCTCTTGACTACCTGTGGCAAGTAACATAAACTCTCTTAACTTCCTCTGAGGAATAAGCAATTTACCTTGTGGAACGATTGCAATGATTGAAAGAAAAGTTAAATTCCACAAAAGTGGGAATAATTCCATCTTGTTTGCTATGGTCTTTCCATTCTTTCAAGAAGAAACAGGGACCTAGAAAGAATAAATAAAACAATGAATGAACAGTTTACCCATTGCAAACCACATGTAGAAGTGTCTGTATTGGCATGTTGCCATGGTGGAAGGCAGTGTATGCTAATCAAAGGGGAAAATGAAGCAAAAAATGTTTCAGTAAGAAACATTTGTTAGTCCTTCTCTCTATTTTGCCCCAGTCATTTTGTGGTTTTAGATTCTATTGGCTTTTATCTGCTTCTCAAATTCGAGTAATTTCTTCCAATCTAAAGGTGCTTGTTTATCTTCTTGTATACTGTAAAACAAAGTCAACATAATTGTAGGCCAGAAAGCTATTATCTCACTCTTGAATTCTTAAAAATGTCATTTATTCTAGCTTTTTTGCATGTATTTATTATTGAAATATTAAGAGACACAGAAAACTTGAAAAAGAAAAAAAAATATTATTTCAAATTCCTAACCTAGAGAGAATAATTACTAATACTTTTTTCTTACATAATTGGCAATATATATATTATTTTGTAATCTGATTTTTCACTTCATATAATTGTGTATTTCCCCATATATTGTAATTACTTTTTATTATTTATTTATTTATTTTTAGTTTTAAAAACAGTGACATCTGTGAGCATTTATTTTCTTTTTTATTTATTTATTTTTATTTATTTAATATATTTTAAGTTCTTAAGTACATGTGCAGATCGTGCAAGTTTGTTACATAGGTATACACATGCCATGGTGGTCGTGTGCTGCATCCATTGTCCCGTCATCTACATTAGGTATTTCTTCTAGTGCTATCCCTCCCCAATTTTCTACCCCCTGCTATTCCTACCCTAAGCCCCCTGCCCCACCAGGCTCCCGTGTGTGATGTTGACCTCCTTGTGTTTGTGTGTTCTCATTGTTCAACACCCACCTATGAGTGAGAACATGCAGTGCTTGGTTTTCTGTTCCTGTGTCAGTATGATGACAATGATGGTTTCCAGTTTCATCCATGTCCCTCCAAAGGATATGAATTCATCCTGTTTTATGGCTGCATAGTATACCATGGTGTATATGTGCCACATTTTCTTTATCCAGTCTATCATTGATGGGCATTTGGGTTGGTTCCAAGTCTCTGCTATTGTAAACAGTGCCACGGTGAACATACATGTACATGTGTCTTTATAATAGAATGATTTATAATCCTTTGGACATATACCCAGTAATGGGATTGCTAGGTCAAATGTTATTTTATTTCTAGATCCTTGAAGAATCGCCACACTGTCTTCCACAAGGGTTAAATTAATTTACACTCCCACCAACAGTGTAAAAGCATTCCTACTTCTCCACATCCTCTCCAGCATCAGTTGTCTCCTGATTTTTTAATGATCTCCATTCTAACTGGCATGAGATGGTATCTCGATGTGGTTTTGATTAGTATTTCTCTAATGACCAGTGATGATGAGCATTTTTTTCATAAGTTAGTTGGTTGCATAAATGTCTTCTTTTGAAAAGTGTCTGTTCATATCCTTTGCCCACTTTTTGATGGGTTTTTTTTTCTTGTAAATTTACTTAAGTTCTCCATGTATTATGGATATGAGCCCTTTGTCAGATGGGTAGATTGCAAAAATTTTTTCCCAATGTGTTGGTTGCCAGTTCACTCTAATGATTGTTTCTTTTGCTCTGCAGAAGCTCTTAAGTTTAATTATATCCCATTTGTCTATTTTGGCTTTTGTTGCCATTGCTTTTGGTGTTTTAGTCATGAAATCCTTGCCCATGCCTATGTCCTGTATGATATTGCCTGTGTTTCCTTCTAGGGTTTTTATGGTGTTAGGCCTCAGTGTTTAAATCTTTCATCCATCTAGAGTTAATTTTTGCATAAGGTATAAGGAAGGGATCCAGTTTCAGCTTTCTGCATATGGCTAGCCAGTTTTCCCAACACCATTTGTTAAATAGGGAATCCTTTCCCCATTGCTTGTTTTTTTCAGGTTTATCAAAGATCAGATGGTTGTAATTGTGTGGTGTTCTTTCTGAGGCCTCGGTTCTGTCCCATTGGTCTATATCTCTGTTTTGGTACCAGTATCATGCTGTTTTGCTTACAGTAGCCTTGTAATATAGTTTGAAATCAGGTAGTGTGATGCCTCCAGCTTTGTATTTTTTGTTTGTTTGTTTGTTTAGGACTGTCTTGGCTATGTGGGCTCTTATTTGGTTCCATATGAAGTTTAAGGTGGATTTTTCTTTTCCAGTTCTGTGAAGAAGGTTGAGGGTAGCTTGATGGGGATAGCAGTGAATATATAAATTACTTTGGGCAGAATGGCCATTTTCATTACATTGATTCTTCTTAACCATGAGCATGAAATGTTTTTCCGTTGTGTCCTCTCTTATTTCCTTGACTACTGCTTTGTAGTTCTCCTTGAAGAGGTCCTTTACATCCTTTGTTAGTTGTATTCCTAGGTATTTTGTTCTCTTTGTAGCAATTGTAAATGGCAGTTGACTCATTATTTGGCTTGCTGTTAGTCTATTATTGGTGTATAAGAATGCTTGCAATTTTTGCACACTGATTCTGTATCCTGAGACTTTGCTGAAGTTGCTTAACAGCTTAAGGAGATTTTGGACTGCGACAACGGGGTTTTATAAATATACAATCCTGTCATCTGCAAACAGGGACAATTTGATGTCTTCTCTTCCATTCAAATACCCTTCATTTCTTTTTCTTGCCTGATGGCCCTAGCCAGAACTTCCAATAATATGTTGAATAGGAGTGGAGAGAGAGGGCATTCTTGTCTTGTGCCAGGTTTCAAAGGGAATGCTTCCAGTTTTTGCCCATTCAGTATGATACTGGCTGTGAGTTTGCATATACTGCATTTAAATGCTCTTCACAAATATTGTTTATGATGCATGCTCTATTATAATTTATTTAGGTAATCTATACTTCCTGGAAATTTAAGTAGTTTCCATTTCTTCAATATTTAAATATAACAGGAATTAATATTCTTGAAGATTTGTATTTATATTTATGCACATTTCTGATTATTTTAGAATAAATTCTTGAAAGTGGATTTACAGGGTCAAAGGGGTATACAATTTTATTCTAATTTAGTTGAGAATATTTGAATGTAACTAAAAGATTTATGCAGAATGTGGTATAATAATAAGGAGGGTCTTGAAAGTGTGCCTGCCTGGGATTGCCTGGTAGACTCTGCTAGATTCATCATACTGTCTCTTTCTCAAGGACTTGTCTGTTGTGATATGGTTCCTGCGTGATGTTAGTGCTCACAAGTTGCTAGGACTGTCAGATGTTAGGAGTGCTAAGCCTCTTATTTATCTTTCTTTTTCATCCGAAAAAGAAGAACGTGGTGTCCTCGCTAAATGATGGATAAGTATGAGGAACAGATCCCATTATTTCCTCATTCCATTCACATGATACATGAGTTAGAAAATGAATGCAATATCTGAGCACCAGGGGATCTGATTGTCACAGTATGAAAAGCCTTTTAGTGGTAACTGCATCCATGCACCCATATTACTGCCAACAGAGCCAATGCAATCTAGTTCAAATGGTAGATGTACTGACTCCCACGTGGGACCATTGATGTTTTTACAAACCTTTTGCAGCCCAGTATTACTGTGTTTTGCCAAGTTGCATCCTCCCAGTGAAGTCAAATGGAACTAGAGAGGCTCAGTTTTTGCTGCAGTAGGAAATAGGCAAGGGAAAGTCTGGATTACGCTCCAAAATTATAATGCAAACCAGCCCCAGAAATGTGTATTATTTTTCTGAATGTGTTCCAGCTGAACTGCAGGAAAAATAACAACCAAAGACCATAATAGCTCATTGGTGGATATTGTGTCCCATCTGTTGGTGGTAGTGAGAAAGGCTCTAGGCTGTTACATCCAAAAACCTAAAAAAAAAAAGGTTTAAAAAAAAAAAGCCAAACTCTCCTATGACATTTTTCTGCCTATGAACTCAGTTTGAATATCATATATTAGGAAGAAAAGGGGTAAAAATGGTTGAATATTGTTATACATTTCTCTGAGGGGAAGTAAAAGTTTCATACCTTACTTGGTTCTTTCTAGAAGAGGGGGATGGGATGGTTTCATAACAAGCATCAGGCAAGACTTTGTTGAGCCAAAGGCTTTGATTAGGATTTCTACAAAGTGCTATATTCTTTAGTTAACTCTTAAGCATTTAATAACTCACTCCTTAAGGAAAAGGATACACCTGATTCCATTTATGGACCAGTGTGCGGGTCGTTGATTTTCACTTTTACAGATTCAAGATTCTGGCTTAGATCAGATTTAGTTTGTGGATACAAAGCTGAACTCAACAGCAGCCAGACATTAGCATGAAAACTGAGTTGCCCCCAGGAAACATCCATCTCAGACTCTATGAAAACCTCAGTCACTGCAGAAATGAGGCAATTGTGCATACAGAATCGTGCCTATCCTTTGGATTCTGGTTCTGCCCTGATCCCTCATGGACTCATTTCTGAATCCTGACACGGACAAGCACTGTGAGTGAAATAAAGTACTATTTCAGTTTTTAATAAGAATTAAAACATCTAGGCCACAGCGAAGCCCAGAGCATGGGCAGAGTACTGGGGAAAATCATCGTGGGGAACCTTCCAGTGGAGGTCCAGTGCCCAGAGGGACAGATTTACTGAGAGCACGTGACTCATGCCCTGTAGATTTTTGGAGTCCCTGGCGGTGGGAGGTGGTAAGGAGCTGGGAGTGTTCAGGACAAGCGGAATCATGACTCAGGGAAATTTGAGCTATTTCTGTTAATATGACCTCATTTATATACAGGAAATTAGGATCTTCAAATCAGCATTCAGTTCACAAAGTACTCATGAGAATCATTTTGTTAAAGAATATTAATGTTGCAGAGGCCTAATGCTACAGAGACCTGATATTAACCATACTGAGACCTAACTGAATGAAAATTAGGGGGACTAGTCAAACAGAACCATGCTGAGGGGCAGAAAAGGTTTGAACTTGGTTTTTTTTTTCCTCTCACAATATATACACATTGGGAATATGGCATTTTAGCCCCAAGCTGAATGGCAGTTTACCTCTGTCATGGGGTTGTAGGCAGGGTGGGGGAATGTGTTTCAAAGTGTTAGAAATGCCAGGCACGGTGACTCACGCCTGTTATCCCAGCACTTTTGGGAGGCCGAGGCGGGCGGATCACGAGGTCAAGAGATCGAGACAATCCTGGCCATGGTGAAACCCTGTCTCTACTAAAAATGCAAAAATTAGCCGGGCGTGGTGGCACGCGCCTGTGGTCCCAGCTACTCAGGAGGCTGAGGTGGAAGAATCGCTTGAACCCAGGAGGCGGAGGCTGCAGTGAGCCGAGATTGCACCACTGCACTCCAGCCTGGCGACAGAGCAAGACTCCATCTCAAAAAAAAAAAAAGAAAAAAAGAAATTTTTTAACTGACATGACAGTATAAGAGGACTGGTCTTTTGAATTTCCATATCAGTTAAAAATGCAAACTAGATAAGAGGAATACTCTGTGGTACATGTCATGCTCCTGAGCTTGCCCTTGGATCAGGCTACAGCTGTCGCATGTAGATTAACCAAAGTCCAGGTGGTGGTCTGAGTACTCTACGTATTGACTTATTTAACCTTCTCAGTAACCCTGTGAGTCTGGGACTACTATAATTCCATTTTAAAGACAAAGAAACTGAGACAAAGGGAGGCTAAGTAACTTACCCAAGATCCTATGGCTGGATAAGCGGCACACCTGGAATGAAATATAAGCCTTCTGATTCTAAGAGCCATACGCTTAAGATGCAGTACAGACTCTCTTAGTGATCATTCTCACCTTTTGGTAGAGTTCTCTCAAAGGCATTGAATCTACAAATTGTGTGTGTGTGTGTGTGAGTGTGTGTGTGTGTGTGTGTGTGTGTATTGGTGAGGTGTTGGAAGTTGTGGCAACAAATAAAAATATGAATCAGTGATAGTTCAGGAAGTTTATATTTTTTGAAGATAGTTAAAAATTGAAATAGAATTTAAGGGTATCAAGAAATGGACATTACAATTTCTTCAAATCCTTAAACCTTTCCTCTTGAAGGTAAAAGCCCTGTATGCTAATCTGTGATGAAGAACATCGGCCTGATATAGTTTCATACCCTTTGACAGAGTGACCCATCACTGTGTACTACCCACTTGGCATGGAAAGGATTAACTTTGATCTGCTTAGCTGTATTTTATAAATAGAATTAATCGCAGGCTGTGGGGAGATGAGGTCATCAGATTTACACCGAAGTTTTAATGCAGTGCAGACATTGAGTTCACATCTGCTCAGCTCCTGCCCAAATGGTGAATCTTCCCTTTTCCATGATGTTACTTGGCCTGGACTCCTCAAACAAGGGCATTATTTTTTAAACAAGGGCAATCCTTCTGCTCTCTGGTTCATTTTAGAATGAATAGAGAGTTGTTAGAGTAAAAGATGTGTTTTCATACTATTATTGAGGTCTAATCACAGCTACATTTTCCTGAATTTTCATGAATTTTTCGACTACAACTTGCTTTCATTTACAAGAAGAGTAGAAATGCATTTTGCCTGTCCATTTTCACATTCTCTTTGGGTTCCAGTACATAGACCTGGTAAGAAAGTGATAAGCTACCTCAATGCAGAGAAGCCCCATTTCTGGGGCCTCAGGAAAAATTTATTAGTTCCGCATCTTTTATCTGCAAATGTTAAGAGAGTTTCTAACGTAAGCAAGGACCTCCACATTATAAGCCACCTTTTGTATCCGAGATTTTCTTGCCAGGACACACACACACTCATAGACCCTGCATGGCACTCAGATATCGATAGAAGAAATGGCTGGAGTCACTCCTGTATCTTGTCGTTCCCCCTTTTTTACTGGGGGGTGGACGTCCCGGCGCGGGGGGGGAAGACCAAGGGGAGGGGGGCCGCCGCCCCGGCCCCCTCGGGGGAGGGGGGCAGCACTCTCTAACCCACTTAAGCTTCCCTTAAACACAAATACGTTTGAGAGGAGACCTACCATTTTGTGGCAGAGAAGGGCTGGAGGGTCAGGTCAAATCCTCCTGGAACTGCTTAGGACTGAAATAGTCTTCTCCACAGCACTCAAGATCAGGCTCTTAAAAACTGTGTGGACAATTGCTGGCCTTATTGCGAGGGGCTGTAATGTCCTGCACTGCTGGGGGCATACCTTTTGAGACGTGAGTGCTCATGGGACAGCCACTATGTGTTTTAGAGGTAGATAGAGCATCTCTGGATGTGTCCCAGCACTGAGTCTGTTAATGTGAGGCTAGGAGGTGGTTTACCAGTGGCCACCTGGCTCACAGTGCAGCCATGCAGAAAGCACTTGGGTATCATGGGATAAAGATGTCAGAAAGAATTCACAAGTGAAAATACCAGTGAATAGTCAAGTAGAGCAAGGGCCTCAAACATGCAGGAGGCTACAAACATGCAGACCCAGTCAAAGAAATCTGGTAAAGGAGTGGGTTAGTTTGGGTTCTTTAAGAAGCAGATTACAAGCCAGTGTTCAATGTAACTGGACTATATTAGAATAATCACCTGTTAGAGAAAATGAGTAGGAATCTGGGGGAGGCAGGGGAGCTGACAGACCATATTGGATCATAGGCAGGCAAGTTGGGTGGAGGCATCACAGACAGCTAGGTGATCTAAGGAATGTTGGGTAACACCTTCGGAGTAGCTCTGAAACCAGCGTTGCCTATTAGAGAAGTCCTTGGTCTCCCAGGAGTAGGCCTGCCTTAGTATCCCTATCACTTCAGTCATGCATTGGCAACAGCTCAGGAAGCATGTGGTCTCACTGTACATATGGTGATGGATTTCAAGTGCAGCAGTTGGAACTCCAGGCCAATTGTATTTTCTGTAGAGGTCTATGAGGAGCATTCTCACAGCTGCTTCAATAAAGGACTGACTTAGTGTGCTTAAAAGGATGCCTAGAGCATAAACACCACTATCTGTATCAAGGTGGAAAAGAGAGATGTCAGGTTTCTGAGGACAGTAGAAGAGGCATCTGTCCCCGTTAGTGAGAGAGAACAGTCTCATCTCCTTACAGTTTCTGCTTTGAGAGTGGAAGGGAGGAGGAAGCAGCATCTGAAATGGGAGCGAGGTAAAGAACCAGCCGTGGGAGGGGAAGGTTTGTCTTCATACCCATCACAGAGCCAGCAAAGAAAAACAGCACCTTTGGCTCAGGGCCAGGTTGCAGCAATGATAGAAACAGCCATAATGGAGAAATGGAAAAGACCATGGCTGGAAGAGGCGACTCCTGGAGTGGCAGCAGAGGTATAGCAGTTCTGCAGTGACCAACAATGTGGAGCCACATTGTCCCCAGATCAAGTCAAGGAGGGCCAGAAGTGGGGATAACTGGCTGGTTCCTATGGATATGAATCAGAGAAAAGCATGGATTAGGAGCTCATGGTTTCAGCCATGATACAACTGTGGAGTGCTTAGGGGCAGTTGGCTTTCCTAATACCTGTCATACTGCTCGTGCCAATGAAAGAAGTTTCCTTTTTTCTCTTCAAGCACAAGTCAAACGTGATTAAACCAAGAAGTGACTGAAAAGGATGTAGAATATAGACTATATGGTTAGAAATAGTCTGACTTTGCAGAGCAAAAAGCAGTAAATTCAAACATCAGGTAAATAACTTTCCCATCTTGGTTCAAGAAGAACATGGAGATTGTTGAACAAGAAGAACTAGCTCTTCAGAAATAAAGTGCTCTTAGTCACTGGCTGACAGTCCTTTATTATTTACTTTTTTTACACAAGCCACACTGAGCCAAATAAAAGGGAACTAGCCAAATTAGAGGGACCTGAGTCCCCATTCCTGGAACTTGCTAGCAGAAGGGTATCAGTCAGGCTTACTGAATTTGCATTTTTCTGATAGCAATGCACAAAGCCTTTTAATGATGACTTTGGAATCTCCGAGCTTAGGCTCTTGATTGCCTGTTCCTAAGCAACAGAAGGATTGGCAGAGAATGTGTTTTGATGTAACATTAAATAAAGGCTGTACAATGCTGAAAACTGTGGGCAGAAACTGAGATAATTGTATTTATTTTTTGGTGTATTATGTTAAAAAATAAACAAAAATCCTGTATGCCCCAGAAAATGTGTTCTCACTTGTATTTTGTGTCTCTCTTGTTTTTGAACACTATGTTTTTTCCTCTCATTTGCATCCTGCAATTTAAGCATAGAATTTCTCTTTTCTTAATGGATAGCATTTCTTCAGCTCTATTTCTATTATAGAAAAATTGGATCACATATTATACTATAATGGACAAAGGGATCTGAGACATGCTCTGGTAACCCTCCTTATTTTATTCTTACAGAAGCTATGTCAGAGAGGTGGGGGTCTACCTCGACTCAACGTGTCTTTAACTTGTCAGATTCATCATTGTTTCCTCTGTGGCACCTCTCCTGACTTCATAGAGGTACAGTTATCTTGTTAGATACTCTACATTCACTACAGTCACCACTCAGTTGTTAAGATACTATATTGCAGTGTTTGTTTACTTATTCGTTTCATTAGGTCCATGGTGACTCTCTTGTACATTGTCCCACACCTAGAGCTTGATACAGTACCTGACTTGCAATAGATAATAAAGACACAGTGAATGAGTTATCTAAGACCACATGACCAATTAGTGATGAAACTAGGACTAAGAGCCTGGTTTCCTATTTTCTAGTTTGATGTTTTTCCATGGCCTACTTCAAATGTTAGAGGGATATGGAGAAAATGAACACATTTGGAGGATGTATTTTCCTGCTGCTCTCATTCAAGGTGAATGAATCTCAATGGTATGGTAAAGATGATGAAATCCAATTAACTATTTCTGATGATTACAAGCCACTTGGGCTTCAGCTCGGTCTCTCCCATGGGCTGATCCACCTCATGTCTGAGGTCCTTCATGGAGTGAGCTGGCCTCTACCTTTGATCATTCTATTTTTCTTTCTCTCATTTAACAAAAGAACAAAGTATCTATTCTACAGGAGCTGAGTTAGCCTCTGTTGATTCAATAGTTAATAAAAACAGGCAGGGTTCATACTGACACGGACCTGAAATCTGAGCACTTGGAGTCCTACTGGCCCTCCCACCTTATTCCATTCAACACCCTAACTTTCAAATTCTTTAATTATGGAGATCTCCAAGATCAGGAAGAAGTATCTAGTAAGTTTCTTCTATACTACACATTTTTCTTCCTCATTACTCAGACTCTGATGAAGCTTTCTCCACACAGAAGTGATAGCCGGGTCAGTCCTCTTCAAACCTTACTCTACATTCACTGCCTGACTTCCTCACCTCCCAGTCATTCCATAACCAGCTACAATCTGGCTTCTGTTCCTCATCTCCCCAACCCACTTTCCATTATCTCCGCTTCAATATTTCAGGACATTCCTTTGTCAAGGTTTCCAGTGATTCCAAATAAAACGGATAAAGTTTCACACTCATTTTATTTGTTACCTCTGGTATAGTAGATCCCTAACACTTGGGTGGAAATATATCCCAAGAATATTTATGCATTCTAGATTCTTGAAGATTACCATAACCTATAATGTCATTATGCAGTAGATTGCAGCTTAAGAATTTCCTGATTCATATTCTTAATGACAGTTCATGTGTCCTTGACAATAAGTAAAAGAAGGTGAAGCCACTTAAAAAAAAGTGGATACTCCTGGCTAAGTGACATGCTTTCCACACCAGCTGTGGACTCAAGTTTTTACCCTCACTCAGATTTTAAATTGTTCCTTGTCGTTGGAGTTGAGGTTCCTCAGATAACGGAAACTAAGGAAGTTAAAGCTATATCTGCCAGAGGCTACTTTACTGTTGTTCACGTCACCTTCAGAACCTTTTTCTTCTTTGTCTTTGAATTCCTCAATCTGTTTCTTTCTATGCTTCAAGATGGGTACCTTTCCTTGTACTCACCCTTTAAGTATTGGTGTTATGTAAAACACTGATATCTGATAATTTCTCCTTTTTTTGAATAAATTCTCTTGTGCTGGTGGGTTTGACCACTTCATGTTTTCTGTATATTTAGCCTCTAGTACTGTATGACACAAAGCATTAATATGTGTACATACCAGCATGACTTCTGTGTTATACTGACATCATTATCCCATGTTCTGATAGTGAATGAATTTGTGCTTATTTTTCTCTATTTGCCCTCCCGCTTCCAAGTCTATTTTCCACTTGTCTTGTCTCTGCTCTGTGCTTTGGAAGGCTCACCTTTGTGGTCTTCATTACCTGTAGTCCTTAATGTTCAGCCAGTCAAAAGAACTGGTTGGAGATAAGAGAATGAGAAAAGAAAGGCCAAGGCTTTATTCCCCTTCCACTCTCCCTGTCTTGTGGCAATTCTGAGGTCATCATTCTTTTGTGGTCCTAACTTTTGCTAGTGGCACCTTTTCCTTGCTCCAGTTTTCACAGTCAACAAGAACATGGTTTGTTCTCTCTTGCTATTGCTGGCCCCCAGTTGCTTCACTGTTCTGTTGGTGGTTTCCTTAACTATGCCCAGTGTCTCTGTAAATTTGAAATCTCTTCAGTTTAGCCCTTCTGAAAGTGCCATCTGTTTCTTCCAGGGGGCCTAAGTGATACAAAGCTGATTCACCTTACAGAAACAGCCATCAAATCATCTCCTACCCTTCCTCAGCTACCTTAATTATTTTTCAAATTACCTTTTGCAGTCTCAGCTTTACAGAATTTAAGGAGCACTGAAGGCCATGTGCAAGGGAAGAGCTCTGAAACCAGAACCCTGTATAACCTTAGGAATTAAGGGCTGAGCAAAAAGAGAGGCATCAATGAATAAGACTTCGAAGAAACAAAGAAACAGATTACTTATTATCTTTGTTATATTTTCCTTAGTAGTACCAACATGAACTTTCTAAAATTCAAGTCTGACCGGATTAGCTTGCTTAAAACCTTCAGTGGCTCTCTGGTGTCTGTAGAATAACATTTGTATTCCTTAGTATGATACTGAATCTTTTCATGTTTTGGCTTTTACTTATGTGTCTCTGTCATCATCTTTTGCTGATCACTGTGCAAGTCCCCTTAGCCAAACCATGCCATATTTTTAGCTCAGTATTAATAAGCTTAAAAAAAAATCTCTCTTAATGCCAGGATGTGGTAGCTTATCTAATGCTACCTGTGAGACAGACCTTGCTTCAAACTTTCCTGGAAAATCTACTCCATGTGAACTTTCAGTTTTGCACATTCAGAAGCATGTGGTATACAATGGGGAGCTAACATATAAATTAGCCCAGGATCTGGAAGGCACACATAGTGAAAATGATAGAAGTTTCCAAATAACTTGTTCATCCTAGCTTTTTCTCAGATCCTTTTACTGTGCCTTTATTTCTTTTAGAAACAGATTCTTCCTTCACAGTGTATACTCCAATAATGCTATAATAGATACAGATAAATTTTCCGTGACTATGAGGGTTTCTACTGATGGAGCCACCATCTAGTGGCTTTGGAAGAAAATGGGAATAATTAAGAATTCAGAGCCAGTTCACCATCAAATTACAAATTTGGCAGTTTTAATTTTGGAATTAAAACAGCCAGATTGTGTTCATTTAAAATGTTTTATATTGGCATAACAGATGTTTTCTCCTAAGAATGTTCTTAGCAATTAAAATATATAGATACATAAAGTATATATGTGTATATATATATTTTAATTCAGTGTTATGTGGTATTGTTTTTATGTCACTCCCTAGAGGAAATTCTAAAACGGCAGTATTAGTAGACATCTTAACAAACTCTTCTTGTACAAACCCTGATTCAAAAGAAAAGAATACCCTAAGATAACGAAGCAGATGGTTGTCTTAATCTTAAAAAAATCTGAATGAGGAAGACTCTACAGCTTCATTTACCAACTCATCTTAGAACCCACAAAGAGCAATTGCAATTTCTAAGGAAGGAAACATTTTACTTACAAAATTTTGGTTGCTTTGTTTGTGGGAGACCAAGGGAACCAGTTAATGGTTTGATAAACAAGTAAATTTCATTTTATTTACTTGGATTTTTTTTTTTTTTTGAAATTGACCTAGATGGTTGTATTCGCCAGGATTTTGCAGGAAAACATAAACCATTTATGTAATTCCAAGTATGGAGGCTTTCTTCCAAAGAATTGCAGGCTTGCAGGAAATGAGAAAGACTGGAGAGGCAAAGATCCAGGAAGGCTTAACCATGATGTGGTTTCAAAACTAGTGGTTCTCCAGGTGGAAACTTCTACAAATCTCAAGGAATGCTATGAAGTGCCTGCTACCATCTCACCTTTGAGTGCTGAAGCAACCATTCTCAAGAACTGCTTCCCGGGATCGCAGTCGCCTTCCACAGCCAGAAAGCTGCCACGAACTTCACCTATGCTTTCTGCTACGTGTCTCCTTGTAGATGCCTCCAGGAAGAATGCCTTCTCTCCACATCCCAGTGTCCAGCTTTCACAACAATAGCTCCACACTGGCAGCTCTAACCATATGAGAAAGAGAACTCTTTTTTTTTCATTATTGTACTTTAGGATATGGGGTACATGTGCAGATCATACAGGATCATTGCATAGGTACATACATGGCAATGTGGTTTGCTGCCTCTGTCCCCCTGTCACCTATATCTAGTATTGCTTCCCATGTTATCCCTCCCCAACCTCCCTACCCCCCGCTGTCCTCCCCTAGTCCCCCCCCCAAAAGACCCCAGTGTGTGATGCTCCCCTCCCTGTGTCCACGTGTTCTTATTGTTCAACACCCTCCTATGAGTGAGAACATGCAGTGTTTGATTTTCTGTTCTTGTGTCAGTTTGCTGAGAATGATGGTTTCCAGATTTATCCATGTCCTTATGAAGGAGACGAACTCTTCATTTTTTACGGCTGCATAGTATTCCATGGTGTATATGTGCCACATTTTCCCTGTCCAGTCTATCATCGATGGGCATTTAGGTTGGTTCCAGGTCTTTGCTACTGTAAACAGTGCTGCAGTGAACATTCGTGTGCATGTGTCCTTATGATAGAACGATTTGTAATCCTTTGGATATATACCCAGTAATGGGATTGCAGGGTCAAATGGAATTTCCATTTCTAGGTCCTTGAGGAATCACCACATTGTCTTCCACAATGGTTGAACTAATTTAAAATCCCACCAACAGTGTAAAAGTGTTCCTATTTCTCCACATCCTCTCCAGCACCTGTTGTCTCCTGATTTTTTAATGATCGCCATTCTAACTGATGTGAGATGGTATCTCAATGTGGTTTTGCTTTGCATTTCTCTAATGACTAGTGATGATGAGCATTTTTTCATATGTTTGTTGGCTTCATATATGTCTTCTTTTGTAAAGTGTCTGTTCATATCATTTGCCTGCTTTTGAATGAGCTTGTTTGTTTCTTCTTGTAAATCTGTTTTAGTTCTTTGTAGATTCCGGATATTAGCCCACTGTCAGATGGGGTGGCTTGGAAAAATGTTTTCCCGTTCTGTTGGTCGCAAGTTCACTCTAATGATTGTTTCTTTTGCTGTACAGAAGCTCTGGAGTTTAATTAGATCCCATCTGTCTATTTTGGCTTTTGTTGCCAAAGCTTTTGGTGTTTTAATCATGATATCTTGCCTATGCCTATGTCCTGAATGGTTTTGCCTAGGTTTTCTTCCAGGGTTTTTATGGTGTTAGGTCTTATGTTTAAGTCTTTAATCCATCTGCAGTTAATTTTAGTGTAAGGTGTCAGGAAGGGGTCCAGTTTCTGTTTTCTGCACATGGCTAGCCAGTTTTCTCAACACCAATTGTTAAACAATGAATCCATTCCCCATTGCTTGCTTTTGTCAGGTTTGTCACAGATCAGATGGTTGTAGATGTGTGGTGTTGCCTCCAAGGCCTCTGTTCTGTTCCATTGGTCTATATCTCTGTTTTGGTACCAGTACCATGCTGTTTTGATTACGGTAGCCCTGTAGTATAGTTTGAAGTCAGGTAGCGTGATAGCCCTGTAGTATAGTTTGAAGTCAGGTAGCATGATACCTCCAGCTTTGTTCTTTTTCCTTAGGATGATCTTGGCTATGTGGGCTCTCTTTTGGTTTCATATGAAGTTTAAGGTGGTTTTTTCCAGTTCTGTGAAGAGGCTCATAGATGGCTTGATGGGGATAGCGTTCAATCTATAAATTACTTTGGGCAGTATGGCCATTTTAACAATATTGATTCTTCCTAACCATGAGTATGGAATGTTTTTCCGTCTGTTGGTGTCCTCTCTTATTTCCTTGAGCAGTTGTTTGTAGTTCTCCTTGAAGAGATCCTTTACATCCTTTGTTAGTTGTATTCCTAGGTATTTTATTCTCTTTGTAGCAATTGTGAATGAGAGTTCACTCTTGATTTGGTTCTCTTTAAGTCTGTTATTTGTGTTTAGAAATGCTTGCAATTTTTGCACATCAATTTTGTATCCTGAGACTTTGCTGAAGTTGCTTATCAGCTTCAGGAGCTTTTGGGCTGAGACAATGGGATCTTCGAAATATACAATCATGTCATCTGCAAATAGAGACAAATAGAGACAATTTTCCTTTCCTAATTGAATACCCTTTATTTCTTTTTCTTGCCTGATTTCTCTGGCTAGAACTTCTAATAATATATTAAATAGGAGTGGTGAGAGAGGGCATCCTTGTCTAGTGCCAGATTTCAAAGAGAATACTTCCAGCTTTTTGCCCATTCAGTATGATATTGGCTGTGGATTTGTCATAAATAACTTTTATTATTTTGAGATACATTCCATCGATACCTAGTTTATTGAGAGTTTTAGCATAAAAGACTGTTGAATTTTGTCAAAAGTCTTCTAAGCATCTATTGAGGTGATCATGTGGTTTTTGTCTTTGGTTCTGTTTATGTGGTGGATTACGTTTAAGACTTGCGTATGGTGAACCAGCCTTGCATCTCCGGGATGAAGCTTCATGATCATGATGGATAAGCTTTTTGATGTGCTATTGCAGTCAATTTGCCAGTATTTTATTGAAGATTTTTGCATCGATGTTCATCACGGATATTGGCCTGAAGTTTTATTTTTTTTTAGTCTCTGCTGGGTTTTGGTATCAGGATGATGTTGGTCTCATAAAATGAGTAAGGAAGGATTCCCTCTTTTTGTGTTGTTTGGAATAGTTTCAGAAGGAATGGTACCAGCTCCTCTTTGTACGCCTGGTAGTATTCGGCTGTGAACCCATCTGGCCTGGGCTTTTTTTGGTTGGTAGGCTATTAATTCCTGCCTCAAGTTCAGCTCTTGTTACTAGTCTATTCAGGGTTTCAAGTTCTTCCTGGTTTAAGCTTGGGAGTGTACAAGTGTCCAGGAATTTATCCATTTCTTCCAGGTTTACTGGTTTATGTGCATAGAGTTGTTTGTAGTAATTTCTGATGGTAGTTTATATTTCTGTGGAATTGGTGGTAATATCCCCTTTTTCATTTCTTATTGCATCTATTTGATTCTTCTCTCTTTTCTTTTTTATTAGTCTGGATAGTGTTCTATTTTGTTGATCTTTTCAAAACACCAGCTCCTGGATTTATTGATTTTTTTGAAGGATGTTTTGTGTCTCTATCTCCTTCAGTTCTGCTCTGATATTAGTTATTTCTTGTCTTCTGCTAGCTTTTGAGTTTTTTTTTATCTTGCTCCTCTAGCTTTTTCAGTTTTGATGATAGGGTATCAATTTTATATCTTTCCTTGTTTCTTATGTGGGCATTTATTGCTATCAATTTCCCTGTAGACACTGCTTTAAATGTGTCCCAGAGCAAGCCACCTAATTGTCAGATTCACCAGAGTTGAAATGAAGGAAAAAAATGCTAAGGGCAGCCAGAGGGAAAGGTCGGGTTACACACAAAGGGAAGCTCATCAGACTCACAGCGAATCTCTTGGCGAAACTCTACAAGCCAGAAGAGAGTGGGAGCCAATATTCACATCCTTAAAGAAAAGAACTTTCAACGTAGAATTTCATATCTAGCCAAACTAAGCTTCATAAGCAAAGGAGAAATAAAATCCTTTATGAACAAGCAATTGCTGAGAGATTTCATCACCACAGGGGCTGCCTTGCAAGAGCTCCTGAAGGAAGTATTAAACATAGACAGGAACAACCAGTGCCAGGCACTGCAAAAACGTACCAAATGGTAAAGACCATCGACACAATGAAGAAACTGTGTCAAGTAACGGGCAAAACAACCAGCTAGCATCAAAATGGCAGGATCAAATTCACACATAACAATATTAACCTTAAATGTAAGTGGGCTAACTGCCCCAATCAAAAGACACAGACTGGCAAATTGGATAAAAAGTCAAAACACATCAGGGTGCTTTGCTCTGGAGGCCATCTCACATGCAAGGACACACATAGACTCAAAGTAAAGGGATTGAGGAAGATTTACCAAGCAAATAGCAAAAACAGGAGGAGTTGCAATCCTAGTCTCTGATAAAATAGACTCTAAACCAACAAAGATTAAAAGAGACAAAGAAGAGCATTACATAATGGTAATAGGATCAGTGCAACAAGAAGAGCTAACGATCCTAAATGTATACACACCCAATATAGGAGCACCCAGATACATAAAACAAGTTATTAACGACCTACAAAGAGACCTCGACTCCCACACAATAAAAGTGGGAGACTTTAACACTCCACTGTCAATATTAGACAGATCAACGAGACAGAAAATTAACAAGGATATCCAGGACTTGACCTCAGATCTGGCCCAAGCAAACCTAATAGACATCTACAGAACTCTCCACCCCAAATCCACAGAACATACATTCTTCTCAGCACCACATCACACCTACTCTAAAATTGACCACATAATTGAAAGTAAATCACTCCTCAGCAAATGCAAAAGAATGGAAATCATAACAAACAGTCTCTCAGACCACAGGGCAAACAAATTAGAACTCAGGATTAAGAAACTAACTCAGAACTGCACAACTTGATGGTAACTGAACAACTGGCTCTTGAATGTTGACTGGATAAACAATGTATTGAAGGCAGAAATAAAGATGTTCTTCAAAACCAATGAGAATGAATACACAACATACCAGAATTTCTGGGAAAGTGGATTCTTGGAATGCTGTTGCTGGTTTCCTCTCTCCCAATGCAGAGGGGAGGTACAGTAGGGCAAAGTGCATAATGCATCCTTTCTTTAGTAGCCAATTTTAAATGGCATTGGAAAATCTTTAAAATATTTTTACTAATTTTTATTGGCAAGAAGCTAAAATATATAATGGAAACAGAATGGATTGATGGATCTGTGTTTAAATCCTAGATCCCCCTCCATTTTAGTGTGGTGATCCGAAGTAAACCATTCACACTCCCCTTTTCTCATATATGAAAATGTGGGTAACGATATTCATTTTGGAATCTTGCCTTAAAAAACAAATGCAATAATCTATGTATAACACTTATTTGGTGTCACAGGGCCTGGCAGGTAACATGCAGTTGGTGAATGTTAACTCTAAGAAATTGAAGCTGGGGACTGACATTAAGAGCCATAGCAAATTGTTTCTATGCCTTGACCAAATTACAGTGTTGTTGTTACATTTGTAATGGCTTGACTTTCCTCTTGTAGCACATTACTTACAACTTTCAGTATCAATAAGCTTTTCTCTCCTAGTGTGTTTCTTTTACAATTTTCTCTTTCTTAAATAGCAGTACAAGGACAGCAGCTCGATTTAGAAACTCTGCCAGTAATTGGCTATGTCTCCGTGAACAATTAAGTTATTTTTCAAAACCTCAGTCTTCTTATGTGTAAAATGATGACCTGGAAGTGTGGGAACAGGAAGAAGAAATGACTTAGATTGATTGATTATTTAAAATTAATTTGCCCACATTTCCTTACCTACCTAAGTCACCGTGTTAGGCACTATGGGGTGATTATGAAAATGGGTACAAAAATGTGGCCCCTGCCATTCAGGGAAATATAATCCAATAAAATAAAAACTATCAATGAGAGAGAAATAAAATATAGAAGAATCAGAACTTCTGGCCTAAAATTATTCGGTTTTATTGTGGTGATACATCAAGGCAGCGTATCTGAAGCTCCATGGAGAGGGAAATAAACAATACCTGTTTTAGAAATATTCCAGTGATTCTATAAGGTAATGTTTTTCATTGAGAAGAAAAGACATACTGCAAAACAGAAATGATGGGTTGAGTTCTATAGTCATCCCCTTGTTAACAATTTGGCACACATTTTCTGAACACCTGCATTGGAATAGACTCTGTGCTTGGATGTGGGTATCAAGACAAAATATTTTATCTGCCCCTCAAGGATTTTCCATGTTAGCTATTTGAATGTAACTTTTGCCTGATTGGTATATATTGGTTACCAAGATTAATGCTAGTAGGGTTGGAAACCTGTCAGTCCCTGTCTTTGCCATTATATTAAAACTTAATTTATTTTAGTTTTCTCTGAAGTTGTGACTAAGATAACTTGGTTCACCCTCTTACTGCTATTTGATTTAGGAATATGGGTGCTGTTGCCTTTTCTCATCCTCCACCAAATTAAATTCAACAAAGAGTGTAATTTTGTGTACTGCATACACTAGTCATCATCAGTAGATTGTTAATTAAGAAAGCAATTTGGAAAGCAGGGCTAGTCTCAACTTAAATATACTTTTAACTGTGAAAACTTACCACCTACATATATAATTGAAATTAAGTTGCACTAAGGAAAATAGGTAAGTTGGCTATTGTTCAAATGGTGCCGAAATAAATTAGAGAAGTTGCTGCTTGATCGATGTTTCAGAATGTGTATTTAAAAGATTTAAAAATACCTCAAAGAATCAAACTCCCAGTTTACTACAGGGGGTAATTGCAACCATTAGTATTTTTTCCCAATGGGGACATATTTCATATTCAAACAAGTCCTCCTTTCAAAGATTTGTAGCTATGCAAACACTAACAGATGAGCTATCACTCATGTGCCGGGAGAACTAGTTGAAGGTTTAAGGTATTCTAATCATTCTACTAATCATTAGTCTTTGACTTTTCACACTCCAAAAAGTTTATCCTGGCTTTTCAAAGTCTGTTGCAAAACAAGATTTTAATAATTCTGCACCAGGCTTTACTCATGACTGTTTTGTACAAGTGTTGTAGATACCGCTTCATTTTCAGAAGCACGTGGCTGTAGCTATTGCTGATGATCTGTAACATTATTACTCAGGTCATGCTTTATAATTAGGACAGTAGTTTTCAATTTGGGTGTCTAGTATTAAAATGGTTTTTTGGGTGGTGGTGGTGGTTGTTTTTACTGCATTAAGCTTTCCTGCTAACAGATTGTCATAGAATGTACCACCAACCATTCCACTTGCCTTATCTCCAAATAAACCCAAAGTTGCTTTGAATTAATATCTACAGAGATTTGTTAGAAAGTAAAGGCAATTTTGGACTAGAAAAGATAAATCTCGCTAATGTCTAAAATCTAAAATATTTTGTTCAGCTTGGTCATTTTACAGAAATGAAGAGTGTGGGCAACAGATGTTTAAGCACAACGTGATTGTTTTACTTTTCTACTCAAAATCCTTTACAGGATTTTAAAAATTAATCTTTCCTTCCTTCTTTCCTTCCTTCCTTCCTTCCTTTCTCTCCTTCCTCTCCTTCCTTCCTTCCTCTCCTTCCTCTCCTTCCTCCTTCCTCTCCTTCCTTCCTCTCCTCTCCTTCCTTCCTCTCCTTCCTTCCTCTCCTTCCTTCCTTCCTCCCTCTCCTTCCTTCCTTCCTCTCCTCCTCTCCTTCCTCCTTCCTCTCCTTCCTCTCCTTCCTCTCCTTCCTCTCCTTCCTCTCCTTCCTCTCCTCTCCTCCTCCTTCCTTCCTTCCTTCCTTCCTCTCCTTCCTCTCCTTCCTCTTTTCCTTCCTTCCTTAAATCCCCAGCATCTTGGCCCAGCCTTTCATTATCTGGATTGGCTTTGCTTCTCTACCCTCATCTTTCACCATGACTCCCCTTATTCTCCACCCCCAAGAGTCCTTTAAAATCTGGCCTTAGTGAAATCTTTGCCTGTCCATGATGATTTCTCTTTCCTGCATGTGGAATGTTCCCTTTTTTTTTTAACCTAACTTCTAGACAGCTCAGGTGGCAACTACTTTGAGCAGCTTTCCCTGTCCTTCAGAATAGAAATATAAAAAATTTTAACCAGAGATACTTTTCCCATCAAATTAACTGAGAGTGTGATGTGATAGGGTAATGGATTGTGTCACAGTATGCCTATAATGTTATGCTTATTAATGTCTATTACAATTTTTATTTATTGGTTTACCTTCCCCTCTATCTGTCTTTAACATCTGTATCTTCAGTGCCTAGCACAGTTCCTAGCACAGAGTCAGAGCTAAGAGCTAACATGTGCTGAATGTTAATGTATGTCAGGTTCCTTATTAAGTCCTTTGCATACATTAACTCATTTAATTCTCATTATGACCCTGTGAGTCAAGAGCTGTGATGGTTTCCATTGAACAGTTAGAATAGCAGGAAGTTTGGTCCATTTTTCAAGGTCATTTAGTAAATGACAAAATCAGGATGAGAATGGTAGGATCCCAAGGCCCATGTTTTTAACTTGGACATATCTCCTTTGTAGATGAGAATTCATAGAAATATTTGTTGGATGAATAACAGTATAAGTAATCAGTTCCATGTATTCATTAGCAAAGTTAGCAAAAGCTCCTAAGTCTCTGAATTCTCAGGCTAGTGAGCCTCCTTTAACAGTGGTCTGCTCAATACTTTGGGAGTCAGAGGCACAATATAGAAAAAATCCTAGACCAACACGTGCATTCTGGTTGTCTTTTCCTGAGCAGGCTATGTGACTAAGTACATTTCCATATCTGGACCTCTGTTTCCACATGTGTGAAATGAAGGGATTGGACTCGATGATCGCCAAGGAAACTACCTATTTTAGTTTTATATTTCCTTGTTATAATGTCTTCAAAATGTAATTAAAATGAATATTTTAGGTGACATTACCAAGTATTTCAAAATTAGTGTCTATACTTAATAAAAAAAATCCTGCCTTCCTAACTTACAGTTAGTTCTTAAATAAGATAGGGAGTCTGTTCCATCAGTCCCTAGTGTCCTTGGAGAACCTACTTGGCCTCACCAAGTCACAATGCCTTCCTCTGTGAAATGAGGCTAATGATAGCATGTATTGCAGAAGATGATTGGGAGGATCATGCGTGTGTTATGGACTGAATTATGTCTCCCTAAACTTCATACGTTGAATTTTTAACCTCATTACCTCAGAATGTGATCTTATTTGGAAACAGAGTCTTTACAGAGGTAATCAAGTTAAGATGAGGTCATTAGAGTGGGCCTTAATACAATATAACTGGTCTCCTTATGTAAAGGAGAAACTGGACGCAGAGACACGCACAGAGGGAACCTGATGTGAAGAGACACAGGGAGAAGATGGCCAGCTACAAGCCAAGGAGAGAGGTCTAGGAGAGATCTTTCCCCTCACAGCCCTCAGAAGGAATTATCTCCATTGGTACTTTGATTTTGAACTTAGCTTCCAGAGCTGTGAAATAATAAATTTCTATTATTTAAGCCACTCAATGTGTGGCCCTTAGTTACAGAAGCCCTAGGAAACTAGCATAGCATGTAAAATTTGCCTCCCAGAGGCAAGTGCCCTGTAAATATAGGCGTCTTCATAATTTGATAATAATTCCTTGTTGCTCATGAAAATAGGTATTTAGATTTTTGATGTGTATTTTCATGCTTTGTTTTCTTATGTATTATAAACAATGACTGGGTCTAGCCTAAAATTTTTAATGTGAATTTTAGGGAGTGAAGAAGTTTTACCTCTACTTTATAAATGTGAAAACAAAGCCAAAAGGAAATTAGGCTTTTCCCCCCCCCTTAGGCTGCTTATGTAATTATTTTAACTAGGTTTTTTTCCTAGATGAGTTTCAAATTCAATTCCAACATGCAGTGCTAGGCATTGTCCTATGGACTTAGGCTAGAAGGTGAAATAATATGGACCTTGCTCTCAAACCTACCACATTTCACTGGGGGAGAAAGACACATAGACCAGTGTGGTGCCATTGCTGGTTAGTTATCCTGTGGTCATTCTGTTTTTCTCCTTGGTTTATAGGATCTCAGTTTTGTTCATGTGACAATTTTTCCAAGCCTAGGTGATGAATTATGATTGGTCTATGTATTGGTGTCCTATGTCTCTTTGCCAGGGATTGGTTATGAAACAGGCATATGACCAATTTTGGCCAAGAATACATAAAAGAAATTCCGTCATGGGATTCTGAAGCTAATTTTTTACCTGATGAAAAATAAAGTCCATTTGCCCCAACTCCTTGCTTTCTGCTTAGGACCCCATCCTTTGCAGTGAGGCTGCTTGGAGCCATGGAGGCCACCTTGCAGTTGTGAAGAGGAAGATCACAGACATTGAGGATGGTAGTGGAGCCTGGATCCATCACGGCATGGTTATCTACTGCACATGGCCTAGAATGGTCTGAACTCTTAATATGTGAGATAATTAAATGGCTTTCATTTAAAAACTACTTGCAGACATTCTGGCTTTTGTAGCTCAAAGCATCCTAATTACACAACCAGTAAAAGTGTAAAAAAGTAGAATTAAGGAGAACATAGAAGTAGGTTAAACCTATGGGATCGATATCAAGAAGATAGCAGTAGTTGATCCTGTTTTGGAAGATCAACAAAAACTTTTGGAGGAGTTGTCACTGAACTTGGTTTTAAAAAATGAAAAGTCATTTTCTAAATTCTAGGCGGTGAGGACCATATGCAAGGGCAGCGATGAGTGAGGCCTTGGATATCAGATAAACCACCAGGAAAGCAACTCTTGGTGCAAAAATGGAAACTGAAGTGTGATAACTATAGAAGATGAGGCTAAATATGTGGTAGGGGTTAGATTCTCAAGGTTTTATAAGTGGATTAGATGCAACCAGATTTTCTGGAACTCAGGTTCTTGGCTTCTCCAACTCCAACGAATGGGGAAGGGGGCCTCAGTGTGAGTGTCATGGTGAGGGTTACAGCTCAAATAGAACTCATGGACCCAAAGAGTGTGCAGTAGTGCAGTTTATTAGGCAGAGCGAAAGGACAGCTTCCACGCTCTGGAAGGGGACTCGTCAGAGGGGATGCCGCTGCAGGTTTGGGTGGCTGGAGCTTATACCCCTGAGTTATTCCTTCCCCCTTCTTGTTCTCGTCCAGTGAGGGTTTTTTTAAACCTTTCTCTGGATCAGCTGATCTTTGAATTCTTTACTGGTTTGGTTACTGTTTTAAAATACTGAGTCACTGAGCCTCCACCTTCAGAAGCCAGAGGCGGGAAAATTCTGGCACTGGGAACAAAGCCTCTAGCCAACCCTGGAAGTTCGTCTATCACAGTTCCTCAGTTTTATGTGGTATGTTTAAAAACTCAACTGTATTCTATGGGAGCAGATGAGGAGCTCTAAATTTTAAGCTGAAGAGAAATTGTGGCCACCATGTTCACATTTAGGGCTTAAAAAGACCAGTTCTTCCAAGAATAAATGCATAAACGATTGTGTGTGTGTGTGTGTGTGTGTGTGTGTGTGTGTGTGTGTGTGTGTGTGTGTGTATCTAAGCCAGGAAATGTTATTCAGGTACAACGCAATGAAAGCTTGAGCTAAGGAACAGCAAGGAATTGCTCATCAGATCATTTGTTCACTCAACAACTATTTATTAAACATCTTCTTTGTTAGTCAGTGTTCTCCAGGAAAATATAACTAGTAAGTTGTATATAGTTATAGATATGGGGTGGGGGAGGGCGAGTAGAGCGAGAGTGGGAGGGGAGGGGAGAGAGAGAGAGAGGGAGAGAAAATATTTATTATAAGGAATTGACTGTCTTAAGTATGGAGGCTAAGAAGTCACAGCATCTGCAGTCAGCAAGCTGGAGACCTAAGAGGACTGACGGTACAGCTCCAGGCTTAGTGTGAAGGCCTGAGAAGAGGAGAGCTAGACGTGTGAGTTCCAGTTCAAATCTGAGTCCAAAGTCAGGAAAACACTGATGTCCCAGCTTAAAGAAAGTTAGGCAAAGGGAGTGGACTCTCCCTTACCCAGTCTTTTTATTTTATCCAGGCATTCAACAGATGGGTGAGATCTACCCATGCTGGGAAGGACAATGTGCTTTTCTCAGTCTACTGGCAAGAATGTTCATCTCATCCAGAAACATCCTGAGAGACACAGCCAGAATAATATTTGGCCTAATGTACGGGCATCCTGTGTCCAGTCAAGTTGACACATTAAATTAACTATCAAACTTTCTCTGTGCCACATACTCCTCTTATCAATAGGAAATTATGTCAGTGAATAAAAAACAATACTCTCTACCTTTCAGACCTTACATTTTAGTGGAGGGAGATGAACAATAAACAAGATGAGAGTAAGGAATAGGGTGTCTTCTTGACTTTGGCAGCTGGGTTATCTGCCCTGACTGAGCTAGGTAGGAGGAAGACCAAAACGTGGAAGAGCCCTCCAGCTCCCCATCTCCTCTTTCTTGCTTTTCTCTCATCAGAGGTCATATGCTTTTTAATATATATTTTATTGCATTTTAGATTGTGGGGTACATGTGAAGAACATGCAGGATTGTTGCATAGGTACATACATGGCAATGTTGGTAGTACGGGTTGCTGCCTTCCTCCTCATCACCTATATCTGACATTTCTCTCCATGTTATCCCTCCCCAACTCCCCACCCCCTGCTGTCCCTCCCCTAGTTCACCCCAACATACCCCAGTGTGTGATGCTCCCCTCCCTGTGTCCATGTGTTCTCATTATTCAACACCCGCCTATGAGTAAGAACATGCAGTGATTGACTTTCTGTTCTTGTGTCAGTTTGCTGAGAATGATGGTTTCCAGTTTCATCCATGTCCCTACAAAGGACACAAACTCATCTTTTTTTATGGCTGCATAGTATTCCGTGGTGTATATGTGCCACATTTTCCCTGTCCAGTCTATCATAGATGGGCATTTGGGTTGGTTCCAAGTCTTTGCTATTGTAAACAGAGCTGCAGTGAACATTTGTGTGCATGTGTCCTTATAACAGAACCATTTATAATCCTTTGGATATATACCCAGTAATGGGATTGCTGGGTCAAATGGAATTACTATCTCAGTGGTCATATTTTTAGGTGTTCTTCAGAGCCCCAATCCCTGCTAGGCCCTGTCATATCTTGCAAGTTTGTCATTGGTGGGAGATGGGAGTATCTTTCGCCTCCAGTCTTTCTCCAGTTATCCAGTGGCAACTTTAGATTGAACAGACTTTTAATTAAAGAAAAAATGAGCATCTACTATGTTGCAGTTTAAAAAAGAAAACACGGACTAAAAGGTGTCTGTGAAATATAAGGAAGAGATTTCAGTATGCTGGAATGATCAGGGTGCTGCATTTGATCTCTGCCTTGAAGAATGAATAGGATTTCAGAACATGAATGGGAAGGAAGGAAGATTTTCTAGGCCACTGCTTCATAACCTTGGTTGTACTTTGGAATCTCCCCAGGGAGCTATAAAAACATGAATGTGTATGCTGCACTGATTGAGCCTTGATTTACTTGATCTGGGGTGATGTCTGGGCAATAGGATTTTAAAATCTTTCCAATTTTTTTTAATGGGAAGCCAAAATTAAGAAGCATTGTTTGAGGAAGAGGTGATCAAATGAGCAAAGATGCCAGGTAAAAATGAATGCAAGGAGTGTCTATGGATGTGTGTTTGTGTATAGCGTGTGTGTGTATACATGTTTCATCTATGGAAAAGATAAGTAGGGGGTTAGTTTGTAGTGTGCCCTGAGGGCTATGATTAGAAAGTTGGGAAGCCATTGAAGGGTTTTGAACAAGAAAGAACATAATCAAAGCATTTTTTCCAGAGATAAAACTTACAATTAGGAAATCAATTGGTTTTAAATAGAGCTTTGGCAGAATTTAAAATGTTGGCAAACAGAGCTCTACACGAGAGCTGCTCACATTTTAATGTGCATAAGAATCACCTGGGGATTTGTTAAAATGCAGGTTTTCATTCAGTAGTGCTGGGGTGAGGCCTGAGACTTTGCAGTTTTAAAAACTTTCACGTGTCACTTGTGCTACTGATCAACAGGCTACTTTTTGAATAGCAAGGCACAACTTAGTCTGAGAGTTTTCACACTGGGAGCCGGAGTCATAAGAAACATAAGCTAAAGCTAAAAAACGTATTGGCAGTTCTTTATGGTTATTTTCCATTTTTTTCATAAGCCTAGAGCAAGGATTGTATCTTACTTATCTTTCTATTCCTATGTTGACTCGCAATTCATATTGTAATTCTATTTAAAACATAGATTCTGGCTCCCTCATGTCAGCCACAGTGCTTTCCCGTTCTTTTCTCTATTTCTTCTGGAAAAGAATCCACATTGATTTAATAATTGTTTTTAATAAGCGTTATTTCTGCTTACAGTGTTTTCTGTTAATTTTAAATATCGTCAATTAGGAGGTTTCTACCGCAGTTGTAGAATTCTGGCAAGTTTAGTATTTCATTTTTTATACAGAGTGTAGCTTCATTATTTTTTATTGAATTTTACAGTCACTCTTTTATAAAAGAGCTAATTATGTATGTGTGTTCTCCACATATACATATATAAATATATATTCTGTCTGAAATTGCCTGGAGTTTGGTTTTCATAAAGAAAGATATACTATTTCTCAGTTTATTATGTCTAGATGAAACACATTTTCAACTATTTTGTACTAACCTCTATATTGCGGTATCTAGCAATCTGTCCTTCATTATGTTAAATGTATTTTTTAAAAAAGTATCCAGTGCAGAATCCACAGATGAATCCCTGGCATACAAAATGGGTTCATCCCCATAAAAATGCAAATTAACTGTATGAAAACGTAGGCCTTAAGCATTTGTATAGGAAATAAAAAAAGGCTTCTAACTGAGCCCAGAGGAACTCTACCGACAATGAGCTGATCAGCGGCCACAGTAATGACGCTGGATACATTACAGTCTTTCTCTGAAGATTCTTCCTGAGTATTTAACTAGAAATTGAAAAGTTTTTAATCAGAAAAATAGTCTGCCAAAAAAGAATTAAAGGCCTGTTAGGGCTTTGCAGAGCAGAGTAGCCCCATATCCTGTCAGTCTGATATTATATGGGCATTGTCAGTCTCCTGAATGAGGGCAGAAATTGTACAGTAATTGGGTCAAACTCTGAATGATCAATGGACAAAGAGAAGTAATTATTTAAGCCAGGGTCAGCAAAAGCCTCTAGGCCTTTGGCAGTTTCTTTTCAGGGCTATCTGGAAGTGTGTGTATGCAGCTGTGTTAGAAAAGCTGGTTTATGATAGTCACACGAGGTGGCAATGATTGGCAGAAGGAAGCTCCAGCCATTTCTTGCCTTAGCAGGAAAAAAAGTAGCCAAAGCTTTGTAGCAAGCTGATGTTGCATGTGTATTCTTAAAGTCTGATAAGTATGACATATGTGTTACTGTATTTAACTCCCATTTATAGTGTTTAGTGAGTGAAAAGCACCAGAATTATTTTGATGAAACTACCAATGGCCTTTCTTACTGTGCTTCCAAAAACATTGTATCATTTAGCAAATCACTATTTCTGATATGTTTAATCCTTGTGGCTTTTATTTTGTTTCTACCCATGGCTGGTAATAGTGAAGAGGAGGAAAGCCCATACAAATTACCAGGCTTAGCATCCTAGAAGGGATCCCAGGCTTGAGGACCAATCTTCTGTGCATGATTTTAGCCAGTTTGCTCTTGCCGGAGAGTGGGCATATTTTCTTCCTGCTACTATTCTTGGGGACCCTGCCTCTCTCTCTCCACTTTTCTCTTGTTTACTTTCCACAACAACTCTGTCTTCATGATTTGCTACTTATCCTGTTTGTTGTTTCCAAGCTTTTGGACCCAATTTTATTGTTGTTGTTTTTTAATTAGTTAATTTGTATAAATGCAGTTTTGTTATATGAATATATTGAGTAGTGGTGAAGTCTGAGCTTTTAGTGTAACCATCACCCAAATAATGTACATTGTATCCATTAAGTAATTTGTCATCCCTCACGCCCTCCCACACGTCTGAATCTCCAGTATCTATAAGTCTATACTCTATGTCCATGTCTACACATTTAGCTTCCACTTATAAGTGAAAGAATGTGGTATTTGTCTTTCTGAATTGTTTCACTTAATGTAATAGTCTCCACTTCCATCTATACTGCTGCAAAAGACATTATCTCATTCTTTTGATGTATACCACAATTCTGTATATATATACACATATAAAGAACACACACACACACATGCATACACACACACATATATATATGCCACATTTTCTTTAATCATCTGTTGATGGACACTTAGGTTGATTCTAAATTTCTGCTATTGGGAATGGTGCTGTGATAAACATGTTAGTATCTTTTTTATATAACAATTTATTTTCTTTTGAGTAGTTTCCCAGTAGTGGGATTGCTGGATCAAATGGTAGTTCTATTTTTAGCTCTTCGAGAAATCATATTGTTTCCCATCGAAGTTGTGCTAATTTACATTCACACTGACAGTGAGTAACCTTTCCCTATTCTCCATATCCTAGCCAATGTCTGTGATTTTCTGACTTTTTAGTAATAGTCGTCTGACTAGTGTAAGATGGTATCTCATTGTGGTTTTCATTTGCATTTCTGTGATGATTAAGCATTTTTTCATATTATTGGTCATTTGTATGTCTTCTTTTGAAAAATATATATTTATGTCCTTTGCCCTTTTTTAGTGAGATTATTTTTATTTTGTTACTGTTGAGCTGAGTTCCTAATTCTTCAGTATGTAAGTGTAAAGCCAATTGACCTAAGTAAAATTTTACTCTTTGGAGCAAGTTTTCCTGCATTTTTAATGCAATTCAGTTTGCAAATGAGACAATTTCTATTTTAACATATGTTTTGAAGTCTGACCCACGGTGACAGTAAGAACTGTCAACTTTTCAGCTTTTTCTCCTTCAATTTCACCTTTTTCTCTTTCTCCTCAATGGAGATATTCTATGCATCAAAGCAACACACAGATATAATAAAGAGAGCAATGTGACTGGAGAAGGGCATTTTAAAAGGATTAGGGAAAATTCACATGAAGATGATAGAGACTTGAAACATAAGCTTCAGCAGATACTGCCTGGTCAGATGTCTCAAGAACCTGATGGGCCGTCCTCAGTGTCCAGGTACCCTACACACCTCTGGGAACCTCAACAGAGATCTGGAGGAGAGTGTGGGGACGCCAAATTGATGTAACTTAACTTTCTGCCAGTAAAGTTAATCTGCAGATTTGATATCTAATAGACCAGAAACCTAATCGATTAGATGCATATCAACTTCATTAATAGGTTAATAAAAGTATGTCTTACAAGGATGTTGTAGGACTTTTCCTTAGTTCAGCTAAAGATGGGGTCCTTGTCAGACAACCACCAAAAATTAGGCTCGCAGACAATTTGAAAGGTGAGAAAAATGAGATACATAGGAAAATGAAAAAAATTTTGCGTATATATATATATATATATATATATATCCCAAGAAAAAAAAGAGAAACAGGGACTCCGCAAAGCCAGGGTCTTGCTGGTACGCTTCCCACCTGTCAGATCGAATCCCAAGTACCACACCCAGGAACAGGAGAGGTCAGGCTCCTCCCACCTGCAAAGGGTGTGAACTTCCCAGGGCTCCACTCCAGTGCACATTGTTCCCAGTACTTGGGCCCTAGGAGGTTCTGCCAGGGAACCCTTCCCATCTGACCGTCTCAAAGAGGCCTGTCATCCTCTATTTAAAGCCATGTGTATTGTAAGTCCTTTTTTAAGCCTTTTTTCCCTTCCCTCTTCCTTTTACTTCTCAATCTTTTCCCTGGAATCATAAAATTAGAAGACTTAGTGCTCTTATTTTAAGTTGTGAGGGAGAGAACTCTGTTAAGAAATAAAGCTGGCAACAAGCAGTTCTGTTTTCTGTGAAATTGGATGGCCAAAGAAAAGCTTCCTAGTGGTTGCTGAGAAAAGGTAAATCTTGCCCTGAGGAAGAGCTTAAAGCTGGAGGGGCTGGGCCATATCACACAGCACTGTGAAGGCATCTGCACACAACCTGGAGACTTTTAGTCTGTAGAACATACAGAAAAGCATCTCCTCATTAGGGACAAGATTGGTTTGTAGCACACATGTGGTCCATGGCTATTACTGAGCATGCAGAATACTAACGCTTTGCTCCTGGCTCAGTTAGGAAATTTAGGGTGTGCTCCTAGGACCATCTGAAGTTCGGGGTGAAGGCTGACTGGTGAAGGTTTCTTCTGAGGAAGGCTCTCTTACTGCTGAGGTCTGTCTTTAGCACTGGAAGTCCTATTGCCTACTAATGTTGCTGAGTCTCTCAGAAAATTCACTGCCATGTATCTAATAAATGCCATTTCACTCTTCAAGTAAAGATGGTAAATAAGGAGAATATTTGAAAATAGAAATCGAGGGGAAAGAAAGGATAAATATAGCACAAGACTGTGATTTTTCTGATTTTTCAACTCTAGTGAATGAGTGTAGGCATATATTTTTCTGATAAACTTAGAAAAATGAGTTTGGCAAACTCAGTTAAAGGCCAAAAGTGTGATTCATTTTTTTTTTTTTAATACGGAGTTGTTTAGCTTGAAGAAAGCCTAGAATATTTAAAAAGGCAGGCTCTAGCTAAGAGCAGACTAATGCAGACTATTTCCAGCTGGCAGGAGAGGCAGAGGAGTGTAGAGAGAAGCACAGCAGCACCTGTGTGGAAAAACCCTCTCTCTGCTGTGGGAGCTGACTCTCAGAAAGATGACAGGGCAGAGAACTGCAGAGGAATCCAGAGAGTTGTAATGAAAGTTTGGAGTCAGAAAGAACACTGAGAAAACAGACAGCTGGAATAAAGAAGTAAGAAGGAAAATAGAGGTAATGGCCAGAGAAGGCCTTGAAATGCCAAATGGTCAGTCTTGCTGGAAAGAAGTTGGCAAATGCAGCTGAGGTCTTGGCCCTCTGGCTATTAAGAACTGAGCAAAAGCAGGTGTGTATGTAGGCTCTGACAAAGCAGACCGCAGCTCACCGGGAGGTACCATATTTCTGATAAGAAACCTTCTCCTCTTTTGTTTTTCTGTATTTTCTTTTTCTTTAAAAATTTTTTTGTTGTATATACTTAAGGTGTACAACATGATGTTTTTATATACTTATCTTGATCTATATATGCACAGGGAAGTGATTTTTACAGTCAAGTAAATTAATAACATACCCATCATCTTTTGTAATTACCTTTTTTTGGTGGTAGTTGTACCTAAAATCTATTCACCTGGCAAATTACCAGTGCAGAATGTATTATTATTATTGTTAACAATAGTCCGGCTTTATGTCGTACATTATATCTCTAGACTTAACTCATCCCACATATTTGCAACTTTTTACCTTTCGATTTACATCTTCCTACTCCCACCATCTGGTTATCTCCATTTTACTCTGTTTCTATGTATTTGATTTTTTTAAATTGCACATATAAATGAAATCATGCAGTATTTTTCCTTCTGTGTCTGGCTTATTTCACTTAGCATAATGTCATCTAGCTTTATCCAGGTTGTCACAAATGGCAGGATCTCTTCTGTAAAGGCTTCATAGGTGCTTCTCTGTTCTCATTCTGCTTCAAAAATCTCCAATTCTCTTCCACACACTGGCCAGAAATCTGCCTCCTTATCTAGAGCCTTCATGCAACACCCTTAAGCTGAGAAGTCCTTTCTTCGGGGCTGACTCCCCTCTTCTCCCAGGCTGTGACTGATGCCTGCCTGGCTTAGGCCTCCTCTTAACTCAAGATCAGTCTAATGAGTATTTTTCCTGCTACTTTTCCTGTTCAAGTGGTGATATTTTTAATTGAACAGGACCTTTCATGGACATAAAAAACATGGCAGGGTGCTAGTTGTGGACTTTCATTATATTTTACATTTCTTAATCTTAGCAACTGTTCTGCTTTTTGCCTCTCCATGAGTGTTTTGCATACATATGGTAGCCGTTTGTTAAACCTTACAGAATAATTATTGTCCTGTATCTGGCACACTTTCAGATAATCTTTCACAGCACTGTTTTTTTTTTTTAAAAAAATACGTTTCTCATCCTTTGTTTCTCTTATTGATGTATCATTTACATTAGTAAGATGCACAGATCTTAAGCGTACAATTTGAGTTTTTACAATTCTATGTACCTAAGTAATTCTCGTTCAAGGTATAGAACAATTTGTCACCCATAAAATTCCTTCATGATCCTTTCTAGTCAAATTCGCAAACCCCAGAAGAAAGAGTGTCTGATTTCAGTCATCACAGGTGAGTTTTTCTTGTTCTTGCACAGTGTAAAAATGAAATAATGTAATATGTAATCATTTGGACCTGGTTCCTTTTGTCTAACACAGTGTTTCAAGATTAACTCATGTTGTTGCATGTATTATTGGCCTTATTGGCTCATTCCTTTTCATTGCTGAGTAGTTGTAGTATCTACCACATGAATTAATTGATGCCAATGTCAATAAACCTTTGAGTTATTTCTGGTTTTTAACTCTGACCAAGAAGACTGCAATGATCATTCTTCTACAAATTTTTTAAAATGGGCATTTTAAAAAATTTTGGGGGGTAAATATCTAGAACTGACATTGCTGCGTCATATGGTGTTTTCAGAGTTATTATGCTGTCTGTATGAAGGTTCCAATTGCTCCATATTCTTGTCAGCATTTAGTATTGTCCAGTAGTTTAGCCATAAGCTTGTGAAATGGTATCTCCTTGTGGCTTTAAATGGTATTTTCTTAGAGTACCTCAGATGTTTATTGGACATTCCTCTATCTTCTTTTGCAAGTATTTGTTCAATTATTTTAATCATTTTAATTCCAGTTTTGGTTGTTTTATTATTGAATCAGAAAATGTAAAAAATATATTCTGGGAATTATTATTTTGTCAAATATACAAATATTTCAAATATCTTCTGTAGTCTGTAGTTTGCTTATTTTAAATTTTCTAGTTTTATGAAGCCTGATTATTATATTCTTAATTTTATGATTAGTGATTTTTACATTCTGTCTGTTATATCTTTGCTTTCATCAAAATCATAAAAATATTTTCTTTTTTTTTACCCAGAAGCTTATGGCTTTAACTTTTACATTTATGATAAATCTCAAACAGTTTTTTTCTGGAAGTCTTTCATGTCTCTTGTTAATTTTTTTTCTAGATATTTGATTTTTTTTCTGGTAATACTGTAAATTGTATTGTTTTAAAAGTTTTAGTTTTCTTTTTTTATTTGCTAATATATACAAATACAATTGATTTTTGAGAACATTTTAAGTTTACTGTTAATTCTTTTCTGAAGACTCCTGAGGATTTTCTGTATATACCATCACATTATCTATGAATAAAAAACATTTTACTTTTTCCTTTCAAATAGGATGGCTTTTATTTTATTTCCCCCCCCTCATTTACTATCTAGAACACCTAGTACAAAGTTGAATAGACGTGATGATAGTAAACATTCTTGCTTGATTCCTAATCTTAGGGGAGAAGCATTGCATCTTTCATCATTATGACACTAGGGTTAGGTGTATTTTATCAGGCTCAGGAGACTCCTTCCATTTCTAGTTTTCTTATTTTTTAAAATTATTAAATACGTTTTAAATTTAGTCAAACTTTCTTTTATCGTGTGTTATCCTTTTTTTTTTTACATTGTTTAATTTGCTAATGTTTTAAAAGACATTTCCTGCTTTTTTTTTATTACTATAGGCATATTTCTCTGTTATTTTCTTTCAATGTATTTATCGAGTTTTGGTGTCAGGGTTATTCTGGCTTTATAAAATGAGTAGGAAAGTGTTTTCTATTTTACAAAGGAGTCTGTGTAGGATTGGTATTATTAATCCTCTCTTTCTCATCCTGAGACTCCAATTACATGTGTTACGTCATTTGATATTGTGCTAACAATATCAGAAGCTTTGTTCAGTTTGGTTTTCTATTCTTTATTTCTTTTTGTATTATTATTTGGATACTTTCTATTATCCTGTCTTTGAGTTCACCAATCCTTTCTTTTGCTCTTAAGCCTGGTTGATGTATTACTTCTTTTTAGTATCATAATTTTCACATCTAGAGGTTTATTCTGGTTCATCCTTGCAGTTTCCATTTTTCTGCTGAAATGTCTCATCTGTTCTCACATGTTGTTTATCTCTTCTACATTAGCATATTTAACATATTCATAATGCTTATTTTAAAGGTCTTCTCTGCTGATTTCAATATCTGGGTTTTCTCTGAATAAGACTCTACTGATTTTTTTTAACTCATGATTTGGGATCATATTTTCATGCTTGGATATTTCTTAGAAATTTTTATTGTATGCTATACATTAGTGTAAGAAATCCAGTAGAAACTGAAGTAGGCAATATTTACCCTTTGCATCCCCCAATGTATTAGTCTGCTTTCATGCTACTGATAAAGACATACGCTAGACTGGGCAATTTACAAAAGAAAGAGGCTTAATTGGACTCACAATTCCATGTGGCCAGGAAGGCCTCACAATCATGGCAGAAGGCAAGGAGGAGCAAGTAACATCTTACACGGATGGCAGCAGGCAAAGAGAGAGAGAGCTTGTACAGTGCAACACCCATTTTTAAAATCATCAGATCTTGTGAGACCTGGTCACTGTGACAAGAACAACATGGGAAAGACCCACCCCCAAAATTCAGTCATCTCCCCCCCAGGTCCCTTCCAGAACACGTGGAAATTATGGAAGCTACAAGATGAGATTTGGGTGGGGACAGAGAGCCAAACCATTTCATTCTGCCCTGACCTCTTCCAAATCTCGTATCTTCACATTTCAAAACCAATCATGACTTCCCAACTGTCCTCCAAAGTCATTAACTCAAAAATCCACAGTCCAAAGTCTCATCAGAGAGAAGGTAAGCCCTTCTGCCTATGAGCCTGTAAAATCAAAAGCAAGTGAGTTAATTTCTAGATACAATGGAGGTACAACCATTGGGTAAATACAGCCATTCCAAATGGGAGAAATTGTCTGAAATAAAGGGGCTGCAGGCCCCATGCAAGTCCAAAACCCAGTGGGGCAGTCACATTTTAAAGCTCCAAAATGATCTCCTTTGACTCCAGGTCTCACATCCAGGTAATGGTGATGGAAGAGGTAGGTTCCCATGGTCTTGGGCAGCTCCACTTCTGTGGCTTTGCCAGGTACAGCCTCCTTCCCAGCTGCTTTCACGGGCTGGTATTGTCTGTGGTTTTTTCAGGTGCATGGTACAGGCTGTCAGTGGATCTACGATCCTGGGGTCTGGAGGACAGTGGCCCTCTTTTGACAGCTCTACTATGCAGTGCCCCAGTAGGGCCTCTGTGTGGGGGCTCTAACCCCACATTTCCCTTCTGCACTGCCCTAACAGAGGTTTTCCATGAGGACCCTCCCCCTGCCGCAAATTTCTGCCTGGGCATCCAGGCATTTCCATGCATCTTCTGGAATCTAGGCTGAGGTTCCCAAACCTTAATTATTGACTTCTGTGTACTCTCAGGCTCAACACCATGTAGCAGCTGCCAAGGCTTGAGGCTTGTGGCCTCTGAAGCCACTGCCTGAGCTCTATGTTGTCCTCTTATAGCCATGACTGGAGGGGCTGTGGGATACAATGCATCAAGTTCCTAGGCTGCACATAGCATGGGGACCCTGGGCCTAGCCCATGAAATGGTTTTTTCCTTCTGGGCCTCCAGGCCTGTGATGGGAAGGGCTGCTCCAAAGGTCACTGACATGTCCTGGAGCCTTTTTCCCTATTGTCTTGGTGATTAACATTAGGCTCCTCATTACTTATGCAAATTTCTGCAGCTGGCTTAAATTTTACCTCAGAAAATGGAATTTTCTTTTCTGTCACATTGTCAGGCTGCAAATTTTCCAAACCTTTATGCTCTGTTTCCCTTTTAAAACTAATGCCTTTAACAGCACCCAGGTCGTATCTTGAATGCCTTGCTACCTAAAAATTTCTTCTGCCAGATACCCTAAATTATCTCTCTCAACTTCAAAGTTGCACAAATCTCTATAGTAGAGGCAAAATGCTACCAGTCTCTTTGCTAAAACATAACGAGTCACCTTTGCTCCAGTTCCAACAAGTTCCCGTTTCCCTCTGAAACCACCTCAGCCTAGACTTTATAGTCCATATTGCTATCAGTATTTTGGACAAAGCCATTCAACACGTTTCTAGGAAATTCCAAACTTTCCCACTTTTTCTTGTCTTCTTCTGAGCCCTTCAAACTGTTCCAACCTGTCCCTTTTACCCAGTTCTAAAGTGGCTTCCACATTTCAAGCATCTTTACAGCAGCACCCCACTCTACTGCAACAAGTTTACTATATTAGTTTGTTTTCACCCTGCTGATAAATACATACCTGAGACTGGGCAATTTACAAAAGAAAGAGGTTTAATTGGACTCACAGTTGCACATGAGTGGGAGGCCTCACAATCATGGCAGAAGGCAAGGAGGAGCAAGTCACATCTTATGTGGATGGCAGCAGGCAAAGAGAGAGAGTTTGGTGTAAGACAACTCCCATTTTTTTTAAAACCAGCAGATCTCATGAGACCCATTCACTATCACAAGAACAGCATGGGAAAGACCCACCCTTGTTATTCAGTCATCTCCCACCAGGTCCCTCCCATAACACATGGAAATTATGGGAGCTACAAAATGAGATTTGGGTGGGGACACAAAGCCAAACCATATCACCCCAAAAGGCGTAAGTGTAAAATTTGTATGGCTCCCTGTAGAATATAAAGTTATACAGTTGTTCTCTAGTATTCTGGTGGGTTGCTTGCTTTAACCTTGAAAATCTGATTTTCTCTGCTCTGGTATATGGCATACGCAAATCAAGAAGTGACATTTTATATTTCTAGGAAAGCAAAACAAACCAAAAACAAAAAACATTCTAAAACTTGGAGTCAAAACCAAAGGTAACAGTCATATTTAAATTATTTACCTATTCCTTCTAAATATTGATTTTGTTATTCACAGACAAATACAAATGACAGTGCAATTATTGATTGTTGAAATTCAGTGTTAATCAGAAATCTGAAAAATACAACAGATAAAACCTCTCTTTCTCATTGGATCACATCACAGCTTAACTTTTAATGTACAAGTAAGTCCTCTTGTACATCCTCAGCTAGTATGTAAACTCCATAAGGTTAGGTACTGTATTTTAGTCACCCTTCAACTCTTTTTGTTTCAAGGAGGACGACACAACAAAAAATTCCAGATGCTTTTGGTTCTTTTTTATGCAACTTTTTTAAGCTAATGACTAGTCTGCGTGTATTGAGTGATATATCCAATACAATGCCAGGACTTAGGCATCCCATGTATTTCCAGTGATTACATAAAATTGAATAATTACCTAAAACAATACAAATGAAATCTATACCTTGAAAAGTCTTACTGAAGATAACTGTCAGCAGAGGTTACAATTACCCCTTTGTATGAATATGGGAGAAAGGGTAAGAACTATACCATTTTTTGAGGATGTTGACATTTTGTAATTATATTGACTGATTAGCCTGGGGGATAGGAATTCTATAGGGTCCTTCTCCTCACAATGACATGTTTCAAGCTCTTCTCCATTTCTGAATCATGTCACGGTACAAAATAAGAAACCATGGCTTTAATTTTTGTTTTACATTGAACATAGTTCAGTATTTCTTTTATGTGTTATTCTTGAACATTGATATAGACCTCAGGGACATTTTAAATTGTTGGTGCTAGCTAAAGATGGTTTTAGAAGCGTTAAGGAGGCCACTTTAAGATATTTGTATCATCAGGCTACCAAAGAAATGACCTATGAAGAACCACCTTAAAAATTATAGTGATTAGAGCTAAAGAAATTAAAAATAGGAAAAAAGTTCAATGTTGTCCCTAGAGGTAGTTGTGAAATTAGATTCATTTTCTAAATTATCAGAAGAAAAAATTATTTTAACAGAACTAATTTGAAAACATTTACATTATGTTATTATACCTTATTATAGAAGGAAATGGATAACATAGATATTTATGGGAATAATCTCATTTCAGAATTTTTTAAGGAGGAAAAGTATCCCTTCATGAAGCCTCATCAAGTGAAAAGAAAGTGTGAGGGATATTTGTCATGAGCACCTCAGCATGAATTTGGTCCAGATGTTTTATTTCCTATGATGCCCCTATTTAATTAGTAGCAGATTCAGAATAGTCACAGATGTGAGTTAGTGAAAGGATGATGATGAAACCATTACACTGTATAATTGTTTTAACCGTTCCAGTTATCTTTTCTCTTCCCTAATGGTCTATCATGCATTCTCATCACAAATAAAATTCGTTCATTGGGGAAAAGCTGCTGTATGTTGTGTTTGGCTATGGTTACCTTTGAGCTTTATTTTTTTTTTTTTTTTTACAATGATTTTGAATTTTCTAGGTGTTTTGTGTAAATTTGATGGAGCTGAAATGGTAAAACAAAAACAAAACCCCATGTGGACTGGAAAACTGTTCAATCTTAAACATTGAATTGTTGGATGGAAGTTTGTTGGAACAACTTCAAAGATGGAAGCATTCACTTATTAGGCTCAAAAAAGAAAAGCAGACATGTTGGGTTTCGGGTTAGAATTCTAAATAAGGGCCCTAGATACCAGTGCAATGGTTCTTAACTATTTCTGAACAATTTTTCTCTGTTTGCTGAAACACACTTTTATTTTTCCTTTACCCTCTGTGCATTTTTTACTTTTATACAATCTATACCCATCATTATATCAACATCCATTTTAACTGTTTCCAAGGGAGCTACTGGACATTCCATAGGTTTATTAGCAAAAATATCATTATGTTCCACTGTCTGATGAAATTCAAATAATAAAAATAAGCAAAGTACGTTCTCACTGTATATAAGTGTTTACATGGAAAGAATCTGGATTTCTGTAGAACTGGTCACTATTTCCTGTGTTCAGATGTGCTAAGCTCAATCCTTACCTTACTATAGAATTTGTTGTAATAGTAGGTATGAGTTGAATTCACTGCAGAGATTTTTCATTGTTTTTTGGTAATAGCAAGTAGGTCTTGGCTCTTGATATCTCAGGAAATACCTTTCCGTCTGTAAATAGGCTATACCATTTTTTTAGAACAAAATTGCTCATGGTTAATTGATTATATGTGTTTGATTTTTGAAGTTCATTGAGCCTCTGGATTGGATATCTTTGGCTTTCTTAATTTTAGAAACGCAATCTTCTTGCTGCTGCTGCTATTGTTGTTGGTGATGATGGTAGGCATTAGGCAAGTGATTAATTTGTCTTTTCAGTGGATTTCCACCTCTCTTCTGCTTATATGTTCCTCTTGATACATAATAGAGGCAAGAAGGAAAATGTTTGTGATGATGGCTGTATGTTTTTGTGTATTTGGTGCTGCCATGCCTGGTAATAACTGTAAATGGATGATTATAACAATCACGGTCTGCGGGGAACTCTTGTCCAGCAAGAAGGTTCCAACCTGAGTGGGGGAGTGTGCGAGAAGGAAGGAAGACAGCGGGGTCAGGAGGGTTGAGAAGTCAGTGCTCAACAACAACTTTATTTTTTAGCAGTTCAGTATATATACCTTTTCTAGGCATTCTCTTAGGTCAGTGCTACAATCAAAGGAAACATCATGTGCTTTAACTTATCAGAAACTACAAAGTAACAATCACCATCTGCGCTCTCAATGTTTATACAGAGTGCTCGTAAACATGTTTATGCTACCTCATTGTTTCTAGTGAAGGCCATCCATCTTGCCTTATCTTTTAACCCAGTTCTCCTTTCATCCTACACATCTGGTCTCCAGTTCCTTCCTTCTGGGGGGGCTCTGCAACTGGGCTCAACCTCCCGTATTGTGAAACTCGCTTTGCAAGACTTCACACGGGAGGGCTCCCAACAACAGTCTGATAAGGACAGGCAACTGAGGAAAGACTCAGACTCCTTGGTGATAAAGGTCTGTGTCTCCTCGTTGTATATACAACCCAGACAAACTAAAATGCTGGCTAAAGGTGAGGGAATTACTGAATGGCCAGTGAAGGAGGAAACTAATGAATTTCAATGACAGTGTTGGGATCATCCCTACTAAGTAGAGGGGATGATGGCTTAGTTTCTTAACCATCCTTAAGTCTTTTTTCAGTGACTACAATTAACCACTCTTTAGAAGTGGCTGCTCTCTAAGGAGAGAAATAAGATTTTTTTTTTTCTCAGAAAAGGGTGTAAGAGAATCTGAATGGCACAAGGGGTAGACTGCGTTGGATCAGTTTAAGTGAATCCTTGGGTTTTCTTGGCCAAGAATTTCTGCTTGATGTCATGGATGAGTCTCCAGAGATAACCTTCTGGAGCCAACTGCACTTTTACAGACCTTAATGGGGGTGGTTTCAGTCTTCATTAAAAGGAGTCTAATGTGATTCCATTATTACCTTTTATTGGAGGCAGTTGTTCTGAAGTCCTCATGTTGCTGGTGAGCATGACTTGACACCTTTTCTCAAGCATCATGCTCAGAACTTCTTAGCTCTTTCTCTGGGTCTTCACAGTTGCTGCTGAGGCACAGGATGCCCTGGGCTCTGCTGAGTGCCCACATGCAATGGCTTAATAGGCTGAGTCCAAGTAGCAGCTGATGGGAAGGTGGGAGATTCTGAATTTGCATCTGCCCTCTACTTGCCCTGCTTGCAAGTCTTCCATAAGCACTACCGTTGGCTGCCATTGCTGTCTTGGGATCAGGCATTCTAGAGACTCCAATATTGGTCTTTCTGGTGTAACTTGTAAGTTGGGGGTATTTGGTGCACTATGGAAAACACAAGGCTGCAGATGTCCCAGTGGACTGTTAGAAGAAATAGTACTTCATACTTCCTTTCTGAAGACATCTTCCTTCATGAATACATCTTATGGGATTGAGCACTCAACTGCATTTCATGGAAAAAAAATATTTGCTCTCCCTCTTTTCTTGCCTCAGATCCTCTTCTTTTTATTCACTTTTCCCAATAATTGAAATCCCAGAAAGAGTATTGGCATGTAAATTTTGGTCACAAACTCTACAGAAAAGGGGACATAAGCAGTGATTTTTAAAACTTACTTTGATAATCTAATAAGAGAATGGGGCTGGCCTTGTTCACCATAAATCACATAGTCAAACACTCACTCCACTATGTTTTATTGTGTATTAACCAATTCATTTCTAGTCATCTAAAAAGGAGAATTACAGCTGCCTTCAGATAATGTAAGCTAGTGCTCAGATGTGAAATCATGTAATGGAACACTGCCTGAATTTTGAGTCTTGAAGACATTTTTTTAATGATCAGAACTTTAGGGAACACAACCTAATGACGTTTTTGTTGCTGACAAACTGACAGGAGGGACTCAGAATTACAGAGAAGCAACATTTCAAGAATCAAAAAGCATTTTCACAGCACATTAGGGCTTTGATATGTCCCTGAGTTATAGAATACAAGTTTTGAAGCTTTTCAAACTTCCTTGAATGAGATGCTGCCTTCCAAATGCCAGCCTTTGTTAGGAGGTGAAAGATGAAAATATTGTCTGAAGGGGCGCTTAAGAACTCTAAGTATATAATGGTGACTTAAGATGGTAACAGCTGTTTTGACCTTTATACTTTTCCTGTTAGCTAAAAACCAGAAACAACAAGAGTAAATTTTTACTTTTTCATGTGTTTTAAAATACAAAAAATTCTTGTATTTTTAGGGCCATTTAATAAAAACAAAATGAACATGTAAAACCAAATGATATAAAGTGGCCTTAATTAAATTGAAAGTTGAAGCATACCATATAATTTTTGATATTTTTGACTTGCAGAATTAAGCTAGTAAGAAAATAACTAATTTTCTAGCTTGAATTTTTAAAACCAAGGACAATTCAGAGGCAGTTACTGCACAGAGGCAGTCATTGGTAAAAATTCATTTTTTATTATAAGAATTATAATAAAGATTTATTATAAATTTATTATAAATCTTTATTCTTATAATAAAGATTATAAGAATCTCAATTCTATTAATTATTAAAGGAAACCACATCTTCAAAGCTGAAAGCATAGTGTTAGAATATTTTTCAATATTGAAGAAAATCTGATTGCCCTTGACAAAATAAGTTGTTAAGTTAAGCATATCGAATTGCTATTTTTGTGCTATTTAGATCCATCCCAAGCAAGAATCTAAAATAAGTGTGAGCACACATGGAAAGCTTAAAAAATAAAAAGATACAATCACATACATTTAATGAACACCATCTTAATGTTCTAAGAAGGATAAGTGAGGCAGTCGATATTAGTAAACTAAACAATTTAAGGAAAAATTATCCTGGAAAAATTATTAATAGGGCATAGGAAGTTTGTGAACTTATTGCAGGAATGAAATTGGGAACAGGAAATAAGATTGTATTGTTTTCTGTTGCTGTGTAACAAATGAACACAGAGGTGGTTGAAATAACACAAACTTACTAGTTCACAGCTCTGTGGGTCAGAAGCCTAGGTGGGCTCAGCTAGGCTCTTGGTTTACAAGGTCAAAAACAAGGTGTTGGCTCTTGTCTGGAAGCTCTAAGGAGAAAACCTGCTTTCAAGCCCATTCAAGTGTTGGCACATCTAGTTGCTTGTGTTTGTGGGTCTGAGTCCCTGTATCCTTCTGTGTCTGTCTGTCTGTCAGGGGTGTACCCTCAGCTCCATGTAGCCCCTCCAATTGCAAAGCAGCAACTGTGCATCAAGCCCTACTCATGCATATCTGAGACTTCCTCTTCTAGCTTCCTTTGTGCCACCAGCCAGAGAAATTTCTTTTCCTCCAAAGTCTCCTGTGATTAGATCAGTCCCACTTGAATGATCTGTCTTTTGCAAGGTAAACTGTGTCACATAATATAACCTTGAAGTGATATCACATTCACAGGTCTGGTGATTAGAGTATGGAATCTTAGGGGCCTCTTATAGAAATTTTTCCTTACCACAGTGCTTTTGTAGTATTGGATGGGGGCAAAAGACTAACTTAAATTTACCTGCCTGTCTTTGCCTCTTTGCTTGTCTTTCCATTCAGTCAGGTTGTCTGGCTTCTTCCTACCAGCGCAGAGTAGAGTGGTGGCTAAATACAAGCAGAAGTAGCCTACGTTTTTTCCTCCTATTTGCTTTGAAACTTTAAGCCTAAGGGAAGGTACAAGTTGCCAGTTATACCAAAAAAAAAAAAAAAAAAACTATTTTGTTCCCAAACACAAAGGTAGAGATTACCCCCTCCTTCTAGAGATGCCCCTGTGAGGAAAGATGAGTGTGATGCAAGCGGAGGGGTCTGATTCCCCAGGCAGTGCAGTTACGGGGGAGAATAAGATTCTTGATGTGGAACTGCTACTAGATTGCTAGGCAAAGTAGTTTATAGTCAGCTTCATGAAGGGCTTTCTCAGATGTGTCACAGAAGCACCTGCCAGTCACAAACATCAAGAGAACTTTAAGAACTGGGGCAGTAAATAACTAAGTGACAATCTGTGTGGACTGATGACCTAGAACCTTCTCCCCTTTTTTTTTTATTTTTTATTTTTTAAGAAAGCCCCTCTGTCAGATCTTGAATCTGTGGCTTGACCTAATGATAAAAGACCTCAAGAAATACAGGTTAAAAACAGAATCAATTTATTTCAGAATATAAAGTTATATATCTTGTGTGCCTGGGTATTTGGACTGAAATTCTTACACACTACCTTTTCTTCTCTCCACAGTTTCCTCTTCTAAACTCCTCCTACTCCTTGTTAGGGGCAAAGTCTCCTTTACAAACCCAAGGGTCCCTGGCACCAGGAGAAATAAAGTGCTAGATGGTCTGTTCTCTAGAGTTATGAAAGCTAATCAGATGCAAGACTCAGAGTTATGTGCTCCAGAAAGGTTGAACAAGGCAGAAATCATTGACTTTGGGCTGTGCCCTGCAATACTGATTTGGTACTATTTCCTTGGCTCGAAGATGAAGGCAGCATGTCTATCCTGGGATTTTAGGATAAAAGCAATAGTATGTTATGTAGCTGCGGTACATTTGTATGTACTAGAAGATGTTCACTGGTCCTGCTTTTGGCCTTTAGAATCTCATCAGTCCTGCATTATAGGCTAATTTATGTTGCAATAGCAAAACTCCACAAATGCTGGTGGATTACCAGAACAAAAATTTAATTCTTGCTTATACTGCTTATTTATCCTTAATTAACTCTGACTCTGTGCTGTGTCAGCTTCATTGCAGGATCCAAACTCAAGACGTAGCCCCTACCTGGGTCATACCAATCTCATGACAGGGCACAAGAGAACGTGACACTTAAAGCTTATCTCTGGAAGTGGTATATCTCATTGTTTTTATTTCAAAGGCCAAGTGAGACACATAAAGACTGATATCAAGTGGAGGTATATAGGTCTCTCATGTGGAGAGGCATAATCATTTAAAAATATATAACCTACCATAAGCATCATTCCCCCCAAATCCACTAGTTTTTATTCCTAACTCATTATTTGTGGTGATTTTTATATTCTTAATTGAAACTATTATGTCTATTTTTCCTTCTATAATAAGAAAAAAATTTCTCCCTATATTTTTTCTAGTTTGCAATAACACATATTTATGTTTTAGACACTTTTTGTTTTGCTATTTGAATGGAGATTAAAATACACCAAAGTATTTTGGAGTTGTGCCAGTTTCTCTCTCTGTGATACTCTTGCATGCTTCCTTTCCTGGAAGATGTCAGTTACCCCAGTGCTGGATCAGGATGCTGGTGCAGATTCTAAAGACTGCAGTAGCTGGAGACTCTGCCTCATGTCTGTCTCTGTTCATAGTTTATTAAGTAACCAGCATGAATGTGGGCTCTGTGAGATTCAGTCTTAGGTAATAAGACAGAGTTCATTGGTCCCTGTTGAAGTTAATGAGCTCGTAACTTCATCATTCGTTTTGTTTTACTTTATTATATCTTCACAGTCTTAATGATTCACATATATACGAGGGGAAGTTTTGCTCAGAAGAGAATTATTTCAGCTCCAAGACACTAGGGGATGAATATGAACAGCCACAAAAAAAGTATAGGTTTGAAATGAAAAATGGACTAATAGTATAATTTATGGCCAGAGAACTCTGTCTATACCATGTATCAAACATCATCAGGTAATGAATTTGAGGCTGTTATTTGAGGTTTATCCAAAGTCTCTTTACTAAGTATATTCTTTGTTATCTTTTAATATTTGGGTTTTTTCACTCACATATTGTCAGACTTCCAACATTTTATTTTCATTGAAATGGCTGCCTAAATTGATGAGACAGTTTAAGAAAGCAGAAATAAGTATGGCACATTTTCAAAAATTTCTAACATAATTTGTTTCTTCTTAGAAAAAAACAAGAACAAGAAATAATTTATGATTTTATTTTTATTATAGACAAATTTAGTCTCAGTTCCCCTCCCTTATGGGGCAGCACCAGAATCTGAGACTCTTACAATTAGTAGAAAACAGGGGAAGATGATGTTACCATTTTCGAAGGTCATCATAGGGTTTGAAATTTTGTAGCTTTTTGTTTGTGAGTAGCGCACAAGGTACAGGGGAGCTCTGAGTGGTCTGGAACCCAGTAGCCAAGGATCCCATGACCTTGGGCACATAGCGCGGCTCTGTTTGTCCTTTCCTTGAGGGTACTTTCCCTAAGTGCTGTAGGTCTGACTCTTCCTCTCGTTTTCTAATCTTATCTCCCATATCTCCCACCTTTTTTTTTTGTCTAGTGAAAATCACTGTTCCTTTGTAGTTGCTTAAAATGCACTCCTCTCATTTTTGCCTTCAAAGGCACTATTTTCTGCACAGCAGAGAGGCTATTGACATTGAAGCTGCTGTGTTCATGTGATCTGCATGTTGTTAACACTCTGATTGGACCTAGGATGTTTCAAGTGTACATTATTTGTCTGGTTCTTCTCTTTTCAATGAGTGAATGACCCTAGTTTGTCATGTAATAAATATTTCTTGTAGGTGTCATAGACAAAAGTGCTTTAGAAATTGAATGCCACATGATTCCACACCAACACATGCATCAAACAGGATGTCTTGTTTTTTTTATACTTGAACTCTGATGAAACCAGACTGTCTACATTCCAATAGATGCTCTGCCTTTGTTGACACAGTTTTCATGATTCATTTTCTTTTAGCACCAGCTTTGACAGCCTATTCCCGGAATAACAGAATCCAGGGAGTTCCCATTGCTTAAGTATTTTTGTTGTTGTCAGTTGTTAACTAATTGATTCCTCCTTCATGTCTCGACTTTGCAAACCATCTAAGCTTGATTGTGTGTCTTAATAGAATTGGCTTGGTGCTGTAACCTGTGTTTTTTGGTGTGGTTCTGGAAAGCTAAAGTAATGATTAGTATTATATAAATTTTGCATTTTCAAAAATGACAGTTAATAGTGCCTTTTGGATAAATAGAACTTCAAGTGCACATTATCAAGAGCCCGGTAATACTGGTGATAGGGAAGTTTGAAGGGTATAATGAGGTTTATGCTTCTGCGTAAAATGTAGGAGGTTAATAAGATGTTGTTTTTGTGAGGCATTGGGAAGTGAAATTGCTGAATGACGCTAGCATTGGTAAGAGTTAGGTCTGTGCCATGGGCCAGTGACTGAAGGCACACATGTGAACAGTACATTTTATAATTAGTAAAATATAACACATTGTGCATATGAACTTTGGCACATCTTTCAATTATGAATGAAGGCAACAAACCACTCTTTAGGAGCACCTGTGACTTTATCATCAATAGAAATCACAGATGTATTTATATCACATCACAGTTGTTGCAGATACTTCAAAATATCGTTTACACTCACTACTTTAAAATTACAGGTGTTATTAGATATACTGTTACCTCTTATGTTTTAATGTGCTATAAAAGAAACATATGTATTACTATATGACAATGCAAATTTGATATTTGTACTTCATTGGTTTTCTTTGTAATGTTATTTATTTTACTTAATGCATTTAAAAACATTATACTGAGGAGAGGTCCATGGTACAGAAGATTAGAAGCCTCTATTTTGATAGGTGACCTTGTTCTTGCTAGGCTACCAACACATTTTTTCTAATCCCTTCTTTTCCTTGCTCGTCATTGTTGTTCAGGTTGGTCTTTACAAAGATGTGTCTTGCCTGCCTGCCTGTCTGCTTTACCTATGAGTATACTCTTTCTATATCCTGATTCACTATTGCAAATTTCAAATTTGCAAGTGTGATTTTAAATAGAAAAATTAAGCAATAAGCTGGGCGCGGTGGCTCAAGCCTGTAATCCCAGCATTTGGGAAGCCAAGGCGGGCGAATCACGAGGTCAAGAGATCGAGACTATCCTGGCCAACATGGTGAAACCCCATCTCTACTAAAAATAGAAAAATTAGCTGGGCATGGTGGCATGCGCCTGTAGTCTCAGCTACCTGGGTGGCTGAGGCAGGAGAATTGCTTGAACCTGAGAGGCGGAGGTTGCAGTGAGCAGAGATCACGCCATTGCACTCCAGCCTGGCACCTGGCGACAGAGCGAGACTCTGTCACAAAAAAAAAAAAAAAAAAAAAAAAAATTAAGCAATAAAAAGTATAGGCCCAAGAGGCTTAGAGTGACCTTTTGAGATCTAGATTTCTAAATAACAATAGCCAAATCAGAATACAGTTCAAAATATCTAGTATGTATATTCAATTACAGACATCTTTTAAATTTACAGCTATTTATGCATTTTACAAACCCTTCTAAGAGATAGTTCCTTAAGGATGGGGAACCTGATTTGTTCAACGTCATATTCTTGCAAAAATCCTGAAATTTAGTAGGTATTCCATTCATGTTTCTTGAATTCTAAATGAGAAACAAATGCAGTTTTGCAGAGAGGTGGAGAATATGCATAGTGCTTCAATTATTGCATTAGTGGCTAACATCTTTTGGATGTTGCTAACCATTTTTTTCTGTAACAGTGGAGTCACTAGAGACATGTAAAACAAAATGTACTTCTACAATTAAAGCAACAGTCACCTACAAAATAAACATGGTTGTTTAGCTACATTGGGGTGTTAGTGAACCTATCATAGTTACGGCATCAATGGAAATAAATTGGTTCCACACTAGATCAACAGCTGTTTTAAAGCAGCAGCTGTTTTTTCCAGAGTAGTTACAGGTATGTTTTTAGTATACAGTGTCAGAACATAATGTTATTGATTTGAATGACATGACGTCGCCTTTGGAATTATATAGTTACCAACAGATTTAAGATGACATGTTTCTCTTTCTTTTTTAGCTGTGTGTTTTATTAATTCCAATTATGAATACATTTAAGAGATATAGGGAAAATGGACAATTTTGTACTATAAAAGCCAACAAATGCTTGAAAGCAACAAATGCTACTTGTACAAATGATTTTTAAGTATTAGTGGTTTCTTGGTGTATAATACAACTGATGAAAGATAAAAATATTCTTACCCTTACTATCCAATAATTTTGATCTTCATTTTTATTTTCATTGCGTTCGTAAACTTCTAAGATACTATAGATTTTATTTGTTTTGTTATATGTATTGTGTATCGTCTGTCCCCACCTAGTAAAATTTGAGCTCCTTCCAGACAGAAATTTTGTTAACTGATACATCCTGATCATCTAGAATGATACTTGGCACAAAGTATGCATTTAGAAAATGTTAGTTGAAAAAATGAATGCGTGCATAACTACAAAAAATTTAAAAAAAACTTAACATGTGTGTTTCTTTGTCAACTTTCCAGTTTTAAACTTATCTCTAAATCTTCTGTAGTCAGTCATGCCCTGGTAGTTTAACATCACTTCCTGTACACTTTTAAATAACTTGAATTGCTAACTATAAACTTTAAGATATGTTACAACTCTATTAATGGTGACTGAGGCTGAAAGCAACATAGGAAATTTCCCTTGGGTTGGTTGAGATCTAATCAATAGTAGCAGTGTAATTGTGTCACTGTCTTAAAGATTTCATAAAGTTTATGAAATGTTAATATTGACATCTGTCAATTTTCTATAGAAATGCTAAGGAAGAACCAGATAATTAATATTAAGCTTGAGCCTTTCAGGAAAATAATCAAGGACTAATTCTGAAGATTTGCATCATAGTAGTTGAGCACAGCTTTTCAACCACTGTAGAAATTCAGTCCTTGAGTATTCAGATGGTTAGTTAAATAACAGGGTAGAAGGGAAGTTTGTAAAATGAAGCTTTCTTTTTGCCTTCTAAAGATTAGTGGTTTGAAATTATTTTCTCTTTCGTAGTTATGGAACTGACTTTTTAATTTTCTCAATTCCAATCCTAATTTCTAATTTTTTATTTAATAATTCATATTCTCAACCATGAGTACTTCCTTCCACAGGTTGAAAAAAGAAAAAAACTGGTTTCTAGAATGGAATATAAAAAGACCACAGGATTATTTATTGGCAGGTGGAAATGTCATTTGAAATAAAATATGGGGCAGATCATCATCAAGCATCTGAAACAATACAGTTACTCCCAGTGACTTTGAGGGCAGCCACTTGCTACACTCCTCAGGAAAGACATGAGATGTCCTTAGACTACACAACCTTACTGGCTTCATTTGATTATTTGAAAAATCTTTGCTCTTAGAAAGGAGGTAAAAATAAAGTATGGTTCTTTCCTCATGGCAATAAAACAAGCAGCTGAGAAGCAGTGTTTAGACAAGTGTCATTAATTATATTATTAATAAACCCAAGAGCAGAATTAACTGGATTCAACAAAAAATAAAGAATTGAATGTGGTAAAAAGAATTTATGTGTGCTGACATGCCCACTTTTCTTTTTGCCCATATGTCAGCAATGATAAAGAAAATAAATGAGCAAGGGAGGAAAGAAATATCTTTGATACAGTTGAAGTCTGACCAATTTGAAAGGAGTTTTAGAAATGGGATGAAGAGAATAAGGGTGTACTAGCAGTCCTGGCTTTGCTGCTAGCATCTTCTATTCTATGATTGTACTTTAACTCGTGTGATCCTAAAAATAACCCTGTGAAATCAGCGTAATTGTCATCTGCATTTTCTTTCTGAGAATGGGATGTTCTAAGAGGTAAGAAACAGAATTGAGCTCATTTAGTTAGTACATAGGACCCAAGTCCAAATTTTCTGATTGTAAATTCTATGCATTTTCTAATATATTATGCAGCAACTCCTAATTTCAAACACCTAGGGGTAAAACTATCCTTCTAGATTCCCTAGAAGAATATCCCTGATAACCATGATTCTGGACCTAACGTGCTCACAGATTTCATTATCATTTTTGCCCTAAGAGGATTGCTTGTTGCTTGGTATCTGAGAAGATTGTTTTACTGATGTGAGCTCAAACATGGACCTACATTTAAGGATTTCAGAGCTTAATATTTTAGCGGGAGAAGAAGCAACAGAGAGGATCTTTGGGATGAACTATTAAACACTGTAGATGAACCAGGTACAGGATACATTAGCTAATACCTCACTGGAGTACACACATATGCTGAATGAAATACTAATAACATGCAGGCGTAATTACAGTGTGTTTTCTTTTTTTTAAATAATAACCCATCATCTCTAGGGTTTTGACAGGATAAAATCCTTATCTCTGAGTAACCGGAGAAGTTATTTTCTACATAATCTTAATCCTGAGCTGTCCTAGTCAGCCTCCAATCTATTTTGGCTCCTTAATCCACATTGGCTGGGTGTTTTTCTGTATTGGTATTCATAGGCTCCTCTTATTGATAAGGCCTGGGCATACCAGGTACTGCCTTACAGAATGCCTCGGATAATACTCCTATGTGACTGACTGTTGCTTCTGTGATTTTAGGCAGCAAAAAGGATTTTATTCCTTGAGCAAAAGACTTTTGTCCATTACCTGAAACTCAAAACTGACCTGGCATATATGAAGCCTTATGTTAAAAAGGTTACCACATAATTTTTTGTCCAAAGAAGTCTCTTTGAGGGAACACTATTAATAACTATACCAGGACAATATGTATAAAAAGTGATTGTCTCAAGCAAACCAGGACCCTCTCAGTAAAGCATTCCCAACTGAGTGAATAAATACAATGTCTTTCACTCTCTGTTAACATTCTGTCTGTGACTGAAGTTCAGGAAATGAAGGTTAGTCCTGCTTTGGGAGCCTGAACACAGATGGTTCATCCAAACACTCATGAGTTTAACTATTTTGTATCTTCCTGTAGGTAGGCAACAAGGACAAGATCAAAATATTGTGGTTGCCAACTTTCTACAGTTATATAAAAGGGAATTCTAGTACCTATGTAGAGCAGAAATTTAAGAGGTCATATTTTGAAACACTTTCCATCATTGGATCTGTGTAGACATTCCTCCTGACTTTGAAGAAAAGGCTGATAGTATTTTGTTACAAAACACATCACAGGATCTGTCCTCCAGATAAGCTCTGGCATCTTTGTAAAGGATGTTTTTTCTAAGCTTGTATATTCTTTTGTAGTGTGTGTAATTCAATGATAAAAGGCAAAAGGTCAACAATGAATGTGAAGCTCCATGCTCATGATCTATTCAGATATGAAAATCTTTAGATTAGACATCCACAATGCTCTTTGATCACCTCTGATTGGAAGCTGTGATGGAATCGTATTTTTATGCAAATAAAAAGACATTAACTTTGGGAAAGATATGTAATGAGTTCCTTCTAGGGTTCCAGGAAGTCCGCTAATTTAAATGCATTTCGGATGCTATAAATGATACTAATGTGAAGGAAGATGGAGTATGTTCAGGAGAACTGCTCTAAAATTCTTATCAACTTGCGGTAAACCATCACTACAACTCTTCATCATTTGCAAAATATCAACCTTTCTGAATTTCTGCATCTCTTTGAAAAATTAAACAATTCTTTAAGGCAAAAGTTTCACCAAAGATAAATACACCATCTTCACGTGTAACAAAGTGTCTAATTTCATTTAGCTCTCATTGTCTTTTAACATGAGGTTCCCCTTTAGGTCCTTTTTTTTTTTTTTTTTAACTACTTTATAGTCATGTTGTATTAACAGATTCAGTCTATATAAATATATATGAATGGAAATATTTTTGGCTACCAAATCCACAGTTTTTAACGCACTAGATATATAGAGAATCTTGTTTCTTTTAAAAACTAAAATCCAAATGGGAAGGTGACTATTAAGCAGTTTTATATTTGATATCAGTGTCAAGTTACTAAGAAAGGGCATATTATAATGTATTTTGAGGGCAGGCTGGTTTCTTAATAATATACATTTGAGAGTTGACCCATGTTGGCTCTTGTATATATGAGGGCTTAATCATCAGAGGCTACTGTGTTGTTAAACACATAACTTTCATCACATTCTTGAAGCATTTTAGTGATGTGACAAACACAAGTTATGAGTATTCAAATTCAATCAAAATTGAGCCTACGGTTGTATACAATTAATACCGTACTGAAACAATAAATACCATACTGAAACAATAGAACAATACACAAGAAATGGGATATATAGACAGCAGTCAGAAAACTAGAAAATATTGCAATATTTTAAAAGAAGGAAGAACATTTATAAAATACTTTAATTTAGAAATAGTTTTGCCTGGAATGTGGGGTGGGGAGTAAATAGGGATCCTATTAATAAATATTTTGGTAGTGGACTGGATTGGATTTGATAAGGACGTGTGCTAGGATGAGGGAGAAGTAAGGTGAGAATGACTCCAAATTTTTCAGCTTGGGTGAGTGAGGGGATGATTATGCCATGAAAAAGACAGGAAAGGAAATGGAAGATTCATGGTATAGAATAATAAGGTTTGCACAATGATGAAAGTCAAATCCCATTATTCTGGAAATAGTATTTTGGAGCGTGACTTAAAAGTAGAATACCAACGAAACGAAGGATATGGTGGGGGAAGAAATATTCCAAATACAAAGACCCCTAGAGAGAATAAGCTTTGGGAATGAGTGCCTGCAGAAAGGAGGTTCTCCTTGTTCCCTACAGAACATGAATACAGTTATGTTTAAAATGGCCCCAAAGTTAAGGTGAACATTTACAATAGATGTGCATTTTTCAACTGGAGTACCTTGACGACAAATTGGATGTTTTAAAATGTTTTTTATGTCATATGGCAATTATACACACGTATAATGTTTAGTTCTTTTTGGTCCTGTTTAGCAGTGATAAAGAAGGAGGAATTCATTTTTTTGTCACTTTGCAGGATGTTTACATAACTCTCACTGACTGACTGTAACAGTAGATTTTTTCCCCTAGGGGTAGTAATAACAAGGTAAAAATGTTGATAATAATAATAGGTAACACTTACTAGAATTTACTAACTCCTGAGCATTTTGCTAGTTAGGATGCCTCATTTCATTTGATCCTCAAAATACACATAGACTTTATTGATATGTCTTTTGTTGAGACAAGAGAAAAGAAACTCAGGGAGGTTAAATAAATTGCCTGAAGTTACATAGCTAGTAGATGGGGAAGCTGAGCTTTAATTTCAGAAAATCTGACTGTACAACTGCTAGTGTTAGTTATTATGCTCTTTAAAATATTTTTTTCACATAATGGGAATTTATGTTTGGACTAACGTAATTTCTCTTATTTATGCCCTATCACGTACATAAGTAAACATTTTATAAGGTAGACAAAATTCACTCTTAGGAAGTCAAAAGCCATGAGTCACATTTTGGAAGACATACTATAATATAAAAAGTCACCATTTATCATTTGAATTAATAATTTAGAAACAGGTGATTTTTTAAAGTATAGTAACAGGGTATTAACATTTCTATTAAATTATTTATATATCTTGGCTTATGTCAGGAAAGAGAAACTGATGTGATCCATTTTTATAATTTTATATATATTCACATGTAATACACACAACAGAAATTGGCTACTGCATATTAAAAAGGTAAATGCAGTGGTCAACTGTGATAGGTCTGTCTGCCATATGCTTACAGAGCAAACTGCAAGCTGTTTCTCCTTTTTCGATTTTTATGGTGAAAGTCTTATAAAGGGAATTGAAAATCCAATAAATTGCATTTGCATTGTTGTGTATTACTCTGAGGAATAATAGGTCAACACCAAAGACAGCACAGTGTCAACCAGTGTTGTGGTGAAGGTCAGTATTGAGGCCCTCCCAGAGGCTCAGCAGAAGTTCAGTACTCAAAGCCCTAGGATTGTAGTGAGCCCAGATTATAAATTATATCCATTTACTCTTTCCATGATTCTCTAAAGCTGCTTATGTGAACAGTGGATAACTCATACCTCCTTATTTATGACAACTATTATATTAAGGGTGGAGTGACTCTGAATTTAATCTATAGTTGACATTTCTGTAAAAAATAACCTTGTCATCTTCCCTCAGGAACGTTCTCATATATGCTTGGGTTGCCTCAGTCTAAACCCTCCAACTTTATCAGCTTTTTTCTTTGACAAGACATACCACACACACACACACACACACACACACGCACACTCCCTCGCTCCCTCTCTCTCTCTCTCTCATATAGCCTCAGATGTGTTTTATTATTCCTGGATTTCTTTTTTTTATACAGGAAGGTCAAAGAAAAACATAGTGTATTAACCCTGATTTTAAAGTGGAGATTTGTGTACCATCATAACAGAGAAAATTAAAAATTAGGTTGTTGATTTTTTTCTCACATCTTCTCTGGAGAAAGCACTATTGGGGTACAGAGACACCTTTAGCATAATCTTTGATCTCTACAAACTCAGAATGTGGTGCTGTAGGAGGCTGAGTATAACTCTACCTCTGTTTAAGCTAGAGAGAAGTAACTTTTATTCTGCACATGTACCACTATTTGGTATATTTATCATTATTTTAGTGAGCAATGTTGAAGAGGATTAGAGTAAAACTGTATCATAATGATCTGCCACATCCAGGATAATAATTCCAAGTATCTTATCATTATCTTTGGGAAAGCAAAGTGTAACTGCATTACTGAGGAACATTTTTATCCAGTGAAATTCTTTTTTTTTTTCTTTTTTATTATTATTATTTTTTTTATTGCATTTTAGGTTTGGGGGTACATGTGAAGAACATGGAAGATTGTTGCATAGGTACACACATGGCAGTGTGATTTGCTGCCTTCCTCCCCATCACCTATATCTGGCATTTCTCCCCCATGCTATCCCTCCCCAACTCCCCACCCCCCACTATCCCTCCCCTTTTCCCTCCCCGACAGACCCCAGTGTGTGATACTCCCCCTCCCTGTGTCCATGTGTTCACATTGTTCTTAAAGTCTGACTGTTCTTTCTCATGTAGTAGTAAAGTTCCTTTTTAAGCAGTTACGTGCTTTATCCAGGTAGATATTCAACATGTTGTCCATATATTTTGCTTCAAATGCAAGTGTTCATCTTAATAAGGCAAATTTTTTTTATGAATGAAAAATTAGTAATCAGGTACGCTTTTAGGGAAGATTATGACTTCTGCTTCTTAAAGTAGCAATGAGTATATGTTTGTTTTCAGAATGCTCGTGATCTTCCAATATGTGCATCTTTCCTATTACTTTTCTTGGAATCGAAAATTTAATTTTGTACTAGAGCTCTTGAAAGCTAGATGAAACTTAAATTTTTTTAATGTTAGGCTAAGCTGTTTAGCAAAAAGATTAGAAATAAGTAGTTTATTTCTGTCTCTCATAATAGTCTAGAGATAAGTGATCCAGAGCTGAAGGGCTGCTGGGTGGCTTTGCCACCTCAACATAAGACTTTAGTGGTGGCACTATTGTTGCCATTTCCTTGCCAGTAGGAAGAAGGGGAAAAGGAAGTACAGACAGAGTGAATTAAGGACTCGAAGTTATGTCTATTACTTTCACTTATATGCTATTATTTTACATTTAGTCATACCACCACACTTTGCTGCAAGAGAGGTTGAAAAATGTAATTCATAGGTGGATGGCCATGGCCCGTTGATGTTCTAGGGGCTCTATTATTCTTAGGAAGAAGGGGCGACAGAAGATTTCACCATGGTCTACCTCTTGTCATTTAAATATCCCTATTCATCTTTCTCCCCTGCATAAAATATACACCCCCTCTTCAAGAGAGACAGCAATAAATCCAATCCAGTTACTTCACCCAGCTCATAGTCTGGAATCTTGGGGGTGATACCTGACCTTTCCATTAGGTCTTGTTGCAGCTCTTTGAGGTTCACCAAACTATAAACTAAAAGGCCAAGTTTCCTCCTACCTGTTCCCAGTACCTAATATACAATGGGGAGCAGCAATAGGATAATTAAAACTTCCACGTTCAAGAGGGAAGTGTGGAAATCTCTAGCAGTTATTGGACCTGAGGATTTCTCAAATCCTACTAGATAGAAATTGTGAGGATTCCCTGCCCTGGTAGGAAGATGAGTTCCTTGGTGGGCCCATCTTGCCACCTCTGTTCCTGGAGTCATTCAATCCCTTTGTCTTTAGCTCTGCCTCTGAGATGTTCTTTTATCCTCCTTGGGCACATTGAAAGAAGGTGTTGCAGATTGTGCTCTCTTGGACATTGCTCAGCTTTGGCAGCATTGCACAGCTTCTTGCTGGTGCAGAATTATCTGATGGTTACTCTAATGATGAAATGAAAAGTTTGTTTGGGTCTGGTATTACTGGCTAAATAATTGTCCCTGAAGATATCAGGTCCTAATTTTTTAGAATCAGTGAATGTTACCTTCTGTGGAAAAAAGTGTTTGCAGATGTAATTGAGGATCTTGATGTGGAGATTATCCTGGATTATTCAAGTGGAGTCTAAATCCAATCCCAAATATCCTTCTAAGAGAAGTAGAGGGAAATGACACACAGAAGAGGAGAATGGATGTGAAGATGGTGGCAGAAATGGAAGTCATGCAACCAACAGCCAAGGAAAGCCAAAGATTGCCAGTAACTGTCAGAAGCCAGGAGAAAGGCATGGACTAGATTCTCTCTGCAAGGCTCCAGAGAAACTAGCCCTGCTGACACCTTGGTTTTGGACTTTTGATCTGCAGAACTGTGAAACAATACATTTCTGTTGTTTTAAGTCATCAAGTTTGTGGTAATTTGTTACAGCTGTCACAGGAAACTAATACACCTGGCTTAGAATTTCTTTGGCAACACAATTCCTACAGAAACTTAGTAAGCTTCGGGCCTATTTGTTCCCAGCAATTCTATGTGAAAATAGCCACACACAAAAATCTCTTCTGGTCATGGTTGTTAAACCTGTCATATCTCCTCATTTGTTTACCAGATTCTGTACTCGGTCTGTCTTTCTCTCTTTTAATTTAGTGTTATTCTAAAGTCATCTTAAAGGACAAATTTAACCTTATTGTTGCAGCTGGGCCAGCTCCCAGTCACATTCTTATTTCTAGCTATTTTCTGGGAGGTACAAAAGTGCTTGTTTTTTCCAATCTGTGAAATCCCAGATTTCTGGTTTCTCATTTAACTGATTATGGTCTACAGGTTGAGAACCTCTACTAGCAGATTTTCCCCTAGTTTCTTCTTGCCAAGTGGAAAGTTCTTGCTTGAGCTCAAATTTCTCATATATCGTAAAAGCAGCAATAGCAGCTATCACATCACAACATTCTGACTTTCCCAAACCAAAATTACACAGCTGTAGACTCAGTACATTTGTAATCTACTTTCCATGTCAGCCCATGATATAACAAGGTCAACAGCCTCCCAGGTTCAGCATCTATATCTGGCTGCCTGCTACCTGATTCCACATTATACATACATATAGATACACATACACACATACACATGCCCTTATATGTGATGTTTTTGTTGCACAAATTTCCTATTATCAGTGCTAATATGTATGCTTATTATGTTATAGATTAAATTGCTATACACAGGGACCTCCAAAATCAGTGGTGCAAATAAGACAAAAGTTTACTTCTCTCATATAGCACTTTAGAGGTGAGTGGTCTAGAACTAATGGGGCATCTCTACCATTTTCAGCATCTACAGCTTCTTAGGTTCTTCCAGTCATGTGTCATCCTGATTAGTGGAAAATGTTGGGGGAAGACCATGCCTAGGACTAGTGTTTTTAAGAAGATGACCTGGGAACTATAAGCATCATTTCCACTTACATCCCATTGACCCATACTCATCCCTTAACAGCAACAAGCCACCTGAAAAATGGAATCTGTAGCTGGGAAACCACGTACCCAGATACATCTTGAGGTTTCTGTTACTAAAAGGAACAATGACCACTTGTGAACAGTAATCAGCCTCCATTGTTCATTCCGCAGCCTAAATAGAGAAAAGGGCAGAAAAACTGTGCAAAAAAATTAAAACCCTCAAAAGCAGATATTTTCTTTGCAAGAAAAATTTTGAAACTTGATTTTTCCAATTATTTCTTAAATTCCCTATGTCAATTCTTTCTACAGGCATAGTATCCAAAAGACTACAGAACCTTTCCGACTATAACTTTGTTTTGAATGAATCACTGGTAGTCTTGTCATCCCTATAAAGGCATTGCTGTGTCACAAGCAATTTGTTCCAATAAAAATTATCATTAGCATGGGTCTGTAATGTCTACATTCTGTATTAGTCAGGATTCTTCAGAGAGAAATGGAACCAATAGAATAGATATATGCATATTTCTTATAAGAAATTGACCCACATGGTTATAGAGGCTGAGAAGTGCCAATATCTGCAGCAGGTAAACTAGACGACCAGGAGAGCCAATGGGGTATGTCATAGTTTCAAAAGCTCACAGTCTTGATATCCAAGAAGAACAGATGTTTCAGTTCAAGAATGAAGTCAAGAAAAGACCAATATCTCAGGTCACCAGTAAAGCAGGCAGGCAGGTGGATATATATGTGTACTGGATATGTAAACAGTCACCACTTAGCAGTGAGCCGTAGTCTGAGCCTCACATTTATATAATGCTTTATACTTTTCAGAATATCTTTTGTTCATTATCTCATTAGAATTTTACAAGATAAGAAGAATTTGGTCTTTATGTGAGATTTAAATTTTTGCAAAGTAACTAGTCCACACAGATAATATACGTTTGCTTTAGGCATATTCATCACTTAATTTGTGCTCCGTTAGTAAACAACTTTGCTTTTCCAATTGTGTATCAAGATGTGTTTTTATCTTTAAACATGTAAAATTTTTATCTATAGGGAGAAAGAGTTATAATAATAGAAACGTAAATACTTTCTAAAATGGAAAGCCCTGAACGAAAGAGTAATTTAAATGTATGTTGTCTTATTCTAAAACTCAGCTCTATCTATAAGGAGGTGTGTATTTTCATCTATAATTGTATTTTGCCTTTTCCTAACTTCTTATATGAAATGATTTCAAATTTACCGGTAGGTTGCAAACATAATGTAGAGAATTCCTATATACCATTTACCTAGACTTACAAAGCTTGCTGCATTTCTCACTCATATTCTCTCTCTCTCTACATATAAACATATTATATGTATGCATATAACACATAAATACATTTTACTTCTTTTTTCAAAATATGTATTACATGCATTATACTTCTTTATCTCTTAATGTTCCAGTGTGTTTCCTAAAAACAAGAATATTTTCTTATGTAACCATTTATGGTTATCAAATTCAGAAACATTGATACAGTAATCTGCTGCTCATAGTCCAATTCTAATACTTGTTCTAATAATGGCCTTCTTATTATTTTTTCATCTCCAATACATGGTCCAATTCAGGATTACACATTGCATTCTATCTCCTTTCATCTAAAACAGTTCTCAACTATTTTTTAAAAATTTTTGTGACGTTTTTGAACAATCTGATAACTTTAAAGTATATTCCTTCATTTGTGCTTGTCTGATGTTTACTTCTGATTAGATTGAGGTTATGTGTTCTTTCCCAGAGTACCACAAAAGTGATAGTGTGTTCATTTCAGAGTAGCACCTGTGGAGGAACACCATGTCCTTCTGCCCCTCACCGAGGATGCTAATTTGATCACCTGATCAAGATTTGTCTATCTTCTTCAGACCACATAGTTACTTCTCTTCCCATTGCAAATTAATAAGCAATGTGTGGGCAGATTGTGCCATGTCTTTTTAAGAGGAGCTGAGTTAAGAGAATATCCATTGTGGGTGTTATGGCTAGGCTTTCAGCACTTAGCCCTGGGTTGACCGAAAGGCCCAGCAAGAAACATGTCTGTGAAATATACAGGATTTCCTTAGGTTGTAAAAATTTAGATCCTTCATCACTGTTGATGCCCTTGCCCAGATTATATGATATAAATTCTGAAAATTATGAAATTATTGTTCTTACCAATTTTAGCCCTCTGTATTTGTATTAGGAATGATTTATAAATTGGGTTTTCATAGCTTGTAAACACGTTTCATTTAAGGTTATTATAAGAAAATTGGACACTCCTATTTGTTGGGATCAGTCACATTTTGTAGGCTTTTACAGAGTTTATCTGAGTGGAAACAGCCATGTTCAAATGAGAAACTCTGGGTTCCAATTCAATCTAATTATCTTACATTTACACAGTTAGAGACCTGTGGTCTATATCCCAATTATTTCAGAGTTAAGAATAATATGTCTTTAGGCCTGTGCTGTCCAATATGGTAATCACTAGCCCCATGTGGCTGCTGAGCCATTGAAATGTGTCTGGTCTGAATTGAGGTGCACTTTAAGTGTAAAATATACTCTGAATTTTGAAGACTTAATATCAAAACAATAATAAAAAATGTCAATAATTTTTATGTTGGATATATGTTGAAATATAGTGTTTTGGATTTATCAGGTTAAATTAAATATATTAGAACTAGTTTCACATGTTTCTCTTCCTTCTTAAAATGTGACTACTAGAAAATTTAAAAGATACATATGTGGTTCACATTATCTTTTTGTTAAACAATCTGCTTTAGGCTTTTAATTTTGCAGAATGAATAACAAGTTTTACATTTCTATAGATAAGGAAAATACAATTCGACACTTATTACACTTGATCTCTGTAGTAAGAATGTGTGTATTACATGAATTATTGTATTTTATACAGATAAAAGATAAGCCTTAATGTTTTATCTACAACCAATAGTCTGGTATTTCAAGAGGTAATATGTTAATAAGGAGAAATGGTATTGCTTTGCCTCTTTCTTAGCCTTATACATTTGTTTGTGCAGAAATATTTACAAGTAATTGTCGTTAGTTGAGACTGTTGCTAAATTGTATTCCTGACTGGATCAGTAAAAAAACACAGATATTGTGTAGACTTGCTATATAATGGATTCTCTTTCATGATATATATGTATAAAAGTCATAAACATGGCTGTAATCATTATGGGAAGACAGTGAAAAGTGTGATGAAATTCATTTTGGAGTGAATTTCAAAGTAATGATCAGTGATAAGTTTAACAAAAATCTTGGTTTAGTTCTGATATAATTTTCAAAGGAAATGTGCAAAATGGACAATGTAAAAGAAATGTGCTAAATGAAATGGAATTAAGTAGTCACTTAAATTAGGGATTCTCTCACTTTTGATTTGAGACCAGTAACTTTCAAGCAAGTTTTCGAAATGAAAAGTGAAATCTAAAGAGTCAAGACCCATCTGTGTGCTGTATTCAGCAGACACATCTCATATGCAAAGACACAAAGACTCAAAATAAAGGAATGGAGAAATATTTACCAAGCAAATGGAAAGAAAAAAAAAAAAAAGCAGGGTTCGAAATCCTAGTCTCTTATAAAACAGACTTTAAACCAACAAAGATCAAAAGAGACAAAGAAGGGCATTACATAATGGTAAGGCAATAAATGCAACAAGAAGAGCTAACTATCCTAAATATATGTGCACCCAATACAGGAGCACCCAGATTCATAAAGCAAATTCTTAGAGACCTACAAAGACACTTAGACTCCCACACAACAATAGTGAAAGACTTTAACACCCCACTGTCAAAACCCGAGAAGAAAACCTAGGCAATACCATTCAGGACACAGGCATGGGCAAAGACTTCATGACTAAAACACCAAAAGCAATGGCAACAAAAGCCAAAATAGATAAATGGTATATAATTAACCTAAAGAGCTTCTGCACAGCAAAAGAAACTATCATCAGAGTGAACAGGCAACCTATAGAATGGGAGAATATTTTTGCAATCTACCCATCTGCTAATATCCAGAATCTAGAAAGAACTTAAACAAATTGACAAGAAAAACCAAACAACCCCATCAAAAAGTGGGCAAAGGATATGAACAGACACTTCTCAAAAGGAGACATTTATGCAGCCTACAAACATATGAAGAAAAGCTCATCATTACTGATCATTAGAGAAATGCAAATTGAAACCAAAATGAGAGACCATCTCACGCCAGTTAGAATGGCAATCATCAAAAAGTCAGGACACAACAGATGCTGGAGAAGATGTGGAAAAATAGGAACACTTTTACACTGTTGGTGGGAGTGTAAATTTAGGTCAACCATTGTTGAAGACAGTGTGGCGATTTCTCAAGGATCTAGAAATAGAAATACCATTTGACCCAGCAATCCCATTACTAGGTATATACCCAAAGGATTATAAATAATTCTATTATAAAGACACATGCACACATATGTTTATTGTAGCACTATTCGCAATAGCAAAGACTTGGAACTAACCCAAATACCCATCAATAATAGAATGGATAAAGAAAATGTGGCACATATATACCATGGAACACTATGCAGCCATAAAAAAGGATGAGTTCATGTCCTTTGCAGAAACATGGATGAAGCTAAAAACCATTCTCAGCAAACTAACACAAGAACAGAAAACCAAACACTGCATGTTTTCACTCATAAGTGGGAGATGAACAATGAGAACACATGGACCCAGGGAGGGGAACATCACACACTGGGGCCTGTTGGGAGGTGGGGGCTCGGGGAGGGATAGCATTAGAAGAAATACCTAATGTAGATGATGGGGTAATGAATGCAGCAAGCCATCATGACACATTATACCTATGTAACAAACCTGCATGATCTTTACATGTACCCCAGAACTTAAAGTATAATAATAAAAAAAAAATAATTATTTAAAAAAAGACATAAAAAAAATAAAGCAGGAGCAGCAGCAGCAGCCACAATTATCTGTGATCAGTAGGATATCCGAAAACAAAGGATATTATTTTAGAATAAAGGACACTCTTTTAAATTGAATTAGATCAGCTTTCTTAAAAACCTACCATATTGGCTTTATTTTTATTTTACTATGGACTGTTGAAAATGATAATAGATTATATCATTTTCCAGAATGAAATTAAGAGTCAATAATTAAAATAGACAGTGATTGATTTAATGTGAGGTTTTAAAGTCTTACTATTTTATTTTTGAGAATTATTTTACCCTTATACCTTAAAACTTACAAATAGATTAAATATTTCAAAGTTATTTTACATTTTATAATTATCCTTTTATTGATATATAAATGTCGATATTTCTTATCAAATCTGTATTTTTATTATTTCTTTACTGACTTTTAAAATATTCATTAGAAGCACTAAAATGTACATTATTCTTTATGGTGGCTTATATATAAGAATAGTTTTAAAAAGTAGAATATTTTATATTAAACAGTTCTCATATGTTTGAATTTTTGTTACGATTCTCTATTTAGGGTAGCCATAATGCTTTGTATTAATTTTACTCAGAAAAATATATTAAATTGCAATAATATATGACCACAGTTAAAATTATATTTGGTAAAGCAAATAAAAAGGAAGCAACAGATTCATTATTTTTCAGAGAGAAAAATAATCATATTGAATATTTTCTTGGATAATAAGTTGAAACCTTAGGGTTTTTCATGTATGTAATTCAGAAATTATATTATACTGGTTTTAACATTGTTAAGATGTTGGCCGTTGGTGCATCACAGACTTACTATACCATGACTATAAAATGATTTCCAAAAGAAAACAAAAAGTTAATACCTTACAGGGTCTGTACATTTCTGTGCTTTTAGCAGATACAGGGTTTTGCCATGTTGCCTAGGCTGGTCTTGAACTCCTGGCTCCAGTGATCTGTCTGCCTTGGCCTCCCAGAGTGCTGGGACTACACGGATGAGCCACCGTACCTGGACTGATTTCTAGATGGCTAGATGATAATTTTTCTGTCTACATAACTTATTGTTGAACAAACAGTCAGTGGGAAAAACAATTTAAAATGACTTATCTTCCATTGCTTTTAGATAAATTAATTTAAAAAACAATTTTCTTCTATCTAGAATTAGATTTTGCTTCATATAACAGAAAAACAAAACAAATTAGAAAAGATAAAAGAAATACCAGTGGCCTTTGTGTTGATTTAGTCTATGAAAAATTTATTCTATAATCTGAATATTATTACTCTACAGCTACTTGTGAGAGCTCCACGAGATCGTTAGGGACTGTGAGACCCTGCTGTCTTTCTCCTGTCTCACTTTGCAATGTGCTGTCTATCTTCAGTGACAGCTGCTAGAGCTCCTCCCATCACTCTCACATTCCAGGAAACAGGAAGGAAGAGGGAAAGAGGAAGAGAAAAAAAAATCAAGAACCAGCAGTCAAATAAGCTCCTCTTTAAGAATCTTCATGGAAATCCTACATAAAACTTATTTACATAGCATTGGACAGATCTGAGTCAATTACCACATCTAACTTCAAGAGAGGCTGGGAAATATTTATTTTTTAAGGTGGTCCCAATACCATCTTGAAAAAAATCAGGGTTCTATTATTAAAGAAAAGGGAGAGAGTGCCTACTACATAGGCAACCAGCAACCTTTGCTACGTATATTATAACGTATGTGGCACATATATTTCTGGTTATTAAAGTAATGTAAGTAACAAAAGATACTTCTGTTGAGTCAAAACATTTGCAGGTACCAGCATCTGACCATTTTTAACTCATAGATATGGCAATTAGGTATGTTTCAGCCCCATTCAAATAGTTTTTGGCAAGTTGCATAACCGAATTCACAAAACTCTCTGATTATAAAACATCTAAAATCGTAGAAGAAACATTCTAAAAACAAACAAACAAACAACTTTTACATAATTTCATGGTTCTATTGGAAAATACTGTATGGGCAGAAAATAAATGAGAATATGCATTTTTGAGATAAAGGAGCTTCAAATTGCTATATCTTCTCTTCTAAGGGGGGACTTAGAACTTCTTTATCTGAGTGGCACAGGTGGCTGGGTTGGGGATGTGTGGACCAAGACTTGGCCCTGCATGGGAAGCTGGAAGGGAGACTACCCCATACGAAGCCACACTTCATACCCACTGCTTGTGCCTCATGGGCCTCCTTGCTGCTCTAGGAACAGGCAAGTGAGGTTTTTACATTAGGGCCTTTGCATTTTCAGTTAGTTCAGCCTGTAATGCTCTTCCCCAGAGAGCTGCCTAGTTCATTCTAGTATCGTCTAAGTCTTGATCAATACTACTGTATTAGTCAGGGTTCTCTAGAGGGACAGAACTAATAGTGCGCATATATATATATATAAATATATATATATAATATATTGTACATATATATGAGAGTTTATTAAGGAATATTAAACTCACATGATCACAAGATCCCACAATAAGCTTTCTGAAAGCTGAGGAGAAAGAAAGCCAGTCCAAGTCCCAAAGCTGAAGAACTTGAAGTCTGATGTTCAAGGGCAGGAAGGATTCAGCATGGGAGAAAGATGTACGCTGGGAGTCTAAGCTAAGCTAGTCTTTTCACATTCTTCTTCCTGGTTTTATCTTAGCCATGCTAGCAGCTGATTAGATTATGCCCACCCAGATTAAGGGTGGGTCTGCCTTTCCCAGCCCACTGACTTAAATGTTAATCTCTTTTGGCAGCACCCTCACAGACACACCCATCCTTCAATTGAATCAAGTTGACACTCAGTATTAACCATCATAACTACCTTCTCTATGAAAATTGCCTTGACTACTCTAATATTGCAAGCCCGACCATACTCCACACACTCCTTTTTCCCCTTTGCTGCTTTGTTTTTAATTTCTATACCTCTTAACATGTATTATACAACTTACTTATTTTATGATTGTTGTTTGTTTCCCAGTCTTCCTCCCATCCCCAATAGAATATAAGTGCTACTAGGGAGGGAAGTTTTGTCCAGTTCACCAATGATCCCAAGTGTCTAGAACATGGCTGACAGTGCATTAGGATCTCAGTATATTTGTTGAATGAATACTCAAGAAGAGTTATGAGACATGAGCTATGTCCTCTAAGATCTGAAAGCTAGGTTTATCCTTGTGTTGTTAGCTTGCCCTAACAGTCTCAGGGGAGATGCTGACACCGCTGTATGCTGGCAAGAGGAAGTATGTTGCCAGGACCGTAATACAAACATCTGGCCAATTCAAAAAGCAAGTAAGTTGACTAATTTTATTTTTACCCATGAAAGTAACTTTATTTGACTGCACAAATCTAGTGATGATATTGGTGCAGCCTTAGATTGGATTTAGAATTCTTTTATGATACATTGAATAATTGTAATTATTGTAATGGACAATAGCACTATGTTCACGTTATCTACTGACTTTATGCCAGGGTCAGGAAGCAATAAAGTGGTAATATCTGTTGCATTTTGAGTTTTAAACCAGTTTATTCTTCAGCAGACAATAATACATTAAAAATTTTTTTCTTTGTGACATTAAAAACAAAACTAAAACTAAACTACCCTGACAAACATCTTAATAATCTTCTAAGCTGCTCTTAAAATTACATGTGCTAGGGGAGGAGCAACAGATAATTTTGTAGTTGTTCTCTGTTACTACCCAAACATTCAGAGGTTCACTGGAAATAATGTAAAAAAAAAAAAAAAACACGTAATCTGGGAATAGCATTATTACCCTATCAGACAATAAGAAATGGCAGCTGTATATTCAGTTCCTGCAACTTATGGTAGCTTTCCAGCACCTGAAGTGTGTCCTACTTTTTAGTAAGTGTGCTGTTAAAAGACTGTGTGGCCCCACCCACCCACCTAATTCCAGCTCTAATTTAAAATATTAAATGTTCTTCAGTAGTTTTCTAAATATGCTTCTGGAAACTTTCTTCGGTTGTATTCAGGGAGGAGATTAGACAGGGGGGAAAATAAAGTGAGTTTTTCTGGCTACCATTTTGTAGTCCACCAACTTGCCTTCCAAATCTTCAAAATATTGGACATCTGTGAGAGCTTTCATTTGAACACAGTGTTATTACATTTAAAAATTGACCTGAGGAGTGTTTTTTTAAATCAAGGAATACTGAGATCACATGGTACTTCACTAGTCTGTTTCCTACCTTTATAACTGAATGCAATAGTACAATCTGCTAGAAAAGCAAGGGATCTTTTTAAAATGCTACTTGGTAAATACATGATTTTTGTTTTTCTTAAAGAAGGATACAACTATATATGATACCAACATTTTAATAGTTTCATCAAGCCTAGATAGATGAATAAGCCTTTCATAAATGGAAGTATATTTTACCTGTTTTTCTGGCTTTGGAGTTTACCAAGGTCTAAACAAAATAATGTTACAAGTTAATTGGCATATTTCTTTTCCTTAGTGAATAAACCAGCAATTCTTTGCAAGACCTTAAATTTTCATGAACCCAAATTGTGTGTTAAATATGTGATGAAAGAGACTTTAATTATAGCGTCAAAATCTTGCATACTTATAAGTATTTTACATACACAGGCTTCTGTTTGTTTTGATATAGTGAAAATTCACAAAGAAATTGGTGTTCAGATTGTGATCTAAGCGCATTTCTAAGCATTTGTTAAATCCTGAGTGATACATTGGATAACAGTGCAAATTGACTGCAATTTCTCATCTCTAATGATGGTTAATAGTTCGGAAAACAAGCTCAAAATTCACACTCTCACAATGGGGGACGTGCCACTGTCAAGTCACTTAGTTATAATTATGATTTTGTAACCATAATGACTAAGTGTGTGTAATTAACAAAACTGAACTTTGAGAAGAAAATGTTGTAAAAATGTATTTGAGTGCTAAAAACAGAAAATGTGTTGTCAGTTTATTCTTTTTGAAATTAAATATTTAAGGTACATAACATGATATTTTGATATATAGTCATACACTTCATAATGATATTTTGGTTAATTATGGTGGTCCCATAAAATTATTATACCATATTTTTATGGTAACTTTTCTAGGTTTAGATACTTACCATTGTGTTACAATGACCTATGTTATTCAGTACAGTAACACATTGTACGGGTTTGTAGCCTAGGAGCAATAGCCTAAGTGCGTAATACGCTGTACCGTCTAGGTTTTTTTAAATGCACTCTATGATGTTTGCCCAACAATGAAATTTTCTAACAATGCATTTCTCAGAATGTATCCCTGCCATTAAGCACCACATGACCATACTTACACATGGTGAAATGTTTACTATATTCAAGCAAGTAAACATATCCATCATCTTGCATACTTATCCATTCTTGTGATAAGAGCACCTAAAATGGGCTCAGTTAGCAAATGTCAAGTATACAATGACTATAGTCCTTATGTTGTGCCTTATAGCTTCAGACTTACTGCATCCTACATATCTGTAACTTTGTACCTTTTGACCTGTCTTTTCATTTCCTCCCTCTTCTTCCCATCCCATCCTTAGTAGCCACACTTTTACTGAAAGAAAGCATAATATATATGCCTTCTGTTTTTCCAAAAAACAAAACCAAATAAACAAAAACCCCAGTAAAACACCCAATGAGAATATAGCGAATGTACTTTTGTTGTGGTTAAACTTCTGTCGTTTAAGCACTTCTGTCATGGTTAAACTTTCCTTGAAATGTAATTTGTATTAAAATATTTTACAGAGTTTCAGTGAGCTACTAAGAATGTGTTTAGCTTCAGATTTTCCATGTTAAAAAAGATGCCAGTTTTTGTGTCTAATTTTTGCACACTGGCCTTTAAACCCATTTCAGATGTGAATGCAAGGAAGGGAGAAAGTAAAGTTCAGGAAAACCCTAAAGTATGGTACTGTAGACTTGACCCAAGGCTAATAAAACTTCATGTGACTTACTCCTCCAGGGGGAAACAGAACTATAAGATTTTAAAGGGCTTGGTTTTGTAATGTTGTTTATAGTTCAGTTACTAAATTTGGTTGTTACTGAAGTTTAGTATATTGCTCTCACTCCCACTCACTTGTTTTTTACTAATAATTTTTACTTACTTTTGACTTCTCATTATAAACAAATATATCTGTGTTTCTAGCATGGCCCTTTAGGAAACAAAATTCTAAATCTCATTATGTTTTGCTCATTCTAATTTCTTAAAAAAATCCCATAGATGTTTAATACATATTCAGTGAATCTTTGTGTGTTTAGGGAAGGCAAAAGGGGGGGCGGGGGGGGGGAGGGGGGGGGGGGGGGGGGGGGGCCCGCGCCCCGGGGGGGGAAAAACAATTTCCTACTTAGACCAGGTTCCTTCCGTTTTTGTCCCAAAAAGACAAGATATTAACCTCTTCATAGATTCCTTTGCTTTACAAACTTTTTAAATATTTGTGCTAATTAAAATTAATTAACAGGCAAGACACCTTCTTTTTATCCATTAGTAGTAACTTTCCACTTGAAGAGGCAAGAGACTTCATTATGTGCCTCCCTTTTGCACAGTTGAGCATTTAGAAGGATACATACTGTAATACATATATTATCACCTTTACCAACTCAGAATTTTCTACCTTCTTTTCTTAGAAGTTCTTGTTCTTAGGTTTTGCTAATATAATGTAATGGGCAACTTATCCTTATATCTGATATCAGTACTCCTTTTGGAGAGAAAAAGGTCTCTGAGAACCCAGTTCCTTGATAAGCTTGAGGCAAAAGGTTATACAATGAAGTCCTTGAACGTCAGCAGGAGACCATGCCAATGTGCCAGGAGGTGGGGGGGATAATCAAACACTGGTTCAAAGTGGCAGAGCCAAAGGGTTACAGAGTATGAGCTACCCTGCTCTCTTATTGATTTAGGGTCTTTATTTCCAGTGGCAGGTAGTTGCTGAGGGAAGAAAAACCTCTTTGTATCTGTTTTAGGGAATCCCCCGATTCATAAAGCAAACTCAGATTATATCATGTGTTGTAGTCAGAATAGTTTTATCTAAACTAGCTCCATGCAGCCCATAATTTTGTCAGTTTCTTCCAGATTTTGACATAACAATGTCAGTTTCTGTTTCTGGTATTGTAAATATTTTTAACTTCTTTTGTAAAATTCCGTATTATCCAGAGAAAAACTGGGGAAGGCTGAAGTGGAGACTGGAGACTACAAAATTTATTAACACAAAATTTTATGAGTCTATTTCAATAAAATTGATGTCTGTGTTTATATGTAGATACATATTACATTATTTGAATGATATTTTTCTTAAACATCTCTGCATGTATACACACATTTGCATATAGATATACAGAAATAAGGAAAATATTGCTGGAAGGATAGATATCCAAATATAAACAACTGTTTTACTGGGTGTGGCCTTATAAAGAATAAAATCTTTATTCTCTATTTATTATAATTATGTCATGTTTCTTGAAAACTGAGATGTTAACAGGAGACTCTTCCCTTAAAATCTAGATAAGATTGCTTAGAGCCTTTCATTGCACGCAAGCTACTTTTCCAAAGACCTCTTGGGTAAAGAGTTTATATTTCCATGCTTACATTTGACTCTAAACTCTTATTTCCCTAGAATTCATTTAATTCAGGGATTGTATTACCCTTTCTTGCTGCTTATGTGCCTCTACGTGGAATCTCAAACGTAAACCTTGAGTTCTAGCCCAATTTTCATAAAAAGCTATTTTTACAGGGCAACTGTATTCAGCCAACTATACTGGCAACCTGGGATAGTGATGAAGAGAGCTTTATCATGCAACAGTGCAAGCAATTTCAAATTATATTCGAACATCTTTTGTTTTTTGATCGTCTGTAATGTGGGATTTTTCATCAGCTGCTTTACCTCTCCTAGATCCTGGCCTCACCATCTTGACTGCTTCTCCCCTTTCCCCTTCTCATGTCTCCTGTCTACCTTCCTTTGTCCCTGGATAGCATAGCTAACTCCAAACTCTTCATCTACTTCTGTAGAGCAATGCAATTCTTCCTAGTTCCTAGTCCCAAATTCATTATAATGTTCAGAACAGAAGAACCCCTTTGGAAAGAATCAGAAATTTTGGTTAAAAATAGCACTTTTCTCCATTATACTTTCTTAATAATAAGAAGAATGATGAAGTTGGTTTTATTCGTTTCTACCAGGCTCTCTCTTCTCCAAAAGGTGGATGACAGAATATAAAGTGAGAAAGCAGGTTTTTAATTTGTTCCGTATTTTCATTTTCAATTTGTATTAGACAATGTAAGGACATGAGCTTTTTAGAAATGTGGGGGGTCACAGGAGCAGCCTGCCTGAAGGCATGCTGGTCAGAAAGCTGTGATGGCCATCCCTGGTAGAGTGACATTGTTATCTGGATGAAAATATGGAAAATTCATGGGTAAAATGAAAATGTATACCTTTTCTTTTGTCCTGATAGTTGAAATTTTAGACATTTTCACAAGGTTGAACTTCTTTTAGAAGTAAGGAAGCAAGTCATGGATTGCTGCCAGGTTTGGTCACATACTTTGTAATTTTACAAGTGCAAACGTATTTTAACCTGTTCTTGCTATTTAATCTTCTCTGGATGTATGACCTGGATCTGGTTCAAAAATGGATTAGATGGGTAAGAACATAAGTTATTCCTTATCAGAATTTATTTTAAAATGTGATTATAGGTGAGATTTCTGCTGTAAGCTAACCTTGATTTCAGATGGTATGTACAACTTTTGTTTCCAGGAACTATTCTTTATATAACTTGCTGTCTCCAATGTGATCTACTAACATGGTGGAAAAATTTGTGTGACTGATAATAGTGCACCTTTACTTACCACTGTTAGGACATTGAACTGGGGGGAGTACTCTGGGCTTCTGACCTAAGCATTGGAGGTTTGGTGTTATTTCTAAAAGATCATTGATATATCCTCCAGCTTGTATTTTCCTAGAAGCAACTGATAAAGCCTGTAACACATTATCATCTTTCTCTTTCCCTAGTGCAACTTTTTCCCCATTTGGTGTTAGAGTGGTATTAAAAATTCAGTTTCCTAGGCCTCACCCCTACTGAATTAGCCTCTGTAGGAGAGAGCCCTACTGTTATGTAGAAGATAACGCGTTCTGATTCTGTATGGACTTGAGGGGAGAGTTTCCAAGATGTTTAATAAGGTATAGATTTTTAAATGCACAGTTATAATCATTTCTTTATCAGTTCTCTCCCCATTCTTCTACCCTCTTTTTCCCATCAGGATACTGAGTTGGAGATGGGGGAGAGAGGACAGGTAAGGACAAGAGAGGATCCCTCACGTTGGTCACTCAATTATGATCTGGTTTTTCAATCCCCTTGGTATGGCGAGAATTTATATACTGGCTCCTTTTGAGACGCACAGGCAGAGGTTTTTATTTGCTCTATTCATAATATGAATCTTTAAGAGAATTTCTTCTTGGGGAAAGAAAAGCTTAGGTTTCTGTCACTTAGAAAATAACCAGCTTGAGGATAAAAAATTAGTATCTTTTTCTGATAAATACCCACAATTTCTGTGGTTGTTTGGCTTGAGTCTGGAGGTAGGTAGGGAAGGCAGGGAATCCTGAAACTCTCCTTTAGAATGTGTGGGCATAACATTCTTTATTTTCAGATTTGGACTTTAGCTATTAAACTATAGCAAAGATTTAATAACATTATTGTTTACAAAGTAGCTCTTTTCTTATTGGTTTCAGAGTTACTTTGTGTATTAATATGGTACCAAAATTGTTCAAATATTTTTCAGGACTTGTTGAGAAAATCACTTTTAAATATCAAAAATTACTCTGGGTCAAAGTTTGTAATTCAAATACTTATTGACTCTTGGTCAAAGTTTCTATTAATATCTAATTTTAGCCATGTCTGTCATCTCCATTAATAGATTCATAATAATTGTCATAATTATTGATGTTCCTGGTTTGTTATTTTTTACATGTTAAGATTGACATGCAAGTGTTTTAAATAATATATGACGTCTATATTCAATAGTGAAATAGGCCTGGGTTTTTTTTTCTTGAACTATATTTTGATGTTTAATATCAGGGCTATGCTAGTTTCACAAATAATATTTTTGGTTTTAAATATTCTGTATTCTGGAAAAATTTATAAAGCCCTGGAGTTTTTTGGCCCAACTCTAGTTTATGATTGTGGTACATCCCAGGAGGATTATGAAGCCTATGGGATGGGAAGATCAGTCTGGTTAAGGCTGGGTCAGGATAGCCTGAGTATAAATGGTGAGCTATTTTTTTCCTTGACACTAAGAATATTCCAATCTTTTCAGTCATTACTATACCCTGAATACTTTCTTTTCAGCTGCCACAAGTCACTCGGTGAGGATCATAAGGAAGCAGGTGCTCCTTTTGGATGAAAACAAAGTGTGCCTTTTCCATCCCAGGAAGAAGATAAAAGAGCTCAAACTTTCCTTTGACACATGATGCTGAAAAAGTTTGAAAGATCATTTTATCTTTACCATGTCGCTATGGTAACCTGGCCTTCTGTAGCTAATCGCATGCTTCCTTTATTCGTTCTTGCCGAATAGAATGAATTACACCAATGTTCAACATTTCCAACAACAAAAGTGAGGAACCCAGAAATATTGACTGACAATTCTGTGTATTTGGAAATTTGCATTTAAGAATAATTATTGACTGTATACAGGAGACAGGAACTGTGAATTTGAGAGTCCTCAAAAATAAAACAGAACATTTTCTTTTCATCTTTATTGATGTTTTTGTTCTCTTGCTTCATTTGGCTTTTGGTTTAAATGATGAGGGCAATGTTAAAAGTTTTTTTTTCCTTTTGAAGACACCCAGCCAAGAAGCAAAACCATGAGTGAATGGCTTGGCATAGGAGTGGATTGTTGCAGCAAATCATAGAGAAATTTGGCCAGGCGTGGTGGCTCACGCCTGTAATCCCAAGCACTTTGGAGGCCAAGGCGGGCGGATCACCTGAGGTCGGGAGTTCAAGACCAGCCTGACCTACATGGTGAAACCCAGTCTTAAAAAAAATAAAATAAAATAAAATAAAATAAAATAAAAATATATTAGAGAAATTTGAGTGTTCATTTGATAAGACATGGAAGTAAATTAAGATGAGGCTGTAATTTAAAATTCTATGTAAGTCATGCCCTACTTCCAATGGTTTTATCATAAATGAGCCCCCTTTGGGCTGACATAATTTTTTTAAACTCTTGTAGCACTGATGGATATAAAAATTTTGTTTTTTTATGAGAATGTAACATTTGTCTAACTTCAGTAAAAACAAGAAGAGATGAGAACCCTAGAAAAATGCTATCTGTAAGTCTGACCATAGCTACAGAATAATTATGAAACCATTATGTTTTTGTGAGTTGTAGTCAGTCAACCTGAACCACATTTGGCAAAGATCTGTAGTGCCAACCACCCAATTATCGGAGCATACCAAGCTAACATTAACTATGCCACAAATTCTGATAAAAATGGCTATCAGTTTTCTTTGACTGTAGATGGCTTTATTTATTTATTTTACATTTAGAGTAATGAACTAGCCTTGGGTAATTAACTTTGAATTTTAGATAAACAAGTTATAGTGATACAATCATTCTTATAGGTAGAATAGCTGGAGATTCGTGACTATTCACAGGCAGTGATACTGCTTCATACTATAAACTGGATAAGCCAGATAGTAAAACAGGGCAATGTGTTTAAGTTGAAGAGATGGGGTAGTATCTGAATGGAGAAACCAATATCTCTCAGCTTATTACATTAATAATTATTAATATATCTCTAATGTTTTCAATCTGTCATCTCATCATGATAGCTTTGGGAGGTAGATAGAATTGACTTAATTTTGTAAATAAGTTAAATTCAGGCTCATAAAAGTAATTTACCCAATGTTAGAAAGGTAAAAACTTTCCTAAAGAGGAATTCAAATATAAGTCTGTTGGTCTTTAAAATTGATTTTCACAAATGATGAAGTGTAATTAATTTTGGAGAGAATGTTTATGAAAAAACCATGGTGGTCACTTTATTTTTTTAAGCCATGAACTTTAAGGAGAATGCAACTAAGGACAGCTGATGCCTCAAGCTTCTTGTGGCCTTCTCTACCTCTCTATAGCTCCACCAAAGAATGAAACATTGTGATCTGAATTGTCATCACAGTCGGTCCACTGATGGAGCTCAACTTTCAGAAAGAGGAGCTTTCAGAAAGGTTAGAAGTATAGCCTCTGTGAACATGGTTTATACACTTCCCCCGCCTCTTCTTTCCAAGCCCTTAAGTAGAAGGTGGCCTAAGAGTGCTTTTCTACCTAATTAATAAAAGTAGGACACCATCCCTATTTACTTATCATTATTCTATTAAATGTCTTCCCTGATTCCTCCCAGGGAAGACTGTCTAATTTGGGGGGGGGGCAGACTCTAAGTCCTTTGATCATAATACCACCTAGAAACACCCCGAGGCTCATCCCGACTTATAATGGAATGAAAAGTGAAATATTCAGCAAAAATCTCAGTGTGATGGTTTGTAGACCTGTGGCCGAAATCCTAGAAGACAAGAATATGAAAGGAATGTAGATATGAAAGAAAGTAACAGCAACCTGTGTGGGAGTGAGCATTTTGCCTATACAAATTAAACAATAAAAATATACAGAGGTTAAAAAGAATTGTTTGTGAAAGTAACTACTTAATCCTGGAGATAGGTAGAAAGTCAAACAAATCTCTGGTAAACGTAGAGCTGAAGCCCCTATTAATATAGCCACTACAAGCAATTTAGGTAGAATCATTTTAGAAGCTGCTCTCCCTTAGAAACTTTGTCCAGTCTTAAATTCTTAATAACCGCTAAGCAATAATACAGTTTGACTGAATTTTTGACCCAGGAATCTTAGGCTGGCTAACATGGCAATTTGCACCTCCCTAAAGTTTCTGCAAAAAATATGATACAATCTTAGGAAAATAAGAAAATAAATACAGAAGGGAAAAAATCAAAACACAAAAATCAAAAAAATAAAAGCAAACCCACAATGTAAATATTTTTGTTTTCAATTCAGGATAATCATTATGTTTGTTATGTAAAATGTTTGTAATATTTAACAAAATACAATATTTAAGTGTATATATAATGTTTAATTTGTTAGATTTATAAGGATCGTGCTTAAGAAAGCTTTTATTGGATAGGTGAAGTGCTTACAAATTAGATATATTAGATATATAAATCCAGTTTAAAATACTGAAACAAATTTTAAGTTAAATTAAGGGCAGATTGCTGAAGAGACTTGAATTTGTTCAACTTCAGTTAACAAAACACTGATAGAAACAAGGAGCCAGGCTGGCTGGGGCTGAATGTTTGGGCTGTTACTTATTGGCTCTGTGATCTTGTACAAGTTTCCTAACCACCTCCTGACTCAGTTCGCTAATTTGTAAAATGCAGATAACAGTCATAACAACTTCATAGGTTTGTTGAGAGGACTGACAGAGGTAATACATGAAAACAGTTGAGAGCACAGCTTCATGTATAGTAAGCCTTATAAACATACTTGTTATTGTTAACAGCAAAAATGTTTGTTCTCACCCTCTCCTTACCTTTAGCTTTTCAACTGCCTCTGTGTTCTCCTCCAGCCCCTAGCCCCACTCACATCAGGGGTAGGTCCATTCTCTTATGGTTTGATGAGGCCACTCCTTTGACTTTATAATGTTTATAGCATCTTTAAATGTTGTCTGCATTAAAGACTTTTGTGGTTGAAAGAACACAGTCCTAATCCCAAAAATAATTCTGACTTGTGAATATCATTTGTGTTTCTTAAACTCTACTGGAATATATATATATTCCAGTATGTGTGTGTATATATATATATATGTATTATATATTTGTGTGTGTGTGTGAATATCTACAAAATAATACTTATTAATTTACCATTTTCTCCCAAATCCACTTCCTTCGCATTCCTTAGCCTGCTCACACACCTTTCTTGTCTGACACTTTCCCCAGCCTGAAACTGATTCTGGTCCCTTTTCCTTTCCTCATTTTTGTAGCTCACTTTTTGGTAAATGCTCAAATGCCTGCTCTGGCAGAATAGAGATGTTCTCAGAGCAAAAGGAGGATAAGAACTTGAAAGGGGAAGTAAAAGTGCCTAAAATGTATTTGTTGAATATTTATGGGTGGTTTTTTGCTTTACTTATTATTAATGATGTTTGTATTTTTGTAAAAATTTTTTTGAATAAGTTTGGTTCATGAGATAGCACTGGCCAAAGTAATATTACTTGACCTGATGAATTTATTTGGGGGGAAATAGCATTTTTAAAGTAATATATAAACCGAAGTAAAGTACATTCATACCTCAAGGGTACAACTTGGAAAATTCTTTTTGTAGTTGAGAGTGGCAACATGTGTTCTGTATATCACGTATTTGGATTGTATATAAATTTAACTTATTTCTTCTGTCTTTGACCAAGGTAGCCATTATCATTCCCATTTTGCAGCTTGGGAACTGAGCCTCAGAGAGGTTTATTGATTAGCCAGAGGTCATGGGACTGTAAGTAATAGAACAGGTCTCTGAATGTAGGCTCAAAGTTCTAAAGCCTGCAGATCTTCATATCCTACAGCTTCTGGGGTATACGTGAGGCCCATGGAGGCTTTACCACACCTTGCTGAGCTCTTAGTTTAAGACCTTTCCATGTATGCTAGTTTACTATCAGTTTATAAATTACTTATTGGATTAAACTGTGGAAACTGCCATCCTATACAGCTTTCCTTCTTTTTTGTTTTCTGCACTGACTGTTTCACACTTCTCTTCTTTCCTAGGTAATATATGAGAATACTTAAGAATTTCTATATTACCAAACTCCATTTTCATATAAGGTTATTGAAATTTAGCTTATTTGTTTCCAGAGTTTTTTGTGTAGGAATTGTAGAAAACATATTTTTAGTGAAAACACCAGTGAATATTGAGAAAGTTGTTAGTTACAAGCACAGGTCTGGGAATGCCATTATGTAAATTTAATGGGAATTTTATATTTTATGCTTACAAAATTACATTTATGAAGGTATTTCAGGTATGCATTAAAGAGGAAAATCCTAAGAAATAAAGAAAAGATACTCTTTCTTGTGGTTTGTGCTGTTAAACATTATCTATTCATGATGAATTAAAATAGGTTAGAAAAGCTTTTCATTTAAGAATTGGAGTTTATAAAACTCTACTGAAACAAGTTTCAACACTCACAGAAGAATAACCACCTAATTGACCATACAACTGAAATAAGTCAGTTTGATTCCAGAGGCTGAGCACAACAGAGACAATAGTTGGAAATGAATGGCAACAAAATTAAGTATCCAGAGCTCTTTTCTTTTGTTGGTTGCAAGGGTAGGAGAAAGCAGGCCTTGAAGGTAAGTGTGGGTATGCTGAATTGGGAGTCACCGCGTGCAGCATATAGTGACAGATCAAATGGCAGGCAGAGGAACAGTGTGTGTGAAAACGTAATTCTTAAGACTGGAATAAGGAAAAAAGGAACATTAAATCACTTCAATAAGGTTTATCACAGAAAATTATTCTTAAAAAGATAAGTAGTATCCAGACAGTGATGGGAAATTAGAAAAATTAAGTGTACATATACTTATTGTTAAAAAGAACCATAGATTTTGACATTTGAGAACTGACGTCCTTAAAATAATTGTATTGGCTTCTGGAAAATATTTATTTGAAAGGTTAGATGGCATAGATTTTTCTATTTTCTTTTCTAAGCTCTTTGCAGTTACAAATAAATTGTGCTGCTGAAATTGATTGGATTGTTTCATTGGTTAAAATAACAGGAGAAGAATGTATTATAATGTTAAATTCCACTATGTTGAGCCATGTATCTTTAGTTGTGTCGAAAAGAGAAGAAATGTTAAGGGTATTACAGAAAACTAGGAATTACAGGATCTTTAGAAATAGAATCTGATCTCCCTAATGGAAAATAATTTGAATGTTTTACATGGGATAGACATAGAGGTCACCAAATGTTTCCATATTCTACTTTTCTGGATAAATTCTTAAAGTTTAAAGGCAGAATACCCTAGGGGCCCTTTAATACAGAGAACCCAAAGAGGTTCAGTTTGTGAATTTAAATGGCTTTTCCCAAGTAATGTGGAATTCTGTATTCAATAGACTTATGGGCTTTATTTCTCATAAGTCTAAAAGTTGCACATTGGTGGAATGTCAGCTCCTTCGAAGAGTCAGTAAAGCCTCTCTGTGTGGCCCATGTGATGGCAAATCTGAGTCAGATTAAGAAGTGAAATCAATGGTCGTAGGGAACTTATCACATTTGTGGCAATGAAGGTATCAAGAATTACTCTAATTTCTAATTTACATAATTGTATATTTGCTGATAACATTTGCAGTTATAAAGACCACTGCAATGATAAAGGAGATGAGGGTTAGACATGAGGAGAAGTAAAAATTTAGTTTTGGACTTGCTACATTTTCAGTGTCTGTCAGAGCTATTAAATAATTTCTAATCCTTCGTGAACTGTGATGGTCACTGGGAATAAAATACAAATACTGTCTTCAAGAAGCTTATATGGCATTAATAAAAAAAATTGGCAGAATTTTTGCCTATATGTTTTATGGGCTTATAAGTAAAGCTATATGCTTCTAGGCCAAATATAATATGGCATTTTAAAGGGTCGGTTATTTTCAATTTTTGTTCTTATACTTTGCTTATTGATTTGTCTAACATTTTGATAAGTGAGTAAACAAAAATTTCAAAGGGTTATCTTTATTTTTTAAGTTACCTATCTACAAAAATAAAATCTTATTTTCTTAGACATGAGTTATTTGAGGTTGGTGAACACTTGTCTCAGATAACAGATACAGGTATGGGTATCAATGTCTATGGCTAGGAGTTATGTAAATAGGAGACAGAATAATTGTGATCCAGTTTTATAAGAACTAGTATACTGCACTTACCTTTACTATTATTATTAAATGTAATCAGTATCATTCACAATCTCTAAGACTCTGATTTATAGATATCCATATTCAGATCTTCATTTTCAAAATTCATTAATCAATGATATTTCAACTACCTTTTTAGAATTAGGTTACTGTTAGGATGTAAAAATATCCTACATTTGTACAAATGTGTATGTGTATCTGTGTGTGTGTGTGTGTTCCAAAATGTGTTGGTTTTAATTAAATCTTGTCTATAACAATTGCCTAAGAAAGTAATTCCAATTGTGTTGTTTTTCAGGTAAGGATCATGCAGCTCAGAGTCATCTCTTATCATTCCTTAATGGCGGAGTCTGGATGAGTGAGTCATCTCTGCAGACTTAGCTCAGTTCTTCTTCTACTTTTCCAAATGGATGGACCACAGGGTATGGGGCAATTGTTTAAGTAAGAAATATAATATGGATTTTTACAAACTTACTAGAATAGTAATGCATTGGGTTAGTTAGATCTTCCACTTAGTTTATAAATGCCAAAACTTGTAAGTGAAGTTGCTGTGATTGTGAAGAAACAATAAAATTGGATAGAATAGGTCATTTAGTTGTTATATTGGACACAAACATGTGATAAGTTTCTTGATTCTGAAATACTTTGATAAAGAGTATCATAAAAATAGTAAAGTTAGCCCTTTATTTAGAAAATTAATGCTTCCTATAGTTCTAGCTGTTTAAGGTTTGTTTTGGTAAGCAAGTATTATTATTTTTGTATAAAAACATAAAAATTATTCTTCTGCTTTATATCTGTGCCATGTAAATATATATGAGAGGAGAAAAGCAACTGCATCCTAAAAAGTCCTAATCCTTACAAGCCAGGCGGTAAGTCATAAGACACATCTCTTTTAAGCTACAGACATATTTGAGTTTTGAACATTTTTTGTTACTCTGATTTATTTAAAACCTGAATGTAGGTGAAAAATGTCAGATTTCAAGGTAACTCACAAAAGTGTTTTAAGTAATGCACCTGTGTAATGACATAATGCTTATTTGCATATTAAATAGATGAAAAGCCTTACTTCTCAGTTAAAGATCCATATGTGTGGTACAAGGACTCCAATCACTTGACCTTTTTATTTTTAAATAAAATGTTAGGATTTTGATAACTGTTACCAAATACTGTATGTGTGTTTTTACCCAGAGGTTATAACAGCAACAATGTATGATACATCTATCATGCAGAATAGTGCTTAATCATTTTAGTTTGATGGATAAGAAAATTATGCCTTTGAACTGTGAATTGCAAAATCTCTTGGGTGTAAACAATTTGACATGAATGTGACATTTGAAAATGAAATTGCATCAATAATGTGGAGACTGTCCCAGGTTTCATTGGCATTGACGATAGTGCTTTGGAAAAGAGCTTGGACTGGCTGTGTACCGGCTTCAGTAACTGTGCTGCTCCTTATCTGGCACAGTGTCAAATAAACTTCATGAAGATTTAAAGCCTTAGAGATAAGTGTGCAATTGAAAATGCATTCCTTTTATGCATTTAAAGCAACATGATGCTACCTGTTCTCTAAGCTGAATTGTAAACAGCTGGAGCTATTGGGAACTAATTTCCTGGGCTTAATGCTAATTTTCTTGATTATTCTTATTACAGTTCATTGTAATATTCCATTTTAACATATGAATTTGAAATTATTTTAAGTTATTTCACAGTGAGATTATAAGTAAGAAATTACAAAGTGATTTCTATACCACAAGCTTATTTCTATGTTGCTGGTTTTTCTCATCCACAAGAGTCATTGCCTAGTAAGACTTAGAAGCATGCAAACACCTGGTTCTGTTTGGCATGCCTATGATCAATTTATGGCTTAAACCCAGAGATGAGTGATTTCATAAGCAATTCTCTTCTGTGTGCTTAAACTATTTAACATATGTTCAAAAATGTATTGTTTCTAATTCGTTTTTTTTCAAAAATTAGAGATAATCTGTAACATATCTTATAGACACAGTACCTTTTTCAGGATGATGCTGAAGGAAGAACCTGGTTGAGCCAACTGGTGATCCTATCTGGCCAATTATGTGGTTTGGGCAAGTTCCATAACCTTCCTGGGCCTTAGTTTCCTTATTTCTAAATTGGACATATTAATACTACCTCACAGAGCTATTTTGTGGAGAAATAACAGCATACATGTGAAACTACTTTTACAAACTACGAAGTCTTTTTTTCACTTATACTTGAAGTTCTAGGGTACATGTGCAGAATGTGCAGGTTTGTTACATAGGTATACACGTGCCATGGTGGTTTGCTGCATCCGTCCCCCCTCCCCCAAGTCATCTACATTAGGCATTTCTCCTAATGCTATCCCTCCCCAATACCCCCACCCCCTGCGATTATTGTAGCACTGTTTACAATAACAAAGACTTGGAACGAACTGTGAATTCTTATAGGAGAGTTGGCTTACAAGTGTTTTTCTCCACTGAGTTGCCGCCTTATCATTTAGCAAGTCAGGAAACATTGCTGATTGTAAGGACTGGAGATGGCCAATGAAATGTGCTACTGACGTCTAGTGAGCAGAGGTCAGATAAGCTGCCAAACATTGTACATTGCACAGGACCGGCCCCTACAACAAAGAATTACCTGACTTCAAATATCAATAGTACTGTTATTAAGAAATCCTGGAATAAAATTTAAAACTTCAAACATTTATAGAACTTTAAGATTACTCTCAATTTTTTCAAACATCTTTGAGTGGCTATAAATACTGTATTTATTACTGAATGCATGCTTTAATTCCAAATATGCTTACAAATAGTAGTACTCACTATGGCATTACAGCCTATGTATCTAAAAGTTTGATAATATATTACTATACATATACTTTTTTTGTTAAACTTTATATAAGAATTATAATTGTGATTTATGAGTGCTATCTTAAATCTATGTTCAGAGTTTCCAAATTCATATTTTGATAATTCTTTAAAAGATTTCTGATAGTTGTTAATGCTAGTTTATTACAGGCCCACAATCCATTCTGAGACTTGTTAGTCTTAGTGTTTCAGAGTTCAGCACCTTTTTGGACTTTAGATGGGTAATGTATTACCATTTTTTTAATAATATGTACATTATATAACACCCTACTAAGGTCTGGGGAAGTGCCCTGTAATCAACCTCTTAATGTTTATTCAGTCCAATATGTACATAAGCACAGTAAGTGGGTTAAATAGCTCATGTGAGTTTAGATCACACTTTACCATTAAAAAAATTGGGGTCTGCTCAGGTTTTGTTGTCAAATGAATTACATTTTCAATTTTCAGGACTTTGTAATCTTAGAAATGTAGATAAGGTACAATGAACATCTATCTGTCTGTCTATCTAGCTATCTATCTATCATCCATTTATCTTCCTTTACTAGACATAATGCTTTACATTTGTGAAGTCATGTCACATTATCAAAAGAGCAACTGAATATGTAAATTTTTATTGTACCAAACAGATATCCACCCTCTTCCCAGCCAATTCAGTAATTATTGGAAAGGGCCCGTATATTTGAAACATGCACTGCCTTAATTAATGTTCTAAGTTATGCCAGACTATATAAATAAGTGTCCCAGTTAATGAGCAGTTGCATCCAATTTTCACAGTGACAAGGAAAATACATCCTGCAAAATCAAACACTCATGAAAAAAGGATACAATTTATAATATGAAATATTTACAGTTCTATAATTGGATATACCCAGTCTGGCACTGAAAGTATTATTGGTATCTAATAGTGAATACATATTTTCAGAATTTGACACAGTTTCAGGACAATGTCACCATGACTGCTTAATTATGCATCCAACTCTTACTGTATTCCCTTATGAATGCTTAAAATTGAAGACTCACTTAAACAGGAAGATGCTGGTACAAATACTTGGAAGCTTAATGACAGAATGTATTGGAAATACAAGAGAACACTTCTTGAAGATGGTGTCTTCTGCATAAAGACTATGGATATGGAAAGTGCATAATTCTTACTGAGATTTATAGACAAGCAGCTTTCTCCCAAGACAGTTCTTCAGGCTCTTTCACATTGAAGCATGTGAGCATGAAGTGTTTCAGAGCTGCGTTTCATTATGCTCTCACAAATGCTGTAGGAGCTTTGGCACTGCCTCATGTATCTGGTTTGAGTCAAACTTCTTTGTTGTAGATTTCCCTGAAATACACTTCCACTCTTGAAACCTTTAAGGACTTTGGTATCAGGAATCTGGTAGTAAATAACCCGACTATAGTTCTACTTTCAAATATTTAGAAATGCTGTATAAAGTGTTTTTAAAAATTTAATTTCAGACCTAGGAACCTAAAAAATAACGAACACTTCCAGTAGCAAAAAACAGAAGGAAATTAATTCAAGAAGCACAGTTCTGAAACAGCAGCAAATGAGGAAAACCTAGAATGTTAAGATCTACATGATGAGCAGAGACAAGGCTGACTGAAGCAGCAGGGAGTGGATTTGGAACTGAATTTCTTATTAAAAAGCTAATACCTTTGAGTAACTATACCTTCATAAAATGATGTAATAGGAAAAATTGCTCATCAGCTAGGAAATATGACAAAGTGTTTTTGACATTGAATAAAACAATAACTAAACAAATACTTCAAAAAAGTTTGCAATCAGAACTACCTTTATATGGGTTGGCTTCACAGTTATAAAATACGCCGTGTGTTAACCTTTAAATCAAGAAATTAGGATAAATGTTGTCCTTCGGGTAACTGGCAGAAGAGATGCAAAATGTTTCTCTGGAAACAGACAGCTAAAGCCCTGCTCAGTGTAAGCTAATGATCCCAATTATCAAACATACAAGGAAAAAAAAATCAACCAAGAATGGGTTAGCATACATAACAAATACAGGATTTAGCCTCTCAAAATTTAGAGATTTCAGATGTAGACTATCACATAAATTTTTACAATTATCAAAGTAAGAGAAAAAAATTAGATATGTAAGGATGAGATAAAAAATTACTAGGAAAAATTTGTTAAAATGCATATTTGGTTGCTAGAAATTTAAAGTAATGTCCCATGGATGAGTTTAAAGATCAAATTAGAGATAGATTAAGAAGGATTTCAACAAACCCGCACATGTACCCCTGAACTTGAAACTTAAAAAAAAAGAAATTTTTTTAAAAAAGAGGAATTTCATGATTTAGAATGCATATCTGGGGCAATCACCCAGATTGCAGCGCTGAACAACGAAGAGATAATATATATGGTTCAGAAACACTAATCACTTAATATTAAGATTGAGAATCTCTATCTAAATGGGTTCTGGAGGGAGAAAATTGAGGATATAGGGAGAGACAGTACTGAAATAGAATATAACTGAGAATTTTCCAGAATTTTTCAGGAGCTTTCAGAGAAATGACTTGTCAAATTCAACAATCACAATGAATCCCAAAACAAGATCAATCAAAGTAAATTCACATTTGGAATATTTAATGAAATTAAAAACAATGAGGATAAAGAGAAACTTTTAAAGGCATCAGAAAGTAAAGGTAGAGTACATGTAAAGGAGTGGTAGACAGTCACATGATTTTTCAAGAGCAATAACATAAAACATGAAATAGAATGATCTTCAAAATTATTAATCTAGAATTCTGTTCCCAGATAAACATTATGGTTGAATAAAACAATGGCAATAATAAGCACTCATTTGGGGGATATAAGGTTAAGATGGAAATAGAGCAGTAATGAACAGTAACTAGTAAGACACAAGAGAGGTGAGTCAATCATTTATTAGACCAGTATTCTGAGACAGGCACTTGCTCTAAGTCCAAGAGATACCACACTGAATAAAACAGCAAAAGTCACTGCCTTCATGGAGATTTTATTCTAGAGGGGAAGAAAGAGCTAGCTATCCAAACTAAATCACAAACTATTTCTTTAGTGTTAAAGAAAATTCAAAACAGAAGAAATAAGGAACCTGAGTTGAATGGATAACAATTTCAATTAGGGGATTAGAGTGGACATCATTGACAGGGTGACATTGAGCAACAATCTGAAGAAGAGCAGAAAACAAGAATCCAGGCAGAAGAAAGAGAAAATGCAAAAGTCCCAAGGCAGGAACTAGCCTGGCATGTTTGAGGAAGAGCTGAATCAGAATAAACCAGAGAGCAGTGGCAGGTGAGGTCACAGGAATGAAGGCTAGAGTGTTGGGACTTTAAGATGTCCTATGCCCTTGTCTATAGAAAATCATTTTTGAAACATTGTTTTTTATATTTACCAAAAAAAAAACAACAAACAAAACAACCTCATCAAAAAATGGGCAAAGGATATGAACAAACATTTCCTAAAAGAAGACATTTACACAGCCAAGAAACATGAAAATAAGCTGAACATCATTGATCATCAGAGAAATGCAAATCAAAATCACGATGAGATGCCATCTCATGACAGTCAGAATGGCAATTATTAAAAAGGAAACCACAGGTGCTGGCAAGGCTGTGATAAATAGAAATACTTTTACACTGTTGGTGGGAATGTAAATTAGTCCATCCATTGTGGAAAAGAGTGTGGCGATCTCTCAAGGATCTAAAACCAGAAATACCATTTGACCCAGCAATCACATTGTTGGATATATACCAAAGGAATATAAATCATTCTACCATAAAGACACATGCACATGTATGTTTAATGCAGCACTATACAATAGCAAGACGTGGAACCAACCCAAATGCCTATCAGTGATAGAGTGGATAAGAAGATGTGGTACATATACACCATGGAATACTACGCAGCCATTAAAAGGAATGAGATAATGTCCTTTGCAGGACATGGATGAAGCTGGAAGCCATCATCCTCAGAAAACTAACACAGGATGAGAAAACCAAACACCGTATGTGCTCACTAAGAAGTGAGAGTTGAACATTGAGAACACATGGACACAGAGAAGGGAACAACACACACCAGGGCCTGTTGGGGAATGGAGGGTAAGGAGAGGGAACATAGAGGATAAGGTCAATAAATGCAGCAAACCACCATGGCACATATATACCCATGTAACAAACCTGCAAGTTCTGCACATGTGTCTCATTTTGTTTTTTTAAGAAGAAATAAAACATGTTTCAAAGATGTATTGTTATCTTTTGGCGAACATAACCTTTAACCGCAAATTCTTGTAAACCATTGTCTCATGGAAGATGACATCCAATCTGGAGTATCTTAACTCCTTTCTTTACACATATGTTAAGGACTCTGTTGTTTGTCTCTTCTCTTTCTGTACATAAAGGTAGATTAATAAATTAGTAGCTTTAGTAAATTTCTCATGTTAAAATAAAAATATGTAAAAGTGATTTTTTTTTAACCAAGACAATACCTTATGTAGACCTGGACAGTATAAAAAGGCAATTTAGAGTGAAACTTTATTAATCTAAATGTAAAATTTCTATATTAATCTTACTATTAGTGAAACTTTATTAATCTACATGTAAAATTTCTATATTAAACATTTGGCAATTCAATTTTCAAATCATTGGGTTGGGCTTATTCTAAGAATTCAAGGGTAATTAATTAAATATATAAATAGATTAAAGGAGATATACAACGAGCAAAAGCTCTCAAAAAGGTTCAACATCATTTATGATAAAATCTTTTACCAAAATGTGAATAAATCTAATGAACATCATCTATGAAAAACACACTGGAAGGAACTTCATTCTCAAGCACTGCCTTCTCACACATACATCCCTCATGAATAGTAGCAGAAATAAATAGTTTCCTTTTTAAAAATTTATTGTAGTTTTCTTGGTGTGCAAGTGAAATTTTACCACCAACATTTAACTGAGAGGAAACAGTTGGGTGCCCTGGCTTCTTTATGCACTGGTTTCAGGCTACAACTCACTTTGCTGATGCCAAAGATTAATCTTCTTTCCCCAGAATAGTTGTTAATTCTCCAATTCATAGGTTTCAGGTACTGGCTTTCGTCACATAGTCAACAGACTTCTAAGTTCATGACTGTAGCTTAGCCTTACTTTTATTCGGCTCTTAGAGATTTTTGTACTTTCTGTTGAGCTTAAAAATGCATTGAAAAACATGTCAATTGTAATTTATCCAACATCTGGCATTTAGTTCTCCTCTCTCTGTAGATATTTATTATTAAATATTTTAGGAAACTTAACTCTGTGCTAATGGTTGCACATGCTTTTTCCTGTTAGTCATTTGTCTTTTGGCAAGTAAATAAATAAATGATGTTAAATAAAGTAATATATGGCTCAGCAATTACCACAGTGCCTGGCACAGAGTAGGCGCCAATAAGTATTTCCTTTGCTGGTCATTTTTGTATATTACTCCCCAACTCCCATCCACAAAGTATCGTGTGTGTGAGTGCATGGGTGTGTGTGTGTGTCTCATAATATCTAGTGGAAGATATTAATGCATAACAGAAGAAAAGACCCCATGCATAATAGAAAAAAAAAGAAAATACCTTACAACAAGTATAACAAGAAATAAGTATCATCTCTATGAATTATTTCTAAATCACTATGTGGAAGAAACAAAAGGACTGCAAGATAGAAAATATTTTTACTTCATAAATTGATAGCTCCCCATAGATAAACTAATTTATATATTTAATGGGATTTTAATGAATATGGTAATAGTATTTTTATATACCAGAAAAACTGATTTCTACAGTTTGTGTGAAACTAATAAGCAAAAACAGCTAGAAGTGTGTGTGTATGTGTGTGTGGGGGGCATGTGCTAGGTGGTGTTACACATGAAAGCACATGTTAAGTCTACAGTCATTAAAAAGATACTGATATTAGTGTCTGAATAGACAGACAAGGAAATGTAATAGAAAATCCAGAAATACATATAAATGCTCATAGAAATTTAGTTTATGACAAAAAAGGATTTAATATAAGTTGTAAAAAGATGAATAAGTGGCTTGGGAGAATGGCTAGACATCTTTGAAAAAATAGAAACTTCTCTTAAATTCAGAAAACTGTAAAATTATCAAAGAACAATCGTTTTTAAAAAGACATGAAAAAAATTGAAGTAATCATGAAAAAAAATTTATAATCTGCAAGTGGGAAACCTTTTTAAACTATGACTCAAAAACACCTTCTTCAAAATGAAAAACACCTGGGAAACTATTTATAGTTCATAGTATAAGAAATGATAATTTCCTTAATATGTAAAACACTCTTACAAGCCAGTAAAAGAGGACCAGCAAACCAATTGAAAAATAGCTTCCCACTGGAAAGACAAAACACATAACTCTCAAACATATGATTAGCTCTTTAATATCATGCAAAAGAAAATTCAAATGAAAACTTTCACTTATCATAGACCACCCAATTTGCCTAAGTTAAGGAATGATATGTCTTACCTATAAAATCTATCTAGCATTTGTCACATGCACTTTTAAAGTTATTATTCTCAACCTTCAAATTATATTACTCAATATGTGATGTGAAATTATACATTTCTTCTGTTTTTTTTCTGCTATACTTGTCATACATTTTGCTTTTAAATATGTCATCAACCCCATAATATATTTGTAGTAGTTTTCCATTACTGCCATAACAAACTAACACCACCTTAGTGGCTTGCACAATATAAATTTATTGTCTTAGACTTTAGATGAGAAGTCTGGTATGGGGCTCACTGGGCTAAAATCAAGGTGTCAGTGGGCTGCATTTCTTTCTGGAGACTGTGGGGAATCTGTTTCTTACATATTGGGTTGTTGACATATTCAGTTCCTTGAGATTGTTGAACTAGTCTCTATGCTCTTGTTGGCTGTAAGCTGAAGGTCATTCCAAGCATCTAGAGTATGCTGCACTTCTTGGTTCCCAATACATGGCACATCCATTCCTCATGTCAATCTCTCTGACCCTTTTTCCATCTTTGTATATTTTCCTGTAACCACAGTTGGGAGAGGTTTTCTGCTTTTGAAGATTCATGTGCTCATTTTGGACCCACCCAGATAATCCAAGATAATCTCTCCATCTCAACACTTGTAACCTTAATCACTTCAGCCAAGTCCCTTTGGTTGTGCAGTGTAATGTATTCACAGGTTATGGAAATTAAGATGTGGACAACTTTGAAGGACCATTATTCTGCTGCCTTCATTTTTGACATTTTTGCTTTAAATAGTCAATTATATTTAAAAAAGAAAAAATCTTTCATTTAATATTCACATATTTACCATTTTTGTAACTCTTCACTTCTCCTGCTTCTTTGTATAAATTTGTATTTCCATCTATGATGCTCCTTCAGCCTGAAGAACTTTCTTTAAAAATTTTTTTGAGAGCCTATCTGCTGGTAACAAGATGAATCAGTCACTGTTAGACAAAAACATGCCTTTGTTTTGCATTTATTTTGGAAACATATTTTCACTGGTTTTGGAATACTAGGTTTATGTATTTTTCTTTGAGCACCTTAAAGATGTTGTTTCTTGGTCTTTGGCTTTCCTTGTTTTTGATTGGTCTGTAATAATTCTCATTTTTACTTCCCTCTTTGTAATCTGTATTTTATCTCTGGCTTTTTTAAAGATGTTATTCCCTGGGATGAAGCCGACTTGATCATGATGGATAAACTTTTTGATGTGCTGTTAGATTCAGTTTGCCAGTATTTTATTGAAGATTTTTGCATCAATGTTTATCACGGATATTGGCCTGAAATTTTCTTTTTTAGTTGCATCTCTGCCAGGTTTTGGTATCAGGATAAGTTGGTCTCATAAAATGAGTTAGGGAGGATTCCCTCTTTGTATATTGTTTGGAATAGTTTTAGAAGGAATGGCATCAGCTCCGCGTTGTACCTCTGGTAGAATTCAGCTGTGAATCCTTCTGGTTCTGGACTTGTGTGGTTGGTAGGCTATTCATTGCTGCCTCAACTTCAGACCTTGTTATTGGTCTATTCAGGAATTCAACTTCTTCCTGATTTAGTCTTGGGAGGGTGTAAGTGTCCAGAAATTTATCCATTTCTTCTAGATTTACTGGTTTATTTGCATAGAGGTGTTTGTAGTAATCTCTGACAGTGTTTTGTATTTCTCTGGGATTGGTGGTGATATCCCCTTTATCATTTGTTATTGCATCTATTTGAATCTTCTCTCTTTTCTTTTTTTATTAGTTTGGCTAGTGGTCTATCTATTTTGTTGATCTTTTCAAAAAACCAGCTCCTGGATTTATTGATTATTGAAGGGTTTTTTTGTGTCTCTATCTCCTTCCTTTCTGCTTTGATATTAGTTATTTCTTGCCTTCTGCTAGCTTTTGAATTTATTTGATCTTGCTCCTCTAGTTATTTTAATCATCACATTAGGGTGTCAATTTTATCTTTTCTTGCTTCTCTGGTGGGCATTTACTGCTATAAATTTCCCTCTGGACCCTGATTTAAATATGTCCCAGAGATTCTGGTACGTTGTGTCTTTGTTCTCATTGGTCTCAGGGATGCAAGGCTGATTCAACATCCGCAAATCTATAAATGTAATCCACCACATAAACAGAACCAAAGACAAAAACGACATGATTATCTCAATAGATGCAGAGAAGGCCTTTGACAAAATTCAACAGCCCTTTACACTAAAATCTCTCAATAAACTAGGTATCAATGGATTGTATCTCAAAATAATAAGAGCTATTTATAACAAACCCACAGCCAATAACATACTGAATGGGCTGGAAACATTTCGTTTGAAAACTGGCACAAGACAAGAGAGTCCTCTGTCACCTCTCCTATTCAACATAGTATTGGAAGTTCTGCCTAGAGCCATGAGGCAAGAGAAAGAAATAAAGAGTATTCAAATAGGAAGAGAGGACATCAAATTGTCCCTGTTTGCAGATGACATGATTGTGTATTTAGAAAACCCCATCTTCTCAGCCCAAAATCTCCTTAAGCTGATAAGCAACTTCAGCAAACTCTCAGGATACAAAATCAATGTGCAAAAATCGAAAACATTCCTATACACTAATAATAGACAAACAGAAAGCCAAATCATGAGTGAACTCCCATTCACAATTGCTACAAAGAGAATAAAATACCTAGGAATAAAACTAACAAGTGATGTCAAGGACCTCGACAAGGAGAACTACAAAGCACTGCTCAAGGAAATAAGAGAGGACACAAACAGATGGGAAAACATTCCATGCACATGGTTAGGAAGAATCAATATGGTGAAAATGGCCATACTGTCCAAAGTAATTTATAGATTCAATGCTATCCCCATCAAGCTACCAATGACTTTCTTAACAGAATTGGAAAAAAAAAACCCTTAAACTTCATATAAAACCAGAAAGGAGCCCACGTAGCCAAGACAATCCTAAGCAAACAAAACAAAGCTGGAGGCATCACTCATCCTGACCTCAAACTGTACTACAAGGCTACAGTAATCAAAACAGCATGGTACTGGTATCAGAACAGAGATACAGACCAATGGAACAGAACAGAGGCCTCAGAAGGAATGTGACACTGTATCAGAAGGAACACCGCACAATTACAACCATCTGATCTTTGACAAACCTGACAAAAACAAGCAATCGGGAAAGGATTCCCTATTTAATAAATGGTATTGGGAAAACTGGCTAGCCATATGCAGAAAGCTAAAACTGGATCCCTTCCTTACACCTTATACAAAAATTAACTCCTGATGGATTAAAGATTTAAACATGAGGCCTAATACCATAAAAACTCTAGGAGAAAACCTAGGCAATATCATCCAGGACATAGGCATGGGCATGGACTTCATGACTAAAACACCAAAAGCAATGGCAACAAAAGCCAAAATACACAAATGGGATTTCATTAAACTTAAGAGCTTCTGTACAGCAAAAGAAACTATCAATAGAGTGAACTGGCAGCCAATAGAATGGGAACAAATGGCTAATATCCAGAATCTATGGAGAACTTAAACAAATTTATAAGAAAAAAAAAATGAACAACCTCATCAAAAAGTTGGCAAAGGATATGAACAGACACTTTTCAAAAGAAGACATTTATGCAGTCAATAAACATATGAAAAAAAGCTCATCACCACTGGTCATTAGAGAAATGCAAGTCAAAACCACGTTGAGATACCACCTCACAACAGTTAGAATGATGATCATTAAAAAATCAGGAGACAGCGTAACAGCATAGCCAAGACAATTCTAAGAAAAAAGAGCAAAACTGGAGGCATCACACTACCTGACTTCAAACTATACTACAAGGCTACAGTAATCAGAACAGCATGGTACTGGTACCAAAACAGAGATATAGACCAGTGGAACCGAACAGAGGCCTCAGAGGCAATGCCACACATCTACAACTATCTGATCTTTGACAAACATGACAAAAACAAGCAATAGGGAAAGGATTCACTGTTTAATAAATGGTGTTGGGAAAACTGGCTAGCCATGTGCTGAAAGCAGAAACTGGACCCCTTCCTAATACCTTATACTAAAATTAACTCCAGATGGATTAAAGACTTAAACATAAGACCTAACACCATAAAAACCCTAGAAGAAAACCTAGGCAAAACCATTCAGGACATAGGAATAGGCAAGGACTTCATCACTGAAACACCAAAGTGTTGGCAACAAAAGCCAAAATAGACAAATGGGATCTAATTAAACTCCAGAGCTGCTGTATAGCAAAAGAAACAATCATTATAGTGAACCGGCCACCAACAGAATGGGAAAACATTTTTGCAATCTACCCATCTGACAAAGGGCTAATATCCAGAATCTACAAAGAACTAAAACAGATTTACAAGAAAAAAACAAACCCATTCAAAAGTGGGCAAAGGACATGAACAGACACTTTTCAAAAGAAGACATTTAGGAAGCCAACAAACCTATGAAAAAATGCTCATCATAATTGGTCATTATGAAAATGCGAATCAAAAGTACATTGAGATATCATCCCACGCCAGTTAGAATGGAGATCATTATAAAATCTGGAGATAACAGATGCTGGAGAGGAGGTGGAGAAATAGGAACACTTCTACACTGTTATTGGGAGTGTAAATTAGTTCAACCATTATGGAAGACAGTATGGCAATTCCTCAAGGATCTAGAAATAGAAATTCCATTTGACCCAGCAATCCCATTACTGGGTATATATCCAAAGGATTATAAATCATTCTATTATAAAGGCATATGCACACATATGTTCACTGAGGCACTGTTTACAATAGCAAAGACCTGGAACCAACCCAGATGCCCATCGATGATAGACTGGACAGGGAAAATGTGGCACATATACACCATGCAATACTATGCAGCCATAAAAAACAATGAGTTCATGTCCTTTGTAGGGATGTGGATGAATCTGGAAACGATCATTCTCAGCAAACTGACATAAGAACAGAAAATCAAACACCGCATGTTCTCACTCATAGGCAGGTGTTGAACAATGAGAATGGACATAGGGGAGCATCACACACTGGGGTCTGTTGCAGGGGGAATAGGGGAGGGACAGCAGGAGGTTGGAGAGGGGATAACATGGGGAGAATTGCCAGATATAGATGACAGGGGGGATGGAGGCAACAAACCACATTGCCGTGTATGTACCTATGCAACAATACTGCATGTTTTGCACATATACCCCAGAACCCAAAGTGCAATTACATATACATATATATGTATACACACACACAGACACACACACACACATATATATAAAATCAGGAGACAACTGACGCTGGATGCTTGAGAGGATGTGGAGAAATAGGAACACTCTTACACAGTTGGTGAGAGTGTAAATTAATTCAATTACTGTGGAAGACAGTGTGACAATTCCTCACGGATCTAGAAATAGAAATACTATTTGACCCAGCAATCCCATTACTGGGTATATACTCAAAGGATTATGAATCATTCTATTATAAAGACACACACGCACGTATGTTTACTGAGGCACTATTCACAATAGCAAAGACCTGGAACCAACCCAAATGCCCATCAATGATAGACTGGATAAAGAAAATATGGCACATCTACACCATGGAATATTATGCAGTCATAATAAAGATGAGTTCATGTCCTTTGCAGGGACATGGATGAAACTAGAAACCATCATTCTCAGCAAACTGACACAAGAACAGAAAATCAAACACTGCATGTTCTCACTCATAAGTGGGTGTTGAACAATGAAAACACAGACACAGGGAGGGGAACCTCACACACTGGGGTTTGGGGGATGGAGATCTAGGGGAGGAATAGGGGATGGGGGGGGTTGGGGGAGGGATGGCATTAGGAGAAATACCTAATGTAGAAGATGGGGTGATGGATGCAGCAATCCACTACCATGGCACATGTATACCTATATAACAAACCTGCACGATCTTCACATGTACCCCAGAACTTAAAGTATAATAAAAATTAAATAAACAAATATTTTTTTCCTACTGATTTCAGCAATTTTATTTTGACATGTTTTGGTGTTGTTTTGTTTATTTTATCATATTTGAGGTTCATCAATTTTCTGTGATCTATTATTTTACAGTTTTTACCAAATTAGAACATTTCTGCTGTTATTTCTTCAAAAAAAAAAAAAATATACACACACACACACACACATATATATATGTGCACATTTCCTATTCCCTTTCTTCCTAGACTCCAATGATCACATTTTAGATGTTTGATGTTTTGCTATATGTTACAGAGACTTTGTACATTTTTTAACCTTATTTCCCTTCCTTGGCTTAGTTTAGGTAGTTTATTGCTATGTCTTCAGGTCCACTATTCATTAATCTTTTGTTTTATAATGTCCAATGTTCTATTGGGCCCATATGGTAAAATTTCTAATCAGATATTGAATTTAACTTTTCTAGATGTCCTATTTAGCCATTTTTTATATATTCCATTTTTTCTTATTATGATAATGTTTTAGCATAAATTCTAGAAAACATTTGTAATAGATAAATTATTTTTATAATGATTTACCATTTATTTTTGTTTCTTTATTATTTATATTTCTCTTTTGTTGCATGTCTAATAATTACTGATTAAAACCTGGGCATTTTCTGCATTCCATTGCTGATGATCTAAATTTTGTTGTCTTCCTGTCAGTTGTGCATTTTATTTTCACTCCAGTTAAATTACTTGCGGCTCAATTCTCTCAAGGCTTCTTTTTAAGGTTCTTAATGAAAGACTCTAAAGTAGCCTATACTCTAGGGCTAGTTAAGCCCTACTAATAATATATGAGTTTTTTGGGATTTCTACTGGATGACCTGAATCTTTAGTGAGATCTCACTGCTCTGGCTTGTTTAAATCAGATATATATTGATCCTGTTTTAATTCTAGGAATTTATGTCTTATATCTCCATAATAATATCATTTCCCTGGTAATTGTCTTTTGCTAAGCTTCATGGAAATTTACTCACATGTAGCTGTATATTTGACCAAAGTCTGAGATAGAGCCAATTCCAGTCACCACAGCATTTCTAAACTCTTTTCTCCATTTCCTCTATTCAGCAAAGCTGCTGTACTTTGCTTACATTCCCATTTCTTACACTGCAGCCCAGTAAGTGAGTCTAGGGAAAAAATAATCGAAAAACAAAAAACCTGCTGATTGTTGGGCTCATCTTTTTTATTTTTGTTCTTTCAGGAAACATAGTCCTTAACTGTCTGTTTTCCAATCTAGTTTTGTAGTTGTTGAGAGTAATTCTGCTCTAATTGCTCTAGCTGTTAGGAGGACAAGTTTGCTACCAATTATTTCATTGTGGCTGAGTGCAGAAATATGAATCACTAATTTTAAAAATGTATCTTATAGGGGGGCCGGGTAAATGTTCTTACTCTAACATATTTCAGAAATAAAAGGCATAAATATAAAGTAGATACCTTTCTAGTGTTTTAAGATGAATTTGAAAACAAAGTACTACATATATATATAGTTTAATTTACAAATTATTTGGTAAACCCATGGGGTTAATTAACTAAAAATTAGTAAGTATCTTTTCTGAATTTTATCATTTTCATTCAATCTCTAAAGTAGTGTGTAGACACAGCCTTGGACAGGGGCATCAGATTTCAAGTATTCTAGCAGAACTATATCGTCGTCTTCTCTTGACTTTGTTCGTAATATTAGCATAAAATGCTCTGCATAGGGCTCATTATTTGCCTTATTTGCCACAGGTTATTTTAACTTAAGCCTTTAAGTTTTAAACTCTTGTATAAAATGTATCAAGTCTAAGCTGCTGAGAGCAACATATAAACTTACACTTACAAAAGTTAGTACCAATATGCAGTCTCTAAAGCTAGAAATTGTAGCATAATATAAGGCAGGTTTTGTTTTTAAAAAAATGAATTGGAAATTAATACAGTTACTTGGTTGAATTCTTTCCTTTTTTTCTCTGCTCCTTCTTCCTTTTTCTTATGCTTTCTTCCCTATTTCTATTTCTTTATTCTTTTATTGTTTCTTTAGACTTTCCCGATTTCTTTTTTTTTTACTGGCCCCCTTTTTTTTTTTTTTTTTTTTGCCATTTTTTTTTTTTTTTTTTTTGGGGGGGGGGAGCCTTCCCCCCCTTTTGCATCACAGGGTCGTTTAGGGAAGAGAGTCAGGAGGAGAAAAAGTTGGATTTTTAATCTGAATTATTTGAAAGAATAAGTAGAAAAAATACTGGAGAATTCAATAGTTTTTAAAAAGATAATTCAATCACTTTTTTTGGTAGGTAAGTTTGTAGCACCAAGGAACATGAAGGACACGTCTTACTTGAAGTAGAATAAAACACTTATAAAGAAGTATGTATTTTCTCTAAGAAAAGAATGTATCCTGACAGTGTACAGAAAAGTTTGTCTCATCTAGTGTGGATGATGCTCACAAAGAGAATACTTTCAATTTCCAGATTTAACTGTCCCACTATCTCGCAACTGAAAACAGCACAAAAAGTAAGGAGCCAATTGATCTGATTAGTTTGGGAAGGCCTCGACATTTCATTCATTCTGAACAATGTGTTCCAGTGGTTTTCTTATTGCAGAGACACTTTCTGATCTGTAATTGTCATAACTATGAGTTCTTTATGATCAACCGTCTTGCTAATTCTAAATTCATGGAATTTATTAAACAAACCAATCTACAGTGAGGCATTTTCAGAAGACTGTTTCATATCAACCTTCATGAGGCACATTTAAAAAATAATTTAGTGCTAGTTGAAAATCATCATCTATGCAGAAATTATTTTGTATTTGTGTAGCTTAGAAAACTCTATTATAAGACGAATGCTATTTATAGGGTTTGGTTAATTTCCATGTGATTGCTAACACTTTTGTTTACGGACTCATAATAAGAACTTGCATTACAAATGGATCTATTTACTATGAAATGTACTACAGTTTACTCCAAATGATGCCTTCCCATACTCAGCTTCTTTATGCTAGTTATGATTTGAAGTTTTCAAATCTACTTAAGAATGTAAAGGTTTGTGTGGACATCTTTAGTTCTTTAAATTTAGTCTCTCAATTTTCTAATTATTTTTGTCCTTGTGATTTCTGGAGTCATTAATTTTAAAGTAGTGAAGTGCAAAGAATGTATTATGATTCACAATTCTTAAACATTGTTTAGAAAATCTTTTCATTTTTCAGTTACAAATCCTATTTGACAACTCTCCCCTAGTTCTTGCAGCAGAGATAAGCTTTAAGAGTCTTCTGAACATTTACTAGTTAAAGAAATAAGTAGAAGCTTATGAGTAACTCCCACAATGAAGTGTAATCTTTGATTCTCTCCCCCTCGCAACATTTTCCTGTTCTCTGAAGTGATTATTCATGTAACGGACTGTTTTCATTTATAGACACTGGAGCCATTATTCAGACTAATGACAGTGGATGCTAAAGACTTACAGATGGATAAACCTGATAAATCCAGCTATTCTGAGTGGGTGCTGTTGCTGGTATCATTAGAATGGCAGTCACACTTACAGTACCACTGAAGTCACTCTTCCTGCATGGATGTTGAAAATGGATGACATGAAGCCCTTTTTGAGGGTATTCACTGTAACAAAATCTCATAAGCTGTGTCATTTTTATAACACAGTGCCATCATCATGATGGCTAATCTCCATTACTGCCTAAAGTTCAACTGATTTTATCTGTAAGACTAGCAGGATGCTTCTGGATGCCACTTTTTTGACTGCATAACAGTGTTAAGCACTCTGGCCCTTAATTGATAAAGGACTAGGGGTTGCAAATTCAAAGAAAGGTGGCCCCAGGAAAACATTAGTGAGCATCTCAAAACCTCAAGGACTGTGAAACTAACAATTATGCTTGGAAAACTCTCTGTGGGAAATATGGCAGTTTACCTTGTTCTGAGATTATCATGTTCTTGTTGTGGCACTATGATCTTCTGTGTGTGAAACTCAGGATGAAGTAGACCTTCATCTTCTATTGAAAACCTGACCTTCAGTTTCCTGTGATCCTTTGGCTAAAAGAGATAAAAGTGACTTTCATTCCTGTAAGCTTGTCTAACAGGCATTGGCAACCTTTTCAACTCTTCTGTCAAGCTGGGTAGGGCATGCTGGTGTAGGATATGTCCCTGCTGAGTAACCTTTACCTGTGACCTGACATTGTGAGTGTCTCTTGTTCCATCTGCTGAGGTCCTTCCCTATTTTCAGAGTAGAGGTAGAATATAATAGAAGAAAATGGAGAATAAACATAGATAGGAAGATGTACTAAGAGTGGATGGGTCAGGTGGCAGCTGGTACCAGACCAGGAAACCTTGCTTTTACCTGCTGTATTTTCACTGGAATTTACAAATCTGGCATTTGGAGTTCTTCCTTATATTTATATTGTTTTGTATATTTTTCTCAATCTATTATTCTATAACAGTGTTAATCTCCTAGTTTATTTCTATTTCCTAGATAATGTCATTTTATGGTACTATAAAAGAGGTGTTACTCCATCAATTTTATTTTTGAAACACGAATATTTTTTCTGTCATTTCATCAGTTGAAATTAATATTTTTTCTATTGCTTGCCCTAGAGAATAAGTTTAAGCTCTATAATTGGAACATGACCTCTTGTGTAATCAGGCCTGAATTTACCTTCCTAACTTCCTTCCTGTGGCATCTCCCAGCATACTCTAGCCTCCAGCCACCACGAGCCAGAAGCCCACCTGGTTTAGAGTTAAGTTCATGCGCCGTAAATCAGAGCCAAAGTTCCTTTCCAACATCACACACTGGCAGCTGCTCTTTATTCTTTCACTTTCTCTAAGTCCCCTGACTTCCATGCCATACCTCTGTAATTTCATTCACTTAATATTTTTACTGTTGGTCACTCAATTGTTTCAGGTTCCAGTGATATTTTCTAAGTGCTTCATTGGACTATATAGGACTTTGTGGTTCTCATCCTATTTCCTTGACTATTTACTCTAACATACATGGCTTCAGTCTCTAGCATTTTAATATCCATGTCATCTTCTTCCTTTGTTTCTTAGTTGCAGTTCCAGCAACATCATCTGACAGTCATGATATATCAATGCTATTTGTCAGCATACAAAACTAATTGCAGAAAGAGAGGCCACAGAAAAAATAAGTTTATTTTGCAGAATGCATTCAGCCCAGGATTGGTTGATAAAAGCTCCTTGGCTGAGAGCTGTTGCATGATATTATGCTAACTCTTATTGACTGAGGGTGTAAAGCAGTTTGGTGGGAGCACCCATTAGAAAAAATGTTGGAGAGTGCTCTGAGAATGTAACAAACACATGTAACAACAGCATGTAGATGCACAAGCATGTATGTGATGTCTTCTCTGCCTTTTCAAAGGGAATATGCAGGGACAAACAATTTTGTAAGAAATTAGCACTCAGGACAACATCGCAAAACAGGACATCTGTGTGCTATAGAGTTCCCCAGTGTGCTTTTTTCTTTCATATGTCCATGTTTTTCCCCAAGTTGTTTCTTTTGCCTGGAATACACCTTCTAGTCATCCGTTTGAATGTGGTGGCCATATATTAATTTTTTGATAGGTATCTGAAACATCATCTCTCTGGGAGGTTTTTTGTTTTCTATCCCTACCCTTGCAGTTTGTCCTACTTGCTTTTATGTTTCTATGTATCTCTGAACTCGCTTTATTATAAAAATTAGCCTAATGATTAGACTTCCAGTCTGTGTGAGTGTGATTGTCAAGAATGTGCTTCTGTTCCTAAGTTTCTATCTGTTTGTTAAAAAACTTCTGAAAGCTAAGTGAGAAGTATTGACCTATCTGAGCACCCCTTCAAGGAGCTTCTTTTGAGTTCCAAATGATTAAGATTTAGTTATTTCTTGATTCAACTCCAATCTCAAAATGAATTTTTCTGGAAGGTGATTCAGGGTCTTCTGTTAGTCAAGATAGATTCCAAACTGCATGTAAATACAGGGAGATTTCTCTGAGGCTAGGGGTAAGGGACAAGGGCGTGCATTTTAGAGAGATTGAGAATCCTCAGGACCCTTAGACGTGACTTCCATAGATTTGGACAGATACCCAGTTTTGGAATCAACTTGAACTAGAGGTGAACCACAAGGGAAAGAGTAAGGTGGTGAAAACTTCTCATGATCTTCAAAATATGATGATTGGAGCCTAAAACTGTTTTTGTGACAAATTTGCACTTAATGTATTATTTTACATATTTATCAATTTGGACCCCAAAAATAACCAAAGTATTTCTAACTTTGGGTAGGTTCTTACACCTGGGTCTATTCTAAGTAGATTAACTTATAGTTTGATCCTGCTGGAAGGCAATTATAGTAGATGGAGTTTTATTACAAGACTTATCACAGGAGTGTTTTTCTTAGGTTACAGTCATATGGGAAAAGGAATGACTATCTCTGAAGGCAAGAAAACTGACATCACAAATAGATGTTTTAAGAAAAGAAAATGTCCTTTTATTAATATATGTGGATGAAACATATTACCCAATCACAATCTTCCCATTTCAGGTTTGTTTTTCTGAAGGAAAGCGGAAGGGAACTATATCTGATGAGTGTCTCCATGAGTCAGGCATTCTTCCAAAAGTTTTCCATGCTATATTTTATGTAATTCCTGTGACAGTGTTCCATTTTGGCAGATGAAGAAGTTGGAGGCTCAGAGATATTAGGTAATTGATTCGAGGTCACACAAGCTAATAAGGGGTGGCCCATGTTTTAAAACTAGGAGTCTCAGTTTTCAAAACACTATATCACATTATCATTCAATAAAAATAACAAAAAGATGTTTTAATAATATTTTACTTATGATAGTGATTCCTTCTGGTAATCTTAAAGTTACTTTATAATAAGTAATAGTTATAAACACAAGTGTTTATAGCATAAAAATGTTAACAAAAATGGTTTGAGTCATTTTAAAGAACGTTTGCACTCGGCGTGGTTCTGGCTCACTTTTTAAATGCAAGAGAGATTGACGACTTTGAAAGTGGTTAAATTTTAGATGCTTATCTACAGCAAACTTTAAAAACTTCTAAGTGAGATTTTCCTATCAAGGAGGTGACTGTGCACACGGATACATTTCATTTAGGCCTATAGTGTTTGCTATGTATTTTTCTTTCATTCATCAGAAAAATGTGTTTTAGAAAAAGCACAGTTCTGAATGCTATATTTCAAGAGGCAAAATTCAGTATTTTAGGAGTTGAAAAGACCAGGTTTTGAACATTAAAGTTTACTAGGCTGTGATAATTTTTTTTTATGTTTGGTGAAATTTAACCTTTAGCAGAATGATGTAGCAGCTCTAAATTATCTAAATTCCCTGACACACAGACTTACACAAAAATACCAGTTTTTATCTCAATAATTAAAATAGTTATTCAGGTAAATTAGGCAAGTGCTTAAGGAAGCAAGCATATCTGACACCATCCATTCTACCTTTTAATAATATGATTTCTGGAGATTTTTGACATTTAACAAGGGGCCTGCAAATGCCTGCAACAGAGGACGAGTTTTTCTACCATAAAAATTATAAAAGATAAAATTATGCTAACTTTTCTAAATGTGGCAATATTTTAGTTGCATCTTCAAATGTAAACACGGAATCATGGTTCCCCTGAAATATATATTGCTTTTTACAGATCCTATTGTATAATGTGTTATGTGAAGAAATGCAGTCATTTGTTCCTATTTCTGGGAAGCTTCTCTGTAGAAAATTAAGAGCAAATGTAGCTTTGTTTTAGGTGCCAAGATTTTCAAGATTGTTAAGAGGATTTATAATTCTTAAAGCTTTGTTTTTTCTTTATTTTATACCTTGCATTTGAAACGATGCCTATAGAGCCAAGTGCTGTTCTTAAAGGTTTACAGGAATAAACTCATTTAATTCTCCCTGTAATCTTATGAGATGGGCACTGCAGTTGTCTTCATTTTACAATTAGAGAAACTAAGGCACATCGGTGGGATAATCTGCCGAATATAACACAGCTCGTACGTGAGGAGCCAGGATTTGAACCCCTGCAGTCATCCCTGTCGCCCCTCCTAGAGGATGTGAAATTTCTTTTCTTCTGACTCTGTGATGGGTTGCTGAGATCATGACGACTACATGTGATTTGAGGGACCCCTCCAATCTGGCATGGCATTGCTTGTCCTGCAGAGTTCTTGAGCACAGACTTGTCAGAGGATCTGGATTAACACAGGAGAACAAGGAAGGCTTCCTAGAATAATCTTATTGGAAGAAACTTGGTGGAAGACATTATACAAAATAGGACCAAACATGCAATGAATTTAGAGAGAAAAGACCTGTGAGAGAAAATAGGGAGGAAGCTGGTTGAGATTAAGGGAGCTGTCAGACAGCCGTGGGAGGCTGACCTTGAATAAAAGAGAAGGGAAGGAAGGAAGAAGGATTGGATGGAAGTGTATTGAACTGTAGAGCAGTTCTAAGAAGAGTTTAGCAAGGCCAGCGGGGGAGTCATTAAGGCAAAGTCACCCTTTGGAGGAATCCTACATCTCCTGGGAATGGATCTCCTTTAATATCCCTGCCACACTCAATCACTGGCTGGGAGCAACCCATACAATCCCTGATGTGAGAGCAACCCAGTCACTGGCTGAGAGCAGTGGTGCTGGTGCTAACATGGTGATGAATTTCAGAGCACGGTAGCTGAGGATGTTGCTCAGTCATACCCCCTGCCTTCAGAATCTGTGAGGCTCATTCTCATGGCTGCCATGTCTCCCAACACTCCCACTCCACCCCTAGAATAATTCCCAGTTTGAGGTTAGGTAGCTCTCATCTGAACTCTTTCCCGTGAATTATCTATATCATGGTATTAGCATCAGGTCTACCCCTGAAATCTGAGGAGCGTGGTGCGAGAAAAGATAGTGGCCCACACATCCTATTGTTAGCTGACAAATGCACATTCATAGTAACCTGGAAAACCTGATTCAAATGTAGAATTTTCAGACATCCCAAGTTTTCAGGCAGAACTTGATGGCACAGGGAAAGAGCTATCTTTATTCCTGTCCCACTCCTTTTGCCACCTCCAGCTATATGCCTCACCTCAAGGGGCCTCCTAGGCATGCATATGAACACTGCAGCCCACACATCTATGCCCATTCATAGCATCCTCTCTTCTGCCTGCGTCTAAGGTATAGGCCCTGCTCACTACAGCACGTTATGCCTGATAATTTATTTAACTGTATCCTTTGCTAGATTATAATGCCTATGAGAGCCATGCTCAGACTCCTCACCTACAGAAACTGTGAGATAATAAATGTGTGTTGTTTTAAGCTGCTAAAAACAGCTGCTAAGTTTGTGGTAATATTTTTATGCAGCAATGTATTACTAATACAGGCAGAAACTGTGTTAATTTGTTGATGTAGCACTTAGTGTGCAAATATATTTCCTAAATAAATGAATGAATTCATCCATTGTTTATTTTGTATTCACTCAGCATAAAGAGTTATTTTAAGAGTGTGCAACACGAGCTAAAGGCAAGAGGAAAAATCCCAATAAACCAAGAGGTACAGGAGATTAACCATGGAGCTACTGCTAGGAGCTTCAGGTAGCAAAATATGGATGCTGCATTTCCCAGGAGTGTAAAAAGATTGAAGGTAATGAGGTGTTTATTTGTAGAACCTGAGTAAGTTTGAATGTCTTGCCTGCTACTGCATTCTTCCTATTAGCCAAGTGTGAGATGCAGAAAAAGAAAAACAAGATAAATAAAAAACCAGCTAGACAAAAGGCTCTAGATCCAGTGAGTTAACACTGAATGTCTTCAGTTGTAGAAACTAGGAAAAGTGAACCTCCTAATATACTCCAGGGGTTGTGGGACTGGCTTTGTATGGCTGATCCTTGGTACCTATTCACTTGGAGAACCTTTGCTATTGATACTTGAGAAAAATGACCAGCCCTAAAGCTAGAAGGCCTCAGCTTCGAAGTCAGGACATTATTCCCTTCAAGGGGTCAACATGCCAAATGAAAGAATTGCTGCATAATGTATTTAGATGATTAAGAATTTTCCTGAAGATTGACCTGTGTGCCTTATGTTTTTATCTTTGACTTTGTTCCTAATCTGAGACATTTTCAAGCAATTATAAGGAAATGCCATGGTTTTATAGCCCAGTTTGTGTACTGATCTCTTAAAATTTAAGATGTTCAGTTGAAACCTTACAGTGGCAGCTGGGTCAACAATCTAAACTCTGAATAACTGAAGTCAGTGTTCTCATAGGAAAGAGAAATGAAAATATCAATGAAAGCAGAGAGAAAGGAAAACCCATTACCTTCTAATGGTGTGCTTGCTTTTTTGTAGATATCTGAAAATAACCTAGATATATCTGAAAATGGGACTTTGACTCCCATTTTGAGTTCAAACATGGTACTCATGGTATCAATTTCAAGGCATTTATTGTGTCAATTTTATGAAGGAGAATGATACCTACTATGCCTTAAATGATAGTAATGTTCTGCTTATTCAGAGGTGAAATTTCTGACAACCTCTACCCTTGGAAACACAGCCCAAGTTTAGAAGTAAGAAAAAACAGCCTCTTAGGCCGACGTAGCGGTTACAAAGGCACACACTTAACTTCTAGGGCCAGGACTCTGTTGACTTTCCTTTAACACGTAATTTTTAAGAAGCGCAGTTATATGGTTATCCAGCTCATAACAGTCAAGAAACTAGAAACAAGAGGCAGAGAAGAATCTGCTGGAGGTACCTTCAAAATAGCAGTCATGGTTGACAGTCTGATTGGAAAGGCAGAAACAATAAAACTAAAAGGCATTTACTTACAACCCAGGCCAATAAGGCGCCTACATTATTCAGAAAATGCACAATTATGTTCAGCATCCCCTGTTTAGGAAGTAAGTAAGTCATGTGTAGCAGTGTAATACTGTGATATTAAGCTGTGTATTTTTCCAATTCCTTCTAACTCTTCACTTCTCCTTATCATCGAAACAGCAGTGAAAGTTATCTATATTGCTCTGCTATGCAGGGCTGAGATGGCACAGAAAGAAAAGAGTAAATTCTAGGCTTTTGAGCTCTATGCATACTTTTGTATATCTATCGCAGAGATAAAAGTCTTAAAAGCTACAGCTTTCAATTGAAGGAGCCGGAAACTCAGGTCAGAAAATTAGATTTCGTGAATTCCAGAAGCTTGCCTTTAAATAGTAAGGCCTGAAACCTGGGAGATTCAGAGCATAGAATTTGGACCTTAACCCCTGGAGTGGGAAGAATACCTGATGAGATAAATGCCATTTCCTGGTCAGAGAGGGCAAGAGAATCGGAGGATGTGACTGGAGCTAGATACTGCCTGGGTCTTGAGAAAGGCCCAGTGCCCCCTCCTACTTTGATAAGGGGTAGGGGTAGTGATTAAAATCTCAGATCAGTCTAGAGGGTCTGAAAGCAGCGTCTTTTGCTCCAGGGTATAATAAAGAAACACTGAGAGTCTTAGGTCAGCCACGTGTCCAATGGGACATGAGGATAATCAGGAGCAATAGGTCAGTGGTTCTCCCAGGTCCTAAGTTCCTCAGAGTTCTCTAATGTAGTGGGGGAATCCATTAAAAAGAGTTCTGTGACCCTTCCATTCAGAATCACTCCTCTGAAGTGGATGACATGAGCCTGCACACCCGACACACCTCCTCCCATTAGGACGCCATGTGGATAGCCCTGGCTGACACAGGCAGGGGCCAGCAGCAATGAGGATGACATAAAGGGCAAGAGGATAAGTGAGGTGCTGTGCATGTTAATTAGCTTGATAGAATCTGTCTACAACATACATGTGTATCAAAACATCACATTGTGCCCTGTAAGTATATGCAATTATTATTTGTCAGTTAAAAATAAAAATTTTAAAAAGAAAAGGTGTTCAGTACACATGGTGACACATGCCTCTCCCCTGCATGCTCCTCTTCCTCTGGAACCCATCAGACATTTGGTGAGAAGAAAAGGAAGAATGTGAAGGGAGAGAGTTCTGAATGGACTAAGTAGTTACTCAGAAGAGATGGAACTTTGGAGAGATTAGGTTGCCTTTAATTGGCAAAGGTGAAGAACAATGGCTCATGTGGTAACATAAATTTAGTTATAGGGAAATAAAGAGCATTGTAATTTTTGCACATCCAAGTATGTAGTCTAAAAATGTAAAAAGCATCTCATTTAAAATGGTTAAAATGAAAAAGAAAAGTTTGGGCATGTAAATGAAAAGACTTCAGTTAACAAGGGCTCACTTTTGTAGGACATCTCATCTCACAGTGCCACTAACAGTGACAAGGAAAAAAAAAACCAAATCCTCCATGTATGATATAATAACAGCATGTGCCTTTTTACAGCAGCCCACTCCTCCATTTTTTATGGCAAAGCCCCAAGTACATGGCCCTTAAAGACTTTTTAGAGAACAGAAAAGCTTCCAGATGACAGAAGCCTGAAGCACAATGCTGTATGTGATAGTAGTAGTAAGAATACTGATTGTGTCCTAGAAAGGAGGCAAGTTGTCACCCATTTTTCCCCGAGGTTGCAAGGATATGTATCTCAGTTTATTGATTACCGATGCATGCATATTCTAGCAAAAGAATGCATTTTCTTGGTTACTCATAGTCCCAACCCTCTTCCGTTCAGTAGCTGTTTTCATACATGATTAACACTCAGATAGCATTTTCCACATTAACCTTGTGATGTCTGATAGGGAGGACAGAGATGGATACTCCCTTGCTGAAATGTGTACACATAATCCATAATGAATAACTGCAGCTCCTTGGTGACCATGACGGGCCATCACAAGTAAAGTGCGGTCCAAGTTGAGAAAGGCGCTGAGTCCTAAAGAGCAATATTTCACGATTTGGCTAAGCATGCAATTTAAAACACCAGCGAAGATCCCCCTGCGTGGCCCAGCACAGGTCTCTGATGGCTGTACCCATTCTGATTTTGTTTCTAAGGAGACTCAGCCATCGCTGTCCTTAATATCCCTTTCCCCTGGGCATGGATTTGGATTATGCTGAAGGCTGTCTTCAGAGAATTCCCTTTTTTAGTTGTTCTCTGTTGTGGCCTATGGATCCTGCTTAGGTATCTTTGTGACCTTTTATATTCTACATATTCCAACAGAACTGTGGAGGCAGGAAGGTTTGGGACCAAGATTCTATAGCAATATCTGTGGGGGGGTTTTAAATGGATGTGTTGTAGAGGCTTGCAGTATTTCTCATGTCTCCCAGTGTTGGAAGATTAATCATCTTTCAAAAGCTAATCCTGAATAGACACACATTTATTATTTTCTTAAAACAGATATAAATAGAATTACAATTAATTTCTTGGATCGGTGTGACTATTCCTCTAACCATGCATCAATATATGGTGCCTCATGGGCAGTTGGATGTGCTTGTACTTTTACTAAATATTGTCAATGATATTTTCCTGGAGTAGATTTTAAGGCTTATGAGTAAGTGATAGTATTGCCTTTGCTGACATGGGTGCACTTTCGTGCATTTTGAACACTTATATGGAGACTTTCATACATTACTATCTGTTGAGAGTTGAAGTCTTCCTGAGGAAAGTGATTTGTGGATGACAAACATCCAATATAGCCCCGAGTTTCCCAGTTTTTTGCTATGTCCGTAATGGATTCAAATATGAATCAGAGCAGGAATCAAGTATGCTGTTATGTTATTAGTATTAATATGTTTATTTAGCATTGTCTTGTTTCAGTATTTCAAGAATGGTCCAGTACTAGTTCTTATCCACTATTCACTACTAGTATATTGTGTTACCTTATACAATGTCGAGTAAACTGTTTCTCACTGAGCACTTAAATGTATGAATCACATTCGATTCTTGTGAAAATATAGACTGAGCACTTAAATGTATGAATCACATTCGATTCTTGTGAAAATATAGACTGAGCACTTAAATGTATGAATCACATTCAATTCTTTTGAAAATATAGACTGATATTTTAGGTCTTGGGGAAAGTCTGAGATTCTGCATTTCTAGCAGTTCCCAGGTGACGTTGATGTTTCAGGGGCCACACTTTAGTAGTAAGGCTAAAGCAGGCATTATGGTAAGAGAAGGATTGAGAAAACTAAATATTCCATCTGTTTACATGCAGTATTCTTGCCTTATCTCTGGTAAGGGTTTAGTTTTTATTCCTCTCAACCTCTTCCTATAAAGTTGCTGTTATCTTTATTGCATGGTACTTTATTGCATTCTATAGTATGTAATAGAAATAGCTCCAATTTCAGTCCTCATTAATACCATAGTAAGGTAATAGGGTCTACATAAACTCTTTATGTCTGTATACAAATCTTTGCCTAGGCAAAGTTGACCTGCCTTGGGATATTTTTGCTCTAATTCTTTTCTTCAGCTGATCTGCCCATTGATAATAAGCCTCCTAAAATCTTTGCCTAGCTTAGTAAACAATTGCAAGTAAAGCTTTCAACTCCTCAAGAGCATAGGAAATAAAAGAATTAGCACATTCAGTTCATCGAGGACTTGCTGACTACCATCTTTATACCAAACTCCATAAGTACCAGGGCTGAAAAGATAAATGAAATACAAGAGATATGACCATATGCTCATAACCCTTCAAATTCATATTGTTAATATTGATAAATGGTGCATATATTTACCAAACTCTTAATAAAAGTTACATCTGGCAATAATTTATATGTGATATTCTAGAGAACAACTGTAGGAGTGACATTCCTACAAATAAAGATTAGTTCTCAGCCCCATTAAGTGTGTTTCCTCTGAATTTCTAATTCAATAATTTAACTCGGTTCATGAGTTAACCCAGATTTTTTCCTCTCCAAGTAAAGTTAACCTGTTCCCTTTCTCTAAAACTAGATTTAAACTTCTTGGCAATTATCTAGTATGTGTACATGTGTTTATGTATAGTTTGATATGCACATTTGGGGAATACTATAACACCACAGGCATACATGGAATCAAATAAACCACAATATTAAGAAAATGAGGGAGAGGAAAAGTTGTACAAAATTTGAAATTAATTCATTTGTTTTCTACAAATTAGTCCTTCATGATATATTTGGTAAACTTACCAATATTTTCTAATAATATCTACAGTATTGATTGCTCCTTTGAAGAAAAACTTAAAGTGGTAAAACTGATGTGTTCTTTTCCAACACTTTCTAAATCAAATTCAATTTTAGTAGAATATTCTTATTTACTTCCATAGGCAAACCTCTGCTAGATGCTTCTTTAAAGAAGAGAAAACACAGGTTCTCTGCCCCAAAAGTGCAAAATTCAGTGATAAAATTACTTTAAGGCAAAATGGAACAGATAAGAGGATTTAACAGTGTGTTATGGGGTTCCAAAGACATGGATATAGCCAACACTGGGATTAGAATGGTTGATCTGGTAAATTGCATAGAATTCTAATGGGGACTTTAGGTAAAGAGAGATAAGAAATGATGAAGTCTTGAATCAGGTTGGTGAGAGAGAAAATAGAGGTAAGAAAAGTGAAACAAATTCCTGAGGAGGAATCTTACAAGTCTTAGAAATTTACTGAATGTGAGGACAGGAGAAAATATGATTCCATGATTTTATGTAAGAATGCTTGGATGAATGTTGTTGTAATTAACAGAATAAAAAAATCTAAAAGAAGAACCAGTTATTGAAGAGTATAGAAAGAATTTAAGGTAGAATTTAAGGTTTTGGGGGGTTGGGCAGAGAAGAGGAGCACATAGCAGGTGTCAAGCAGGTAGATTTTAAAGTTCTTGAGGGCAGTACCTCCAGTCCCACAAACGTAGATTTGGGTGTTGTCTGAAATTAAGATGGAGTGGAAGCTGTTGTAGTGTGGGAGAACCTTAGAGGAAAGAACAAGATCATTCTGAGCAAATACTTACAGGCAATGTATTAAAGGAGAGAAGTTTTATTCAGAAGATAAAAATTATTTTCAAGAAGAAAGGGATAGGTAGTGTCAAATTTCAGGATATGAATACATTTTGCTCAGTATGCTGATAGTATCATTGGAGTTGTTTCAGGCTCTTCCTGCTGCTATAAAAAGTACCATAGATTGGGTAACTTACAAACAATAGAGGTTTATTTCTCATAGTTCTAGAGGCTGAGAAATCCAAGATCAAGGTGCTGGCTGATTCAGTATCTGGTGAGAGGTCACTTCCTGCTTCCTATATAGTGCCTGTGGCTGTGCCCTCACGTGGCACAAGAGCTGGAAAAGAAAGGAAGCTTCCTGAAGCCTCTTTCATAAGGGAATTAATCACTTCCCAAAAGACTTCTTGGTACCAACCTAACAGGGATCAAGTTTCAACATGCATTTTGGAGGGATACCAACATTCAAACCATAACAGTCCACCCCTGGCTCCCCCAAAATATATGTTCTTCTCATATATAGAATCCATTCATTCCATCTCAACCCCAAAAGTCTTAACTTGTTCCAGCATCAACTTTAAGATCTAAGTCTAAAATGTTATCTAAGTATTATCTAAATCCAAAATAGAATGGTGGGACAAGGAAAGGTAGGCATTCCATTACAAAAGAAAGAATAAACGAGAATAAAGGGGTAATAAGTCCCATTTAAGTCCAAAAACTGACAAGGTAAGCAACATTAAATATTGAGCCTTCAGAATAATTTTTGACTCTATGTCCCAGCTTCAAAACATACTGGGATGAGGATCGAGCCCTGAAAGCCCCAGGGGAACCTCCCCCATGGCTTTACTGGGTGCAGCCCATGTAGCAGTGCTTATGCATTGGAGTTGCATGCCTACATGTTCCAACAGAACCGTGGAGGCAGGAAGGTTTGGGACAAAGTTTCTATAGCAATATCTGTGGGGGGTTTCAAATGGATGTGTTGTAGAGGCTTGTAGTACTTCTGGTGTCTCCCAGTGTTGGAAGATTAACCATCTTTCAAAAGCTAATCCTGAATGGACACACATTTATTATTTTCTTAAAACAGATATAAGTAGGATTACAATTAATTTCTTGAATTGGTGTGACTTTTCCTCTAACCATGCATCAATATATGGTGCCTTGTGGGCAGTTGGATATGCTTGTACTTTTACTAAATATTGCCATTGATATTTTCCTGGAGTAGATTTTAAGGCTTATGAATAAGTGATAGTATTACCTTTGCTGACATGTGTGCGCTTTCATGCATTTTGAGCAGTTATATGGAGACCTTCATACATTACTATCTGTTAAGAGTTGAAGTCTTCCCTGAGGAAGGTGGTTTCAGGCTGAAGTCTTGGGGGGCAGCCCTGCTTCCATTGCTCCACTAGGCATTGCTCTAGTAGGGGCTCTCTGTGGTGGCCCTGACCTCACTAGGCATTGCCTTGGTGGAGACTTTTCGCTATAGCCCTGTCCCTGTGGCAGTTCTCTCCCTGGACCTCGAGATACTCCGGGGCATCCTTTGAAATCAAGGTGGATGTAGCCATGCCCCCATGCTCTTTCACCCTGTGTGCCTGCAGAGATAGCACTACTTGGATGCTGCCGTGGTTTACTGCCTGTGCCCTGAGGAGGGGTGGCCTGAGGCACATGTTGGCCCACTTGGTTCACACTTGGAGAAGCTTTGGAATGCTCTGCTGGAATACAGAGAGTAGGGATTTCAGATGCTAAGGTCACACAGGTGCCTAAGGCCCCTCTTTTGACATAGTTCTGTCTCCTGGGCCTTGCTTCTCTGAACCTCTGATGAAAGGCTCAGGCAGAATAATCTCTGAAATGCCTTTGGGATCATTCTTCTATTGTCTTGATGAATAGCATTTGGCTTCCCTTTAGACATATTAATCTCCTTATCAAACTTTTGCTTTTCATTCTTTACAACCATAGACTGCTTCTTTTTTGCCTTTCTGGGCTTCAATCTCTAATACAGGAGTTTGAAGCCTCTAACTCTAGAGGTGATAGATGCTTTCCTTTTGATTATAAATTCCATATTTATTTTGTTTCGCTCTTCTCACATTTTGCTATTAAGCAGTCAGGAGAAGCCATGCCACACCCTCAACACTTTGCTCAGAAATTATTTTCACCAATTGTTCATAAGTTCTGCCTTCCACAAAGCACCCAGGCAGTGGATATGGTCTGCCTCTTGCTCCTTTTCCCATTTCCACATGCATCAGTGATAATCCAAGTATCTGTTAGGCCCTCCCGCTGCCCATAGAGACGTTCCTGCTCTGAAGATGGTTCAGTATTCCCATCTTAATTATGTTTAAATGTACAGTACAGTAGTTTTACCTGCATGCACAATAATGAACAAAAAATCTCTAGATCATCTTGCATAACTGATACTCTATACCCATTGAAAAAGTCCCCTTTCCCCTCCTCCAAGCCCCTGGGAACCACCATTCTACTTTGTATTTTGACTATTTTAGATACCTCCCATAAGTGCAATTATACAGTGTTTGCCTTTTTATGACTGGCTTACTTCACTTAACATAATGTCCTCAAGTTTCACTCATATTGCAGCTCATAAGTTCCTTTTTTTAGAGCTGAATAATATTTTATTGTATGAATACTCTATATTTTATCTATTTATCCACTTCATAGCTATTATGAATAATGCTACAAATATGCACATGGATATGAAAATATATCTTTGAGATCCTGTTTTCAGTTCTTTTGAATATATAACAAGAAGTAGGATTGCTGAGTTGATTATATGATAATTCTATTTTTAATTTTTCAAGAAACCTTTAAATCACATGTTCCAGTGTGGAAATGTAAACTGGTACAGCTGCTATAAAAACTATGTCTTTATCTTAATACTTGTTATTTTCTATTGTGTTTTTATGATGATTTTATTGTGGCCATCCTAATTGATGTGGCAGCATTTCTTATTGTGATTTTTGCATTTTCCTGGTGATTAGTAATGTGGAACATCTTTTTTCATTTGCTTCTTGGCCCTTTGTATAGCTTCTTTGGGGAAATATTTGTTCAGGTTTTTTTTTTTTTTTTTTTTTTTTGCTCTATTTTAAAATTGGGTTATTTGTTTTGTTGTTAATATATAATAAGAATTCTTTATATATTCTGGATAGTAACTCCTTATCAGATATATTATTTCCAAATGTGTTCTCCCATTCCACAGTTTGCCTTTACACTACATCAATTATTTCCTTTGCTGAGCAGAAGTATTTAAGTTTGATGTAGCCTCATTTGGCTATTCTTTTGTTTCGTGTCACCTTCTTCCTTCTTATAAGATGGGACAGTGATGTTTCCAACTTTAAGATGATAGTTGAACACTGACCAAGAAAGACATATTACTGATGTTAAAATTCGTAGGTCATAATCCTGATATTTTCTCAACATTTTGGCATTATATAGTTAATTTTCCTTTGTGAACGTTAGTTTATCAGGAGCAAATTCTTCTTTGAGATCCTTAGTAGGTTTTTCTTCTGCTTATTTGTCAAGATGGGATAGCTGGCTGTGATGGCAGGTTCCTGTAGTCTCAGCTACTCAAGATGCTGAGGCAGGGGAATTGCTGGAGCCCCAGAGTACAAGGCTGCAGCGAGCCATGATCATGACACTGCTCTCCAGCCTAGATGACTGAGCAAGACTCTGTCTAGAAAAAAATAATAATAATAAAGATGAGACATATTTCTGCTGAGGGTATTATTTTCAGATAAAGATTGGGTCAGAACATTGTAAGTGCTCTTTCTTTCAGCTATAACACCTTTTTGTTCCTTTCTATATACAGCGGCAAAATTCAATCAGGGGAAGAACTTTTTCCAAAGTCAATTAATGGGGAAAGGCAAATAGTCCGGAAACCACAGAGGAGTTACCTGTTGTCCCTCTATTGACTGGAGCTGGAAACAAAGCTGCTTAATGCGGTTTAAGAAGTTGTCATTGCAGGCAGGGTTTTGCTCAGTTTACTAAATGCATTGACTGTAGGATATAAATAAATCCCTTGCAAACAGATTTAAATGCTTTGCAATTACAAAAACAGCCGTCCATTTTCCCTCTAATCTCAGAAGAGAGGGAGCTACAGCTGGTGCTGCTGTTTTCCTCAAGGAAAGCAGCACACACAGCAACACCTCTGGCTCCCCCTGTATCGTTTCCTTTTACAGCAGCACCCCTTCCATTCACAACTTGATTGATAGGACTAGCAAGGACTACTGGCTCCTGTCAGTCACTGTTTCCCAATAAGAATAACTAAAAATTTGGAAGATAAGACAGAACCTTCTAATTATTGTTTCCCATGATCAAAGCAGGTCCAACATCTTGGTTTCCCGTCCTGTTGTATGACAAGTACACAGCAAGGTGTCTATATAAGCAGATCATATCCAAGCACAAGAGGGGTTGGTTTAGGCTTGGATGTCCTGGCTAAAGCAATGCCATTGTCAGGTTCAACTGTAAATCAAGATCATAGACTACACTTTTTTTAATTGGCCACTGGAAAAAAAAGGTCAAATATCTCTTGACATCCTTTTAAAAAGTATATCTTTAATTGGGCCCAGTCTTTCTGCATCTAAAGCTTTCTCATTCTTACCTGAGTCACTAAGATCCTATTGCTTCCATATATTTTCCTTCTAATTCCCACACCATCTGGCTGCTATCATCTTTTCCATGTTGGTTGGCAAACTAAAGATATGAGTGTTATTAAACTTCCACTATCTGCAGGGTGGCAGATAGTAAGTTCAGAGAACGTTTAAATTATTTAGGTTAGTATATCATCCTTGAGCATAGTCACTCTAAAATGTCCCTATTCAATAAGAAGAGTAAATAATAATTTCATGAGAAAAACTACCTGGAAATTTGAAGGTACCACATAAGGAAAAGAGATGACAATTTTTCATTCCAGTGTTAGAACGTATTAGATTGGCTGTTGAGATATGAAAGAAAATTAATATTTAACCAGAAACAAAAAGAAATGTGATAAACTATGATTTGAGGAAATATTTAGTACCTGTTAAAAAACACTTTTTCTGATGATGAAAACACTTTATGAAGAACAAATGAAAGAATGAGCCCTGAAATAAAGTAAGAACAGCCACATCTGCATTGAAACGCTATTAATAAAATGAAGTGTGGTCTGGGGTGTCTTACAGCTGCCAACACTGCAATTTTTCTTAGCTCTCAGAATGCTGCTTGAATGCTTGTTAAACCAAACAACCTCTAAATGAAAGTTAGTGGGACTGACAGTGAATGGAAAATAACCCCTTACAGTACTACAGTTCATAGCCCTTAATCGAAGACATTGGCCACTTGATTTATAACTTAACCCCAGTTTTAATTGCAGTTAGAAGAAACACGCTTTGGATATCATTTTTCTAACTTTTATTTCCAAATAAAAAGTTAGATTGTTTTATTTTTCTAACTTGTAACTTGTAAATAGTTATAGATTCACAGGAGGTCGACAAATAAATATTTAAAGACCCACACCTCTTTAACAATCTTCTGCAAATGTTAACATCTTGCACAATTGTAGCCCAATAACAAAATCAAGAAACTGACGGTACAATCTGTGGGACTTTTTAGATTTCATCGGTTAAATATTCATGGAGGCCATCACACTTAAGAAACGGATTGTAATTCTTTAGATGATCTGGATCTAGACCCTTGATTTTGAAGCCTCAAAATCAAATTACCTAAGATGGTAAAAAGCACAATTTGATATTTGTTGTCCTAAAAGAAAGGGTGCATGTAGTGATGTCATCACTTCAAGTGGTCTAACTCCTGCCAAATCGTTACTCAGAATAGACTGCCAGTAAGGCTTTCCTGATTTGACACGAAGTGGCAGCCAAAATTGTATCCTTTTGTTCATTAGACTAAGTTTGTTTCAATTAAGAAGGAAAAAGAACAAGCAGTCTATGATAGCTTCCATGGAAAGGTTTTCATAGGATAGTATTTAATCACCCAGTGAAACTATTGTGGTTTTCATTTTTAAAAATGTGCTCAAGTTATCTTGCTGAATGGTATGATGTCATCTATTTTTATTTATTTATAATTTGGTTTGGCTGTTTGTGTTCTGATTGGAGGCTTCCGGTGACCTTGCACATGCTGTGTTTGTTCTCATTCCTATCAACATCATCAGGAGTGTTCAGCCTGGCACACAGTAGGAGAGCAGTAAATATTGTTGGACAGTGAATCACTCTTTTGTCTTCTCTTTTGCCACCAGATGCCTGATTTTCCTTTTTATCCTAAGTTAGTAGCAGCTGTGGAAGTTTTTCTTGCTCCCCACCTTCAAGTACTGCAGGGCTGAGACACAGAAGTGACTCCTTGAGAACAAATGAAAGAAAACAAATGTCTTCCTAATTCTTGTGATACAAACAGCTTATTATTACCATTTTTTTTTTTTTTTTTTTTTGCTATTTACTTGTTAACTTAGCTGACAAACCTCCTTTTGATTTTCATTGATTCATTAATTCCTTTCAACTCTAATGCTAAATGTCTATGAGACTTGGGTAAGTCACTTTACCCTGTTAGTGTTATTATCTTATCTAAAAAAGGAGATTAGATAAAATATGTTCAACTTTTAATTTGGTGGTTACCTTGTTAATTGTAACACCTGAGAACAAAGATAAGTTCTCAAAATTTTATCACTAATTTAAAATTGTCTTTATTGCATGATTACTGTATTTTAAAGTAAATCTGAATATATTCACACACATCAAGGTAATACATATGTATTGTAAAAAAGTTAAATATAATTTTTTTTTTTTTTTTTTGAAACAAAGTCTCACTCTGTTGCCCAAGCTGGAGCGCACTGGTGCGATCTCAGCTCACTGCAATTTCCACTGCCCAGGTTCAAGCTATTCTCCTGCCTCAGCCTCCTCAGTAGCTGGGACTACAGGCACACACTACCATGCTCGGCTAATATTTTGGATTTTTGGTAGAGGTGGGGTTTCACTATGTTGGCCAGGCAGATCTTGAACTCTTGACCTTGTGATCCACTGCCTCGGCCTCCTGAAGTGCTGAGATTACAGGCATGAGCCACCATGCCTGTCCACAAATTTTTAAATGTAGACAGTGAAGTCCTCCACTTCTTTCTTCATCTCCTCATCCCATCCTATTGTTATACCTTCTAGAAATGAGCAAAATAATAATATTGAGTAATTTTGTATCATTTATCTAGCAATATATGCCTATACAAAATCTATAACGTACAATTTGTTTACAAAAACAAAGTTATACATTATATGCTTTTTTGGTAGTTTTGCTTTTTTCAGTAAATAACATATAGTGAGAGTTTTCCCATGCCAATAGCTCTTTTTATCATTGGTCTTCAATTCCATTGTATGGTTATTCAATTATTTATTCAATCAATTTTCTAATGGTGCATATCTGGTTTTTTTCTAGTCTTTTATTGAATATAAGCCATGTGCTTTATAATTTTCAAATGTATGTAGTGTATGAGCCTAGTTTAGTGTTAATATTGCTGAAGTTAGAGATTAAAATGTTGCTCCTTAAGATTACTTCCTTCAACCTTCTCTGTCCACTCAACTGAATATTTTCATTTCTCTCCCTAATTCTACCTTCATGCTCATTTTTAATGATATCTCCTGGCTCTTTCATTCTCCCTATCTTTCTAGTATCACCTGCTGCTATTCATTTAGACTGAGCAAGAGCCAGGCATCCCTAAATTCCTAAAGGCCTAATACAGTAATAGAAAGTTGTATGATTTAGTTTACTCGTTTATTTATAGTTATTAATGTTTGTATTTCTCTTATGAAGGCCCCTCAACATTTGTAAAAGTAAGAATGCAACTTGAATTTCCTTTGCTGTTTTCTCCCAAAGCAAAGATTCTTAGTAATAATGGTCTGAAACAGTTACAGAATAAAGTAAACCAAGAAAAGTCTGAGAGTTGAATAAGCAACAGAATATAATCCTACCTGTTGCTCTCATCTTAATAAGTTTTAGGTTTAAGCTATTGTTAAAAAATAATCTACTGGGGAGGATCCAAGATGGCCGAACAGGAACAGTTCCAGAGTGCAGTTCCCAGCAAGAACAACGCAGAGGGTGAGTGCTTACCCACATTTCCAAACAAATTTCACTGCCCACAGACCAGGAGATTCCTGGGCCGAAATGAATCCAAGCTGGAAAACACTCTCCAGGATATTATCCAGGAGAACTTCCCCAACCTAGCAAGGCAGGCCAATATTCAAGTCCAGCAAATACAGAGAACACCACAAACATAGTCCTCAAGAAGAGCAACCCCAAGGCACATAATCATCAGATTCACCAGGGTTGAAATGAAGGGGAGAATGCTAAGGGCAGCCAGAGAGACAGATTGGGTCACCCACAAAGGGAAGCCCATCAGACTCACAGTGGCTCTCTCAGGAGAAACCCTACAAGCCAGAAGAGAGTGAGGGCCAATATTCAACATCCTGAAAGAAAAGAACTTTCAACATAGAATTTCATATCTAGCCAAAGTAAGCTTCATAAGCGAAGGAGAAATAAAATCTTTTATGAACAAGAAATTGCTGAGAGATTTCATCACCACCAGGCCTGCCTTACAAGAGCTCCTAAAAGAAGCGCTAAACATAGAAAGGAACAACCAGTACCAGCTACTCCAAAAACATACCAAATGGTAAAAAGCATCAACACACTGAAGAAACTGTATCAACTAATGGGCAAAACATCCAGCTAGCATCAAAATGGCAAGATGAAATTCACACATAACAATATTAACCTTAAATGTAAATGAGCTAAATGCCCCAATCAAAAGACACAGACTGGAAAATTGGATAAAAAGTCAAAAGCCATCAGTGTGCTATATCCGGGAAACCCATCTCACATGCAAGGACACAAATAGGCTCAAAATAAAGGGATGGAGGAAGATTAACCAAGCAAATGGAGAGAAAAAAAAAAAAAAGCAGGGGTTGTAGTCCTAGTCTCTGATAAAATAGATTTAAACCAACAAAGATCAAAAGAGACAAAGAAGACCATTACATAAGGGTAAAAGGATCAATGCAACAAGAAGAGCTAATGATCCTAAATATATACACACCCAATACAGGAGCACCCAGATACATAAAGCAAGTTGTTAACAGCCTACAAAGAGACTTACAGTCCAACACAATGATAGTGAGAAACTTTTACACTCCACTGTCAATACTAGACAGATCAACAAGACAGAAAATTAACAAGGATATCCAGGATTTGAACTCATATCTGGACCAAGCAAACCTAATTGACATCTGCAGAACTCTCCACCCCAAATCCACAGAATATACATTCTTCTCAGCACCACATCACACCTACTCTAAAATAGACCACATAATTGGAAGTAAGTCGCTCCTCAGCAAATGGAAAAGAATGGAAATCATAACAGTCTCTCAGACCACGGTGCAATCAAATTAGAACTCAGGATTAAGAAACTCACTCAGAAGTGCACAACTTCATGGAAACTGAACAACTAGATCTTGAATGTTGACTGGATAAACAATGAAATGAAGGCAGAAATAAAGATGTTCTTCAAAACCAAGACGAATGAAGACAAAACGTACCAGAATCTCTGGGACACATTTAAAGCAGTATCTAGAGGAACATTTATAGCAATAAATGCCCACATGAGAAGAAAGGAAAGATCTAAAATCGACATTCTATTATCAAAATTGAAAGAGCTAGAAGAGCAAGATCAAAAAAACTCAAAAGCTAGCAGAAGACAAGAAATAACTAAGATGAGAGCAGAACTGAAGGCGATACGGACACAAAAAAACCATCAAAAAATCAAATCCAGGAGCTGGTTTTTTGAAAAGATCAACAAAATAGACAAACCTCTAGCCGGATTAATGAAAAAGAAAAGAGAGAGGAATCAAATAGATGCAATAAAAAAACGATAAAGGAGATATCATCACCGATTCCACAGAAATATAAACTACCATCAGAGATTACTAAAAACAGCTCTATGCATGTAAACCAGTAACCCTGGAAGAAATGGATAAATTCCTGGACGCTTGCACTCTCCCAAGACTAAACCAGGAAGAACTGGAAACACTGAATAAACCAATAACAAGGGCTGAACTTCAGGCAGCAATTAATAGCCTACCAACCAAAAAAGCCCAAACCAGATGGGTTCACAGACATACAAAGAGGAGTTGGTACCATTCCTTCTGAAACTATTCCAAATGATCCAAAAGAGGGAATCCTTCCCAAATCATTTTATGAGACCAACATCATCCTGATACCAAACCATGGCAGAGATACAGCAAGAAAAGAAAACTTCAGGCCATTATCTATGATGAACATAGATGCAAAAATATACAATAAGATACTGGCAAACCGATTGCAACAGCACATCCAAAAGCTATCCATCACGATCTAGTAGGCTTCATGCTGGGGATGCAAGGCTGGTTCAACATATACAAGTCTATAAGCGTAATCCACTACATAAACAGAACCAAAGACAAAAGCCACATGATCATCTCAATAGGTAGCAGAAGCCTTCGACAAAATTCAACAGCCCTTTATGCTAAAAACTCTCAATAAACTTGGTATTGATGGAATGTATCTGAAAATAATCAAAGCCATTTATGACAAACCCACAGCCAATATCATACTGAATGGGCAAAAACTGGAAGCTTTCCCTTTGAAATCTGGCACTAGACAAGTATGCCCTCTCTACCACTCCTATTCAATATAGTATTGGAAGTTCTGGCCAGAGCAATCAGGCAAGAAAAAGAAATAAAGGGTATTCAATTAGGAAAGGAGGAAGTCAAACTGTCTCTATTTGCAGATGACATGATTATATATTTAGAAGACCGCATCCTATCAGCCCAAAATCCCCTTAAACTGATAAGCAACTTCAACAAAGTCTCAGGATACAAAATCAATGTGCAAAAATCACAAGCATTCCTATACACCAATAAGAGACTTAAGAGAGCCAAATCAAGAGCAACCTGCCATTTACAATTGCTACAAAGAGAATAAAATACCTAGGAATACAACTAACAAAGGATGGAAAGGATCTCTTCAAGGAGAACTACAAACCACTGCTCACGGAAATAAGAGAGGACACAAATAGATGGAAAAACATTCCATGCACATGGTTAGGAAGAATCAGTATCGTGAAAATGGCCATATTGCCTAAAGTAATTTATAGATTGAATGCTATCCCCATCAAGCTACCTATGACCCTCTTCACAGAACTGGAAAAAAACACCTTAAACTTCATATGGAATCAAAAGAGAGCCCGCATAGCCAAGACAGTCCTAAGCAAAAAGAACAAAGCTGGAGGCATCAGGCTACCTGACTTCAAACTATACTACAAGGCTACAGTAATCAGAAGAGCATAGTACTGGTACCAAAACAGAGATATAGACCAATGGAACAGAACAGAGGCCTCGGAAGCAATGCCGCACATCTACAACCATCTGATCTTTGATAAACTTGAAAAAATCAAGCAATGAGGAAAGGATTCCCCTGTTTAATAAGTGGTGTTGGGAAAACTGGCTAGCCATGTGCAGAAAGCAGAATCTGGACCCTTTCCTGACACCTTACACTAAAATTAACTGCAGATGGATTAAAGACTTAAACATAAGACCTAACACCATAAAAACCCTAGAAGAAAACCTAGGCAAAACCATTCGGGACATAGGCATAGGCAAGGACTTCATGACTAAAACACCAAAAACATTGGCAACAAAAGCCAAAATAGACAAATGGGATCTAATTAAACTCCAGGGCTCCTGTACAGCAAAAGAAACAATCATTATAGTGAACTGGCAGCCAACAGAATGGGAAAAAATTTTTGCAATCTACCCATCTGACAAAGGGCTAATATCCAGATTCTACAAAGAACTAAAACAGATTTACAAGAAAACAAACAAACAAACCCATTCAAAAGTGGGCAAAGGACATGAACAGATACTTTTCAAAAGAAGAGATATATGAGGCCAACAAACATGAAAAAATGTTCATCATCATGGATGATGGTCATTAGAGAAATGCAAATCAAAACCACATTGAGATACCATGTCACACTATTTAGAATGGCAATCATTGTAAAATCTGGAGACAACAGATGCTGGAGAGGATGTGGAGAAATAGGAACACTTCTACACTGTTATTGGGAGTGTAAATTAGTTAAAGCATTGTGGAAGACAATGTGGCGATTCCTCAAGGACCTAGAAATAGAAATTCTATTTGACCCAGCAATCCCATTACTGGGTATATATCCAAAGGATTATAAATTTTTCTATTATAAAGACACATGCACACATATGTTCACTGCAGCACTGTTTACAATAGCAAAGACCTGGAACCAAGCCAAATGCCCATTGATGATAGACTGGACAAGGAAAATGTGGCACATATACACCATGGAATACTATACAGCCATAACGATGAGTTCGTGTCCTTCATAGGGACATGGATCAATCTGGAAACCACCATTCTCAGCAAACTGACACGGGAACAGAAAATTAAACACTGCATGTTCTCACTCATAGGCAGGCGTTTAACAACGAGAACACATGAACACAGGAAGGGGAGCATCACACACTAAGGTCTGTAGGGGGGGGGACTAGAGGAGGGACAGTGGGAGGTAGGGAGATTGGGAAGGGATAACTTGGGGAGAAATGCCAGATATAGGTGACGGGGATGGAGGCAGCAAACCACATTGCCGTGTATGTACCTATTCAACAATCCTGTATGATCTGCACATGTACCCCAGAACCTAAAGTGCAATAAAATATATATATATATTATTTTTTAAAAAAAGAACAAAAGCTGATGTAGGCAAGTAAACTATTTTAAGGTTCATTTTCTTCATCTGTGAATGGAGATAATATAGTTTCTCTCGATTTCTTAGGATTAAAGTTAAAATGCTTAACACAGTGACTAAAATATTGTCAGTGCTGAAAGAAACACTTTAATTGATGAATACTTAAATATTCAGAAATAAATGAGACACACACATTGCTATTAAGAAGCTCAAAAGTTAGTAGAGAGAATACCTACCTCTACATTAATATATTCATCTTTCTGTCTATATTGTTATAGAAGGAATTTAAACTACATTAGATATGTAAATGAAGTTATGTTAAAGACAAAGGAAAAAGTAATAATTTTGTCTGAAAGTAATAATTTTGTCTGAAAGATTCTCTTCTTTTGTTTAACTCACTCTAGTCCTTTTCTCTTTAAAGGAAAAAAGGACTAGAGTGAGTTAAAAGAAAAAGAATATGCATCAGACTTTGAAAGATAATTTGATTTATTATAGGGAAATATAATGGTAAGAAAAATCATTCTGGATATGTAAAGAACAAAGCTATGGAGGGTGAAAATACATGGCATTATTGGAAAGAAGCAAATACTTCAGTGAGAGTGACAAATGGTGCTGGAAAGTGGGTTGTAAAGTAAATGGTGGTGAGAAAATAAAGGTATTGAATTTGGAAAAGAAATTTAATAGTTAAAGAAAGGTAAAATTACCAGAAAGTTTGTTTAATATTGGGGAAGACATTGGCATTCTTGCAGATTGAAAGCATAAACTCAATACAGAGGTAGAGGTTGAGTGAGAAGGTGTAAAAAGTGAAGTGGCGTCCAGAGAACGTAGGAGAGTATAAAATTAAGAAACATGGCCTTGGAAAAAGGAGGGCCTTTTCTCTTACTGAGTTGCTAAGAAAGAAAGGAATTAAAGGCAGAGTTAAATTTAGAGGTGGAGATGAGGAAAATTGGGAATTGACCTGTGCTGTCGTTTGAATGTGTCCCCCAGTGTTCACGTTTGGGAAATTTAATTCCCAGTGCAACCGGGTTGGAGGGTTGAGCCCAAGGAGGTGTTTAGGTCATGAAACTTCATCCTCATAAGGATGATTATAAAAGCGCTTGAGCCTCCAGGTTTCTGTCTTGCCCTCTCTCCAGCATCTCTCACCATGTGATGCCTCTTACCATGTTATGACACAGCAAGAGGGCCCTCACTAGAGGCAGCTCCTCCATTTGGGACTTGCCAGCCTCTAGAACCTTGAGCCAAATAAACTTGTATGGTATATGAATTATCCAGTCTGTAATATTTTGTTACCAACAACACAAAACAGACTAAGACAGTCATAAAAATACTTTCTATTGTTTTGATGTACTATAAGGTGAAGTCTGTGGGTGGTCCTTTGAGGGCTTAAGGTGATGAAGAGTTTAAAAGCTATTTGGGAAGTCAACCTAAAATGAGTGAATAGATTAAAACAGCATTGACAATTGACTTGAGGTTATAAATCTCTTCCAGGTAAAGGTCATTTCTTAATCTTTTAGGTAATCTCCAGTTAGTTTTGACACTTTTTTATGAAAACTACTCTTTGAGGAAATCACTCTTTTAACAAATGCTTATTCAGTACTTACTATATGCTAGGCACTAAAATAATAACTGCTAATATTTATTGTGTTTACTATACACAAAGCACTTTATATCTTTATTTAATCCTCCCAAAACTTTTGAGGTAGGTACATTTTCTTTTCATATTTCATATAAGGAGTCTTTGAAGTCATAGAAGTCAAGGTCAGAAAGGCTATGAATTAGCAAAATAGAATTTGAACCCAGGCAGTCCAGCTTTAGAACCTGTGCTCTTAGCTTTGTGCTGTATTTCCTTACCCAGTATACCCCCCTGTCCTTTAGAGTTTATAGTTAGGTGCAAAAAGCACATAGAACATATACATGAGTAAAGTAATTAAAAGTTGTCACAATACGAGGAAGGAAATGCTAGAAATGGTAAGCTACAGATAGTGGGCCAGGATGGGAGGGAGGCACAGACAGGGAATCAGTTTTTGAGAGGATTGTCAAGGAAGCCTCTTCAAAGAGGGTTAATTTAAGGTGAAACCGATGGGTTGAGCCAGCCAAAAGAAAAGATGAGGCCAAAATATGCTGGGTAGAGGAAAGAGAGTATCTGGAAGACTTAGGGCAGGGAAGACCTTGATGTTTTTGAAGACTTGGGAAAAGACTGGAGCATAATGAGAGAAGAGATGAGAAGCATGAGATGAAGATGGAGAGATAGGTAGATATCATATCAATTGAAGCCTGAGGGCCATGGTAAGGAGTTAATATTCTATGTTGAGAAACAGCTGAAATTGAATCAGGAAGTGACATCATTTTATTTACATTTCGAGTCGATATATCTCGCTGATTTCTGAAGAGAATAGACAGGAATGCATTAAAGTAGCATCTGGAAGACTGGCAGGGAGCTACCGTTGAGGACCAGGAGAAGAGTGATGGTAATCTTGGCTAGGGTAATGACCAGGGAGATTGCAATAAGTGAAATGATTTCATATGCATTGTGAAGAATCAATCAGTCTTACAGAGAAAGGAAGTAGGAAAAGATAGATCTCAGGATGATTTCTAGGGTTTTGGCGTGAGCAACAGGTGGATGGAGGGATAGATGTACAATTTTCTAATGTGGGGGAGGCTGTAGGTGTGATAAGCTTTAGAGATATAAATCAAGAGCTGATTTGAGGTATGTTAAACTTGGGAACTCTGTCAAGCATTCAAGTGGAAATGTTATGTAGTCATTTGGATATGCAAGTCTGGAACTTAGACGTAATTCACACAACTGCTGAATTTTCCATTCTCCTGGTAAGTGGAAGTTGATAAATGGTTTTAGAGCCATAAACCAAATTTAATAAGATTTGGTGTGTGGCTCTAAAGTCATCTAGTAAATTTTTTTTTCTTTAAATAATGAGTTCAGGGAGGAACCCACACTTAGTTTCACAACATTTCTTTATGAATCAAATGAAATTCTGCAACTATAATATAGCAGAAATAATTTACTAAGCAAAAATATGAGTAGGGGTTATGCCATGTGTATAAGGAAGACTGACTTACAGACTGGCTACTTTCTGGCAGGAATTTGAGGTCATGGCCAACACCCTTGCCACATTTTGTATGCACCAACTCTGATTATGGGAAAGGATTTTCCACATACCATTTTGACAAATATACAGCATTTATTGAGTCTGTGTACATGTTCATTGTCACTGATGTTCTCAGATTTAAAAGACCACTGATATTTTCTATTTTGTTGCTTTCTGTCAAAAAAAGAAAAAAAAAATGAGGCTTATTATGCTTCTGCATATACAAAGCAATTATGAACCACTGGGCAGGAAAGAACCTGTACAGTCTCTAGTGTAACTGTCTTTCCATTCTTTGATTCTGTCTCCAGTGCTCTTGTCATCAGGCAGCTACAAATTCTTGAATACCACTCATATTACAAAACTTCCATCTCTCAAAGGAACCCATTCTCTCATGGGTAATACCAGACTATTAGAAAGTTCTTTAAGCAAGTCAAAATGTGTCCCCTTATTGCTCTTATACAGTGATCCTTTTTCTATCTCCTGGGGACATGCAGTCAAAGTCCACTTTCTTATTAGAAGAGAGCTCTTCAAATGTTGCCTATGGTTCTTTTTTATTCTTTTCCAAATGTCCTCATTTCCTTAATATTCTTCACATGATGTGCTGTTAATCCCTTTACCATTTCCATTGGCTTCCTAAGGGCAGCATGTCTATAACTACTACATAGTTAAGCATAATAATGCAAGAGTGGTTTCATCAGTAGAGAGTAAGTTGAAATTATTACTTCCTGTACTGTAGATGTTTCATTTCTGTTAATTCATCCTAAAACTGCTTCAGTTCCTTTGGCAAACATTATGTATTGGTTCAAACTTTAAAAAAGCATAAAAATGTCAATAATAATGACAACAAAAACACTATTGATTCAATGCTGGTTATGTGCCAATTTGCTATGTCCTTTATATGCTGATTCTTAGGAATCTGAATTTATAGTTGACCAAAACCTAATTTTTTTTTCACATGTTGCTACAAGCCACATCTCTCCCAATCTATATTTAAATATATAGGTTTTGGACCCAAGAGAAGGACTTTACATTTTTCCTCTTAAATGTAACTTTATTATATTTGGCACATACTTTCAACCTAAATACTGTCTTAAATTCCTTTATTTATAGATTTGACAAGTTCTTCTTCTCTACTTTAAATCATGCTATTAATAAAAATTGAGCAAAACAAGGCCAAGGGTATAGTCACTTACCACATTATTTAAAGCTTTCTAGTGAGGTGGTACTATCCTTAATAAGAAACATTTAATAACAAAGTAATTTAACTCTAGTTTTGTACCCTCTCCACCTCCCAGCCAACTTGTTTGTTTCCCAGTCTTTCCTGTCTCTGCAAATAGATTTACTATCCCACCTAGCTGCTTAAGAAAACAACTTAGGAGTTATCTTAAGTGGCTTCTTTTCTTTTATTTCCCATATCCAATCTACCAGCAAGTCCTTCAAAGCATATTGTGAATAGATTCACTTGTCTATCTCCAAGACCACTGTCCTACTCCAGGCTCCACAACTCCTCCCTCTCTAGCCCTGCTTCTCCTGCCTAGTGTAATCTATTTGCCACACTGCAACCCACGCTTGTCAGATTACGTCACTGTCCTGTGGCAAATCCTCAAATACCTTCCCATCTCATTTAGCATGAAATCCAAAGTTCTTCCCATGACTTAAAGCCCTCCCTTGGCCTTTGACCTTATATCTCCCATGCTCCTTGGCTTTTCTCTTCCTTGAATAAGCCAAGCTTGTTGTATTTCAGATCGTCACACCTCTTGTTTTTCTCTCTCGGATGTTCTGTCCCCCGTTCCTCACAGAGCTGTCTTTTCCCAAGGTTTAAGTCTCAGATCAAGAATGAACATCAGAAAGACTGTTCTAGACTACCACAATAGCCCACATATTTTGCCTATACACTCACTGCTTATCACATCACTTTGCTTACTTTGTTCATACCATACCACTTACAATTATCTGAAATATTTTTTGTCTGTTGTCTGAATTATCCAGTAGAGTACCAGGTATTCAGATGTTGCAATCTTGTCTGTTTTGTGCTTCACCTTATTCCTAGTGCCTATAGTAAATGACACATAAAATGTACTTAGTAAATATTTGTTAAAGGGATAACAAACTAATTTCAACAGTCAACTCACTTTTTTATCACCTTGTTCACAGGAATATAATGAGATGATCAAAATGTCTTGTCTAAATTAATATATGCATTATTGACTCTATTTATAGATTTACCAGTTAGAAACTTTGCTAAGGCAGAAATTATTTTAATTGGATATGATTTTTCTTAATGAGCTCATAAGTCATGAATGAAATTAAGGTGGTTAATGAACTTCCTGAGACTGTATGTAAAATTTAGCTTGTGTGCAGGTACATATGTTGGGAGGATAGATACTCATCCTATATTTTAGTTATTCATTCCGTATTTGGGGGCAAAGATTTGTGTGATTGAATCAGATTTCTGAAAGGGATTGTTTTTCATCATTCATGAAAGTTTACCAACCTCTGCATCCGTGGTACTCACACACTTTCTTTTCATAACTGGGTCCTGCCTGGAATTTAAGTTTGTACTAAGTACACCTTACCACTTTTGAAAATGAAAATCACACTATCTACAGTATTCTGGCAACTTTCACTTTTTCTTCTCTAAAGATTACCTACAGTAGTTTGTCAAACTCAAGTGAAAGTCTGCCCAGTAACCTGAAATGTAATTCTCAGGTCAAGAGATTTGAACTTATTTATAGCTTATAGGTGCTCCCTTACAACCCCTTTTCTCATCTAGAGCTTCAATTCCCAGGTAACTGGTGTTTGTTCTACTCATTTTTGTCTGAATATCTTTTCCCTTGACCATGAGGACAAAAGCAAAATAGGAGCTGAGGAGTTCAGTTTCTTTTTGTCGTCTACCAACAATACACCAGCAGCTTCAAACAGCAGGTGCACACTTTCTTTCTGGATGGGTTTCTTTCTTTGAAGACACATATTGTAGGTAGCACACTAAGAAGTATTTGAGTGAGGCTACAAAAAAAAAAAAAGAGAGAGGAACAGAAGTGATACTGTTGTAGGCATATATGAAAACCCCCCCTGAGGTAAATGATCGATGGATGTGTTGGTGTGTTTTTGACATAGGTCACAGACCTGGCACACAAACAAGATAAGGCGGTGTGCAGGGGCCTCCAGCCACTTGGATACAAGCACGTTCCCATGACTGTCACCAGCAAATTACCACCAATTATTATTACCTTCCAGGTTGTAAATTGCCCAGCAAACTAAAAAATAAAACTGTAAGGGTTCAAGAAACTGTTCATCTTTTCTCATTCTAGCTTTCTCTGCTTCTTGTGACGGTATATTCTTATTCTGTGCTTTCTGGGTGGTGTATTTGTTTTCAATGACATATTCTTGTATTAATGGAGAAATAGATATATTTTATTATGTGATTTTTATTGCTTCTTGGCTGTTCTACACTGTTTCTTCAATGCCTTAGAGAAGAATGTAGCCTTGATGGTGGAAAGTGGGTTAAATTTTGGTGAGAAAGAAGATTTAAATGTTAGAAGGATTGGCAGTAGGAGGGATCTGAACCTAAAGGTTGAGCTCCTGGTTGGTGAGACGTGGTGAAAAATGGTGGCCTGGAAAAAATTCAGGCGTGTATGACAGTCTTTGTGTTTACCCTTCTATCTTGTTGTAGGGTGATTAGTAATGTTAGCCACTGGTAATGATGAAAAAAACCTTTGATATCCATGAGAAGAACATAAGTCCACACATGTACCCAAGATTCCTCCAAACCAGGGGCATAATATGACAGGAGCATCACAGAGCAGTTCAGAGCTGGTCCTTTGCCTGTACTGCTGACTTGGATCCAAAGCTGTTTACTAGTTGCCTCTCTGTAGTGAGGTGTGACTCACAGTTAATCTGCATGAATGGATCATAGACAATGATTTTAAGTATCCTGCAAGACGGGGATTAAGGACTGAAAGGTAATTTCCTCTTTTTTTTCCTTCTAGATATTAGATGGACCTTTCCAATGTTCTGTGATGCAGCCACAGAGTGACGCATTCTTTTTATGTTAATTAAATACCACCAAATGACAGGTGAAATCAGTTTTCCCAATAATCAACGAGTTGTTGCTTGTTTGTTTATGCAAAACGGCTACTGCACAGGATTTTATGCTTTTCTCTGGGGTGTCGTAACATACCACAGCCCCAGTGCATTGCTTCATCCCTTGTACTTCCCAAGCACGTTGGCCCTTTGAGTCTTTCCCATCAGGGTTCCCCTTCTGTGATGAAAGTTTTTCACAAAATAAATCCAATTTCTATATATTCTTCCTAGAATAGTTCTGCTAGGTTAGCGCAGAATCAGTTACCTACATCTATGGAGACAAGTGTGCCACTGTGAGGAACATTTATTAACTCCTGTCATCCTTGGACAGAGTTAATGATGTTAAATACAGTTTAAAGTATAATACCTTAAATTAAAATAAATAAAACAGTGTCCCGACTTGCTGTAAGAAAGCAAACAGCCATGTAATCAACCAAATATACCAACCAACAAGCAAAAGAAAGTGGGAAAGAGTGAAATAAATTGCAGAGAGAAACTGAAAGATCTGTTTATCCATGATTCCTTTCTGCCCCACATTGGTTTTATAGGGGAGATTTTGTGTGTTTGAGAGGGTATTTGGAGCACAGTCAAATAGGCAGAAGCTTGTTTGATAGTTTGGTTACCCTGGGAACAAATAAGGCTATGGAAGTAGCATAGATAAAAATAAAAAAGACTAATACTACAGTAGTTTGTTGAAACTTTGTGGAATGCACTGGGTATACTGCCCTTGGGAAAGTAAGGAACATAGATAGGGCTCTTTTAGAGTCTACAGTTTGTCTCATTTGATAATACAGCAATTCATATACACGCTCCACGTACCATACACACACACACACACACGCACACTCATTTATTGTATTTCCCCTTTGGAGGCCCTGTGATTTTCATAAACACATTTTTCCCCCATGAAGGTCTTGAGATGTATTTTATAGGAGTCTGCAGTGGGAAACATTAACACGCTTCAGAATACGACTGAATTTGGCACCTGTAATAAATTTCCAGTGTCATTCTCTGAACCTGATAGACCTTGCTAGAATTTTAATAGCTTCTCCACATACCTGGAAATACAGCTTCAGTGTCTGTCACCTTTAGAAAATAATCATTCTGACATGTTTTATTCACTTACAACTCACTTGACACATTTTCAGTTACATTTAAATGTGAGCTTCATTTAGTCCCTCATTTCACGTAGCAAAGGTTAGGTATTCATTGCATGTGTTGTTTCCAGAGACAGAAAGACCTAGATCAACAGAATTAGAATGTAATATGCACATGGTATTGTTGTTAAATCTTCTATGTTCAAAATATATTTGCAATTAATTACAAATATCTTTAATGGAATTTCGGGCTAATGGAAATATCAATATTGAATGATCACTACTCATCTGTACTTTCTTTTCCAGAAAACAGTCACTTCTTTTGCTTATTAGGGAATATTTTATACTTGAAAACTTGCAGTTTGCTGATGGAAGGAAAGAACTGAGTCATTATTCAGATTTCGTGTTTGAAATCTTCAATTTGAAGTATTTTCTTTTCCATTTTGATTTGAGAGGGCTCAGAAAGACTTCATATTTTGTAAGCATTAGGTAATTCATTTCAAAGCTAGAAGGATTTGGCAATGTATTGAGGACACATGAGGGCCAAGAACTCAACTTTCCCCTTTTCATTGAAAGGGAATTTTGGACTTACGGAAACTCATAAAGAAGACAAAAGCTCAAGAATTGGCTAGCTTGTCATCTAGTGATGAGTTTGCCATCACCAAACTCAAGTCTCCAGGATGAATGTGACTCCATGCTGCCGAACCCCTGGGATATGAGTTGGCAGATGATTTCGACGATGTAGGGCTGATGTCTACTTGGTAGGTGGCTCTGTGGCCAGGGATTGTGGCTGACATTCAATGTGGAGGTGGAGGCAAAGGATGATTTCAGCCTCCTCTAGGCAGAGCATGGTAAATTGAAGAGAGCTCAAAATAAGGGCTTATCCACTGCCAAGCCCAGGCAGCCAAGCTGTTTTCTGAATAGTGTGCAAATGTACCATTTCCCTGTGGTTTCACACAGTCCTTTTCAGAAAAGGAAAGTTGGGGAGGGAGGAACACATTGAGGGTAGGGACACTTAATCTTATCAAATTGCTTTGCAGGGAATGCCAATCAGAGCACCAGCCTGTAGCTTGATGGGGAAATGCTCGCTAGAATGAATGTTTACACCATGAAAATTCTCTCTCATAAGTAAGGGAATGATTCTACCTCCCAGGCATGGTGTAAGAAGGGAGCCTGGAGGAAGATTGTTCATTATAAAGTTGCACTTGTGAAATTACATTCGTATTGGCCTTTGAATTTCTCAAAGTGCCTTAATTTTTTATAATCTCTTTTGTCCTCCAAAAGAGACCTGTAAAGTTCAGGCAGGCATTTATCTCAGAGGCAAATGAGGACACCAAAGTAGTCCTTGGAAAGCTTGTTTACACTACTTTACTGCTTCCCCTGGAGGGACTGTGAAAAGAAAGAAATGAAATGTCCTCATAGTGAACACAGTAGGATCATATCATTTATTCATTTAATTCAGACCCTGGTTTTAGTTTCTTGCTTCCACCACTGCCCTCCCCACCACCTCACCCTTCTATTCTAACACATATACATAAAGCAGCATGAAATATGGAATAATTCAAGGCCAAGCCACAGACTTTACACACAAAATTGAACTCAAAATGGATCATTGACCTAAATGCAAAATGCAAAACAATAAAACTTACAGAACAAAATACAGGAGAAAATCTATGTGATTTTGGGTTTGGAGATGGATTCTTTAATATAAGAAGCTTGACCTATGAAAGAAAAATTGGTAAGTTATACATTATTAAAATTAAGACTTTGCTCTGTGAAAGATACTATCAAAAAGTAAAAAGACTGCTCACTGACCGGGAGGAAATATTTTCAAATCACCCTTTTGATCAAAGACTTGTACCCCCAAAATAAAAAAAAAAAAACTTCTAAAAGTCAACAATAAGGAAACAAACAAAAAACAAAGGTTAGCCAAAAACCCAAGCAACACCTCACCAAAGAAGATATACAGATGGAAAATATGCATGAGAAGGATGCTTAACCTGATTCTATGTGTTAAAAGAACAGTGAAATACCTCTACACATATATGAAAATGTTTGAAATCCAAAAAGCTTACCATATGAATTGCTGGCTGACAAAGATGCAGAGGAACAGGAACTCTCATTCATGGCTGGTGGGAATGCCAGGTTAACATCAGCAGTGATGTCATGTTTACAGCATGCATGCTTCATACGATGTGGTGAGACTCGCACTTTACCTCTGTGGTTTTCTTTCTAAAACCCCATGATTCTGATCTAATTATGAGAAAACATCAGATAATACCAATTAGAGGACATTCGACTAAATACCTGATCAGTACTACTCAAAACTGGCAAGGTCATCAGAAATAAAGAAATTCTAAGAAACTGCTGCTAAGATTCTAAGTAACTAACTGTCAAAAAGAGCCTAAGGAGACATAACAATTAAATGTAATGTGGGATCCTCTATGAGCTCCTGGAACAGAACAAGGATATTCAGTAAAAATTGAGAAAATTTGCATCAATTAGAAGCTTAAGTAAATAGTGATGTATTGCTTCATGAGTTGTAACAGTTGTATCATACTAATATAAATGTTTACAATGAGAAAAACTGGATGTGGGGTACATGCGAACTCTATACAATTGTGTTAGTCTGTTTTCACACTGCTATAAAGAACTGCCTGAGACTGGGTAATTCATAAAGAAAAGAGCTTTAACTGACTCACACTTCCACAAGGCTGGAGAGGCCTCAGGAAACTTATAATCATAGCAGAAGGTGAAGGGGAAGCAAGTACTTTCTTCACATGGGGGCAGGAGAGAAAAGAGTGACCCAAGGAGGAGCTTGCCAAACACCTATAAAACCATCAGATCATTCACCATCACAATAACAGGATGGGGAAAACCACCCCCATGATCCAATCACCTCCCTCCCTCAACACTTGGGGATTAAAAGTCCCTCCCTTGATAATACTTGGGGATTATGAGAATTACAATTGAAGATGAGATTTAGGTGGGGGACACAGCAAAACCATATCAACAATCTTCACAACTTTTCTGTAAATCTAAAACTATTCTAAAATTTTAAAAAATAGAAGCAAAGAAAACTTGAGAGAGCCCAAAATAAAAACCAACAGAATAAAACAAATCTTAAAGGAATAAGGGTATTTTGAAATTCTCTACCAATCCCTTATTGACTGCCAAACATTGACAGGTGTAACAGCAGCAGAAAAGTTGAAATGATCAGAAGTCTGCATAGATGATTTTTATTTCTTCCAGAATTCTAGCTAATTGATTCTCAAACTTTGGCATGCATAATAACTATTATCCAGGGTTATTGATCAAAATCATCTACACTGTACTTTATGCTTGACATAAGGAAGCTTCTAGTTAGATTAGGTGATTTGGGCTATGTACACTGACTTTGTCATCTAACCCTAAACTAAAATTCTAATCTGCTGTAATTCATCTTGTTCAAGGGACTTTGGATCCTTTGGTGTGAGTCAGTGATAATGGTGTGTTATGAACAAAGGATTCTCATTCATCCAATTCTTGCACCTATTCAAAGAAAAAGGCAGGAACAAGAAAAAGGAAAGAAAAACCCTCAATCCTCCTACTCTTCTTTCAGTGATGATAAATTTAAGTGTCTCCTCTGACTGCCTTTGTTTCCACAGTGGGATAAAGCATTCTGTTCCTCCAAAGGCAGCAGACATGACATCATTAAAGGCATTGGCATCTGCTTCAAATCTCAAAGCATGACGTTTTTGTCTGAGAAGTCTAGGTGGGACCTCCAGGGACCATGGCTTCTGGTAGCTGAAGAGTATGTGACAATGAAGACTGGAAAAAGCCAAGTGGAGGGAGCCATGATCCAGTCCTCATTTTCTTTGTCTGTTTTCTTGGATTTCTGGAGGTGAGACTGAGTTTTTCTATGGCAAATATTATATAATTACTCCCTTATTGTCATGAAACAAAATTATAGATAATAAAACATATGAACACTCAATTTTTAAATAGAAACTAAATTGTAATTTAAGAGATTATAATATGAAAGTAATTTTAGGAAAATAATATACACCTAAATATATAAACGTATAGGCACAGTTATAGTAGAAGACAAACAGAACTCCACAAATTTTCAAAATGCCCCTAGGGTGGGGCAGTAAGTAATGCCCCACTGAGAACACTAAAGAACCCAATAGCCAATGGGAACTGTAAATCTAGGTATTTTAAGGGCATCTCTTTAAGATCTGATGCCTCTTCTGCTGCTTCTTAGAATGTGTATGACACATTTTGGAAATATTGACTGATGTCTACTTGTTTATCCAAAAGTTCAAGCTTGATCACATTTAATTAAATTACTGTACAAATCCCCAGGTTAGTCCTAGGTAATGTTAGTAATGGAAACCTTCTTTTTGTTCTTTTCTTTCATTTACTGGTGCTCATCCAAGGCCTGTCCTATGGAGTGAGTTTGATCTTTCCCTGAAGTTTCCTAAGCCTTCCCCACCTCCATCAGAGGCAGCTGCCCTTTGGGTAATGTGTGAGGGCTGTGCTGGTTATCTGACTGGTTTATCTCAATCTAACTAGATGTCAGAGCTGGAAAAGACATTCATTTAATCGTTCAATACACAATATTTTTAAGTCCTGCTGGCAGGTGTTGTGCTAGGTGTTGGAGCTGCAAAGATGAATGAAAGATGGTTTTTTACTTCAAAGTTATTTATAATCATGGCTTGCAGCAGAGTGAGAATAAACGCTTGGTACGGGTAAGCATGAAAGGCTTCTTATAGAAAGCAATGCTTGAGCAGAGTTTTGAAAGATAAGTAGGATTATAAAACTGAAAAAAAATGAATGAGGCTTATCCCAGGTAGAGGAATAGCACGTGTCAAGGTACAAAGACTGTGGCTGGAGCATAGAGTGTGTTCCAGAAGTCGCAGGAAGCCAGAGGCAGGTGGCAGGGGACAATCAGAAAGGGAGCATGCACTGGGTTGGAAAGCACTTAGTCTAACCCACTCATTTCTATAGACATTCTATAGACTTATGTTCTATAGACATTCTACGTCTATAGAAAGGAATGGGTTAAAGTAAGTGGCTTTACCTTTGTTTGGCCGAGGTAATTACAGTGTAATTCATGCTTAGGTCTTAATATTTATTTGTATCTCACTTCTTTTCAAACAAGTTCTCAAGATGACTTGCAGAAAAGAATATTTGTATGTGTGTATACACATATATATGTATATATTTAATATACTTATTGTATATTATATATACTATATATGTGTATATGAAGGAATAGAAAATAGCTAATAAAGACAAATTACATGAGCCAAAATGTCATTATATGTATTCGCTCCACTGCCCTTCTCTCAAAGAGATGGTTCGGATGAGAGAACCATAAAATTTACTTTGGGTCTTCCACTGTTCCTTGAGAATTTTACCTGAGTATAGCAATTTCAGAGAGAATTCTGTGCTCAGTCAGAATTTTCCTGAAGTCTTCTGAGTTGTTACTGAAACAGCCCTGCTCCGGTGTGCTGTGGAACGCTGACGCCTCAGTACGTGGGTGTGTGAGCGGAGCCAGCAGCCCTGGGCTGATTCTATCCTACAGGCTAAAAATAGCTGTAATGGTGCTGCTGTTTGTTTTGCCTGCAGCATTTCCTCACAGCTGCTGTTGTATACACCTCCAGATACACGGTACACTATGAAGAGCAGTGATGTTTTAGGATAAGTCCTTTGAGTGCCTGGAATGTGGCATTCATTGAGGTTAATTATAATTCCTAGTGGGCATTTGTGTGGGTTTTCTGGGCTGCTGTGAGTAGTCAGAATGGGAAAAGTCTTCCTTCTCATTTTTGAAATAAGAATATTCTACACTATCTAGTGCCAATGCCTTCAAAGGTTACCCAGGTCATACCTCTGAAAACATGTTGCACGGAGTCTCTGATGAATGCTGTCCATTGTTTTAAATATTGTAGCCAAAGGCCTCATATACAAACTTGAATAACCTGAGGGCGGTAGCATATCCTGCATTTTGAAAACAGAAACATCAGATATGTCTAAACTACACAGTCATTCTGGTATGAAATATGAATGTTATAGATAAATTTATTGTCACCTTTTGAGTAATAAAAAGTGTTTTGGGGGAAAGAAATTGTTATAGTTAGGAAAGAGGCCATTAACTGAGAAGACTGGAAAAAAGGCTGCAGAGTGTGTGAAATATATGTGAAAACTGTGTTTTCTTTGATGATTTAGAATTGTTTCTGTTTCACATGCATTGCAGTTTTTGAACGCTTGCGGGATGAAATGACTTGATCAATTATTATGATAATGACACACGAGTCAAATTATGAGTTTAATTATAATTACCATCTTTATAGAGAGTTAATTAATCATAAAAGAGTACATTATATAATCTTTCTGTTTAATGAAATTCATTATAGATGCTCCCAAAGGCCTAAATATAGTTTTAAACAAATTAAACCTATGACTGGGTTAAGGCTATTAATGCAAATGTGGTCTGGATTAGTCACTAAAAAGAACTGAATAAGGCATTAGGCCCCCAAAGTGTTAAAGCAATGGACCCTGATGACATATCTTTTTCCTCTGGTAAGCAGAACACATAATTTAGGGACTTTCTGAGTAGCCTTGAAATGTAGTGATAAGGCTGAGACTGTAATTTAACTAGCACAGATGATCCAAACAGCCATACTCAACACCATCGCATGGAAAGAGCTACATTTTAAAGAGTTAGAGGCATTTACACGTATTGAAGAGACATCTATTGAGAATGTAAGCTTTGCCCCCACTGGCTAGCAAACCCTCACATTCAGAGGACCAATAAATGAGAGTGATATCTATAGTACTCCAGGGGTATTGAGATAGAAAATGCTCGGAGAACAAAAGAAAGGGAAGATACAAGCCTATGTTCCTGACAGAAATAAACCCCGCTGGTCTATGCAGAGGAAATCCTGCATTTTCAGAAGTTCCTAATCAGGATTTGTGCCATTCTATTCCTTTATATAGCAGAACAAATTAGCCCAGTCCCCCAGGATTGAAATGAAATGAGTCACAGCTAAAAGAAATCAGGCCAGGGATGACTGCAGAAACATAATGGGTAGAGTCTAGAGAGAGACTGTGGAAACCTGACTGTTCAGAAACAGATTTGAAAGCTGTGAAACCTGCACCCAGCATATCGGAGCCTTCTTCCCTGGTTTGCTCTGTTCTCTGTTCCCCCTTGGGTTGGCCCTTTTGCTGTTGCATTTTGGGACAGCTCCAGTCATAGGGCTGCTTATATGCATGTTCATATCTCTTTATGTATTTTTGTTTTATATTTTTTTAAAATAAATATATGATTTGGATAGAAATTCTTTATCTGTTTTGAAGTGACGTTGTGGGCCTTCGGTTATTAATAATTTCTAAGTAAACTTTATTCTGTTTATAAGAATAATTCACTGTAGAAAAAATAGAAAATAAAGATTAATACAAAAAAGATAAAAATAACTAACACCGACATAGTGCTTACTATGTGCCAGGTACTGTTTCTAAGTGCTATACATATAGTAAATCGTTAATAAAGTTCAAAATAGTTTTAAAAATAGTTTTTAATCTAGTCATCTATTTTTGGGGGAGGAACAAAATAGATGTCAAGCAAATATTTAGTAAATGTTTAGATAAGATGAACATTTTGAGACGATTAGTGTGTATGCTTCCAGAATTTTATTACGAATGGGATCATATTGAGAGAAGGGGGAATGAGGAGCTATTGTTTAATGATTATAGATTTTGCATTTGGGAGGTTGAAAAAGCTCTAGAAATGGATAGTGATGATGGTTGTACAACATTGTGATATACTTAATACCACTTAATTGAGCACTTAGACTGATTAAATGGTAAATTTTATGTATATATTATCAATGAAAATAGTCAAAATCTAAAAGATTTGAAGAGATTATCGTATACACAATTTGAGTGACCAGTGGCCCATAACACAGCCCCAGGGGATCCTGAGTACATGTGCCCAGGGTGGTCAGGCTACAGCTTGGTTTTATGTATTTTAGGGAGACACAAGAGATCAATCAGTACATGTAAGATATACATTGGTTTGGTCCAGAAAGATGGGACAACTCAAAGCAGGGTGTTCCAAGTCATAAGTAGATTTAACAATTGTCTGAGTGGCAATTAGTTGAAAATATTTACCAAAGACCTGGAATCAATAAAAAGGAATGTCTGGGTTAAGATAAGGGGTTGTGGAGACCAAGGTTTTATCATGTAGATGAAGTCTCCAGGTAGCAGTCTTCAGAGCTCTTATCAGACCTAAAAGGTGCCTTACTCTTAGTTAATTTTGTCCTAGATCAAGGAAAAGATCTGGAAAGGAATGGAGATTCTCTACAGAATATAGATTTTCCCAAGAGGCACCTTTGCCAGGATCATTCCAAAATATGTCAAAGAAATATATTTTGGGGTAAAATAATTCAATTTGTTTCCAGGCCTGTTATCTCTCACGTGATGCTATACTAGAGTCAAGCTAGGATTTGGTGTCTTATTGCTACAAAAAGTCTGCTTTGTCAGTCTTAAAATCTCTGTTTTAATGTTAATTCTGGTCAGCTGTGCCTGAATTCCAACGGGAGGAGGGTGTAATGAGGCATGTATGATCCGTACTTCCCATCATGGCCTGAACTAGTTTTACAGGTTAGCTTTGGAGTGCCCTTGGCTGAGAGGAGATATCCATTCAGTTGGTTAGGGGCTTAGAAATTTATTTTCACTTTACAATATTACTGTAATAAAAAATACTTTTTAAATGGGACTATACATATCATTTGGAAATTTAGCTTTCCTAAAAAACTTCTATGTTTGTTACTCATTCCCAGGTCAGTATATGAACATGATAGTATCTATAGCAATCACTGGCATTTTTTTCTTAATTCCTCCAAACTACTTGAGGATTTTGACCCACTATTATAAGAGTGCCTCTTGTAGACAGTGTTTTTCATAGTGATATGAGTATGTAAGTTTTGTTAAACCTGCATCAGTAATTCTGATATTTAAGAGATGGCACCATCTTAACTGAGGATGACTTATCTATGACATTGCTCTTAATACATGTAAATATAGATCACACATACTTCTGATGATTGCCATGTTCCAGTTTTGGCTTTTTTCTGGACTTTGGGGAAAACATAAGATTTTAGGTGGTAACTGATGTCCTAGAGCTGAGGATTCACTGTCCTATGTAGAAGATACTTAGTGCTGTTTAGCTGGTTGCTGCATGTGGTAAAAAGCGTATGAGAAATCACCGTATAGAACTTTCAAAGGCTTTCTCCTGGAAATATGTGCAAAGGTCAAGGGGCAGAATTGAGATTGCTCTTTCCATGTATTCTAACAACATCCTCCTATCTCTTAGTTGGCTGATCCACATACCCAGAGTATAAATTGCCGAGTTTCCTTGATTGTCGCAAATGAAGATTTAAGAAGCACAAATTGTTATGGTGATAAGATGGATGATGGTAGAGACTGGGAAGATGTTGAAATTTATGTAGGGTGTTAACATACATAAATTTCTGTAAAAGCTGGGTGTAAGATCTGATTTTACCTAAATTGTCCATATTGATGAGAGGTAAGAGATTAATAAAACTTCCTAAAATTAGGTCGGCCAGGATTAGTAAATGGAGGGATACATTTGAGTAAAACTCTGCAGCCATGGTATTTTAGCATTTACTAAGTATTTCACCTATTGTATTAGTTTCCTAGGGTTACCATAGCAAATTATCACACACTAGGTGACTTAGAACAACAAAAATTTATTATCTCACAGTTACAGAGGCTAGAAGTCCAAAATCAAGGAGTTGGCTACTTCTTCCAGCTTCTGCCCTTTGCTAGTAATACTTAGTGTTCCTTGGTTTGTAAATGCATCAATTCAGTCTCTGCCAATGTCACATGATTTCTGTCTCCCTGTATGTCTTGGTCTCTGTGTCTTTCCTCTTTTTATGAAAACACTGTATTAAGGGCTCATCCCTTTTCTTGTGACCTTGTCTTAACTAACTACATTGGCAATGACCCTATTTCCAAATATGGTCACATTTTGAGGTGTTGGAGGTTGGGATTTCGTATATTTTGGAGGGACATGATTTAATTCATAATATAAGCTAAATTGGTTTTTAAATATCAGAGTTACAGATTTTTAGTTATCTCAATTTAATAGAGATAATCTAGCTTTAATGAAGGATAAATTGAAACACAGATAACTATCATAAATAGCCAAGGTTATAGTAGGTCCTTATAGGCAAGTAAGATGCTCAGAGTTAGTTGCATTTTTCCTTGGAACGTAACATATGTAAACATCCACTGAATACTGGGAAATGGAGAATTGCTGAATGTGAACTCTTCATGTATATAAGTTTGTATAGCTAAGCATCCATGTATGTATTTGAGTGTGTTTGAGTATATGTGTGTGTGTTAAGGGAGATTGTGTTTATCTATTTATTGAATCTATATCTGACAAGATAACTTTGAGATGTTAATTTTCCCTTTCCACCTATATTAAGTGGATGGCAGTGTGATTCAGTGGGAAGCAGTTGTTGAGAATAAGAAACCATGGGTTTCAGATTTTGCTATAACATTTATTTGCTGAGTGATATAGGGTGACCATAAAATTCATCATATAAATGGGAATATTTTTGAAAGTGAAAGAAGGTGCCATTAATAATTATGCTACCAGGATAACAGGAATAAACCAGGACTGTCCAGACAAACTAAAATGTGTGGTCACTCTCAATGTAAGACAAGTTAATTGACCTTTCTGGGCCTTAGATTTCTCATAAAATAATGTGACTTCCATCTCCAAAATTATTATTAATTTTAAACTTAAGTGAGGAGTTATATCTTCATTATAGTTTTCAGTGAGTCAGAGTTTTAAGTTTGGGACTTTGATGAGAATTGAATTAAAGTTTTTTTTTTTAAATAATCAGCTTTATTAAAGTATAAATATAATACAATGAAGATATTTTAATGAGTTTTGACAGAAATATACAGTTGTCTACTGAAATAATTCAGAACAGTTCTGTCACTTCAGTCTACCTTTATAATGAGTCCGCAACCCCATTTCTTGCTTTTGGCAACCCCCTGATTTGCTTTCTGTAACTATAGTTTTGCCTTTTATCAACTTTAATTTGTAGGGCATAAAAAAGAACATAGCTATTTTTGTCTGGCTTCTTTTACTTAATGTAATGTTTTAGAAGATTTATACAGGTTGCATGTGTCACTAATTCCTTTTTATTACTGGATAGTATTCCATGTATGGATGTAATCCAATTTGTTTAACTGGTCATCAAGCAGTGTGTATTTTGATAGTTCTCAGTGTTTGGGCCAGTATAAATAAAAATTAAAAAGTATTCAGGTACAAGTCTTGTATTGATAAATATTTTCATTTCTACTGGGTAAATATGTAGGAGTAAGATTGATAAATTTTATATAAATGAATGTTCAAAGTTATATAATAATGACAAACTGCTTCCCAAAGAGGCTGTACCATTTTGCATTCCCATCAGAAATATGTAAGCAGGACAGTTGCTTCATATGCTTACCGGTACTTGGTTATCACCAGTCTTTAAAATTGTAATCATTATAGTGAGTTTTTAGTGGTATCGAACTGTGTTTTCATTTACATTTCCCTAGTAACTGTAGATGTTGAGTTTCTCTTCCTAGATTGCTTGACCATTTATATATCTTTGTATACAAAGATTTATATGTCTATATATATATATATATATATATGAACATAATTTTATCGATTTTTTTCCTTAAAATGGGTTAGTTTTATTCTGGTTACAAATACTATAATATTTATTTTACAAATACATTCCTACAGGCATTACTTGTTTTTTTGTTTTTAGTTTCCGAAGTGTCTTTTGAAAAGCAAGCATTTAAAATTTTCAGTCTAATACATCAACTTTCTATTTGATAATTCATGCATTTTGTATCCTAGTTAAAAAAATTCTTTAAGGATTACAAAGAATTTCTCTTAATTCTTTTCTAATATCAAATTAGAATTTCTTCAAAATATTTTCTATAATTGTAACTTTTATGCTTAGATCTAAGAACTACATTAAATCTTTTTTACATGAGGTAAGAAAGGGTTGTCTATTTTTAAAATATGAATATTTAGTTGTTCCAATATCATTTGTAGTAAAAGTAACACTTATTGAATTACTTTGACACCTTTATAGAAAAATCATTTGACCATCCATTTACAAATCTCTGAATTTTGTACTGTGTATCATTGATCTGCATGTCTGTACTTACACTGATGCCATAGTGTTTTCATTATTCTTGCTTTATAATAAGCCTGGGAATCAGCCAATAATTAAAATCAGCATTTTCATTTTTTTCCCTTTTTAAATTTGATTATTCTATATTCTTTGTATTTCTAAATGTATTTTAGAATCAGCTTAATTATTTCTACAAGATAATTTTCTGGGATTTTGATTGAGATTATATAGAATACATGTCATATTAGAGAGAATTGACATTTTAAAAATGTCTTCCCAGTTATAAATGTGGTATCTCTATTTATTTAAGTATTTATTTTTATTTTATTTCCATAGCTTTAAGATAATGGCCTCTAGTTCCATCCAAGTCACTGGAAAAAATGTGATTTCGTTCTTTTTTATGGCTAATTAGTACTCCATGGTACATTACACATATATGCATATGCATAGATATATGTATATACCACATTTTCTTTATCCACTCATCAGTTGAGTAGTGCTTAAGGTTGATTTCGTATCTTTACAATTATGAATTGTGCTGTAATAAACATGTGTGCAGGTATCTTTTGGATATAATGCTTTCTTTTTGGGGGGTAGATATCCAGCAGAAGGATTACAGGATTAAATGGTAGATCTACTTTTACTTATCTGAGAAATCTTCATAGTGTTTTCCATAGAAATTGTATTAATTTACCTTCTCACCAGCAGCATATAAGCATTCCCTTTTCACTACATCATGCCATACCTGTTGTTTTTTGACTTTTTAATAATGGCCATTCTTACAGGAGTAAGATGGTATATAATTGTGGTTTTAATTTGCATTTCCCTGATGACTAGTGATGTTGAACGTATTTTCATATGTTTGTTGGCTATTTCTATATCTTCTTATGAGAAGTGTCTGCTCATGTCCTTTACCCACTTTTTTTTTAATTGCATTTTAGGTTTGGGGGTACATGTGAAGAACATGGAAGATTGTTGCATAGGTACACACATGGCAGTGTGATTTGCTGCCTTCCTCCCCCATCACCTATATCTGGCATTTCTCCCCATGCTATCCCTCCCCCAACTCCCCACCCCCCCACTATCCCTCCCCTTTTTTCCCCCCGACAGACCCCAGTGTGTGATACTCCCCTCCCTGTGTCCATGTGTTCGCATTGTTCAACACCCGCCTATGAGTGAGAACATGCGGTGTTTGATTTTCTGTTCTTGTGTCAGTTTGCTGAGAATGATGGTTTCCAGGTTCATCCATGTCCCTACAAAGGACACGAACTCATCGTTTTTGATGGCTGCATAATATTCCATGGTGTATATGTGCCACATTTTCCCTGTCCAGTCTATCATCGATGGGCATTTGGGTTGGTTCCAGGTCTTTGCTATTGTAAACTGTGCTGCAATGAACATTCGTGTGCATGTGTCCTTATAGTAGAACGATTTATAGTCTTTTGGATATATACCCAGTAATGGGATTGCTGGATCAAATGGAATTTCTATTTCTAGGTCCTTGAGGAATCGCCACACCGTCTTCCACAATGGTTGAACTAATTTACACTCCCACCAACAGTGTAAAAGCGTTCTTATTTCTCCACATCCTCTCCAGCATCTGTTGTCTCCAGATTTTTTAATGATCGCCATTCTAACTGGCGTGAGATGGTATCTCAATGTAGTTTTGATTTGCATTTCTCTAATGACCAGTGATGATGAGCATTTTTTCATATGTTTGTTGGCTTCACGTATGTCTTCTTTTGTAAAGTGTCTGTTCATATCCTTCGCCCACTTTTGAATGGGCTTGTTTGTTTTTTCTTGTAAATGTGTTTCAGTTCTTTGTAGATTCTGGTTATCAGCCCTTTGTCAGATGGGTAGACTGCAAAAATTTTTCCCATTCTGTTGGTTGCCAATTCACTCTAATGACTGTTTCTTTTGCTGTGCAGAAGCTGTGGAGTTTGATTAGGTCCCATTTGTCTATTTTGGCTTTTGTTGCCACTGCTTTTGGTGTTTTGGTCATGAAGTCCTTGCCTACGCCTATGTCCTGAATGGTTTTGCCTAGATTTTCTTCTAGGGTTTTTATGGTGTTAGGGCTTATGTTTAAGTTTTAATCCATCTGGAGTTAATTTTAGTGTAAGGTGTCAGGAAGGGGTCCACCTTCTGCTTTCTGCACATGGCTAGCCAGTTTTCCCAACACCATTTATTAAACAGGGGACTCACTTCCACATTGTTTGTTTTTGTCAGGTTTGTCAAAGATCGGGTGGTTGTAGATGTGTTGTGTTGCGTCGGAGGCCTCTGTTCTGTTCCATTGGTCTATATCTCTGTTTTGGTACCAGTACCATGCTGTTTTGATTACTGTAGCTTTGTAGTATAGTTTGAAGTCCGGGAGTGTGATGCCTCCAGCTTTGTTCTTTTTGCTTAGAATTGACTTGGCTATGCAGGCTCTCTTTTGGTTCCATATGAAGTTTAAGGTGGTTTTTTCCAGTTCTTCGAAGAAGGTCATTGGTAGCTTGATAGGGATAGCGTTGAATCTGTAAATTACTTTGGGCAGTATGGCCATTTTGACAATATTGATTCTTCCTAGCCATGAACATGGAATATTTCTCCATCTGTTTGTGTCCTCTCTTATTTCATTGAGCAGTGGTTTGTAGTTCTCCTTGAAGAGGTCCTTTACGTTCCTTGTTAGTTGTATTCCTAGGTATTTTATTCTCTTTGTAGCGATTGTGAATGGCAGTTGGTTCTTGATTTGGGTGTCTTTAAGTCTGTTATTGGTGTATAGGAATGCTTGTGATTTTTGCACATTGATTTTATATCCTGAGACTTTGCTGAAGTTGCTTATCAGTTTCAGGAGATTTTGGGCTGAGACGATGGGGTCTTCTAGATATACAATCATATCGTCTGCAAATAGAGACAATTTGACTTCCTCCTTTCCTATTTGAATACCCTTTATTTCTTTTTCTTGCCTGATTGCTCTGGCTAGAACTTCCAGTACTATATTGAATAGGAGTGGTGAGAGAGGACATCCTTGTCTAGTGCCAGATTTCAAAGGGAATGCTTCTAGTTTTTGCCCATTCAGTATGATATTGGCTGTTGGTTTGTCATAAATAGCTTTTATCATTTTGAGATACGTTCCATCAATACCTAGTTTATTGAGAGTTTTTAGCATAAAGGGCTGTTGAATTTTGTCAAAGGCCTTCTCTGCATCAATTGAGATTATCATGTGGTTTTTGTCTTTGGTTCTGTTTATGTAGCTGGCTTATGTTTATAGATTTGCGTATGTTGAACCAGCCTTGCATCCCCCGGGATGAAGCCTGCTTGATCATGGTGGATAAGCTTTTTGATGTGCTGTTGCAATCGGTTTGCCAGTATTTTATTGAAGATTTTTGCATCTATGTTCATCATGGATATTGGCCTGAAGTTTTCTTTTCTTGCTGAGTCTCTGCCAGGTTTTGGTATCAGGATGATGTTGGTCTCATAAAATGATTTGGGAAAGATTCCCTCTTTTGGATTGTTTGGAATAGTTTCAGAAGGAATGGTACCAGCTCCTCTTTGTATGTCTGGTAGAATTCGGCTGTGAACCCATCTGGACCTGGGCTTTTTTGGGTGGTAGGCTCTTAATTGCTGCCTCAACTTCAGACCTTGTTATTGGTCTATTCAGGGTGTCGACTTCTTCTAAAATTGACACCCTATCATCAAAATTGAAAGAGCTAGAGGAGCAGGATCAAAAAAACTCAAAACCTAGCAGAAGACAAGAAATAACTAAGATCAGAGCAGAACTGAAGGAGATAGAGACACGAAAAACTCTTCAAAAAATCAATAAATCCAGGAGCTGGTTTTTTGAAAAGGTCAACAAAATAGACAGACCACTAACCAGATTAATAAAAAAGAAAAGAGAAAATAATCAAATAAATGCAATAAAAAACGATAAAGGGGATATCACCACAGATTCCACAGAAATTCAAACTATCATCAGAGATTATTACAAACAACTCTATGCACATAAACTAGTAAACCTGGAAGAAATGGATAAATTCCTGGACACATGCATCCTCCTTTACCCACTTTTTAATGGGATTATTTGTTTCTTTCTTGTTGATTTGTTTGAGTTCCTTGTAGATTCCGGATATTGGTCCTTTGTTAGATATATAATTAGCAAATATTTTCTCTGTTTCATGGGTTGTGTTTTTACTCTTGATTATTTATTTTGCTGTGCAGAAGCTTTTTAGTTTAAGTAGGTCCCATTTATTTATTTTTGTTACTGTTACATTTGCTTTTGGGGTCTTAGTCATAAAGTCTTTGCCTAGGCCAATGTCAGAAGAGTTTTTCCAGGTTATCGTCTATAATTTTTATGGTTTGCGGTATTAGATTTAAGTTTTTAATCCATTTTGAGTTAGTTTTTGTATGTGATGAGAGATAAGGATTCAGGTTTATTCTTCCACATGTGGCTATCCATTTATTTCCCAGCCTCGTTTATTGAATGTGGTGTCCTTTCTTCATGTTTTTGTCTGTTTTATCAAAGATCAGTTTGTTGTATCTGTCTATTTGTCATGTTTGTCTTTTCTAATAGTGTAAAAAATGGCATTAGTGTTTTGTTAGGAATTGCACTGAATCCATAGATTGCTTTGGGCAGTATGGTCATTTTTATGATACTGGTTCTTCCTATCCATGAGCGTGGGATATGTTTCCATTTGTTTGTGTCATCTACAGTTTCTTTCATCAGTGTTTTGTAGTCCTCCTCATCGTGATCTTTCACGTCCTTGATTAAGTATTTTTGCAGATATTTTACTTTATTTGCACCTATTGTAAATGGATAATATTCTTGATTTAGTTCTGAGGTTGGTTCTTATTGGTACACAGCAGTACTACTGATTCATAAATAATGATTTTATAAACTGAGACTTTATTGAATTCATTTATTAAATCCAGGATCTTGGAAGAATCTTTAGGATTTTCTAGATATAAGATTATGTTATTGGCAAACAGATAGTTTGACTTCCTCTTTTCCAATTTGAACAAAAACACTAATGTCATTTACATTTTTATGTCTTTCTCTTGCCTGATTGCTCTAAGACTTCCAGTACTATGTTAAATAGAAGTGGTGAAAGTGAGCATCCTTGTCTTGTTCCAGATCTTAGAGGGAATGCTTTCAACTTTACCCCATTCAGTATGATGTTGGCTGTGGGTTTGTTGTATATAGGTTTTTATTAGTTTAAGATATGTTCCTTTTATGCCTCTAGTTTGTTGATCTTTTTAATCATAAAGCGATGCTGAATTTTATCAAATGCTTTTCCTGCATCTATTAAGATAGTCATACGGTTTTTGTTTTTAATTCTGTTTATGTGGTGAATCACATTTATTGACTTGCTTCTTTTATTTCTCACAGTAATATTTTGTAGGTTTCAGTGTTCAGGATTTACACTATAAAATTTATCTCTATGTCATGTTGTAAGGTGTTCTGAAAAATATTGTTATCTTAATTCCATTTCTAGTTGTTCATTATATGTGTATAGAGGTACTATTGATCTTCCCTTATTGACATTGTTTCTTGCAAATTTGCTAAATCTACTTATTAATTCTATTACAATTAATTGCTCTTTTGTAGATTTCTAAAAATTTTATACACAGATAATCATGCCATGCACAAATAAAAAGAAGCTAAGACCTCCAGGATATATTTTTGCCTTGTTCCTGATATTCAAGGAAAAGTATTCTTTATTTCACCATTACGTATAATATTAGCAGTAGGTTTTCTTTTAAATAGGTACATTTATGAGGTTAAGTAATTCACTTCATATTCCTATATGATGAAAACTTTTTAAATATGAATGGATGTCGAATTTTGTCAGAATCTTTTCTGCATTAATTGAGAAGGGTTTATGGTTTCTTTTTAGGTCTTTTTAAATGTTGAGATACCCTGATTGGCTCTACATTTTAAAGCAACTTTGCATTCTTGGAATAAAACACACTGGGCCATGAGACATTATACTTTAAAAATATCACCGGACTCAACTCGTAAAAAATTTGTTAAGACTTTTGTGTCTATGTTCATGAGAAATATTAGTCTATAGCTTTTTTACCTCACAATACCATCTGGTTTTGGCATCAGGATTTATGTTAACATTGCCCCATTAAATAGGTTAGGAAAAGTTGCCTCTTATTTTATTTCCTGGAAGAGTTTCTGTGGAATTGGTATTATTTCTTTCTTAAGTGTTTAATAGAATTTACCTATAAAACTGTCTATACCTGGAATTTTCTTTGTGGAAAAGATTTTAACAATGAATTTTATTTCCCTCCTAGATATACTGCTATTCAAATTATCTATTTCTTCTTGACTTACTTTTGTAGTTTTGTTTTTAATTCTGTTTATGTGGTGAATCATATTTATTGGCTTAAATCTCACAAGTTTTGAGAAACTTGTCTATTTTATCTAGGTTGTCAAATTTATAGGCAATTGTTCATAATTTTCTCTTAGTCTTTAAATGTTTGATTCATAGTGATACCCGTAGTGACATCCCCAATATTGGTAATTGGTGATTTTTTCTTTATTATTTTGTCATGAGTCTGGTTAGACATTTTTCCATTTTCTTGACATCTCAAAAACTACCTTTCAGTTCCATTTATTTTTCTCTGTTTTCCATTAATTATTTCATTAGTTTTTGCTCTTTAAAATGTTTTTATCATTTCTTTTTGTCATTGATTTTGTATGATCTAAGATGAAGGCTTAGATCATTTATTTGAAATCCCTTTCCTTTTCTAAGATAAGCATTTAATGCTATAAATGTCCTCCTAAGCATCATTCCAGTTGAATTCCTCAATTCTTGAACATTCTGTATTCATTTTCATTAGACTAATGTCTTTTCCAATTTCCTTCAAGATTTCTTCTTTCACCCTTAACTATTTAGAAGCATACTGTATAATTTTCAAATAGTTGAGGATTTTCCAGATACCCTTCCGTTACTTATTTCTACTTTAATTACCTAGTTGTCAAATAGTTTACTGGCCTGATTTCAATCGTATCAACTTTATTGAGACTTGTTTTATAAATGAATAAATCTATGTTAAATGTCATTTATCTTGGTGAATGCATTTAAGAAAGAACGTGTATTCTGGCTTTGTAGTTTGAGTTCTATGACTCTCAATTAAATAACTTCCTTCATTGTGTTGTTTAAATATTTTATATCTTTACTGAATCTGGTTTTTCTTCTGTCAGTTATTGAGAAGGGGTATTGAAATATCCCACTATAGTTGTATTAATCAGGGTCCACTAGAGGGACAGAACTAATAGGATAGATGTATATGTAAAGGGGAATTTATTAAGGAGTATTAACTCACACAATCACAAGGTCATACAGTAGGTTGTCTGCAAGCTGACGAGCAAGGAAGCCAGTCCGAATCCCAAAGCTGAAAAACTTGGAGTCCAATGTTCGAGGGCAGGAAGCATCCAGCATGGGAGAAAGATGTAAGCAGGGGAGGCTAGGCCTGTCTAATATCTCCATGTTCTTCTGTCTGCTTTTGATTCTGGCCATGCTGGCAGCTGATTAGATGTGCTAACCGAGACTGAGGGTGGGGCTGCCTCTTTCAGTCCACTGACTCAAATATTAATCTCCTTTGGCAACTTTCTCACAGACACACTCAAGAACATTACTTTGCATCATTCAATCCAAAAAAGTTGACACTCAGTATTAACCATCACAGTTGTGAATGTGTATTTTTATCCCCGTTGTTTGCAGTTTTTGCCTCATGTATTTTGGATCTCTGTTGAGGAGCTTATACATTGAGGATTGTTATGGCCTCTTGATGAATTGACATATTTATCATTATAAAAATATTCTTTTCATCCTAGTTAATATTTTTGCCCTGAAATTTATTTTGTATGATAGTAACATAGCTACTTCAGCTTTTGTTTTTTATTCCTGTTTTTATGGCATATTTCTTTTTTGTTCTTTCAACTTACTTGTATCTATATGTTTAAAGTGGGTTTCCTATTGACAGCATATATTAGGGTCCTATTTTTGATCAAATCTTTCAATCTCTTCCTTTTAATTGGAGTGTGTGGATCATTTACACTTACTATAGTATCCATCAATGTGAGTTTAACATACTATCTTGCTATTTTTCATTTGTCGTAACCTTTTTTATACTTTTTTCTTTTCTCTGATTTTTCTGGATTATTTTTATCTCTACTTTTGACTTAAAATCTGTACTTTCTTGTTTTATTGTAATATTTGTTCTAGGTTTTATAATATACATCTTTACTTTTTACTGTCTACCTTCAAATAAAATGTCATTTTACTTAGCATGTAGAACTTTAAAACATACACTTTCATTTCTCTTCCTATTCTTTGTGCTATTGTTGGCATGCATTTTAATTCTAAGTAAGTAATAAATGTCCACATATGTCATTATTTCTGCTTTTAATAATCAATTATAATTTAAAAAGTTTTAAAATGAGAAATACATACTTCTTGTGCTTATTGACAGGATTATCACTTTGACCACTCTTTTTCCGGTCTATCCAAATTTTCATCTGATATTATTTTCCTTCTATCTTAAGAAATTATTTTAATATTTGTTGTAGTATATTTTAGCCTGCTGGTGTAAACTTTTAAGTCAGGGAGTTTTTAGTGTGCCTTTGTTTTTGAGAGATTTTTTTGCTTAGTAGGTGATTCCAAGTTGATTTTTCTTCTGTCACTGCTTTAAACTATGTCTTTGTCTTATTGCTTGCATGGCTTCTGACAAGAGTCTGCTGCCATTCATATATTTGTTTTTTCTGTGTGCAATGGTGTACTATGTTTAACTTGCTGCTACCTTGTGAGAACTAATTGTGTGCCTCAGCCTCAAACTCAGCATTCAAGGACACCAGTGGTAGATAGACCAGGTAGAAGTAGCGATGCCACAGGAATCAGCAAATACTACACATCATGCTCCCTGCCAGAGAACATGTGCTTAAACATTCAGTCGGGTACTATTATCTGTCATTATATCATTTTTTTCCTTAGGCTGCTTTTAAAATTTTTCTCTTACTTCTGGTATTCAGCAACTTTCTTATGATATGGCCTTGTGAGTTTTCTTTACCTTTCTTTTACTTCAGGTTTGTTGAGATTCTTAGATCTGATGTTTTATTTTTTAAAAACCAGATTTTTTTTTCAAACATTATTTTTTCTGTCCCCTCTTCTTTCTCTCTTCTGGACCTCTGATTACAAATATGTTAGTCTACTTGCAATTTTTATACTACAAATTACTGATGCTGTTACTTTCCCTTACTATATTTTCTCTGTGTTTCTCCACATTCACTATGCATTTCGTATATTATCCATTTCTTTCCTCATTATGTTCAGGTTTTTCTCTACCTTCTTGAACCTATGACAAAATATTTATGGTAGCCCTTTAAATGTACTTTAATGCTAATTCTATGGTCTGTTATTTCTGTGTTTGATTCCATGGATTGATACTTAATCATGAGTCATATGTTCCTTTTTTTTCTGTCTACCTAGTAATGTTTATTAGATGATAATCTGATGATCATTGTAGATTATAAATTATTGGTTGCTGTGTTCAGTTTTTTTGTTTGTTTTTTTGAGATGATGTCTCACTCTGTCACCCAGGCTGGGGTGCAGTGGCATGATCATGGCTCACTGCAACCTCACCCTTGCCAGGCTTGGGTGATCCTTCAATCCCACCCTCTCTAGTAGCTCGGATTACAGATGCACATCAGCATGCCCAGGTAATTTTTGTATTTTTGTAAACACAGGGTTTTGCCATGTTGCCCAGGCTGGTCTCAAACTCCTGCGCTCAAGTGATCCGCCCCCTCAGCTTCCCACAATGCTGTGATTGTAGGCGTGAGCCACCGCACTTGGTTGTATTCTTTAAACTGTGTTGTGCTTTCTTCTAACATGTTACATTATTTAAAATCAATTGGATCATCTGAAGCTTTATTTTAAACTTAGGGTGAGTCCAGAGCAGACTCTAATATAGGCATAATTTAGCCCCATTATTAAGGAGATACCTTTCTCAGAATTTTAGCCAATGTCCTTGGGATTATGAGGTGTTTCTACATTGTCTGGTTGGAATATGAATAACTTTAAGTCCAATGTAAACTCTACTTACTGCTTTTCAGTGGTTATTTTCTTGGTCTTGGATAGTTTTCCCTCATACATGAGCAGATCAGTATTTAACGAGAGTCTCCAGAGCTCTCTCTGTGCAGTTCATGTGTGTCTGGTGTTTTATTGTTTTTTTAATTTTATTAAAAAAAATTTTTTTTAGACAAAATCTCGCTCTGTCACCCAGGTGAGAATGCAGAAGCATAATCTTGGCTTACCACAACCTCCGCCCCCCTGGGTTCAAGCAATTCTCTTCTCTCAGTCTCCCAAGTAGCTAGGATTACAGGCAGGCACCACTACGCTTTGTTAAGTTTTGGTATTTTTAGTAGAGACAAGTTTTCGTTATGTTGGCCAAGCTGGTCTCAAACTCCTGGCCTCTAGTGATCCACTCGCCTCAGACTCCCAAAATGCTGGGATTAGAGGAGTGAGCCACTGTGCCTGGCCCTGTCTGGTATTTTAGAAGGCAAATTCTAGCTGCCTTGGCATCCTCAAACTCCAGTCTCTTTTTTTTTTTTTGACTTAATGAAACTCTGGACTCTAATTGGGTTCACCTTCCTTGGATTGCAGCCTGGAAACTGACTCCAGGCAGCCGACTGGTACAATCCTAGGACTTATGTTGCTTTTCCCCTTTATTTAGGGATCACATCCTTGTACTGCCTGTTCAGTTTTGTAGTTGTAAATCCCATTTCCATTATCACATCTGGAATCAGAAGTTAAAAATTACTTTCAATTTGGTTATGAATACTATGAAGCAAATTATCTTTATTGTATGTCATCTTTTATTATAGATCATGAATGGTTTCCTAATCATCAGCCTCTGTTGAAAATACTAACTGATGTAGTGTTTAGTCCTTCCTTACTTGTTCTTCAGAGCTTACCAGTTGTTCAATAAATATTCATTAAATGCTGGAGTATGCCCAGTGCAATATTCAATGGGTTTGAGCAGCAAAGCATTTATTCATAATGTGTTTCTAAAGAATATTGTGAACACTTTTTATAAAGAAAATCTGAAAGTAAAATTTCTTTTTCTGTATGAATTTAAACTTTCATTTTATTATCGTTCTCACTCTTCTTCAAGGGGCAAAAGTCATCACTTTTGCCCCTTGAAGGGAAAGAGGCAGAGGTGGTTACTGAGTATAAATTTCTATTCTCTTTGGAGAAAGAAACATAAACTATGGAGAAACCTATTTCCACTTACGATTGTACAATTTGGGAGGCAATGGAAAAGATATATTGTTAAAGAAACACATTCTGATTTCTTTCTTTGAAAAAAGCATGGAAAACATCATGAGTCTCATAAAGGAAGGAAAGAACCCTGGCATGACTGGGAATAGGGAGAAAATCTATCAGTCTTTGGAAATTATAATCTGTTTTTGTAGGTGTTAAGTCAAACTTTCTGTGCTTGGGTACTTTGTGGTAAGTGGAAGTAGGTAATGTAAAATGTAGCTCTTTTTCCTATAATGTTTTTTCATGCTTCTTGTTAGCCTAACAAATCTGCTCTGTCTCTGGGCCTTTTACTTTTTTAGCCATCTCATTATTTTCCATCCTTGGAGATTCTTTTTTTTTTTGGCTTTATGACAAGGCTTGTATAATTCACCTTTGAAATTGATGTGAAAACTATCTCCCCTCAATCGCTTCTTAGGGCTTGCCCACTTTCCTTGACTTGGTCCCTTGTTGATAATACTGATAAAACACATATACATGGTTGAAACAATCCAAGAGATCATAGCTGACTACACACATCGGCATAGAATCCCACAAGTTGTGCTAATGATAGGGAGTAATTTTGATAAAATAAATAAAGATAAGGAGAATATATGTGCTTTGAGTTGTGTCTTTAAGATTAAAGGCTAAATAAAGCGCAGTGAATAAATTACTTAGTTTGGTATTCTTGGTTCCCTAGGATCTGATTTCAGTCTTTTCCAGGCTTCTCTTTAGCTGCCTCCTCACATGTATCAGCACTAGAGCTAAATTTTATTTTGTGTTTTCCCAAATTTGGGCCTTTGCTTCGTTTTCTTTGAAGAACGTTTTCACTTTACTTCCATGAGAGTGAAAAGGAACAGCTCTATTAAAATCTTTTCTCAAAGCCTTCCCTTTCTCATTAGTTAAAATTTTTCAAAATTATAGGCAATAGGTCTCAATTACAACGGTGATGTCTTTTCATATCATGAAGTAGAATTATTCTAAGCTTTAGAAATTATTTTCATTTAAAACAGGTACTTTTTCAATATCTTTCAGTAGTTTTTTCTTTATCTATTGAAGATTATTTTTCTCCTTAAAGAAAAGCAGAACAAAATAAGCATCTTTTTGCTCTGCTTTGTTTTATGCTAAAGTCTAGGCTTATAAAACTTCACCTGCTACCATAAACCGCCACCATGAACTTATAAAGCACTAATTTTTTTCTTTTTGAAATGTTTACAGACACTTTATTTCTGTAAGACAAAATTGTAGGAAGGTGAAGAAACACTTGCAGGAACTTACTTTTTTCCAGAGTTTTATTACCATGTGTGTTGATAGATAGGTTTGGTAGGCTTGTTGCTATTTTCTTATTTCACTTTCTTTCAATTTTAAAATGTATGTACTTCTTTCATACCAACAAATACTTATTGACCGAGACCTCATGGAACAAATCAGTAATATACAAAAACATTTTAAAATTTTTCATTTTTGTGTGTATACATTAACTCTGTAGTCTGCTTGAAGTGTATCCATCTGCCCCCCCAAAATTAAGATGATGACACAGGAATGAAAGGAGAATAAGAGAGTTAATTGTTAGAGTCTGACGGTCAAAAAAGAATTTTGCAGGATAGTAACTGGCGTAAATTCAAACATGAGAAACAGAGAGAGAAAGAAAGGGAGATGAGGAGCGATTTCTAAATTGCTTTCTTTCATTGTTTAGTGTCATGTATGGTTTGGATGCTGGATTGAGTGGTGAGCTGTCTATCATGGGGTCCCTTTTGTCACAAACAATAAGAGGCATGTAGGGAGGAAAATGCAAAGTAGAAGCTAGCTTAATATGGCAGAGGTTCAGAGGGACCTGTGGGGGTAACAGAATTGAAGAAAACAAGACAACACTACTGAATCCTCACCTAGATAAGAGGAATTGGGTTATAAGATCTTATAGCTACTGAGTTTAGCTATGAAGACCGGCAGGGCCAGGTAGCAATCCATGAAGCAAGAGCCATCACCTCAGATACCCAGAGAGCCATAATACCACCCCATATCCCCTCACCTCTAGATCACATAGACCATACCAATCCCCCATAAGCTACACCATGAAACCATCTTGAAATTGATCAGGAGACGGGGGACAAAAATTGGAAACGAAACAGTTTTGACTAAAAAGTCTTGACATTATCTAAAGGGGAATATTTGGGTAGCATGTCAGATTGAGTTTATCGGAGTGGACACTTAGCATTTTTGTTTGTTTGTTTTTTGTTTATGTACTCCACAGTTAGGAATCATGATGAAAAGCAGATTAGTTAGGGCAAAATTAAAGGAATCGCCTTAATGTTTTCCGCAGAGATTGTATGAATTCATATCAGCAGTGTATAAGCATTTCTCTTCACCACATCCATGCTGGATTATTTCCTACAAAGAAGAGAAGTAGGAACACTATTGCAACTCTGTCACACTTACTGTGACAGTTGCTTAAACCAGGATGATGACATTGGAGAAGAAGAGAAACAGACACACTTGTAAATTCTTTCTTCTTCTGTATTCTTGAAACCCATCACTGTTTCACCTTGTCAACTTTGCTCTCCCCTAGCTTTGCCCTATAAATGGTTGTTACTCTTTTCATATCTGGAGCATAAAAGAGGTAGGAGGGAAAAGGATTACTGTAATTTTAACGAAATTGCCTAAAATTGAATATTAGACATCACAGTTGTTAGGGACCTTTGGCTATTTGGTCACGAGGGCTCCTTCATTGGTGTCTTCTCCTTAGGCTCTGCTCTGGTGACATTTTCAGGGGCTCTTCTTTGTCTTAGCTTCCATCTTACGTGAGGCTCTGATGGCTACCCCCTGATGAATACTTAAAATAACCCTTTTTCTGAGCTTTCTTAAACTTGATCTACTGAGATGAATGTCAGGGATTGTCTAAAACAAAGAAACAGTCTGTTGCAGCAATTTAAAAGCATTTTCTCATTAATGTTACGTAAAGTGGGGGGACAGATAATAGCTATGTAGCAGAATCTTTCTTAGGATAAGAGGTGATGTGAGTCAAAGTAGTTTGAGGATGGTGGAAATGAAAATGGTGCTGCTGTTCTGTTATGCTAACATGCCCCATTCTATGCTTGTCAAATCAGAGGAGGCTAAGATATATCTTACAGGTTGTTTTCACTGGGAAGAGATACCTTTGTGATTTTCAGAACCCCAGAAGTATCCAAGTAGACTGTGGTCTTGAGCGTGAATGAAATAAATTTGTGGGTGGCTAGTTCTGCTATTTTTCTAAGGACCCCCCCGCCCCCACCGCCAACAATTTACCCTGAAGATGGAGGACACAAGCTTACTGTACTCTGATGCTTTCAAGAGGATACTTTCTCTTGCAATAAAGCTACTGAGCTATTTATAATACCTGGGAAACTTTTTTTAAATTAATTTCTAACTGGCTTATCTACAGTCATGTACCACATAACAACATTTCGGTTAACAATGGACTCTATGTGATGGTGGTCCAATAAGATTATAAGAAAGCTGAAAAAGTCTTGTCACCTACTGACATCATTGCTGTCATCATGTCTTAGTGCCCTGCATTACTGACATGTTTGTGGTGCTGGTGTAAACAAACTGCCCTGCCAGTTGTACAAAAGTATATTACATACAGTTAGGTAAAGTACATATTATACTTGATATTGGTAACAAATGACTATGATACTGGTTTATATATTAATTTTACTATATTAATACTTCAGAATGTACTATTTCTACTTATGAAAAAGTAAACTGTAAGACAACCTCAAGTAGGTCCCTCAGAAGGTATTCTGGAAGAAGGCGTTGTTATCATGCATATTCTTGTCAGCTCCATGAATATTCTTGTTCCTGAAAACCTTTCAGAGGGACAAGACATGGAGGTGGAAGACAGTGATATTAATGACTGTGACTCTCTTAGGCCTAGGCAACTGTGACTTTGCATCTTAGTTTTTAACAAAAAAAGTTTAAAAAGTAAAAAATAAATAAATTTTTTAATAGTAAAAAATAGAATATCTTTATAGGATAAGGATATAAAAAAGAAACTATTCTTAGACAAATACACAACATATTTGTATTGTAAGCTAAGTGTTATTACAAAAGAGTCAAAAAGGAAAAAAAATTAAGAATTTATAAAGTAAAAAAGTTATAATAGCCGGGCACAGTGGCTCGCACCTGTAATCTGAGCACTTTGGGAGGCTAAGGTGGGTGGATCATTTGAGGTCAAGTGTTCATGACCAGCCTGGCTAACATGGTGAAACCCCATCTCTACTAAAAATACAAAAGAAAAATTAGCCGGATGTGGTGGTGCACACCTGTAATCCCGGCTACTTGGGAGGCTGAGGCAGGAGAATCGACTCGAGCCTGGGAGACAGAGGTTGCAGTGAGTGGAGATCATACCACTGCACTCCAGCCTGAGTGACAGAGTGAGACCCTGACTCAAAAAAAAAATCTAAAAAAAAAAGTGCATTAAACTACAGTTAATCATTATTGAAGAAATTTTTAAAAATAAATTTAATGTAATCTAACCATATAGTACTTATAAAATCTACGGTAGTGTTCAGTAATGACATAGGCCTTCACATTCACTCACCATTCATTCACTGATTTCACCCAGAGCAATTTCTAGTCCTGCAAGCTCCATTTATGGTAAGTGTCCTATACAGTTGTACCATTTTTAAACTTATATGCTATATTTTTATTGTATATTTTCTATGTTTATTTTCTTTATTTTTTGAGAATATATTTTTTATCTATTTTTAATATTTTTAAATATAAAAAAAGTTCCATTTAAAAACTAATCAGTAGTTATTTTTGTATTTGCATAGAAAAAGCCTGAAGGAAATATACTAAACTTTTTGATGACTTATTTCCTCTTTGTGCTTGCTTATATTTTTTACATTTTCTGCAATAATTGTATACTTTTTATCAGAGAAAAAAATTAAATGTTGCCACAAAACATTCCTCACCCCCCACCTCAAAAAAAGGAAATGATATTTAAAAGCTTCCTGATCAGATTTCTATTAAAAGCATTAGCTGTGCAAAAAAAAAAATCACCACTTGTACTCCAATAAACTTTTGTAGTTTTTGGCTACATGGATGAGTTATGTAGTGGTGAATTGTGAGATTTTAGTGCACCCATCACCCAAGTAGTGTACATTGTACTCGATATATAGTTTTTTTTTAATTTTTAAAAATACAGCTTTATTGAGATAAAATGCGTGCCATACATTTTACCCTTGTAAAGTATACAATTCAGTAGTTTTTAAAATGTCACAGAGTTGTGCAGCTATCACCACAATCAATTTTAGGACATTTTAATCTCCCCAGAAAGAAACCCCATACACATCAGCAATTATTCCACATTTCCACCACCATTCCTCACCTACCCCTAGGCAACCATGAATCTATTTTGGTCTGTATAGATTTGACTATTCTGGACATGTCATAGAAGTGTAATCATATAATATCTAATTTTTAATGACTGGCTTCTTGGACTTAATGTAATGTTTTCAAAGTTCATTCATGCTGTAAATGTTGTTGCCTTTACCAGTACATCATCTTCTTTATTGCTGAATGATATTTCATCATTTAGATATACCACGTTTTATTTATCCACACATCAGTTGATGGGTGTTTGGGCTGTTGACACTTTTAGGCTCTCATGAATAATGCTGCTCTGAATATACAGGTACAGGCGTAAAATTATTTTCAGTATAAATCTAGGAGTAGAATTGCTGGGCTTCCTCATTCTTCGGTGTCTTAAGGTAGAAGGTTGGGTTATTGATTGAGATCGTGAACACTACTTCAGCTATATTTGATAAATTTTATGTCTTTCATTTAACTTAGAGTATTTTTAAATTTCCATTGTGATTTCATATTTGGCCCATTGGTTATTTGTTGGCATGTTGTTTGATTTCCACATATTTGTTAATTTCCCAAATTTCTTTCAATTATTCGTGTCTTAAAGGACTAATGATTTCAGTCCTTTTAAATTTATCATACTTTTCCACTCCAGTGTTTCCATTGGATTTTTGTTTTGCATCTTTTCATCTATATTCTCTATGTGATGAGACACTGTCATCATACCTTTCATTGCTTCTTAAAACGTGGTTTCCGTTAGTTCTTTGAACATATTTATAAGGCTTGCTTTTAAGTCTTTGTTATATTTTCCTTCTGGGACCTCTCACAGGTATTTTCTGTCACTTGCTTTCCCCTTCTGTATGTATTACACATTCTTGTTCCTTTGAGTGTCTCATTATTTCTTGATAAAGATGACACTTCAGGTAATATGTTGTAGCTATTGGTTAATGATTCATCTCCTCCCTTATTAGGTTTGTTTTTGTTGTTGTTTGCATATTTATTTGTTGTATGAGTTGGTTAGGCAATTTTAATGAAGTCTGTTTGACTTTGGTATCACTCTTCAGAAGGCACAGCCTTCATTATGGCCACATTTACCCTGGGAATACAGTGGTCTTTGACTGTCTCCCTTTCCTGTTTCCTGATATCTTCTTTGCCTCATTTGCTATCACATGTAGCTGTTTTATTTCACTAAAATTTCTACCTCCACTAATTGCTTTATTATTTTTGAGTATGCATTGGGGCTCAAATTGTTCCACATCCATTTAAATTTGATTCTTTTTTTTTTATTGTACTTTAGGTTCTGGGGTACATGTGCAGATCATGCAGGATTGTTGCATGGGTACACACATGGCAATGTGGTTTGCTGCCTCCATCCCCCCCCCCATCACCTACATCTGGCATTTCTCCCCATGTTATTCCTCCCCGACCTCCCCACCCCCTAACTCTCCCTCCCTTGGCTCCCCCGCAACAAACCCCAGTGTGTGATGCTCCCTGTGTCCATGTGTTCTCATTGTTCAACACACACCTATGAGTAGGAACATGCAGTGTTTGATTTTCTGTTCTTGTGTCAGTTTGCTGAAAATGATGGTTTCCAGATTCATCCATGTCCCTACAAAAGACAAAAACTCATCATTTTTTATGGCTGCATAGTATTCTATGGTGTATATGTGCCACGTTTTCCTTGTCCAGTCTATCATCAGTGGGCATTTGGGTTGGTTCCAGGTCTTTGCTATTGTGAACAGTGCCACTAGGAACATACATGTGCATGTGTCTGTATAATAGAATGATTTGCAATCCTTTGGGTATATACCCAGTAATGGGATTGCTGGGTCAAATGGAATTTCTATTTCTAGATCCTTGAGGAATCACCACACTGTCTTCCACAATGGTTGAACTAGTTTACACTCCCACCAACAGTGTAAAAGTGTTCCTATTTCTCCACATCCTCTCCAGCATCTGTTGTCTCCAGATTTTTTAATGATAACCATGCTAACTGGCATGAGATGGTATCTCAATGTGGTTTTGATTTGCATTTCTCTAATAATAAATGATGATGAGCATTTTTTTATATGTTTGTTGGCCTCATATATGTCTTCTTTTGCAAAGTGTCTGTCCATATCCTTCGCTCATTTTTGGATGGGTTTTTTTTTTTTTTGTAAATCTGTTTTAGTTCTTTGTAGATTCTGGATATTAGCCCTTTGTCAGATGGGTAGATTGCAAAAATGTTTTCCCATTCTGTTGGTTGCTGGTTCACTCTAATGATTGTTTCTTTTTCTGTACAGAAGCTCTGGAGTTTAATTGGATCCCATTTGTCTATTTTGACTTTTGTTGCCAATGGTTTTGGTGTTTCAGTCATGAAGTCCTCGCCTATGCCCTGAATGGTTTTGCCTAGGTTTTCTTCTAGGGTTTTTATGGTGTTAGGTCTTATGTTTAAGTCTTTAATCCATCTGGAGTTAATTTTAGTGTAAGGTGTCAGGAAGGGGTCCAGTTTCTGCTTTCTACTTTCTAATTCATTACTGAAGAAAGAAATTTTTAAAAATAAATTTAATGTAGTCTAACTGTATAGTGCTTAGAAAATCTACAGTAGTGTTCAGTAATGACATAGGCCTTCACATTCACTCACCATTCACTCACTAATTTCACCCAAAACAATTTCTAGTCCTGCAAGCTCCATTTATGGTAAGTGTCCTGTACAGTTGTACCATTTTTTTTAATTTTTATGCTATATTTTATTGTATATTTTCTGTTTATTTTCTTTATTTTTTGAGAATATATTTTTTATTTATTTTTAATATTTTTAAATATAAAAAATTCCATTTAAAAATTAATCAGTAGTTGTTTTTGTATTTGCATAGAAAAAGCCAGGAGAAAATATACCAAACTTGTGGATAGCTTATTTTCCTCTTTGTGCTTGCTTATATTTTTTATATTTTCTACAGTAAATGTATACTTTTTATCATAGAAAAAATTAAATGTTGCTGCAAAACATTCAACCCCCACACCCCAACCTCAAAGAAAGGAAATGATATTTAAAAGCTTCGTGATCAGATTTCTATTAAAAGCATTGGCTGTGCAAAAAAAGAAAAATAATAAAATAAAAAATAAAAATAAAACACCTGTACTCCAAAAAGCTTTTGTAGTTTTTGGCTACATGGATGAATTATGTAGTAGTGAATTGTAAAATTTTAGTGCACCCAATCACCCAAGTAGTGTACGTTGTACTCAATATGTAGTTTTTAATCTTACACCCCATTCCCAGCCTCCTCCCTCTGAGTCTCTAAAGTCCAATGTATCACCCTGTATGCCTTCATGTAATCATAACTTACCTTCCACTACAAGTGATGATATATGATATTTTGTTTATTCCTAAGTTACTTCACCTAGAATAATGGTGAAGCTATATCTATGTTTCTAAATAGACATTATTTCATTTCCTTTTTAAGGCTGAGTAGTCTCTCATGGTATATATATATATATATATGCTAAATTTTCTTTATCCACCCATTGGTCAGTGGGCACTTAAGTTGGTTCCATATCTTGGCAACTGTGAACTATGCTGCAATAAAAATATATGTGCATGTGTCCTTTTTATATAATTACTTCTATTCCTTTGGGTTGATACTCAGTGGTGACATTGCTGGATTGAATGTTAGATCTACTTCTAGTTCTTAAAGGAATCGTCATACTATTTTCCACAGAGGTTGTGTGAATTTACATTCCCATCAGCAGTGTATAAGCATTCCTCTTTCACCACATCCATACCAACATCTGTTTGTTTTTGACTTTTTAACAATGTCCATTCTTGCAGGAATAAGGTGATATATAATTGTGGTTTGAATTTGCATTTCTTTGATAATTAGAGATGTTGAACATTTTTTTCATACGTTTATTGGTCATTTGTATATCTTCTTTGAGAAGTGTCTATGCATGTCCTTTGTCCACTTTCTGATGGGATTGTTTGTTCTTTTATTGCTGATTTGTTTGAGTTCCTTATAAATTCTGGATACCAGTCTTTTGTCAGATACAAACTTTGCAAATATTTTTCCATTCTGTGGGTTGTCTTTACTCTGTTGATTATTTCTTTTGCTTTGCAGAAGCTTTTTAATTTAGTCGGGTTTCATTTATTTAGTTTGTTTTTGTTGCATTTGCTCTTGGCATTTTAGTCATGAATTTTTTTCCCAGCCCCAATGTCCAGAAGAATTATTCCAAGGTTATCTTCTGGAACTTTTTTGGTTTCAGGTCTTATATTTTAGGTCTTTGATCCATCTTGAGTCCATTTTTGTATAAGAAGAGAGGTGGGGGATCCAGTTTCATCCTTCTACATGAGGCTAGCCAGTTTTCCCTGCATCATTTATTAAATAGGGTGTCCTTTCTCCAATTTATGTTTTTGTGTGCTTTGTAGAAGATCAGTTAGTTGTAAGTATTTGGCTTTATTTCTGGGTTCTCTATTTTGTTCCATTGGTCTATTGTAATAATCTATCTTGTGTTAGCCTAACTGACTCCATCTTAGCTGCAAAACATGACAAGCTCTCTCTAGCCTCTCCCCCCTGCCACAGCCCCTCAGGTACATTACTGGGTCACGCTGCACTCAAAGCTTTGAACCGTTAAGAGTGGTTCACACTATTCATAGTACCTATAACCATTGTAACCACATCCTGTTTGGCAAGTCTATCTGTTATTGTGAATACCTTCCTCGGTGATTGATTGTATGGAAAGTTCCCCCTGCTACCCCTCTTGATAATTGTATGGAAATACTCTTAGTAACCAACAACTATGGAAACCTCCTGCAACCTGGTTACCAGCCTCCTCCTCCTAACTTGCTTATTCTGCTTCTGTAAAATTCCGCTTCAGCTAAGCTCCCCATCCCCTACCTAAATCAAGGTATAAAGGGAAATCAAGCCCCTTCCTTGGATCCAAGAGCTTTCGAGTGTCAGCTGACATTCTGTCACCAGCTAATTAATAAAGGACTCTTAATTTGGAACTCAGAGCATGGTGTGTTTCCTTCTAACCTGCTCAGTTATTACACTGTGTGTCTACTGTTATATCAATACCATGCTGTTTTGTTTACTATAGTCTTGTAGTATAACTTGAAGTCTGGTAATGTGATGCCTGCAGATTTGTTCTTTCTGCTAAAGATTGCTTTGACCATTTGGGATCTTTTTTAGTTCCATGTGAATTTTAAGATGCTTTTTCAAATTCTGTGAAAAATGATGATATTTTGATAGGAATTGCATTGAATCTGTAGATTGCTTTGGGCAGTATGATCATTTTTTACAATATTGATTCTTCCAATCTATGAGCATAGGATGTGTTTTCATTTATTTGTGTCATCTACAATTTCGTTCATTGGTGTTTTGTAGTTCTTGTAATAATCTTTTACCTTTTGGTTAAATATATTTCTAGGTATCTTATTATTATTATATTTGGCACCTGCTGCAAAAGAGATTGAGTCTTGATTTGATTCTCAGGTTGGTTGTTGGTATATAGCAGTGGTACTGATTTGTGGGCATTGACTTTGTAACTTGATATTTTATTGAATTTGTTTATTAAATCTAGGAGTCTTTTGTAGGTGTCTGTAGGGTTTTCTAGGTATATGATAACATCATCAGCAAATAGTGTTAGTTTGACTTTCCAATTTGAATGCCCTTCATTTCTTTCTCTTGCCTGCTTGCTCTGCCTAGGACTTCCCCATAGAAGTTGAAGCCTTGTTCCATTTCCCAGTGGGAATGCTTTCAACTTTCCCCATTCAGTATAATGTTGGCTGTGGGTTTGTCATATATGGCTTTTATTAATTTGGGGTCAAGTCCCTTCTATGCCTAGTTAGTTGAGGTTTTGGTCTTAAAGGGATGCTGGATTTTATCAAATGCTTTTTCTGCATCTCTTTAGAAGAACATATGGTTTTAACTTTTAATTCTGTTTATGTAATGTGTCACATTTATTGACTTGCATATGTTAAACCATTCTTTCATCTCTGGGATGAAACCCACTTGATCATCGTGTGTTATATTTTTGATGTACTGTTGGATTTAATTAGTTAGTATTTTGTTGAGGATTTTTGCATCTATGTTCATCAGGGTTATTGGTCTACAGTTTTCTTCTTTTTTTTTTTAATGTCCTTTTCTGGTTATGTATCATGGTGATACTGGCCTTATAGAATTATTTAGGCAGAATTCCCTCTTTCTCAATCTTTTGGAAAAGTTTCAGTAGGATTGATGCCAATTCTTCTTTGAATGTCTGGTAGAATTTACCTGTGAATCCAACTGGCCTTGGGCTTTTTTGTTGCCTTTTAAAAATCATTATTACTAATTCAGTGTTACTGCTTTTTATTGGTCTGTTCAGGATTTCTATTTCTCTTAGGAGGTTTTGTATATTTCCAGGAACTTACCAATTTTCTCTAGGTTTTCTAATTTGTATACATAGAGGCATTTATTGTAGTCTCAAATGATCTTTTGTATTTCTCTGGTGTTGGTTCTAATATCTCCCATTTCATTTCTAATTGACCTTATTCGAATCTTCTCTCTTCTTTTCTTGGTTGATCTAGCTAATTATCTATCAACTTTATCTTTTCAAATAATCAGCTTTTTGTTTCATTGATCTTTTATGTTGTTTTGTTTGTTTCAATTATGATTTAGTTCTACTCTTGTCTATGTTATTTCTTTTCTTCTGCTAGTGATATGGTTTGGCTCTGTGTCCCCATCCAAATCTCATCTGGAGTTTTAATCCCCATGTGTTGAGGGGAGGGAGCTGGGAAGAGGTGGTTAGATTATAAGGTGGTTTCCCTTATGCTGCTTTTGTGATAGTGAGGGAGTTCTCATAAGTTCTGATGGTTTGAAAGTGACAGTTTCCCCTTCCCTCTAACTGTCTCCTGACACCATGTAAGATGTGCCTTGCTTCCCTTTTGCTTTCCGCCATGATTGTAAGTTTCCTGAGACCTCTCCAGCCATGTGGAACTGTGAATCAATTAATCCTTTTTTCTTTATATATTACCCAGTCTCATGTAGTATCTTTAAAACACTGTGAAAATGGACTAATACAGATAGCTTTGGGTTTAGTTTGTGCATGTTTCTCTAGTTCCTTGTGGTATGACATTAAGGTGTCATTTTTTTTATGACAACCTCTTGATGTAAGGATTTAGCACTTATAAAATTTCCTCTTAGTATTGCTTTTGCTGTGTCCCAGAGGTTTTGATAACTTGTGTCACTTTACTTACTAATTTCAAAGAATTTTTTAATTTCTATCTTGATTTCATTGTTAGCTGAAAATTCATTCAGTAGTAGATTGTTTAATTTCCATGCATTTGTATAGTTATGGGGGTCCTTTGGAGTTGGTTTCTAGTTTTATTACATTGTGGTTTAAGAAAATGCTTTATATGATTTTTGTTTTTAAAAATTTATTGAGACTTGTTTTGTGGCTTATCATATGATCTATCTTGGAGAATGTTCCATGTGCCAATGAGAAGAATGTATATTTTGCAGTTCTTGGGTAGAATGTTCTGTAGATATCTGTTAGGTCCATTTGTTCTAAAGTGTACTTTAAGTCCATTGTTTAGTGGTTGACTTTCTTGATATGTCTAATGCTGTCAGTGGAGTATTGAGGTCCCCTACTCATGTTGTGTTGCTGTCTATCTCATTAATTTGGTATAACAGTAATTGTTTTAGGAATCTGGGAGCTCCAGTGTTAGGTGCATATACATTTAAGGTTATAAAATCTTTTTGTTGAATTGATCCTTTTATCATTTTGTAATGACCTTCATCTTTTTTTATTTTATTTTATTTTTTTTTACGGTTGTTGCTTTGAAGTCTATATCTAGCTACACAAATACTGTTTTTTTACAGTGTTTTCTGTTTTCTATTGTTGTTCCTATTTTTTTAGTGTTTCAGTACAGTAATATGCTATGCATGTTTGTAACCTAGAAGCAATGAGCTATACCATATAGCCTAGGCGTGCAGTTTACTATACCATTTACGTTCATGTGAGTACACTCTATGTTGTTTGCACAGTGATAAAATTGCCTAATGAGTCATTGCTCAGAACATATGCCTATCATTAAGTAACACATGACTGTATTTATTTTGCTGAGAATGCCCTTCCCATGTGTGAGACACCTACATTTCTGTTCAACTAATCTCAGTCCAACTACTGCTTATCCTTTTCTGAAACTCCACTTTTCATCTTCTCTGCTGCACTTTATTTTGACCTATTTCTCCTATGAGTGTGTCTTGTAAATACCACTATCATAACTTTTTGCTTTGTGCTCTAATTCCTGCTTTGTATTCCTGCTAAATTTAAACTCTTTAAAGGTGGCATTTACATTTTTGAATCTTCACACCTCACTTAGCGCTTGATATTTATTGGACACTCAAAACTTATTGAATGAATAAAGGAATAAGTATGCAGTTGTAACTGGTGTGTCCTACACTGTTTTTGGTCATGACAGGTTAAGTTGATTAGTTTTTTTTTTTATTATTAACAAAGCCCTAATCTTGTCTTTCTCTTCCACTCCTCTTTTTCTTATCTTTCTGCTCTTTCTTCCTACCCTCTAGGAAGAAAGCTCACTCTGCTCAGCTCAGCCACACTGTCTTCTTTGCTGTTCCTCAAACAGAATAGGCCTGATTCCTGCCATAGTGCCTTTGCAGTGGTTGCTCTCGGCACTTTCCCCAGATGTCTGAATAGCTTGTTCTTTACCTCCTTCAAGTTTCGGTCATAAGTTACCTTCTCAATGATTGCATCCCTTTCTCCTTCCCTGCACTACAGATCCTCTTACTCTGTTCTATTTCTTCTTTTTCCACAGCATTAATCGTTTGCTAATATACAAATATACTAGTGTCTGTTGTCTGTTGTCTCTTTCTCTCCTTGCTGGAACATACGCTTCATGAAGGCTGGTGTCTTTGTCTGCTTTCTTCACTGATCTTCACTAATACCTCCCCAGTAGTGTAGAATAGAACAATACTTAATGCATTGGAGATACTCAATGAGTATTTGTTGAATAATAAAAGCATTAATATTCAAATATTTTTCTTAGGAGATCCCCTTTTCAGCGATTATCTTATATTAATAGCATAGTATAAATTTATTTATTTGCTTTTCTAATTGATATGTAGGAACAGAGAAAATAAGAGAAGAGTAGTACCCTTCTCTTATGGGGAGTGGAGAACGGAAAATGAGAAGGTTTGGATATTGTTTTATGTTCAAAATAGGTAAATCCAGGAAAGATTTCACTGTGAGAATCAAGGGGTGGCCCATGTATAGCTATAAAATATGGCAATGTGGAATTAGAATAGAAGTGGTGTCAAAAGCAAGACTTCAATCATTTGCAAAACAAATCTAGGTGATTTTTTTCCCCACAAGTTTGCTTAGGGTAAATCCCAAATAAAATAATTGCTCTCATTGTAATTTTCATCTGAATAGATTGGCTGCATTTTACATGTTGGCATAGTGAATACTGCGGATGTTCATTTTCCACTAATGACAGAATAAAATATTTATCAGTTTGATGAACTTATAGAATATTATAAAAACTTATTCCAGAACAAATGAACTCTACATAGTAGAGTGCCTTAGCCAACATGAAAACAGAGCTCAGTGTTTTGACCAAACTCAATTTAGACAAAGTTGAGATAAAAATAATTAATTTATACTATGTAACACCTATGGTATTTAAAAGAAAACATGATTAAAATCTATTATGTGTTGGGGTGTGTGTGTGTGTGCGCGTGAATTGTCCACTGTTACATTGACATGGACAGTTACAACGACTTCAATATAATAACATTTCTTTTGTTCTTTAGTGTCTACTTCTGTCATTCTTTATAAGAATTGAGTAAAGATTTAGTATTTAATACTCAGGAGTCTTTCCTTGTCCTCTATAGTATATCAAGCATATAACACAGAAACTGCATTTGAGATATGAAATTGACTATTCTTTATATCTAAGATAAACAGAAAGAAATACATCAAAATATATTTAAATGAGCTTTACTGTGATGATCTATTATGTTTTGACTTCCAAAAGTTATATCTTTATCCTATAGATTTGAGAACTGTATTAATGCTGCAGATTTCAGAGGCATGACAGCATGCATTTAACTTGGATTAAGTTTGCTAATATGTCTTATTCAAGACTAAACAATAATAATGCTACATGGTTTTCATCACCATTGCAGAGGTAAAGATTAATGTGAGGATATTAAGGAAGAAAGGATTGTATCTTGGATTGTTGAAAGTTCCATTTATTTTCTATCTTGTTAATAAAAAGAAGCACTTTGAAGAAATTTATCTTTATGCTTCAAGCAGTAAGCTGATGACATAACAAAGATATGAAGATACATTTTCCTCTGAGGTGTAATGCTAAACATTTGGACAGCTACATCAAATATATTTTCTTTTCTCTCTTAAATATTGATTGAAGAAACCACATTTGTAAAGTGTATGCGGAATCATTTGGAAAATAAATCTTAAGACCATAATTTCTCATTCTGTGGAAGGAAAGGATAAACAAGAGTTTCAGAGTTCTATTATTAATAGTCAGAGTTTATATGCATGTAAAACAGTGAGCGTTATGGTGACCATAATCTGCTTGGCAATTCTTTAGCATAAAGAGTGTATGCATTTATTAGCTTTAATCTCTACCTGAGCAGTAGTCAGGTGCCCTAATCCACTATTCACACTCTGGAGGTGGTCAGCTAACATTTAATTAGCAAGGCCACACTCCAGAAGTACAATTTTAAGTGCTTTAGCTTTCTTTATCCCTAGCACCAAATATTAGCTAATTAGCACATTAGCAATGAGTGTTCATTGGCAGAATTAATGTCTTGTTAATTAGTATAATGGATGATATAAATGAGTTATGGGGGTGAAAGTAGTGGTTTAAAAGTATTAGATTGGCTAAAATATTTTAGACATCTCATTCACTCTTAAACAAGATATAAAATTTGTAGTGACTCTTTTACCCTTTCATTTTCAGAGTGGTACCTGAGGCTTGCTTCTAAAATTGTCTCGTGTGCTATTGTGACTTCAGGATTCGATTGCCTGAGGTTCTCTATCAGATGAACTGAATTCCGTCTCTGCAATATTTTTATACATATCCCCCTCCATCCAAGAGAAATTTTGTGCAATGTATAGTAAAAGCACTTAAAAAGTCAGTGAGCTTAGACTTCACTAAACTTACAGAACAGATTTGAAGGTCATTTTATATCTGCTAATAAATGTGTGTATTTGTACAGATGGACATATTTTCTTTTTTCACAATCTGGTTGTGAGCATAAAAGGATGCCTAAGTCATCCAACCTTCCATTTATGGATTTACCTGTTGCTATGGTCTGAATATTTGTGTCTCCCCCAAAACTGATATGCTGCAATTCTGATCTCTGAGGGGATGGTAATAGGAGGTGAGGACCTTTTGGGAGGTGTTTACATCATGAAGGCAGAGCCCTCTTCAATAGAATTAGTGTCCTTATAAAATAGACCCTAAAGAGCTCATTTACTGTTCTATCATAAGAGGACACAATGAGCATGTAGCATCTATGAACCAGGAAATAGGCCTTCACCAAATTTCTAGTCGTCTAGCACCTTGATCTTGGACTTCCCAGCCCTAGAACTGTGACAAATAAATTTCAGTTATTTATAAACTATCCAGTCTGTGGTATTTTGTTATACCAGCCTGAAAGGACTAAGACACTTGTTCACTCATTTAATTTAACAACTATTTCAATAAATAATTGTTACGTATCTACTATGTAATTGGAATTGTATTCTTTGCTGGGCATTTCAAAATAGAAAAGATGGAGTCCTCATGAAGACTTTAGGGGGAAATGTACAAACATTTCAAAATAGAAAAGATGGAGTCCTCATGAAGACTTTAGGGGGAAATGTACAAACATACTCAGTTACTTACGGATAATGCAAAATATTACCTACAGAGCATGATAGAGGCCACTTTACCCAATTAATGAGGATCAAGAATTTGATAACTATTTATTTATTTAAATTTTTTTTAGATGGAGTTTTGCTCTTGTTGCCCAGACTGGAGTGAAATGACACAATCTTGGCTCACTGCAACCTCTGCCTCCCTGATTCAAGTGATTCTCCTGCCTCAGCCTCCCGAGTAGCTGGGATTACAGATGCCTGCCACCACGCCTGACTAATTTTTTTGTATTTTAGTAGAGGCAGGGTTTCACCTTGTTGGCCAGGCTGGTCTCCAACTCCTGACCTCAGGCGATCCACCTGCCTCAGCCTCCTAAAGTGTTGGGATTACAGGCATGAGCCAGCCAGGAACTTAGTAAGAATTTAGATGATCATACCAAACATGTTGGATTTGATTTATTGAGGGAATGGGGAATAGAATGGTTAAAAAAAAAGGTGAGCCAGTGATTAGAGATGAGAGACATCATGGTGTTCACAGGGCAACCTTTTGAGTAATGGCACCAAAGAGATGGGCTAAGACCTGGTCATGAAGATTTCTGTGCTGTCTGTGTTAGGGAACCTGGGTTTTATCCTTGGGCTCTGTAGAGAATTTGAAGTACTTTTAACTATGGAGTCTCACGTTACAATTACATTTTAGTTAGATGTTTGACATCTGTGTGAAGGCAGACTTGTAGGAGGACACTAATTTAAAAAGCGATTGCAATGACTGAGGAATCAAATGATAATAGAAATTAATGGAGGATTATTTGAGAAATATTTAGAGAGAAAAATTACACTTTGGGTGGTAATGAATGAATGAGAAAAGCTGTAGAGGGTATCTAGCAGGTGATAACTGAAACTATGAGATAGCCAAGGCATCCCAGGTTAGGTACTGAATAAAATGAGCAGTAGTAGGGGAAAGAATAATTATGAAGGATCCCTGCTTTTAAGATGTGATGGAAGAAGGGCAAAGAAAGAAGGGAAAGCATAATAGACAGTGATCAAATTAGCCTTAACATTCCCCCTCAGTTGGACTGAACTTTAAACACTTTCTTTCTAAAGAACCCTATCTTTAGGCCCCTGACCTCCCTTTGCTTAGAACATTGCCTTTACAAAACTTGCAACTATAAATTCTTCCTCTGTCCCTTTGTGAGTAAATCTTCTACAATCCAAGAATGTATATCTTTCTTTTAAAAAAAATTATTTATTATACTTTAAGTTTTGGGATACATGTGCGGCATGTACAGGTTTTTTACATAGGTATACATGTGGCATGGTCGTTTGCTGCACCCATCAACCTGTTGTCTAGGTTTTAAGCGCCACGCACATTAGGTATTTTTCCTAATGCTCTCCCTCCCCATGCTCCCCACCCCTGACAGGCCCAAGTGTGTGATGTTACCAGGAATGTCTTTCTTAAGAGTCTGTGGGTTTTCCCTTTAAAATATTATCATCTAAGGAAATGGTGCCCCCTGTTTCCTATATTTGTAGGAGTATAAGAAACTAATGAACACTAGTGGACAAACACAGATGACCTGATCACACTGAACTACTACAACATCTTCCAGTACTTTTTCCACTAGTTCTCACCTGCATTTAAAAATCTTCCTGCCCTTTAGTTTCAGCAGAGTCAAATTTAATTTTTCTCCCCCTATTGCCATAGTTTGAATAGACTCGCTGGCTTGATTCCATTTGGTACAATTTTCCCTTGACAAGAGGTAGAAGAAAACATAAAAATGGGTATGTTCACAGAGACACAGTGGGAAGGGGGCTGATGAAGTGATTAACACTATCACAAACTAAAAGAAAAAAAAAGACAAGCTGAAATATAAACGTTAATGAATTTATGAAGTAAGAGTTTGGGTTAGAGTTAACTGTCAGACACTTAGGAAGCACTTGATACATTTTGTTGAATGAAGGCAATAATGAATTAGTGAATGGGAGGTGAGGAACTGGAAACATGACATGAAGATTTATTTTTGACAAGATTGGATAAGACATGGAAAAACTATCTAGGCAGTACCTAGAGATGGATGAAAACTCAAGAAGAGTTGCCCTGACATAAAATATTTGAACTTGTTCTAGGGTAAGGGGAAACACGAGAGAAGAGAGAGGAGAGAGAGAGAGAGAGAGAGAAAGAGAGAGATTGGAAAAGAAGTTGCCCATAGAGAATCAATGATAACAATGATAACAAGAAGGGGAAGAATGAAGAAGAAAGGGACAAGATTTACAGAGAGAATTTGGCCTTGAGCAGGAAGAGGATCATGTAATCTCTGAAACAAACAAGAATGACTAATGGTATAAATAAGGAAGATTTGAGGTTGAAGGTCATCTCGGTTGGTGCTGGGGTGGGATTTTCTTGATTAAATCAAAATCGAAAGATCAATTGCTGTGATAGAAGGTAGTTTCTTAAGTGGAATATTTTTTGATGATCACAAAATCTTTGATGTGGCCATCATAGGAAGTAACTGAGTCAACAGAAGTGAGAGTCATTGGAGTAAAGACAACTCAGAAGTAATAATAGAAGGTTGTTGGAGGTTACATTTTCTAGGGGTTACCATAAATACAGGGTGGAATATAAAACCTTGAAAAAAATTTAGAGAACTTAATGAGAAGGACAAGTTTGCATATAACAGAGATAAATAAATCTCAGAGTTAAATAAAATATCTTGCAATATTATTAACTAACTTTAAGTATGTCAGAAAGTGCTTTAAATGCTTAATATCTGTTAACTTATTTAATTCCCAGGTGATGTCTAACTTAGTCTGAGGAAGCTGATGAAACTTGGGAGATTTCTGGAATGACAAGGGCTCTCCTAAGGGTGAGAGTTTTTGGAGTTTGGATGAGGGTCCTTATCTTATATTTTACCATTAAAGAGTATATGTCTCATGAAAAATGTTAAAGTTATTGAAACTATTAATACAAAGGCTTGCCTTTATAATACTGCATACTTATTCTCTCATTTTCATTTTTAAATTATTTATGTCATTTTAAATCAAATGCTTTTAAAATCAAATATAGGCTTTTGCAAAATAAGAAAATAGACTTGAAGTTCTGAGCATTTTTCATCAGGATCCCTGATGAGATACCATTTGGAGGCATAGCTGTTTTCATTAGAGTTACATCTTTTGTTCACTTATTTCTGCTGTGGTGATTACACAGAATCAGCTGTGATGATCCTGTGTGGGAAACATCACATAGGAGAGGAACATTTGTAAGGAGTAAAGCGTGAACTATCTTAATCAACCGAGCAGAATAAATGGAGGATCATTTCTTAGTAAGAATTTGAAAAGATATGTTAGAGTCCCGGCGTGACTAGAAAGAGAGAGGATTTTGGAGCCATAATAAGTACTATTTAACATATCGTGAAGCGTTTTAAAACCAGGATGCTAAAAATTTGTCTTTTATTTTTGTACCTTGCCATTTAAAAGGAGAATGCAGTTATTGTTTCATCTCAAAGAAAAAATACAAATATCGAAACTTATAACAAATGTTTACACAGGTAATGTTGATCTTTTATATATAATACTCCTTTCCTTTGGATGAATATGCATATATGTACTGCTTCCATGTAAACATAATTTTATGGATTTATCTAGGTGATTAGATCTTTAACTGACTTTTGTCCCATTTCCTGGATATTTGCTTACTTCTTCTTCTGTTTAGGTCTGTCAGTCCTCTGCTTCAATATTAATCCACCACGAGTAAACACCTGTTTAAAGCCTTTTAAGTACCTAGTCCTGTACTTGGTACCAGGTTGCAAAGATGTGTCTTTGAATTCTTGGACCTCTGAGTCTAGTGGTGGAAATACACATGATGAGGATACACAAAATACAATGTGAAATTGCTAAGTAGAGGAATGTTGCTCTGTGCTCTAGAGCAGAGTAGGGAACCACTGATTTATCCTGGGAAAGTAAAGAAACCATTGGCTTTTAAATAAGATAATCATATTTTCTTGCTTGCCTTGATAGCCCAGTTTAAACTTGTCTCAGAGAAATTATAAATATTTCCTTCTTTTACTATCAAAAATGTCCTAGTACAAAATGTAAATTACGTGGTCATCCTACTCTTAAAGGATGAGGCTAAGAATGTTGGTTGGATCTAGGTTATCAAAACACATGTGTATCCAAGTAAGCAGTTTGAATTGTATTCTACAGGAGTTGGGTTTCAGCAGAGAGTGATGTTTTAGAAAGATAGCTCACTTGGCAGCGTGGAGAACAGATTGGAAGAGGATGCCTGAAGAAAATAGTTTCAGTGGTTATTGTAATTGTCCATGGGTCAGGAAACAAGGGCCTGAATTCAGAGGGTGGTCCTGTAGTTAGACAAAAAGGAGATCAAGGTTGTAATTATACAACCATAATTTGGTTGTATAATACGGTTATACAAGTATAACTTTTGGGTTCCTGAACTACTTACGTAAGACAGTTGTTTGAATATAGCTAGCTGATAGTAAACTTTTGCAGGTTTATTTCATAAGACACCAAATTCAACTCAATACAACATTTAAAAAATTATACATAGAAGCTTCATGATTTTTAACTATCAGGATAAAACAGTTGCTTAGTAAAGAATGACCAAAAGCAAGATAATTCAAATGTATTTAATCTGTAACTTTAAAGGTTCATCAATTCATTTCCTTCCTACATGCTTATATATAGAAGCCTCACCATTTACCAGTGTCAATAGTCTTCATTGGCACTGAGTAGGCTGTTTAACTTATTTGTGGGAGTTATAAATCCAGCTGTATTCATTTTCCATTACCCAAGTTCCTATAGTAACCAGTGACTTTCAATGCTGACTTGATGGTTCACCCTGAACAAAAATGGCTTTTGCTTTTAGTCAGATGAATTTCAATTACTTAATACCCTCTAATTTCCTACCTTTTACAGTTTTTCATTCCATATCTATCCTGTTCCAATCCATACCCCAACATGATTTTTAGCTTAAAAATGTAGCAATCACAGTTTTTATGAATGTAATCACCTAATTCAGATGTTATGTTGAAATTCACCAAGGAGGTAAGTGCATTTTAGAGACTCCAGATTCCAACAGGTTAACCAGAAGCAATTCTCATAACATAAGTGATACCTTAGGGTTTTAATACATGTTTTTAAGTTGAATCACAGGAAATTTAATAGAGTTCTCTTGTGAGCTAGATGATCATATTTTAAAACAATTTTAAAATGGAATTTATATTTTGAGCAGTTTTATGTTGACAGCAAAATTGAGCAGGAAGTACAGAGATTTCCCGTATACCCCCTACCCCTCCACATGTGTGGTCTCCCCTGTTATCAACATCCCCCACCAGAGTGACACATTTGTTACAATTGATGAACCTACACTGACACATCATTATCACCCAGAGTCCATAGTTCACAGTGGGGTTCGCTTTTGCTGTTGTACTCTCTACAGGTTTAGAAGAATTTATAATGACATGTATCCACCATTGTAGTATCATACAGAATGGTGTCACTACTCTAAAAATCCCCTGTGTTCTGACTATTCACTCTTCCCTCCTGTTTTCCATAAACAATTTTCTATTCAATGTCTCCTTAGTTTTGCCTTTTCCAGAATGTTGAAATAAAGCTCTTTTATCACTCAGGTCTTATCTCAAATGTCTTCCCTTGAGACAGATCTTTTCCAAAATACCCCCCATACCATTACTCATATACGTTAATTTATATAAGCCTTTTATGTATTTATTTATTTTTCTGAGGCAAGTTTCAGAGCAGGAGTGAAATTGGGCAGCAATTAAGAGCCTACACCCAAAGAAAGCCCAGGTCCAGATGGGTTTACAGCCGAATTCTACCAGACATACAAAGAGGAGCTGGTACCATTCCTTCTGAAACTATTCCAAACAATCCAAAACGAGGGGAATCCTTCCCAAATCATTTTATGAGACCAACATCATCCTGATACCAACACCCAGCAGAGACTCAGCAAGAAAAGAAAACTACAGGCCAATATCCATGAAGAACATAGATGCAAAAATCTTCAATAAAATACTGGCAAACCGGTTGCAACAGCACATCAAAAAGCTTATTCACCATGATCAAGTAGACTTCATCCTAGGGATGCAAGGCTGGTTCAACATATGCAAGTCTATAAACGTAATTCACCACATAAACAGAACCAAAGACAAAAACCACATGATTATCTCAAATGATGCAGAGAAGGCCTTTGACAAAATTCAACAGCCCTTTATGCTAAAAACCCTCAATAAACTAGGTATTGATGGAACGTATCTCAAAATAATAAAAGCTACTTACAACAAACCAACAGCCAATATCATACTGAATGGGCAAAAACTGGAAGCATTCCCTTTGAAATCTGGCACTAGACAAGGATGCCCTCTCTCACCACTCGTATTCAATATACTATTGGAAGTTCTAGCCAGAGCAATCAGGCAAGAAAAAGAAATAAAAGGTATTCAATTAGGAAAGGAGGAAGTCAAATTGTCTCTATTTGCAGACGACATGATTGTATATTTAGAAGACCCCATTGTCTCAGCCCCAAAATCTCCTGAAACTGATAAGCAACTTCAGCAAAGTCTCAGGATACAAAATCAATGTGCAAAAATCACAAGCATTCCTATACAGCAATAACAGATTTAAAGAGAGCCAAATCAAGAACGAACTGCCATTCACAATTGCTACAAAGAGAAAAAAATACCTAGAAATACAACTAACAAGGAACGTAAAGGACCTCTTCAAGGAGAACTACAAACCACTGCTCAGTGAAATAAGAGAGGACACAAACAGATGGAGAAATATTCCATGCTCATGGTTAGGAAGAATCAATATTGTGAAAATGGCCATACTGCCCAAAGTAATTTACAGATTCAACGCTATCCCCATCAAGCTACCAATGACCTTCTTCACAGAACTGGAAAAAACCACCTTAAAGTTCATATGGAACCAAAAGAGAGCCCACATAGCCAAGTCAATTCTAAGCAAAAGGAACAAAGCTGGAGGCATCACACTACCAGACTTCAAACTATGCTACAAGGCTACAGTAATCAAAACAGCATGGTACTGGTACCAAAACAGAGATATAGACCAATGGAACAGAACAGAGGCCTCAGAGGCAACACCACACATCTACAACCATCTGATCTTTGACAAACCTGACAAAAACAAGCAATGGGGAAAGGATTCCTTGTTTAATAAATGGTGTTGAGAAAACTGGCTAGCCATGTGCAGAAAGCAGAAACTGGACCCCTTCCTGACACCTTACACTAAAATTAACTCGAGATGGATTAAAGACTTAAACATAAGACCTAACACCATAAAAATCCTAGAAGAAAATCTAGGCAAAACCATCAGGACATAGGCATAGACAGGGACTTCATGACCAAAACACCCAAATCATTGGCAACAAAGGGCAAAATAGACAAATGAGACCTAATCAAACTCCACAGCTTCTGCACAGCAAAAGAAACAGTCATTAGAGTGAATTGGCAACCAACAGAATGGGAAAAAATTTTTGCAATCTACTCATCTGACAAAGGGCTAATATCCACAATCTACAAAGGACTAAAACAGATTTACAAGAAAAAAACAAGCCCATTCATAAGTGGGCGAAGGATATGAACAGACACTTTACAAAAGAAGACATATATGAGGCCAACAAACATATGAAAAAATGCTCATCATCATGGGTCCTTAGAGAAATGCAAATCAAAACTACATTGAAATATCATCTCACGCCAGTTAGAATGGCGATCATTAAAAAATCTGGAGACAACAGATGCTGGAGAGGACATGGAGAAATAGGAACACTTTTACACTGTTGGTGGGAGTGTAAATTAGTTCAGCCATTGTGGAAGATAGTGTGGCGATTCCTCAAGGACCTAGAAATAGAAATTCCATTTGACCCAGCAATCCCATTATATATCCAAAGGATTATAAATCGCTCTACTATAAGAACACATGCACACGAATGTTCATTGCAGCACTGTTTACAATAGCAAAGACCTGAAACCAACCTAAATGCCCATCAATGATAGACTGGGCAGGGAAAATGTGGCACATATACACCATGGAGTATTATGCAGCCATCAAAAACGATGAGTTTGTGTCCTTTGTTGGGACATGGATGAACCTAGAAACCATAATTTTCAGCAAACTGACACAAGAACAGAAAATCAAACACCACATGTTCTCACTCATAGGTGGGTGTTGAACAATGGGAACACATGGACACAGGGAGGGGAGCATCACACACTGGGGTCTGTTGGGGGGGAAATAGGGGAGGGACAGTGGGGGGGTGGGGAGTTGGGGGAGAGATAGCATGGGGGAGAAATGCCAGATATAGGTGATGGGGAGGAGGACAGCAAATCACACTGCCATGTGTGTACCTATGCAACAGTCTTGCATGTTCTTCACATGTACCCCAAAACCTAAAATGCAATTAAAAAAAAAAGTTTTAGAATGGTAAGGAAAGAAAGGAAGAAAATTACACTTGGAAGAAGGCCAAGTGGTGACCTGAGAAATCGAGTGTGCCCTTTTATTTATTTATTTTATAATAATACTTATCACCAGCCAAAATTACCTTGTTTATTTATTTATCATCTGCCTCCTCCCCACCAAATTTCCATGAAGGGAGGAACCTTGACTGCTTTGTTCACTGCTGAATCTCCTTGGTTGTTTCTGTGTTTTTTATATACATTCATCACAGTCCAGAGGCTTGGAAGTCCAACATCAAGGTGTCAGCAAGTCAGGGCACTGGTCTCTTTGTTTCCCACATGGCACCTTGAACCCTGAGTCCTCTGAAGGGAATGAACTTCATATTGTTACATCCAGAAGAGGCGCAATCTGCTCCTACAAGCCTTTTTATAGTAGCATTAATCCAATCATGAAGGCCAAACACATGCCAAAAGGCCCCATTTCCCAATACCCCCTTCCTTGGGACTGAATTTCCAACACTTGAATTTTAGGGAGCACCTTCAAACTATAACAGTAAAAATTGGCAAGACTCAATGCTCCAGTATAGCTAAAGAGGGCAAAGGAAGTAGGTCAGGCTTTTTGTGGTTCCAAACTGTGGTATTAACAATCATTGAGATAATTAATAGCAATGAAAAAGGTAAGCAGGTAAGCATCACTGCAGAGAGTTTGAGTAGATAACAATTTTTAAAGTTTCCATGCCAAATCAAATAACGACATACATGTCTTTTGAGATGGTGAACAAAATAAATTTTAGCAATATTTTTGTGCCAAAATATTGGTCTTTCTGGTTCAAAGTTAGGTTCTGGTGCTTTTCAGAAAGTGTAAGCTTTGTCTTCTTCCTGAAACAGAATCATTAAAGAACAATCATGATGGACTGTGTTTTGAAAGGACAATATGTTAAGGGTAATTACAAATTATGCTCTACTATCATATTAAGTACTATGAGATATTTTAGACAGAATTATATCTTTGCCATCTCTAAGCAAGCTAGCAAGTATTTAAACATACTTTGGATATGTAATTAATAACTTAATAACCCTAGTATTAGTAGAAATACATATTGTTCTTCTTTTCTTTGGTGGTGGTATTAAAAAGAGTAAATTAAAATTCATGGCAGAAGAAAAAAAAAAAGCAGTTCCATTACTTGTTTAAATGTCTCCTAAGACAAATTAAATAACATATAATTCAAATAACCCTGCTTAGTCATATGAAGTCTTCAGTGAGAGCCTTGTTACTGGCTTCAAATCTTCCAGGATTTGTGTACATTAATCTGTATAGATTATCTTATTCTTTCTACAGGGAATGAATGCCATAGGACCAAAGTCTAACAAGTTTGTGAGAACTTGCTTAATCACTCAGTGAAAGTGTTGGAGTTAATATATCACAGAACTTTGAATGTCAGTCAGATCTGCGTCTTGAGACCTCAAAAACAGCTGTTTTGGACATGGGAAAGTAGGAAGCCCCTTATGTGTTATGTTTTGGGAGAGGAAAGGGGAAAGCCTGCCTGTCAACACTTGTCTTCCCCATGATATCTTCCGTAAACTGTTGTCTAAAATTTCTCATTAACATCACTTATTTTGAATTAAAATAATTTATCCACATAGACTCCATTTTAAACATTCAACCTCAGATACTGAAATCCTATTAATAAACAGTGATGAACTCATAAACACAGATTAGTTTATAAGTGAGTGTGGTGCCTCACAGAATTCCATCCCTCATCCTTCACTCTTTCTACTTCTATTTTTATGCTTGAGATTATTTCCCATTTCTGCAAAATATTAGTATTTTCTGAAGGTATCCTGCAGAACACCTATATCAACTCTGGTGCTTGCTGAAATAAAAACTCTGGGGCAACTGCCTCACCTGCTATAGCAGAGACTCTAAAGGTATTAATGTAGAAGATGCATTGAAACGCTTTTATGCTTTCTAAGGAATCACTGACCTATGTGTTGATGGCTCTTAGTTTATATCCTGGTGTCCTACCTCTCTCCCTTAAAAAAATTAACATAGAATTCACATACCATAAAACTCCCCATTTCAAAATGTTCAAGTCAGTGGTTTTAGTACATTCAAAAGATTGCATAACCATGACTATCCTCTGAAGAAGGTCTGAGGCAAGTGCCATGTAGATTCAAGATCTCTCTGGGGCTAACAGTCCACAGCAGGGCTGCTGGTAGGGGCAGAGGATAAGTATTATTCCAAATTCACAAGATGAGTCATCACTCATTGTAGAGTCTTTGTAGTATATGTATATGGCAGTTACGTTGAAAAACGTATTAGAAAAAGAAGGCTGTATTCAAAACAATGCACTTCTAATGGGAGTCCCTGTGGCTTTCAAGCTAAAGAGCTGTTTTGGGCAGTTTTCTCCTTGCAGTCCTTAATACAACCTGTGTAGGAGACTTTTCCCTGGGTTGTTGGAGGTGACGATGGGCCTCATTAGGCATAGCCCCTTCAAGTGCTAACCACAGTCTCTGCAGACAGGTGTAAGACATTAGCTAATGGCCCCTTTGCCAAATGGAACTGAACAACTTTCATCAGTAAGAACTCTTGAAAACACAGTGTGTTCCTGTCTCAGGTCACTAGCATTAAAAAGAAAAAAAGTAAGAAAGAAAATGAAATTCTTATCCTCCACCCTCAACTTTAAGAATATTATTTACTTATATCTTTCAGAGGTTATTTCTTATTACCATCAAATTTCTGGGAGTCAAAAGGTTCTTTGCAGTTTTTTCCTTGCATGGAATTTCTCTTTTTAAAAGTTTTAATAATGAGTGGATGAGGTCAAAATAGTGTGAAAGTCACAGAGCGATACCTCACAGCCACTAAAACTTTGGGATTTTGAAAAGTGCAATTGAAATTCTAAAGATTTTGGTATGGTCTGAATGAAAATTAGATTAATTGGCAAATAGGTGACTTGTGTTTGATAAAAATTGGTACTTTGGTGAAGAGATGCTTTTGTTGTATCATGTGTTGACAAGCCAGCTACAGATTTGTCAGATCTCTATTTCACGGTTGAAAGCCACCGCCTAAATGAATGTCTATGACAGGTTCACTTTGAAAAACAATAAGGCTGATTCAGTAAAAACCAAATTCCCAGTATATAAGTAATTTTTTGATCAGTTACTTGACTAAACATTCTTTACTAAATTGATTTGACCATAGACAGAATTTGAATATCAAAACCATCCCCCATCTCATTGGTGAACACACTGTTTGCCCTTGGCATCTTCATGAAATCCAATAGAAATTTTCTTTTTCTCAACTAGTATGCCATAGGTTTAGGCTAAGATTTCAAATTCCAGCCTAAAGTGAAGATTTTTTTTTCACCCTCTCCCAAACTTATATGTGCCTCAAGAGGGAGGATTTTAATGAAAGTGCTTTTTCAGCCTTAGCTGTTGCATCCAACCCGACTCTGGAATACTCGTTATTGGCAAGTTCAAAAATTTTAAATCATGAAAGATTTACATGAATGATGTAAGGTTTGAAATGTTTTATGGCATGTTCATTCACACTAAATCAGCCGTTGCCTTTTTAGACTTTTCTTTCAAGACACTTATGCAAATCCAAAATGACAGGAATGGATCTAAAATGATTTTCAGCATCTGAAGATTAGCAAAAAAATGACAGACTTAGAAAATACTGCACTTTTTCTGAGGATGAAAACTTCCAGACATTGTGGGTTGGAGCAGACTGGAATGAGAATAAACAGATTAAAGCTATTAGTTTCACCTTTGTTATTAAAGCACTCAGTTCCTTACTCTCAGGATGCCTTCTCATTCTCTCCATGGGCATTGGGAAGGAATAGCGTCTTTGGCATACATACTGCTCTACCCAAAGGTTTTATCCTCTGTGTTCTCCACATTGTGCCTTATTGAACTAGCATGGCAGAGTTTTGCCTATTAAGCCAAAGTCCTTTGTGGCAAAGGACTGAATTGTTATTTGATGAATTTGACACAGCTCTCCACAGAAGTTGACTTTTATGAGTCAACTTTTATTATTATGTACTTTCTTGCTGTTTAACAAATATGTGATTACTTACATTGCAATAAGCACAATTTGTTTATTGGTAACCCTTCACAGTTTTCAGCCATTTTATTTCCATTTTCCCACGTTAACTACTTCTATTGACAGACTCCAGGGGGTGTAAAGGGCACAAGTGTTGGTATTTAGTCATTAGATTACTTGAAAATTTGGTGGAGAATATAGAAAAGGAAATAAGTAATCATAGTAAAACACTGTAAGTACTATGGAGAAGAATTACAGTTATAGTGATTACGGCATACTGTATTTTCCAAAGCTGGCTACGTCAATATCATCTACATTCTATTCTGAAATTTGACCTTGACTTCTGTCAAGAGGTGGAGTCTAATTCTGCTTCCCTTTATTCTGGTCTGGCCACAGTGACTTGCCTGTATCTGCAAACGTAAAACATCAGTGATGCTGTGGGATTGCTGAGGCTAGGTCAGAAGTGTGACAGCTTCTGCCTCGGACCCTTCAAACCCTTGGTTTCTGCATGCTGTGTCTTGGAGTGTTTCCTCTTTGAGCCCAACAGCCTATACTTCCCTTTTACCAAGGCAAATGAGGTCCCTGCCTGACACCCTGTGCCTCTGGGTGTTATTACCCTTTGGAGTGCCTTTTTTGGAATTTTCTAAGATACCCTCTAGTGAATGAAACTAGCTGGGGCTAGCAATGTTGTCTGAACAGAAAGCAGCTATGGTGTGAATGTGTCTCCCTAAAATTCATGTGTTGAAATTTTAACTCCCAAGGATGATTTTAAGAGGTGGGGCCTTTGGGAAATCTACCTTCCTACACCTAATCATTCACAGACATTGCTATATAATGATGTTTGTATCCCCGCAAACTTTTATGTTAAACTCTAACCTCCAATGTGATGGTATTTGGAAGTGGGGCCTTTGGAATGTGATTATCTCATAAGGGCTCTGCCCTCCTGAGTAGAGTTAGGGCCCTTATAAAAGAGGCCTGTAAGAGCTTGTGCGATCTTTCTACCATGTGAGGATACACAAATAAGCAGCTGTTTTATAAGCCAGAACCCTCACCAGATACAAAATCTGCTGGTAGCTTGGTCCTGCCATCCTCCAGAGCTGTGAGATGAACCTCTATCCCCATTCCCCTAATTCTCTACCCAACTCATGAGATTGACCAGATACCTAAGGAGTCGTGCTTAATGAAAATTACCTAGGAGCTCTGTGGCCGGGCTGGTTCCCAGGAGAGCTGCTGGATGAGCAATATGAGAAGGCTTCCAAAATGGTGTTGACATACTGATGTGGAGTGACTTAATCTCATATTGGACACAAGGGGAGTCTAGGGTCAGGGCTAGTGACAGCCAGTCACTGTTTCCTGGAACTGAATTGCCATCCATGTTGCAAGTGTAGTGCACACACCAGTCTACAGCCTTGTGAGTCTTAGGCTGGGCTGGATAAGTGATGGGCATTTCTTGTGCCAATGAAACTGCTTTTGTGTAGAGCAATAAATAAAAAATTATGAGAGAGCTGCCCACTATATGTGTTTGCCTAGACAGATTGACAGACAGTCACATACATAGAAAAGGAAAGAAAATTTTTAAAAAATCTAAACCATTATTAAGTGGTAAAGCAATCAGCAAATCAAAACTCAGAGACCTTTACAAGGTTGAATGATGAGTAAAGTATAGGTAACTAGGTCAGACAGCTGGAGGGAGAAGACATCAGAACTTAGAAGAATGTTTGCATTTCTTATTCCAGTATCAAGGGATACCAAACTTCAGACTGTGGACATAGACATAGATGGTTGAAGTGAAATGAAGTGGAAATCACTGATGTTTCTAAGGAAGTTCAGGGACTCACAGAGGTGGCTTTGAATGTAAGTAACATTTAAAATAGAAACCCAAATTAATTATACATAACTAGATATTTATATATGTTCTAAAACCCAGAAAAAGGACATTTATCCTGTATCTGTCTTTAAAAAAAGAATTCAAGGGAGATGCAACTAATTAGCCAGAATCCTGAAATTCAACTTAAGAAAAAGCTCTAAGGGATATTATTTGTGGGTCAATAAATACAAATATGTCAGCTATGCTTTAATTTATGATTTCAATAATATTTCTGTATTTGGAAATAAAAATGTGTGAGAATTATGTTTTGTGATATTTACAGTTTGTACCCTGAATATATGTTTGTTTGTTTGTTTGTTTGTTTGTTTGTTTCAACAAAGCTCCTTTCTTCGGCACTAACTTCTACCCTGAGGTCAAAGTAACATTTTAATTCATAAGTAAATCATTCTTTGTCTTTAGAAACTTTTGCTAACCTAAAGAATCCTTATTGTGTTAAATCATTTTTGCATTGAACAGTGCATATATTGTTATAATGCTATTTTTATTAAGAAAAAAAGTCATATTCAAGTAATAATTTTATTTGGTAGCTAATAATAAGTAAGCACAATCTGGGAATGAATCAAAATTTCAGTTCTTTGACCAACCTCCAATTCTTCGTTTCTTTTTGAGTAACGCAGTGTTAACATTACCTATATATGTTATAGAACTGAGAGAAACAACAATAAAAATAACATAATTTGGTTCTTTCATCTAGAAAGTACTCCTATACGTAACTTATTACATCTAGGGAGGCATAGTTCCTGTCTTTTATGGCCTAATGGCTGATAATTCTGTGACTAACAGCTCAAAGATGGGAATAATTGAAAGTGATCTCTATACATTAGAGAAATGATCCATTGAAACCAAGATACATTATGGTTGGAAAAAATCTTAGGCAGCCTAACTACAAAATAAGTAAAGACTTTCAAAGCCCAAGTATACCATAAAAACACTTAGGAATTGCAATAAGATACAAAATATAAATGAGCCAGCAACACAGCGTTATATCCAGAAAAGCAAAAGGGATACAATTAATTATGAAAAGCATGATAATCCTCTAGCCTTACCAGTGAACACATTCTTGCTGATTATTCAAAAGTCTTGTTTTTATTTCTGCATTTTAAGTAGGATTGAAAAAAATAGGCTAGAGGAGGACTTAAATTTGTGAAGAGATTTAAATTTAGGGTGACCATACATTTCAGTTTACACTTACTATTCTGGCATAACTATGTGTGAATAATAAATTATATGGTCCCTTTGGATGATAAAAATCTTTATGAAGAAGACATTCAGCAGCTTTTTGCTATTTCCCAAGTCATTTAAAGTAAAGAAGCAAAGAAGCTGAGAAAAGGATAAAATGCTCTTTCTCCAGCTCTAGTCTGACATAGACTCGACTCTTGCATGGCACTTCTTTAGGAAAAACCCTCTGTGGCTTCATATATACCCTTAGGATAAAGTTCAAAATGTGTAGCGTGGATTATGACCCTTCATGAACCTGCCTCTGCCTGCTTACTTCCCTAGGCTCATCTCTTTATACTTCTTCCCTCAGTCTTTATCCTTCTATATTTTTTAAACCATCACCCTCTTGTCTGCAGGCTTGGGCCAACAAACATGTCCTACTGGAATACTCTTTCGTTCTGTACCTCCCCACCCTGCACTTCACTTTATTAACTACTAGCTGCCCTGATGGCCTCAATTCAGGTATGACTTCCTCCAGAAAGAAGTCTTGGACCACTAACGCCTAGGTTAGACGTTTTCCATCCTCAATCCTTCTATAGCAATTTCTGCTTACCATAGGCATGGCATTTGTCCTGACATGTTTTGATTCCCTGGTTACTTTGCATAATATAGACTAAACATTCGCCAATGACAGGGCCTGCTGTACACTCAATGTGTAACTGAGTGCTTTGTGCATAATAAGCCCTTAATGAGTGTGTGATGAATTGATCTGTTGAATTAAAGACTCCCAGTGTCAGGATCCTCTTGTGTTTACACAAATAGCTGGTCAGGTCAGTAAAAAAATAAATAAATTTGAGCTATAATCTGTAATTCTGGGTTGATTAATCACAGAAGCTTCTAGTACTTGTCAAGTCTGTTTGTGTGTTTCCATTCTGAACTTTAACTGTTACAGACAATGTTTGTCATACCTGTCCTTAAAGCTCTGGGAATGAGGGCACCACAACTCTTTGGTAATGTTACTGTATTGTTATAAGCATATTTGATATTAGGAAATTTATAAGAATTACCTTTTTAAAAAAATACTAGAACTTAATTAATTCTTCACATATTTTAGATAGTTGTTTCCTCGAGAAAGGCAGATGATTTTCAATGTAACAATGGAACTGTTATGAGAAAAGGCCAATTTTGGGATGGGAAATGGACATCATCTACTGACGTATATAATTAAACACTTTAGGACATTGCTAGAATTTTGCGTGGATTAGGACTGTGGTATTGATAATTTAGACAACAAGGCTTAATAGGCCCCAAAAGGTACAACACTGAATAATCTGCCTCCATGAAGTAATTATCAGAGTTAACTACAGCTTTCTAGGTAATATTTAGGCCCACTAATTTTGAGAACCATGGAGACACAAATGTGAAACTCTTTTGTTATGTGTCTACGTGAAATAATAGGGTTCTTAATTTTGGGAAGAAGGGCATTTATCCCTTTGGCAGTCTACTGAAGCCTCTTAGAAGTATCTGTTCCTGAAATCCTCTTTAAAATCAATGACATTTCAAACATAGAATTACAAAGAAAGCCAGTGAATTGAAATGTATTTATATTTATGAATACCTTGAGGGTCCCCCAGTTACCCTGGCACCTGGGGTTGAAGAATGTCTGGCAGAGTAGAAGTGGGATATAGTCATGGTGGGTGTTATGGGTTAAAATGGATTTCCCCCAAAATTCAAATATTGAAATCCTAATTCCTAATGTCTCAGGATGTAACCTTATTTTGAAATAGGGTTGTCACAGATGTAAGTAGTTAAGACAAAGTCCTATTTAAGTAGAGTGGACCCCTATCCCACATGACTGGTGTCCTCATAAAAAGGAACCCACGCACAGGAAGAATACCATGTGAAGGCTGGAGTTATGCTGCCACAAGCTAAGGAGCACCCCTAGCCAAGAAGCTCAGGAAAGAGGCCTGTAACAGATCCTTCCCTAGAGCTTTCAGAGAGAGGATGGGCCTGCTACCACCTTGATCTTGGACTTTGAATCTGAAGAACTGGGAGAGGGTACATTACTATTGTTTAAGCCACTCAGTTTGTGTACCTCGTTATGGCAACCCTTATAAACTAACACAGTAGGAGAAGAAAGATGATCTTTTTTAAATTTCTTGATTAGGCTTATACATTGTTGTTACAGAAAAGTAACAGGTACATTAAAATTTGGTTGCCCAGGAGCATTCTGGATGGTGAGAGATAATTGTGAAGTAAAAAAGTTAAAGGTTAGGGAAACAATATTGTTTATGAAAAATGGCTTTTAGCATTAGAAAGACCTGGGTCCAAAATCCAACTCTGCTATTTATTAGCTATGCCACCTACAATATATTCATCTCTCTGAGCCTTAGTGTTCTCATCTCTTGGATGGTAATTGACAATAAATTTCTAGCTTATATGGTTAAGAAAATAAAAAGACACAAAGTCTGAAAATAAAACAAAACACCTTAAAACAGTGCTGTGTACTGTGCTAAGTATTCAATAAATGAAAACTCTTGCTAGTATCTATTATTATTATTCCCCAATTAGTGTTTACACTTATAATAATTGCCCTACAGAAAGAGAGCAAAACCAGTTTTGTTATTGTTTTTCCACTTTCACATTAGATTTGAGAATCTGGCAACCTCTTTGGTTTGATGCCTATAAGACAATTATGGATACATCATTATGAGCCTCACTAGGAAATTTATTGGTAGAAAGAATTTATAGTTTTGTAAGTGGAAGTGATTTAATTTTTAAAATAAATAGTTTATTTACCATCCAATGTAGCACTGACTCATCCGAGAGAATAGGTTAACCAAATCAAACATTTTGAGTCTAGAAACATCTACTCATAAAACATTTTCCCTTGTGTCCCAGAACATTTTATTTCGTATATGTAGAACAATAGTCAACCCCAGAACATAATTTTTTGATACAAAGGTAATGCTTTTTTATTTTAGAATTTTAAAAAATAAAAAGAAAATAAAATCCGTATTCACCACAAAAGCCATACATTTATAAAAATCACTATTAACACATTGATATTTATATTTATGTGTATATTTGTGACTAAAAATTGTATTAATAAATGTGGCTCAATTTGTCTAAATTGTTTTATACTTTTTCTTTCTTTAAAAATGTTTTATTCTGACAATGTATTTTTCAAGAATGTAACACTTAATATCTTCAACATGTATCCCTATATTTTATATACCCTATAATTCATTAACCAATCTCATATTTTATATATTTATATTAAAGCATTAAAAATCACTGGAGTTAATATTCTTGAACATAATTCTTTGTGAATCTCTCTATTTCCTTAGAAGAAATTCCTGGAAATTGAATTATTGATAGACCACATGAACTCTACTTTCAAGTGGCTGATATGTAAAAAATAAAATCCAATAAATATGATTTGGGATTCATTTCCACATAGAACCTATTTTGATTAAGGTCAGTGAAAAAATAAAACTCTGGTTAAAGAGTCAAAAGACTTACGGGTACTTGGAAACCAAGTATCAGGCTTCCTGGTTTAGTGCTCCATAGACAAGGCCTGTGGATGCCTGCACTGCAACCTCGTCATAATCATCATGGTTTCATTACAGTCTTCATCATGGTTTTAGCAGCTAATAGTTTGTGCAATGCTGTAATATATGTTTTATGTATTATTTTAATACGTTCTATCATTAGCCTTGTTTAGTGGAAATTACCATGTCCATTTTGCATAGGAAAAGAGAATTTTAATAAATATTAAGTAAATTTCCAATGTTCCAAATTAAATAGCAGAATGAGTTGAAAGTCAAGCCCACTGCTCCCTGACTTCAGAGCTCAGGCTCTTATTCACATGCCCCATAACCTCTCCGAACTTTTAAGGATTCCCAGGATTCTCAAACCTCTTCACAATTTACATCAACTGTAATCTTTCTTTATTAGACACCTCTTACCACTTCCTTGATTTTTTTCCCACCTGAAAATTGTATTTCTACTTTTGGGATGGCCCTAGCTTCCTGTTAAATATCTGAAGCCTGGTAGTACATGACAGGAGCATTTGAAAATCTATGCATTTGAGAAGGATAAACTATGGCAAATCTTTCCCATCCCCCCATGTTCCTGATGCTTCCTGGAAAAGACACTGTGTTCTATACCCTTTCACTCTATTACCTTAGGACTAATTCAGAATTTATGTAATTAGAATTTATTTTAAAACATCACTGGACTCATCCAGAATTTACGTAATGAGAGTTTATTTGGAAACATCACTTATGATGCTTGGGGCAGAGAAAATAGGTTTTTATTTTTAGTGAAGAGTGTGAAGAGCCTATGTGGTTGCTAAAATCTTGTAAACTTGATGGCCAACCTCATTGTAATTCCCAGAAAGCCATGTCAAAAGGAAATAATATCCAGAAAATCAGTCATGTTATCTAGAAATAATCCCTTTACAATAACTAAAGGCAGGCAAAGGAAAAAACATGCATTTGAAGAAAAGCATTTACATAATCTTTTGAATTTTTAAAATATGAAATATACAGATACTTCTCAACACTGCTAAAATGACAAATGAATTTGTTCAATTTGATTTAAAAAGTTAAGTGGAGACTTTGTATAACAGTCTACCTTTTAAAAATTACTTCAATATTGTTAGACAAACATCTAAATTCAATATTTGAAAAATATATTTTATCTAAGACTTGGAAAATAGACGAAAAGAAATGGAGTGTAAAGTTTGCAGTAGGCCTCAACATACTAAACCCTTCTCCTGTTTAGAAAGTTTATGTTCTTGTCTATCTATGAGGCTGCTTTTCTCAATTCATTCAGATTTAAAATGTAACATTTAAGTTGTGTTTGAGGGGTTGTTTCTGTAGACAAAGACAAAATGAAGACAGATGGATTTCTCGAGATCTCATTGATGTATTTACCACAATATAAAGGAGAAAGAGAATGCCAGGGAGAAAGGAAGAGAGCGAGAGGTGGAATGAGAGTGAGAGCACAAGAGAAAGCAAGTTACTTGCACTTTTTCTTTTGGGGTCTCATTTGAGAATGTTTGCAAACCAGAAAGAAAGATTCTGCTTGGCTAAACTTTGGTTGTTCCTCAATGTCTACCTAAAAATTCAAATCTGCTTGAGTTAGACGGTTTGTATTGTGGAACTGAAAAAAATGGTGTTTTCCTTTTGCTAAATCTAAGTTTCTTCAGGACAACCAGGTTTTTATGATGAATATAGGGTTTAGAGCTGAAGAGTGGTTAGGCCCGTAAGAAAGGAAGAGGAAGAAAGAGCACCCATTACAATGTCTGGCATAGAAGTTGATATTTTCTTTATCCCCCTTGCATAGTAGGTGAAGTGAGGGGGAAAATTCTGGGAGAAGTTCGCCATTACTTAAGACAAAGAGCAGATCTGGAGCTGGTGGAAAGAAATAGAAAGATGCTTCCTCTTGTCTCTCTTCATTTCACAAACCATCAAGAATTTATGTCAAAAGGGACCATTATCTGATATTCTTTGGTAGGTCGCATATTAGTGTTATGTGTAAGTATATCTCGGGGTTTGCAAAAATCAGACATGAAAATGCACACTGATAAATTACCTTCTTCTTATACGCTTAACAGGATTCCTATAGTGGTAGTCTCAAAGTGGTATTGAGAGACAATTCTCCACAGGTGTCTCAACTTTTCTAAACATTTTGTGGGTGAGGCCCCAGTGGATCTTTGTCCTAGACTATCTTTACAAGGATATCTGAATAGTGAAAAATAGTCTTCCTCCAGAGAAAGAGAAGGCATACTTGCTGTACATTATAAAAGATTCATGTTCTTTAAGCTCAGAGTTTCTTGTTATGCAACTCACTTCCTCACTACATCTGTAACAGTCATCTGAGTCCATTCACATCGCCCAATGAGAGTTGGGAGGAAAAGGGAATTGCTGCAAATATGTTGATGGTCATGCTGTTTGCTATGCCTTAAGTAATAAAAGTCCTCTGCTTTAATCCCAGGAGTCTCATGTCTTTTGCCAGCAGCCCCCAAACTGGCAGCCTAACTTGTTAAACTCTGAGACCCTTCACTGTTCTTAGGGATAAGTTTTAAATAAACACTCTTGGGTAACTAAACAGTTTTCCTGGCAAATTAATAGAACTTGATTTACATAAAGTTGAATTACAACTTTTAAATTTTATATATGTATATACGCACATATATATGAAAAAGCAAGATGTATCTATTTTGACTGGATTCATCATCTTGGCCCTCAGAGTTGTTAAAAATATTATTTTGATTGCTTTTTAAAATAGTGAGGAAGATTTTATTCAAGACTATTGCAATATTGCAATGTTGGGGGAGAGATCAAGCTTAACTCCAAATACAACAAAGGCAGCTGAAGATTTATAGCCAACAAGCAGAATAAGGGGCTCAGTGGATGGAAAATTAATAAGAGAAGACATCAAGAGTATAAGAATTCTTGCTAAACTGAATTAGTAGGATTTTTGCTGAAGGCAGGACACAGGCAAACATCAAGAGTAGGGAAACAAGAAATTTGATCAGATGTCAAGCATGATCATATACTAAAAGTGTGGTAATTCTTGCTAAACTGACTTGGTGGGATTTTCTGCTAAGACTGGGCTAGGCAGACCAAAAACAGGACAGAGGCCAAGGTTGAGGTGAAGAAGAATAGAAGGCTTAGAGGAGCCTAAGATTTGGTCAAGGAGAGAGTCTTTGTCGGAGTTCAAAGGTTATGTGAGAAAAAGTTTTATATGTGTGGATGGAAGGCAGTAGGGCAGTGGATACTGTGTGTTTCCTCTATAGAAAAATATATCTATATTATTTATCATTCCTTTGTTAGGTAGGGTTTCTGTTGGCTTTATAGGGAGTAGATATTTATTGCAATTGCAGCTTAGATGACACTCCACCCAGAAAACCTGTCTAGATCAATCAACCAGAAATATTTCTTGTTTTCAGGAATAACTACAGCTCTCTATTTGTTTCTGAACCTACATTTTGAGGACTCATAACTCATTGCTGTGTACTGTAGCTTGCAGTGTGGGACTTCTAATTTGTATTATGTAAAACTTTATCATCTTTTCTAGATTTCAAATTCATTGGATTTTTAGTCATTTTCTGATTTATATTTGTAAATCCAGAAATGCTTCACACAATTCCTTAGCCATAGCAATTATCAAAACTCCTATTTCCCCTTTCCCCCCACTTTTACAAACACACACAAACATACACACATGTGCACACATATGTACATTCAATTCATTTTAAACTTTTGCTTTCCAGACTTTAAGATCGTATAGGCTGTAACATTCAATGCATTGCATTTGGAAAAATGACAATGAGTGATGGCTATTACAATATTCATGTTTAATGCACCACTTGGCAAATACTAGTAAAAGATTATAAAATCCTAAAAGGCATAATTAGAGTTACATGGTTTGCTTTTTGAATTAGCAGTTAATGAGTGGGCTGTCTTTGATATTTCCAAAGCAGCTGGATGCAGCCTTATGTGAATTAACCACAAAGGGAGTTTGATTTCAGTTTTTAATATTTTAGCTTTGTTTAAAATGTGTGTTTGTTTGTTCTAACCACAGTCTGTCAGGGTTGCTTTCTATTAGGTACTTTGAGGCTAGGAGCCATGTTGTTTTTATATATGTGTGTGTCATTTCCTAATAAATGTTTGATTCATGTAATGGGAAGTCTTAGATTTCCTTTTTTAATTGTGATTGATACTTTTTATCTAGTTATAAAATAAATACATATTCAGTGTAAAAATTTGGAAAGAAAATATTTAGTTTATATACACAAAGCACCTTAAATACTAAAACCAAGATGACAACTTTCAACATTAATGTGCCTATTTTATTTTTGTGAGTAATCTTATATGTTTCAGAACTTTTGTTACTATATATATTTAAAAAAGGAAATAATTGTGTATGTTGTTTGTAATACAATTTGCATTAGGTTATTAGTATGTTCTGAATACTTTCCTATGATAGTATTTGTTTATAAGATACATAGTATTCCACTATATGGATGTAGCATAATTCTTTAATTACCTACTCTTAGAGGTTTATTTTTAATTTAGTTGTTAAAATACCGTTTTGAAGAATATCATCATTGAAAAATATTTGTGCATATCCCTTGGAATTACCCTATAATATAACCCCAGAAATGAAATTTCTGGATCAAATAGACATATATATTAGATTTCAAAATGAAGATACTGATTTGAACTACTGTTAACACTACTAATCACTGATACATGTTTAATGTTTCATTTTATTTTATAGCTATAAAATACATATATGTTATATAATACATCTATATAGATATATATAATACATTCTACAGATATATAGATATATATATTATATAGATTCTACAGATTTATATATAATACATTATATATTTTTTATATATTTTTATATATAATACATTTTTATATTATATTTTATATAGAATACATCTATATAGATGTATTCTATATAAAATATTTGTTATAGAATACATCTATATAGATGTATTATATAACGTATATTTTATGCATATAGGTAAACATATATATATTTGTAGGCAAAGATAGAAAATAACACATAATCAAATATATTAGATTCATTTGCCTACTTCTTGTTCAAACTTATAAAATACATATTGTACTATCTTGATTTGTACATGAATATCAGACTACCCATTCATTTTCTTCTCTTTTTTTTTTTTGAGACAGAGTCTCACTCTTTGGCCAGGCTGGAGTGCAGTGGCATGATCTTGGCTCACTGCACCTCTGTCTCCTGGGTTCCAGTGATTCTCCTGCCTCAGCCTCCCAAGTAGCTGTGACTATAGGTGCATGCCACCATGCCAAACTAATTTTTGTATTTTTAGTAGAGGTGGGGTTTTACCATGTTGGCCAGGCTTGTATTAAACTTCTGACCTCAGGTGGTCCACCTGCCTTGGCTTCCCAAAGTGCTGGGATTACAAGAGTGAGCCACCATGCCTGGCCCATACTTTTACTTTTAACCTACTTGTGTTTTTACCTTTAATATATTTGGATCATCAGCTGAGTTAGTTAAATGCTTTTCAATTCAGAGCCTTTGTTTTAGGTTACTTGTGTAAAAAAGAGTCAACCTAAAATTTACAAGATAGTACTTTATATATATTATTTAATAGACTATCACACGCAAATAACAATTACTGCTAACAAATTAAATATCTAGTGTAAATAGTCACATCAAAATAAAAATATATAATTTTTTTCAGAGCCCCTAAAATACTTTATTACATTCATTTATATGTCTCACCCATGACTGGATTGTTGATACCTTGATTCATCTTATTGCTCAGCTCTTGGTTCTTTATCTACAGTGTTTTTATTCATTGCTAACATGCCTATATTAGTTACCTATTGCTGCATAACAAATTACTTTAAAACATACCCACTCATATTGATAGAACAACTATATATAAAATGGGCAAAGATTTTAACATCCCCTTTCCTAAAAAGATATACAGTGAGAAGTAGGCACATGAAAAGATGCTTAGCATTATTAATCACTAGGTAAATACAACTTAAACCAAAATGAAATACCATTAAACATTTATTAGAATGGCAGAGATGAGAAACACTGACCATACTAAGTGTTCATGAGAATGCAGAGGAGATGGACTTTCACACCATGCTAGTGGGGGATGTAAAAGGGCACAATCAATATGGAAAGCTTGGCAGTTTTTAAAGAATTTTTTAAAAAGCCTACATTATGATTTAATCATTCTACTCTAGTTATTGACCTTCCCTCCCACAGAAAACATATGTCAATACAAATACTTGCACATAGATATTCAGTGCAGCTTTATTTGTAATAGCCAAAATCTGGAAACAATCCAAAATCCCACAGAGGAATGGATAAATAATTTGTAGTGTATCTATGCCATGGAATACTACTCAGGAATAAAAAAGGGATGATCTGTTGTTATATACAACAAAGTAGATGATACAGAAAATAATTGTACTGAGGAAAAGAAGCCAGACAAAAAAGAGTACATATTGTGTGATTTTATTTATATAAAATTATAGAAACTGTAAGCTAATCTACTGTAGTGAAAAGCAAGTCACTGTTTGCCTGGGGAAGATGAGGCAGAAGCTGGAGGGAAAGACAGCAATGGGGCATGAGGAAACTTTTGGGGGCAAAGCATATGCTCATTATTTTGATCGTAGTGACAGTTGTAAAGATGTATCCATATGTGAATATCTTTCTGATGGTACACTTTTAGGTATGTGTTCTTTTTTATGTCAAAGTCGGTTATACTTCAATACAAAATAATAAAAAGAATTATGTTTATTTTGATTTGAGTAACAGCTTTAGATATTTATTTTATGAGTCGGTAATTGTTATTTGCATTTGATCTTGTGCTGAGTCTAACTGTCCAAAGTACTCTTTTATAATTTTAGTTAAATCCATTTTTAACAGGTAACACTAAACTAAAATGCCTCTGTAATGGACAATTTTGAAGACTTTAATGATCTGAGATAATGAAGAAAATGATGTGAGGACACATTTAACTTTTAGATGTCTCATTGCTATTTGTACTTTAAATTTACATTTATTTCTTTTGGAATCTAAAAGTGTTTTGAATGTGAATATGTCCTGGACACGGACTTGAAAGTTATCAAGATCAAGCATGCATTATACAGTTATGCCTAGAATATTCTTGTGCTTGGTGAATGTATATTACGTAGGAGCAGGCAAATATCTCAAGGTTCCTATTTGGCAAATATTAAGACTGGAGTGGCTCTTCAAAATATGTAATGCCTGTAGTCCCAGCTACTCAGGAGGCTGAAACAATAGGATTGCTTAGGCCCAGGAATTCAAGGATGCAGTGAACCTTGATGGAGCCATTGCACTTCAGCCTGGGGGATAGAGCAAGACCCTGTCTATATATATCTGATGGATATCTGAAGGATGATGGGGTATTTCTCATGAGGTGTGATTACAAACTGACAAATCAGGACAATCTCTCCAGCTCTGCACATAACAAGGGTGATGCACTGACCAGCATGCTGCTGTCTCTCATTTCTGACATGAAGAAAATCAAAATCCTCAGTGCCAGGCAAAGGCAGCTAGGTTAGTATGATGGGTCTCTCTTGATTATTCTTGACACACCAGTTTAGGTTCTTCTATTCCATTCCATCTCGATGGTTGGGTAAAAGATTATTTTCTTCTGCCATATTTAACTTTACTTGGATCAAGTTTTCATAAAACTTACATAAAGCGTGAATCTTATTTTGAGAAACTGGGCTGTCAAACTCTTAGATTGAGTGAATGCCCACAATTTGTTAGGCATACCTGGAAATAAAAATCTTAGATTTGTACTTGTAGAAATGTCTGAGGCATATTTTTCTGAGCGTGTTATTATTCTCTTCTTGATAAAGTAATAATGGTGACAATAGTATTTTGGTGTGTGGATGAGGCTAGAAAGACAATGTACAACTGTCACCTCCACATCATGTACAGTTGACATTTGTCATTTGCTTTATTCTAGTAGCTGCAATTTCAGTAACTCTGAGCTGTGGCTAAAGAATTTTCTTTTCTTTTCTTTTCTTTTTTCTTTCTTTCTTTTCTTTTTTTTTCTTTTTTTTTTTTTTTTTTGAGACAGACTCTCACTCTGTCACCCAGGCTGGAGTGTAGTGGCACAATCCTGCAACTTCCACCTCCCAGGTTCAAGCAATTCTCCTGCCTCAGCCTCCCAAGTAGCTGGGATTACAGGTGTTCACCACCAGGCCCAGCTAATTTTTGTATTTTTAGTAGAGATGGGGTTTCACCATATTGACCAGGCTGATCTCGAACTCCTGACCTCAGATGATCCACCCACCTTGGCCTCCCAAACTGTTGGGATTACAGGCATGAGCCACTGTGCCTGGCCCAAGAAATTTCTTTATAGTTGGATGTCATTTGATTTGTCCACGATTTTTCATTATGGTGAAACTATAAAGATTGTGTTTTCCACAATCACATCAAGTTACTTGAAAATGTTATTCAGTCACTCATAGAAAGCCTTTCTTCAATCTCTCTCGTTTATAGTGACCTCACTTTGGATTACACAAAAACTATCACGCTACCATGCTGTTGTTTTCCTTGAAATTCTCATTAACCTCTTGAAGTGCTGTGTGGTGTGATCTGAACTCTTCACTGCTGAAATGGGCTATTTTCCAGATATCCATTACAGCTCTTCTTTCCATAAAAAGTGATATTAAGAGAATGCTCAAGATCCTGAAATTGTTATCTGTGGCAGGTCCAGGTCTCACAGCTGAATAAAAGACAAGAGATGCTGGTGATTTATAAACTAAATTAGTTCTGTAACTTCTTGTTGTGGCTATGCTGTTAGAGTTCCAAAGGACATGCTAACTTTCTTTCTTTCTTTCTTTTTCTTTCTTCTTTCTTTCTTTGTCTCTCTCTCTCTTCTTTCTTTCTTCTTTCTCTCTCTCTCTCTTTCTTTCTTTTTCAGATGGAGTGTTGTGGGGGAGCAGCTAGTTCCCTACAATGGAGTTTCGCTCTTGTTGCCCATGCTGGAGTGCAATGGCACAATCTCAGTTCACTGTAACTTTTGTCTCCCAGGTTCAAGCAATTCTCTTGCCTCAGCCTTCCAAATAGCTGGGACTATAGGCATGCACCACCATACTTGGCTAATTTTTGTATTTTTAGTAGAAAGGAGGTTTCACTATGTTGGCCAGGCTTGCCTCGAACTCCTGACCCAGGTGATCTGCCTGCCTTGACATTCCAAAGTACTGGGATTACAGGCATGAGCCACCATGCCCAGCCTCAACAAATATTTCTTAATTGACAGTTTGGGTCAGGTACTAGGGCTTCAGTGGAGAATAAGGCAAAACTTTCATTTATTGTATGAAGATCATCTAGTAATCATTTTAATCTGGATGGACAATGTCTTATACAGTTTATCTTATGCGTTAAATTGTGTCTCCCCACAAATACAAATATAGAAATATAGAAAAATAAATATATATATAGATAGATAGATAGATAGATAGATAGATATGTTGGGGTCCTAACTCACAGTATCTCAGAATGGGACCTTATTTGAAAATAGGGTGACTGCATTATAATTTTGCTAAATAAAATATTCTTGGAGTACAATTTGTTCTTTGAGCACTTTAAAAATGTCATTCCACTCCCTCCTGGCCTGTATGGTTTCTGTTGAGATGAATTGGAGTTCTTTTATATGTTATTTGCTTCTTAAGTTCTTGCTGTTTTTTAGAATCTTCTCTTTGCCTTTGACTTTTGAGAGTTTTATTATTATGTGCTTGGGAATAGTCTTATTTGAGTTGAATCTGTTAGGTGTTCTAAGACCTTTTTGTACCTGCATGTTTATGTCTTTATCAAATTTGAGAAAGTTTTCTATTATTATTCTTTACAAATGTAATTTGTTAAGATGAGCTCATACTGGAGTAGAGTGGACCCTAATAAAATACGACTGTTGAACTTATAAAAAAGATGACCATATGAAAACGAGGAGACACAGAGAGAACACAGAGTGATGACAAAGGCAGAGACTGGAGTTACACAGCTACAAGCCGTGGAATGCCAAAGATTGCCAGAAAACCACAAGAAGTTGGGAGGCAGGGAAGGATTCCCTACAAGTTTCAGAGGGATCATAGCTAGGCCAACAGCTTGGTTTTTATGTTAGCCTCCAGAACGGTGAGACAATATATTTTTGTTAAGTCATCCACTCGGTAGTATTTTGTTATGGAAGTCTTAGGAAATTGATACAACGTGGGTTTAATATTTTTATTGGATTGAATTTTTGCCTTTTGGATAATTGTTAATCTGCAGTTATGTCTTCTTTGGTTACTTACTTACTTCTTCTAGAATTTGATAAAATAAATGTAGCTTCAAAAGAGAACGTCAATACTAAATTTCTAAACCTCCTGAAGTTAGAAAGGATTTCCCAAGATCTTTGATTCAACCTTCCTTTTAATGTGGCAGTTTTTCCTCCATAACATAAATGCTGTATTCCCAGCCAGAGTACTTACAAAAATGGGTGGTCATTACCTTACAGGGTGTTACATTACATTTACATTTTAAAAAGTGTGATTAAACATACGTAGCATAAAATGTATCATCTTAGTTATTTGTAAGTGTAAAATTCAGTAGCATTAAGTGTATTTACATTGTTGTGCAATCTTCAGAAATTTTTCATCTTCCAGAACTGAAACTCTAAACCTTTTAAACAACAACTCCCATTTCCTACCTAAAAACTCTGCTAGAAAGTTCTTTTTCTAGTGGACCTAAATTACCTTCCGGCTACTGTCCTGAGATCATTCTAATTTTGCCTACTGGAATTGATCCAATTGGCATAATGCCAATTCTGCAAAAAAAAACACAAAACAACCTGCAAACTATTATTGTTATTATTGTTGTTGTTTCTTTTCTTGTTTGTCTTCCAGAAATGCACAGTCTATAATATCTTCATGTTTAACTCGGCAGCAATTCCTTCTGCCTTGTATCTAATATTCCTTGGAATTTTAGTTCCTTTTTTATTTTATTCATTTCCACAATAATTACTTGGGCATATTTAACTCTCTTCTCATCCTCTTCTTTGGTTTTCATAAACCTCTTTCAACTTGTCAGTTATTCCATAGAGGAACATTCTGAAGACCCTCAGGATGTACCTGTAATGCTTCCAATTGGGATTGAAAGAGAGTGAGCAATCATTATTTTATGTCCTTATGCCTCTGTAAACTAAGCTATACAGAGTACTGGTATGCAATAAAGTCCTTTTAACAAAACCACAAATCTTTTTTTAAAAAAAGCTCTAAACTAAAATATTTAAAGTGTTCTATACCTAAACTCTGTAACTACATAAAGATACATTCTTAAATAATTGCCAGCTGGATACTGAATTAACAGAAATATTGATCATCAAATATAAAAGTCTCCATATATAAACAAATTAAAAAGTTAATTGTTACCACTGCCCATTTTAACTACTTGTGACATTTGGAGATTCACTTAAACTCCTTGAGTGTCTGTTTCCCCTCTTCATAATTTAGGAAATTTAAAGTAAAAACCCCAATATATGTTTCACCCTCAAATAATCAGATACCTGGATTATTTTCAATGGTATATAATATTGTGAGTAAATAGAAAGTAATGGGCCAAGTGCGGTGGCTCACACCTGTAATCCCAGCACTTTGGGAGGCCAAGGCAAGTGGATCATGAGGTCAGGGGTTCAAGACCAGCCTGGCCAAGATGGTGAAACCCTGTCTCTACTAAAAATACAAAAATATCCAGGCGTGGTGGCAGGCATCTGTAATCCCAGCTACTCGGGAGGCTGAGGCAGAGAATTCCTTGACCCTGGGAGGTGGAGGTTGCAGTGAGCCAAGATCGCACCACAGCACTCCAGCCTGGGTGACAGAGCGAGACTCTGTCTCAAAAAAACACAAGAAAGAAATGAAATAATTATATAACTATAAAATATTTACCATTACTAAGTGAAGCTAGTTAAACTAAGTTTCTAACAAATCTTCTGATAGGCCATTGCTTCATTGTTTGAATATTTATTCATGAAAACAATTCATGGAGGCATGAAGCACAATGTGTGCAAGACCAAAAATAAGAATTCTGTCCTTGCATCTTAACCTTGTGTGGACTTTACAAGTGTCACTTGTATGGAACCATCAAGGCTATACCCTTAGGAGGACACTGGACTAAACTCGGAATCATCTGAAGGTCTCTACTATTCATGTCCTTAATAGAATTACCTTCTTTCTCTGGCTTCCTTTTCCATTTTGTGCGCTTCTTACAGAATTTACCAGCTTTCTTTGCCTTCTGTTATGCACAGCTTTTGTAAGTGCCAAACTTCTTACTAGATTAGGGAATGCAAACTATGCTTTGATTATTTTTATATTGTCAACTTCCCTTAAAACTGACTCAGCACGTAGTCACTTCATACATAGTTGTTGAATTGAATCCATCTGCTTTTACTTACATCTCCAAGATTAGATTGACAAGTTTTGGACATGCATGACATTCCTGATGTGTGAGATCAAACTGAATTCAGAATGGCATTTTCAACAGCCCAAGTGGTCAGGCAAAGGGGCTGTGATAACTAGGATGGTTTGTGGCTTCCCTCTACCCGAGGGCTTTCAATTGAGAGGTTACCCCTACCTGTGGCCTTCTGCTTGACAACACCAAGGCTTTTCAAAGCTTGTCTGTTTCACTATGTTTTTCTTTAAGATACTATCCAAAACTTTTAATATTATGAGGTTACAAGTTTTGGCATCTTAGTTGTTGAATGATTTTAACTTAATTTAGGAATTTAGATATCTCTACATCTTTTTAGTAGGGATGTAGGGGAAGGTATAAGGCAATATTGTTCAATAGTTTTAAGTCAGAAAGAGAAAACAAAATGTATCACTGAAATTATAGCCCAATGCAGGGAATTACCCTAATAGAAATCTGGCCTAGATTCTAAATTAAACTCCAATTAACAGATCTGCTAGTTCTTGGTTTTATGGTTTGGCTGAAGAATAAGGTGATAATTTGCATGTACTATTAAACTGAAAGAATGGCCAGACAATTATAATGAAGAATTAGAATGTCTGAGCAGTTGCCACTACTTCTCAGAATGCACCCACGCTGAGTACCAAGCCAAGTGCCTGCAAATTACTGTGACCACAGTTGAAAGCACAATTAAATTGCCTTTGAGTACTAAGAAAACCTTGAACTGCTGTGTGTTCTCCAAATCATTAAATGGCAGATATCTTCTTGATTATTTTGACTGTCTAAAAAAGAGGAATAAATCAGAGCTACAATTATTGAGATAAAAGGTACTCTTAACAGCTGAGCTGGGTTTAAGGAAAGCACAAAGGAATCAGAGGTGCAAATTAAATTTCCATAATGATAAAAAATTTGCATGATATCAAACAGTGAGATACCCTATTAGCTGATAAATAACCTCATTGCTCTGTACCTTAGTGTACCTTTCTCACATTTTATGATAATTATTTCTTGCCTGGGGACATTTGTTAAGAAAAACATTCAACGCTCTCCAACAGAAAGGTCACAGATACACACTTTTCTAATTAAATTTTAGGATGAATCAAATACATTCTTTGATTTGTGCTGTGTCTATAGAATTCTGATGATATGATTTGAAGTTGATTCGTGGCAATTACAAGAATGCTAAAACAAGTCAAACAGAAAGGAATAATTGTATAATTAGTATATTTTGATGCAGCTTTTATGGGATGCATTATTAATGCAAACATCCATAAGTAGTTCTTTTTGGAAACCTTGATATATGAAAATATTAAAAATTAATAGTTCTTGGACCAGAAGACCAAAGTGCTCATTAAGCAATCATCTTTCGAATTCCTCTTTTCTGTATCTTTGTGCCATGTCACTTCATTTCTGTCCATTTTATTCCTTAGAAAGGATAGATGCTAAATATTAAAGATGTTTTCCAAAGCAAAGATGAGTATTCAGGGGAAGGGGTTCATTTCTATCCTTCAATTTGTTCATCAAATATTTTAAAGAAAGATCAATTTTACTTTTAGTTTAAGATAGCTAATAGGGGCATCTTGCTTAATGAAAGGAGACAAGATACAACGTGATGCCCCAAACTATGTCCTATGTTAGAATAATAAAAGCCATAAGAAAAACATTGTTCAAAGAACAACAGTAATCAGTATTGTTAAAATAATAGTAAACTTTTACTGCGAATGCATGTGTCAGACACTAGGCATAGATTGAAATCTACATTTATCTTCATAATAGCTGTGTGAGCTCCCATTATTATCTCTGTTTTATAAATGATCAGACATGGGTATTGTGTGTGTATGTATGCATGCATATAGCTGCATGCATAGGATCAGGCTATCATTTTGATCATAGCTTTGTGTCTCTCAACCTACAGAAAAAAATGCAGCTGAGAAAGATGATGATTCATACCTCCGCTGATTTGGAAAGATTGTTTAACGAACTCTCGTGAATAATTCAGATTTCAAGATATATATAAGTATGATTATTTTGTTGGGTTTACACACACACACACACACACACACACACACACACACACCCGTATGCACTATAACCTAGTTTAGATTCACTTAGGTGAGAGAAAAACATAAATGTGTTTTGTATGTTTGGATTTCTCTGTATAAGATATGTGATATTATTCTAATCTAATTCAGGTTATTAGAAAATGTTGAAACAACAAAACATGCTTAATATATTACCTGTTTAATACCAGATACTAATATTTGCTTGCATAATATTCAAATAAAATTTGGTATCTTCTAGAGGTAACAATGACACGGCAGCTTTGATTCATGCCATGAAACAGTTCTGATGAAGCGCTGTCATGAGTTTCTTCCAGGACATCTAATAATCAACTTTATAGGTGGGGCTCAGGATAAACCTGCCTGGTATTCTATTTTACAGAAAGGGAGCTGTACTGAGGTAAGATCGCAAAGTATTTATAAAAATAGCAGGTTTTAAAGGATGAGGACTAGTTTAGAAGTCTTTGGTATGTCTTAATGTGGGATAGACCAACCATCTCATCAATGAACTTAGATTTAGAAGTGAGACGGATACAAGTTGAAGTTGACTCCTGGTGAGGAACATAGAACTTGGGCTATAAATGATCAAACCTCCACTGCTTAGACAATATGACTGCAGTGGGAAAAAGAATGGACATACAGTGCGGATGAAAGAAAAAAAGTACAGAGGAAGTAAAGCTTTCAAAAAGTAGAGCTAAATTAGAAATTTTAAGAAGACAAAGATGCAGTAAATTATGTAACAAAAACTGCAATTAAATGTAATTTATAGTGACATAAAACTAGCTCCCCATTTAGCAAAGACCAGCTGTACAAAATATCTCAAAGCCCAAGGTAGTGCTGATGCTTTGTGATGCATTCTAATTGTCCTCTGAATCCTTCTTTGGGTGCTTTAATTAACCTTTGTAACCTAATCCCCAGCCTAGTCCTTAACCATAGCTGAGCTGCTACAGAATTAGGATCCTATTCAGTGGTGGGCCACCAAATTGAATGATGTGAGTTTGCTAATTCCAGGCCTTTCTCCTTCCAGGGACTGTGGAGTGAAATGAATCATGAAGAAATTTGGTGATTCTGGAGTGTTGCACATTTTCAGGAGCTCTTAGTTCTCATCCTCAATGATTTCCTTTTCCCCAGATAATGCATATTATTTGTAAATACCTTCAAGGAAAGTCAGTCTTAATAAATTTATTATATATTAATTACAAACACTTTTTAGAAAGGATCTAATGGAATATTTTAATGGCATTTTAGGATGACATAAAACAATGCTGTATGAATGCTCATCCCTGCTGTTGGAACTGTTCAAGCCTTCCTAGCCTTCTCCCTGCTTCATGGCATACGCAGTGCATGAAGAAACAGTCAGAACTAATCAGAGTAAATCACTAATCTCTGGGTGGCATGAGCATTTTGGAGAGCCAAATTGGGAAACATTTGGAATAACACTTTAAATTACTTTCAGAGAATAAAATTACATATATTACAAAAACAGGTAAGATAACTAGCATATTTATATATTTCCATTTCATTTTTCCTCCTGAATGTACTTTTGAATATCAGATAGTATTGCAAATTTATTTTCATTACATCTTGGTGTTGGTATCTTCATGACAGAAATATGAAAAACCTGGTGGTGTAGATAATTGATATTTTGTTATGTAAAAGGAGAGTTACGTGTGTCTGACTATGTCTAGTACATGCTTAATACATGGCTAGAGTCAACTTCAAAGCTTCTGCATGTGACTAAACTGGGTCCCACTGCCAGGCATGATCCTTAATATTCTGTCCCTGTCTGCCAGCTGGATGTTCACATCCAGTTGAAGGTGGAGTTAGGTATCGAGTATCTGTCATTATGGGTTCCAAAATTTTTAAGCAGAGCAAAACTCTACTACCTAGAACCACATTGGACTGTTACTGTGAGTTAGGAATAAATTGTTGTATATTAAACTACTAAAATAAAGTTTTTTTATAGCAGCTAGCATTACCTTAACTAATATGGAAGGTGATATTAGCATGAAAAAGTACAATTAAATTTTTAAATGAACAGGGGAAGAATGTAAGAATATGTTTTTAAAAGTAATGAAAACATTAAGAAATAAATACATAGAGAAAACAATAATGTTAAATAAAGAATTAACGGCTGGGTACAGTAGTTCATGCCTGTAATCCCAGCACTTTGGGAGGCTGAGGTGGATGGATCACTTGAGGTCTGGAGTTCAAGACTAGCCTGGACAACATGGCAATTCCCCCTTCCCACTAAAAATACAAAAATTAGCTGGGCATAGTGGTGCACACTTGTAATCCCAGCTACTTGGGAGGCTGAGGCAGGAGAATCGCTTGAACCCCAGAGGTGGAGGTTGTAATGATCCAAGATTGTGCCACTGCACTCCAGCCTGGTGACAGAGTAAGACTCCATCTCAAAAAAACAAACAAAAAGCACACAAAACGACAGAAGAAATAAAGTGAAGTGTATTGCAAATATGAAAGGACTGATTTCAATAAAAGGCTTCTATATAGCATTCAAACAAAACCTGGCAGTATGCTATTTACAAGAAATCAACTACAAAAATTTCGAAGAAAGATTAACAATAAAGAAGCCCTGACAGATATACAGTAGTGGAAGCAGGGGTGGCAATATTATTGACAAGATTAAGAGCAGTAAACAAGATGCAACATAAAAATAAATAATACCAAAAATTTTTTTATTTTTTTAGATAGAGTCTTGCTCTGTCGCCCAGGCTGGAGTGCAATAGCGTAATCCAGGCTCACTACAACCTCTGACACTCAGGTTCAAGCAATTCTCCTGCCTCAGTCTCCCAAGTAGCTGGGATTACAGGTACCTGCCACCACACCTGGCTAATTTTTTGTATTTTTAGTAGAGATGGAGTTTCACCATGTTGGCTAGGCTGGTCTCAAACTCCTAACCTCAGGTGATCCACCTGCCTCGGCCTTCCAAAGTACTGGGATTACAGGCATGAGCCACTGCACCTGGCCCCAGAAACATATTTTTAAACAAGATACAATAGTAATAAAGCAGTATGAAATGTACTTGGCTATGATGAAAACCATTCCATTTTTTTTTAATGGGCAATTTTACCATTTTATTCTCTACTAATAAGTCAATATGATTGAAATAATTAATTATAACTTGATCAAAATACTTTAACGTTAGAAAACACAAGCCTAAATAACCCTTGTAGCAATGAGGAAACTCAAAAAAGAAGCTGCAAACCATGCAAAAGTCATACAAAGGAAACTACTTCATAAATGTGAAATCTAGAAAGAGCTGAATGCAAAGGGTACTCCATAGCCAAAAAGCTTGTTAAAGAAGAGAGAAAACAAATAGAGAAATCAATGACTCATCTTAAGAATTAAAACTAAAAAATGCACTGACTAGGAATTGAAATTATATTATATGTAAATTTCATGACTGTGGAGATTTAGTCTATTTCTCTAGATTTGTAATCTCAGCTCTTAGAATAGTGCCTCATTTATAAGAGGCCTTTAGTTGAACAAGTAAACTATGGGAATCTCAATAATAAATACAGCCGCAATTCACTGAGCATTTACCATGTACTAGTCACTGTGCTAAACATAAATTATTGCATTCACTCAGCAATCCTATAAAGGTATCACATTTTTATAGCTGAGAAAATTGAAGCTTAAAGAGGTTAAATGAAAATTGCCTATTCTAGACAAGCTAGCAAGTGATAGGGCTGGGATTGGAACCCATGGGAACCCATGTATGTTTTACTTTAAAAAATCATGAACAAAAAAGCGGTTTTACTTAGAAATAGCAGAACTTGAATAACCTTGCAAAGAGAGAATTATGTTTTTCTTACAATTGGGGAAAATCAAATTTTAACATGTCCAGCCACGTGCAATTATGAAGCTACAAAAGTCCACGTGTCTCGTCAAGACAGGCTGAGCTTAGCTATATACTGAATTATTGTACAATCCCTCTGTGAGGAGCAGTGGGTTGATTAGACTTATTTGCTGGACTGTATTAGTTTCCTGTGGCTGCTGTAACAAAATCGCTGCAAACTGGTGGCTTAAAACAACAGAGATTTATTCTCACAGTTGTGAATGCCAGAAGTCTGAAATCATAGTTGGCAGGGGTTCTTTAAGTCCAAAGGCTCTGGGGGAGATTCCATTTCCACGTTGCCTTTCCCTGTGTGTGTATATGTGTCTGTCTGTGTTGGCTGCTCTTGCTTCCCTTTTATTAAGACATTTGTTATTGCATTTAGGGTTCTCCTGGATAATCCAAGGCAATCTCCTCATCTCAAGATCTCTAACTTAATTATATCTGCAAAGACCCTTTATCCAAATAAGGTAACATTTACAAGTTCTAGGGATTAGAATCTGATATCTTTGGTTGACTATTATTCAATTTACTGCAGGGACTTACCAAAACAGAGCTCCAGGCTTTGTGGAGAAAGCAGGAGCATATCAATTTGAATAGTGCAGATAAAACCTGTTAAAAGAATTGAGAAAAGAGGGGGACTCATTTGGACTCAGATTTATATAGGATTTTTGATAGAAAAGTTGAGCAGGGACCCGTTAGCAATGGCTAAAATAAATTTTGGGACAACGAGGAGGTCTTTGGGTAGAATCTGGTAAGAATGACTTAGGAAAGTCAGTATTCATGTATTGTTCAATGATTATTATCAAATATTTTTTAAAAAGTGGCTGTGCATAAGTTGCTAAATGCAGGGCTTCATCCTCCAATAAAACTCCATTCTCTGGCAGATGTGAAAGTAGCAGTTCAGAAATTCCAAATGTTCCTCCATATGCATATTGAGAAAGCCATTTGTCTCTCTATATTATAGTTCAAAACACATGTTATTAATAAGGAATCTGTAAGATCCCCCAAGAGTAGAATGTGATCCAAAGTTACAAAATACCTTTAAGAGAATTGAAATAACATCTAGGGATTTGAGAACGAGAGCCTCTGTTCTTGAAAGATTATCAGTCTTCAGTGATGCTGCTTTATTCTAAATATAAGCCCCCATTTACCCAAGTTCTTTGCTCAATGATTTCAGCTTATTCCTGTATCTCACAGCAGCTGATCACTTGGGGCTTAGGGGTGACTTGGGTAGCTTTATTTTTGCAAAAGGTATATTTACTCTGCTGGGGGATATCATCATTTTTCTTCATTCTTCCTGACGTTTTGTCTATTATATTCTGAGTTTGCCCATAGGATAGAAATAAATAGCTCAGTCTTCTTTAAAAACAAAGTACGAATTGAATAAATTTAGAAGTTGCTTGGTGCTCCTGACGCTGATTGAAGAGTGTCTTGCCTCAGCTTATTCAGTCTCCCTTTATTCCTAAAGGAGACTGTCTATTTATTTTGGTTTATGGAAAGAGCTCTTGGCATCATGGCTAGAGCCTGCATAATTAGGAGTAATACTTGGGCATAACTAAAGCCGAGTAAAGACAGTATTGAAAATCTGATTTAAAGTTTTTGTTTTGTAAGGTAAAAACTAAAGTCCTACACCAGGAAAATTATACTTGTAACTGAGCACTTTAATGTTCAAAAACCTACTTTTGTATAAATTAATTACATGTGTGTATTTCTGAGTAAAGTATAATCTCAGTGTAGAGAAGTCTTCAGTGTTTTCCTGTGTTGCTTTATGGGGGAATCATAATTCTCAGGAAACTTGTTCTCAGCCACCAGTCAAGACGGATGGTTATTTCACAGCAGCAAGTTCACAGGGAAACCCTTTTGGTCTACAAGGATCAGAGTGCTCTTACAGGAAGTGGAATTCAAGAGTACTCTTCAAAGCACCCTCTAGTCTTTCTCTTCCCTCCTTAGCTTCTGAAGAATGTTAAGGACCCTGCTGCTTCTTTGAATTTTCCCAAGGTGTGTTTCTGCCCTTGAGGCTTAGGTCTCACCTGGGTTCCATCAATCAGGTAGTAAAAAAGTTGATCAGAAAGAGAAAAACTAATATCCTAGCTCCCTTCTGACTCTAATGTATATACTTGGGCAATTCCTGCTGTCCCGGTCTACAATCTAACAGCCATAGGCATGAACTGAAAATAAATAAATAAATAAAATGACTAAAATTAGATAGCTGCAGATTTGGGTGAAAGAAAGAAATTTTGGGATATAAAGAATACCTCAACATAAACACATTTAATTAGGGTTTTACAAGTCAATTCCAGATTTCCTAGGCCAGTTCTCTCCATCTCTGTGGTAGGCCGAATTCTAAAATAGCTCCCAAGATTGCTGGCCTCTGGAGTTCACACACCTTCTTCCAGTTAATCAGTCAAGCACTCATGAGGTACTGCTGTGAATGAGTTTTGACGATATAATTAAGGTTTACTTTAAGAAAGGGAGACCATCTGGGCGAATCTAACTTAATTACACAAGCCCTTTAAATCTGAGTCTGAAGAGACAGAGAAGTCATGGAGATTTGAAGCTAGGGAGGGATTTGCTGGGAGGGAGATTTTTTTTTTTCACAGATTGCATTGAGGATAGAAGGCTCCATGCAGCAAAGAATGTACGCAGTGTCTATGAGTGAGAGCAGTTCTTGGCTAACAGCCAGCCAGGAGAAAGGGCCTAAGTCCTATAGCACAAGGAGATGAGTTCTGCAAATGACCTCAATGAGGTTAGAAGCAGATTTTTCTTGAGCTTCCAGACAAGAAGTCAGCCTTGAAGGCACCTTAATTTTAGTCTTGTGACACCTTAAGCAGAGAATTCAATGTCGTCACTTCTGACTCACAGAAGTGTGAGCTAATTGGTGATATCTTAAGCTCCCTAAATTCATGGTAATTTCCTATACAGCAATGGATAACTAACATTTTCTTTCTCTGAGTTTGCATGCAAGTTCTAATAGGCTAATGTGGTGTTAAGGTGTCAGGAGGGAGGGAGGTCAGAAGATGATACAAGGGACTCAGAGGCAGTCAGTCCAAGTTGCAAACCTATTGCTGCATCATCTACTCCCCTATCTCTCTCTGATCAGTACCCTTATCACACTGGCCTCTGTTGTATTTTCTCCCTATTTTCCAGTTATTGGCCCATGCTGGTATCTGCTGCTGTGTTTCTCTGTCCTCACCACCTCTCGGGTACCTTCTCTGGGAGGCTGCCTTTAGGAGCGAATTCCTGGAATCCTTATGCAGGCATTTCCAAATCATTGTTTCTCAGCATTCTGGATGCAGAAAAATTCCTAGCTCTTTCTTGGAGAAAAGAATTGTTCTCTGTGCTTTCAAAACTCCAGACTTCTTTGGGGGTCTATCGTTTTTAGCTGTAAATTTGTCTAACCTACTATACCAGATGTTTGACTTAGGAGAGGGGCAGGGTATAGATTCCCTCCTTTAGAGATGGACATCCACATCTAATTCTGTGGTTTCCCTTCTCAACACTTAGCAGAAAAACTTTATATCCTTTGAATAGAAAAATATGTGTATAACAAGGATAAGGTTAGGCTTCGTGTCCCCCACCCAAATCTAATCTTGAATTGTAATCCCCCACAATCCCCATTTGTCAAGAAAGAGACCAGGTGGAGGTAATGGAATCATGGGGGTGGTTTCACCCATGCTCTTCTCGCGATAGTGAGTGAATTCTCATGAGATCTGATTCTTTTATAAGTGGCCCTTCCCCCTTCACTTAGCACGTCTCCTTTTTGCTGACTTGCGAGGAAGGTTTCCTGCTTTCTTTCTCTGCCATTGTGGTAAGTTTCCTGAGGCCGGCTCAGCCATGCTGGACTGTGAGCTAACTAATCCTCTTTCCTTTATAAACTATCCAATCTCAGACAGTTCTGTATAGCAATGTGAAAACGGACTAATACAAGAAAGTATTCTTTTAGTTATATTTGTTTCATACCTAGGCTTTGACAAATTAAATTGAGAGCCAATTATTTGACTCTCATCCTCTGGTTTTGCTGTGACGACTCTGTACTAAGGTTATGAGTGCTGCATAAGGGTCGTGAGCTGTAGAACTATAGAGAAGAGAGAAACCAACTAATGCTTTAGATATTTCCTCACTACCTAGTTTTTTAGAGTAACTTAAGAAAGGCGGAGCTATTTAAAGAGGACATGATTGTCTAGTTCTCAATTAAAATTAAAAATAATAACTGAGGAACCAGAAGTATTCTCTCTGGAGTAGGGCATTTAAAATAAAATTGTTTTTTAGAAAGGTAAAGAATGAGTTTAATTAGCATGCTATCACAGATTTTTCCAAATGTAAATAAATATCTGATTAATATTTTCAAATATTTAGTTTCAAATTATTTGAAAATATTTTAAAGTTTTTCAAATAGTAATGCAACATTTAATTTTTGAAAGTGCAATTAATAAAAATGTAGGTTTGGAAAGTTCTGAGGAAACGACTAAATGTTCCGATTTTTGATGTATTGGGTTCTATATATTTTCTAACCTCAAAGAATATTAAAGAGAATTATTTAACAAGGTAATTCAAGGATTTGTAGAACAATAAAATACTAGGACTCTCAGAGGACTTAACAGTTTCAATTTTCAACTCTTAATGACAGACCTAGCAGTTTCAATTTTCAACTCTTAATGACAGACCTAACAGCCTTGTTTATTAAAGGCATTTAAGTATTACATTCCAGCCTGTGTTGTATGTCAGTGGGACTATAAACTATGTTTATGTCAAAGACTTATAATCTATTTATTAAAAAATTAGAAAACTAAATGCTTTAGATTTGGATCTTAAAAATTTGTCTTTAACACAGTAAACTGGTTTAATATACTACTCTGATGAAAAATTTTTTACATTTCCATTTTGAAAATTTGTTTTGTGTTAATGTTTCCAAGAAAATGGGTGTAGGGAAGGGATCCTGTTGATGCTGCTGTCTGAAACACAGGTGTTTTTAACTACTGTGGAGTTGGTGATAGCTCAGGGTTAAGTGCTTTCGTGTAGGCATTACATACAAAGGACAATTGACTGACTGATGTTACAGTTTACTAATTAAAAGTATGGTTTCTGTAAAGGATAAGGGATAAAGTTTGTGAGTAGCAAGTATTAGAAATGACATTTTATTCAAGTTTTGGTCTGTAATAACTGGGGGCAATTCAGGTTAAACATGTCAGATACGCCACTGGAAATGAAGCATTTCGTTTAATGTACTGCTACTTACTTGTCTGGGTGTTTTATGCTATTTGGTAGTTATTTAGCAGACATCAGGGTGTACAGGAAGAACATGGGTCTAGAAATTAGGAAAAAATGTATTCATAGTCTTACCATTGCAAATACTAGCAACCCAGCCTGTACAGGTTAAACAAACTGAAGTGCAAAGAGCTTCAGCTGCAGACAGTTGCTACCAATGTCAACGTTTATTCTCTTCCCCCTTTCCCTCTTCACTTTATCTTTTAGCTAACTTTTGATCTTAGAGCAGAATCACTATCAGGAGAGTAGTAACTTTTAAAGAATTCTCCTGGCCTTTCTTGAGCAACAAATCCACCCCTTTACCAACCACTCGACCTGGAGGTGGTGTGGGGTGCCCCGACTGTTCTGCCTGAGTCACATTGCTCCCAGACAGATAGAGGGACACAGACCCACCTAATTTACAGCCGCATCCAAACAGCATTGAGAGGAGGAGATGAGATTCCCAAAGAGAAAAATTCCTGATAACTAAATCTTCTCCACCTGTGTTTTATTAGTTTTCATTAACTGGAAGTGTGACCTACACCAAATCATTTAAATGATCTGGGCCTTGGTTTCTTCAGTTATAAAATAATGTGCTGTGCTGTATGATTTACATTCATCCGTTTGTCCATTCATTCATTCTGCAGTCAGTAACTGCTCTTTGCCAGGCACTAAGAATTCAAGGATTAAATATGATCAGTTCCTCTCTCTGATGGCCTAGTGCGGAGGATAGACATACATTAAACAATGGCAATGGGATCTTACATAGAGTTGTATAAAATACTGATGATGACAGTTACTCACTGTCATCTATTATGTGCTAGATTCTGGTCTACAAGCTGTATGTGCATTATGGTATGTGTCCCTCTTGTTATATAAGGCAATTACCGAAATGCAGTACTTTAAAAATGAGGAAACTCTGCTTAACAGGATTTGGTAAGCTACTCAGAAACCAGTGGTCAGTGGTAGAGGCTAATACTTTTGAATTAATATTGAACTCTAAATTCTCTGTTACTTTCACTACACTGTAAACAGAGAAGAAACAACTACCTCCGCTGGTGAACATCAGCGCCACCTTCTTTGCAGAGGTGATGTTACAACTTAGTAGAAAGAAAAGGACTCTCAAGTGGAGAAGAAATAAGGAAAGACAAAAATTTGTGATTATTTGGGGAACAATGAACAAGTGTTGTTTCTTGCAGGGTTGAGTCATAGGCTAGCACGGAAACAGGGAGACACTGCTAAGTGTTGGCTACAAACATGTGAAAGACTTTGGATGAAGGGCGTTTGAACTGAACTTGTAGGCAGTAGAGATTCTATGGAGGGGTTAAAGACAGGACTTTGAAGAATATTTTGATTTAGAAATAGTACCTGAAGTCCTTAAGGTGCTAATATTTTATAATCTAGTGTCACATGCAGTAAAATATTTTTAAGGTAATTTAAAACAGATGAGCTTGAAATATTAGTGTGTAGAACAAATACAGGATTTATTACTCATAATTTTTAAGTTTTAAATTCCATAATGTTTTTCATATGAGTTAACATGTTTTTCTATTCTTTTCCACACTAATTCTTTTCTTGGATAGTGTTCCTAAGCACACAAATGCAGAAATTTGGATTCCATATTGTTACTTGGACACCATGAGTCTTATTTTATATAAATTAAAAACTGAGATCAGAAAGCTCTTGCTTGTTTTTGGTTATATCTACAAATGAGCGTTTCAACTAAATGCCATTTTGATACAGAGTATCTTTGTGTTCATCAATAAATAGAATTATTTAAGCATCTTTGAGATTATCTCCATGGGAAAATATGATATAAGCTAAGAATGAACAGAAGCTGTGCTTATCATATAGACTGTAATTACATTGGACTCACTGATTTTTACAGTGTGGACTATGGTTAATTAAATGGAATGGGCAATTCAACTTTCTGTATATTAAGAAAGCTGCTAAATTATTTTCAGTCATTTTTGTTTGGGATTTAATTATGTTTTCCTGTTAAACCATTAATTTAAAAATTCCTCCTGTCCATATGATGTCTCATTTATTACAGTTTCTTTGAATGAATCACAGGAAAATTATATATGAGTTATGGCTTTTCTGTTTCTCTTTAAAATTTTCCATTTTTATTTTAGATTCAAACAGCACATGTGTAGGTTTATTACCTGGGTATATTGCGTGATACTGAGATTTTTGAGTATGATTGATCCCATAACTCAGGTACTAAGCACAGTGCCCAATAGTTAGTTGTCCCTTAATCCTTGTCCTCTTCTCTTCCTCCAATTCCACTGGTCCCCAGTGTCTATTATTGCCATCTTTTTGTCCATGAGCACTCGTTGTTTAAGTTCTTCTTATAAATGAGAACGTGGTATTTAGTTTTCTGTTTCTGTATTAATTTTCTTAGAATAATGGCTTCCAGCAACATCCATGTTGCTGCAAAGATGATTTCATTCTTTTTATGCCTGCATAGTATTCCATGAATGTATATATATCACATTCTCTTTATACAATCCACTGTTGGTGAGCACTTAGATTGATTCTATGTCTTTGCCATTGTGAATAGTGCTGTGATGAACATAAGTGTGTGGGTGTCTTTTGGTAGAATGATTTATTTTCTTTTGGATATATACCCAGTGATGGAATTGCTCAGTCTAATGGTAGTTCTATTTTATGTTCTTTGAGAAATATCCAAACTGCTTTCCACAGTAGCTAAACTAATTTACCTTCCCACTAATAGTTGTAAGTGTTCCCTTTTCTCTGCAGCCTCACCAGCATCTGCTGTTTTCTGACTTTTTAATAGCCATCCCAACGGGTGTGAGATGGCATCTCATTGCGGTTTTGATTTGCATTTCTCTAATGATCAGTGATGAGGATTTTTTCATGTTTATTAGCTGCTTGTATGTCGTTTTTTGAGAAGTCTTTGCTTATGTATTTTACCTATTTCTTCATGGGTTGTTCTTTGCTTGTTCAATAGTTTAAGTTCCTAATAGATTCTGGATATTAGGCCTTTTTAATACAAAGTTTGTGAATATTTTTTTCTCATTCTGTAAGTTGTCTGTTTACTCTGTTGATAGTTGCTTTTGCTGTGCAGAAACTCTCTAGTTTAATTAGGTCCCACTTGTAAAGTTTTGTTTTTTGCTGCAGTTGCTTTTGAGTACTTAGTCATAAATTCTTTCCCACGGCCGATGTCCAGAATGGTGTTTTCTAGGTTTTCTTCTAGGATTAGTATAGTCTGAGGTCTCATTCTTAAATATTGAATCAATACTCAGTTAGTTTTGTATGTGGTAAAAAGTACAAGACCAGTTTTATTATTCTGCCTCTGGCGAGTTGATTATCCCAGCACCATTTATTGAATAGGGAGTTCCTTCTTTATTGTTTATTTTTGTCAACTTTCTCAAGATCAGATGGGTGTAGGTGTGCAGCTTTATTTCTGAGTTTTCTATTCTGTTCCATTGATCTATTCATCTGTTTTTGTACCAGCATCACACTGTTTTGGTTACAGACCTATTAAACACTTTGAAGTCAAGTAATGTGTTGCCTCTGGCTTTGTTCTTTTTGCTTAGTATTGCCTTGGCTATTTGGGCTCATAGTTTCATATAAATATTACAATTTTTCTAGTTCTGTGAAAAATGATGTTGGCAGCTTGATAGGAATAGTGTTGAACCTGTTGCTTTGGGAAGTTATGACTTTTTTTGAGATGATATTAACCCTCTGTCCCAGTGCTAAAAATGCCTTGCCACTTTAAATAGATTAAACAGTGTCTTAATACAGCTAATAAAGAATGGTTCTGCAGAATCCTGAAATAGATTAGACAGTGTCTTGATACATTTAATAATGTATGTATGTAAAACCTCATACACTTTGAAAAATTAAAAGCATAACACAAGTCTATTGTATTTTTATTTTTTATGACAGAAGGCATAGTGTCTACTGCTATTTTTATTTTATTTTAGATGGAGTTTTACTCTGTCACAAGGCTGGAGTGCAGTGGTATGATCTCAGCTCACTGCAACCTCTGACTCCCCAGTTCAAACATTTCTCCTGCCTCAGCCTCCTGAGTAGCTGGGATTACAGGCACACACCACTATCCCTAGCTCATTTCTGTATTTTTAGTAGAGATAGGGTTTCACCATGTTGGCCAAGATGGTCTCCATCTTCTGACCTCAAGTGATCTGCCTGCCTTGGCCTCCCAAAGTGCTGGTATTATAGGTGTAAGCCACCACGCCTGGCCTATTTTCATTTTAAATGGAAGTTTAACTATCTTTAGATAACCAAACTCATCAAACTTCCCTTTCTTGATTTTATTTTTTCTGGACTCTAATTTTTAGATACAGAGGCTGGGAGACAATTCTGGTATTACAAATGTATTACAAGTCATATTGGGTAAATGCTTTTGGAGTTTAGGTGTCATGTTAAGCACATGAAATGGCCCAATCATTTTCATTTCAAAAAGCAAAAACCTTTCCTTGCCCCTGCCCCTCTCCCCGTCACTCTCCCCTCTACTCCAAATTATTGAAATAGGTTTACTATATATTTGGCCTCATGTCAATAAACCTTACACTCACGTTGGGATTTTTTCTTTCAGTTACTCTTTCAATGTACACTGAAAACTAATTCCCACCTAGTTTAGCTCCCAATTTCATTGCATGATTCGTTGTTTGGTTTTATTAGATTTACAAATGTGTTCATGATTTAAATGCAATTACATTGGCTCCATAATTCACTGGTGCTCAATGGACATTATTTCTCCTGGTTGGCTGAAGGAGAGTTTTCAGTGTACAATTATGTTTTTTCATCATTAGTGGTGTAGGAGTTCAGGTAAGGTGATGGATTAGAAGTATACGGGCTTTGCTTTATTTGCTATCGTATAATGTCCTTGCTGACACAAGGTAAGTGTACACATTTAGTACTAAAATTCTCTGTTCATTGCCCAAATGGGCTAGAAAAAAATAATCTTTAAAAAGTAGTATTGATAAGACAAAGGTTGAGTATATGGAAATTATTTTTACTCAAGGACATGTGGGGTAAAATTGAGTGAAGAAAATGAATTAAGAAAAACAGGTCTGGAACCTGCTTAAAAGCTGTGTGTCATTATTGTGTTTTCCCAAGTTCCTGCTCATGCAAGGGTAAATGTGACTCTGAAGAGACTCAAGAGGGCAATACACATTTTCATTCCTGTTGGTAAAAGTTTCTCAAACTCCAGAAGACTACCAGAAAGTTTCTTAGAATGAATTTTGCAAGATACTTTCTATTTTATTCTGGAAAATAATGGGAACTGTCTATCCTAGAAAAGACAATGGCGTTATAGAATATTGTTTACCTAATGAAGTAGAAATACTTAAATAAACATTTCAAATATTATTACTAAACTGTATATATATAAAAGGTACAATTTTTAAAATATGTAATTATTTTATCAGTTATGATTTGCAAATGTTTTGTGGGTTGTCTTTTCCTTTTAATGTCTTTCAAAGAGTACCTATTTTAATTTTGATGAAGTCTAATTTATCAGTTTTTCTTTTAGGGTTTACACTTTTGGTATTTAAGAATTCTTTGCTCAGGCCAAGGCAAGGATACAAAGCAGTTTCTCTTATATTTTCTTACAGATTTTAAAAGTAATTGTTAGCTCTACATTTTCATACATAATTCCTATTGAGGACATTATTATAAGGTGTGAGATATAAATTTGTTTTTTGCATATAGATGTCCGATTTTTTCATAACTATTAGCTGAAAAAACTGCCTTTTCTCTACTGATTTGCCTTTACAACTTTGTTGAAAATCAGTAGTTCATATATCTGTATTTCTGAACTCTTCAGTTTCATTGTTATTTTTCTGGCTTTACAAGAAAATTATACTCTCTTGACTACTTCAGGATTTTTAGAAGCCTTGAAATCAGGTAACTTTAGTTCTCCAACATTGGTTGTCTTTTCCAAGTATTTATATTTTTCTTACACATATTTTGTCAGTTTTTTACCTATGCCATATTTTTGTGATTATTGTACATGGTATTTGAAAATAAAATTTTAATTTCCAATTATTTATTGCTAATATAGAGGTAAAATTGATTTTTGTGTATTAATTTTCTATCCTGTATCCTTGCCAATATCATTTAATAGTAAATTACTTTGAGTTTTCTCTATATTTCAATAATTTTATATGAATAGTTCTATCTGTTGCTTTGCTTGATGTTTAGGGGCCACGAACACTTAGTAGTTGCTTTGTCTAAGGTTGCCTGTGAGGAATTTAACAATTTTATAATACATAACATTTAGATCTCTAACAAAAGAAGCATGGTATTACAAGAATTATGGCTGGAACCCAAATGCAGTTAGGAATTTAAAAGATCATCTTTGGCCAGAAACCATGACTAACTTGAAATTTAAAACAGTTTTCTACATATTGTTAATATTCAATAAATATTAAGTATTACTACAGTTAAGTGGGCTAAAATTCTTCTTCCAAATATTGATTTACCTTCATAGAACATTTATCTTGTAAAGAAATAGAATAATTTATTTAGGGAATCAACAATGTCTCTTTCTTAGATCATCATTTTCTATTATTTGTCCTTTGGAATGTTATAAAAGGCTTTAATTAGGATTAGCAACAGTACTCTGCCTTTATCAAAGTACATTTAATAATGGTTTTTGGGTTATCTTCTCCTGAATAATTTCAAGTCTTAAAATTTTATTCTTTTAGGATGTTTACAGACGACTAATCACAGCCAATAAATCACTTTCAGAAGAAATATTTTAAAAGGCAATTATATTGAAAGCATTCTTTTGCTTTGCCTACTTAAAGACATAGGAAGGCAAAATAGCTAACTCACGTAGACATTTTCAGGTAAACAGTTTTTTTAATCTCTTTTAGGGAACCAACTTTATAATAGAAAAGCTTTTTTTTCAATTATGCAACTAAAGATTTCTTTTGAGAATGCATTCTTTTTTTTCTATTTTTATTACTTTTTAAAATGTCCGATAAGAGATTTATTTATTTTTTATTACACTTTTAGTTCTGGGGTACATGAGCAGAAGGTGCAGGTTTGTTAACTATCCCTCCCCTATGCCCCCAGTCCCCAGACAGGCCCCGGTGTGTGATGTTCCCCTCCCTATGTCCACGTGTCCTCATTGTTAAATACCCACTTATGAGTGAGAACATGTGGTATTTGGTTTTCTGTTCTTGTGTTAGTTTGCTGAGAACACATTCTTAACCCCCAAGTCTGGATTAGACAGCTGTCCTGGGTACAGAAAAGTCCGGTTTTTCTCTTATTATGATATAGCTCATTCTGGGTTGCTATTGTCTGTTCACATGTTGATAATTTCTCTGGACTGTCAGCTCTGCGTGGTCAAAGGCCTCACCTCTCCTTCTTGTTGATTAGCACAGTCTACAAGACAGAAGACATTCAATAATGCTACTAAATTATGCTTTAAACATGATTGTACAAATAACTAGGTTCTATGGACAGTGTCAAATCAGTAAGTTATTTAGAATTGGAGTGACCTAATTTTTATGCATATAAACATCAGATAAGCAAATTCTAGTATTAGTGGGTAAACCAAATAGAATCATGTTTCAAAAATTTAGGATCATTTATCTGTCCAGGAAATTAAATATATTCAACATGTGATACTAGTCCTCAAAACAGAATGTTAGTTAAGAATGCTTTGTTCTCCTAAATCACCATATTTTTTCCTATCATACCTTACTAGAAAGCATGTGCATTTTCAAAAGGAAAGTAGATAAATTTGCAACTAGCTGTATTTGTTTGTATTTCAATTTATAATTAGTAAAAATGAAGTTTGAAACTATTATAATGTGATTTATTCTTTTTTGTAGATGTTTATTCATGCAACCCTTCTCCCTTATTACAGAGATCAAAGTAATAAGGAACAAAGAGTAAATTTGCTTCTTTTTTGATTAATATTTAGACCATCTAATTCTGCTTCAATTATTAACGACTTCTAAACTTTTCAAAGTAAATTTTTTACCTTTTATGAAAACTTTTTACCTTTTTTGAAAAAGGAGAAAACCCTTCATTTATATGACACAAGGTCACATATAACTAAATCTTAAGCAGAATTCATATATTTGAATATTTGAATTTATTTGATCCTGAGTTGTCAAAGTAGCAATATTACAAATCACAAAGATTTGTGACAAAAATAGTCTACCAGGAACTTTGGGGATATCACTTGAGGTTCAGTTCCATATTGCAGAGCAATGTGCGGGGAAAGGGCTTAAAGAGAGATTGTATAGATATTTGTGTATATGTCTTAGTTTGGGTTTCTTCAAAGCAGAACCTGAGACAAGGGTTTTGGCACAGAGATTATTTAAAAGGTGACTCAAGAAACACGAGCTAGAGAGCAGAAAAGATAAGACACGGATGCAGAGAAAGCGCATGTGCAGGTGTGTTATCAAAGTTGCTGCAGTAAGCAGTTAGCAATGATTCCACTTGAACCTCTAAAGTGCACAGAATGCCTCTCAGAATTGTTCAGCTGATAGGCAGGAGACAAAGCATTTATCTCCAGTGTTCTGTCTCTACCAGCTAAAAACTGCGTCAGGGGTCCTGACCACCCCGATGTTGGCAAGCAGCACTTACAGGCAGATGAGCAGCCTCCTAAGAAAGCAGTGACAATGAAAGCAGAGTGATACACAGAATAGACTTTAGATCGGATACCAATGGTGTGATGTGAGACTGAGGTCAAATAGAACTCTCCACTCGAGCTACAGCTAAAATGGAAAGTGGAGTGATGTGAAGCACATAGCAGCATCTGCTGTAAAATGAGATTATTACTTTAGGCAACTAGAAGTTCTAACACAAAGAATTGATAGAGATAAGGAAGGATAGATGACAGATTAGAGCAGAAACTATATTTGTAGTTTTTGAGAAATAAATGCTAAATCGCTTCAAAAACCTTCTTGCTTTTATGAAATTTCTCTTTTCAGATTGAGCAGATCACCATAGATGGAATAGCTTACAGTGTGCCCATGAGACTATTTAGTTTACATTAAAAAAATAGAAATTGACTTCAAAAAGCATGTTGAAATAAAAGAGAACATCTACTCTAAGAGGGGAAAAAAGAGAAAGGACACATACTAGAGAAGTTGAAAAAGAGTTCAGAGAGAACAGAAAAAAACAGAAGAAAGTGAAAATTAAGATTGGAGAGCTAAGGAAAGAAATTGAAGACAAGAAAACCACTACAAAAATGAAAGCCATGTTAGAAGCAAAAGTATAATATATGATGAAAAATGAGCCAGTGATAATTTATAATGCTAATAAAAGCTAATGTTTGCTTAGTACTTACCAGGAACTCTGCTGAATGTCTTATTCTTACAGGTTCATTGAAATATTCGAAAACTTGCATTTTAGGGGTTACTATCATCACATTTTACAGACGAGAAAACCAAGGCACAGACATTATGCCCATGATACATCTCTTTCTTAGGAGTCCAGGTGGCAAAAAATTATGTATCTCTAAAATTTTTTCTATTCAGTACCCTCACTGCTGGACAACGTGGAACCAAGATCATGCATGAGGAAATTACATAGACAAGATAAGGAAAGCAAATAACTACAAAGACCAGAGACTGAGGATACAAAATTTGTGTGATTTTTATCTCAGAATTAGAGACTGGATTAAATGTTGAAAAGTGATAAAACTTTCTACATGTAAAAAAAATTGAATTTACAAATCTAAGATGAACACTGTGTTCCAGGAAAAAGCATGATCAGCCCTGAGGTGTGGTATTGCATAGATATTAATATTCAAGATTAAATAAAAAGTATTATGGTCATCCATCAGAAAAAAAGCAGTTACCTTTAGGAGGGAAAAATTAAGCTAAATTCAGATTGTCCATAGTGATGTGCAGTGTCAAGAGACAGTAGATCATGTCTGCAGATTTCTGAAGTTAAAAATTGTAATTCAAAATTTAATAACTGTCTAACTTTTTGTCCATGAATAAGGGCAAAAGGCAATCATTTCTGAACAGAAAAGAACTTAAAGGATATATGACCTGTTAGAGACCACAGAAGAAAAAATCTTAGCTATGAATTCTGTCAACCAACCTATATCAATTAGCTTTTATTATGAAACAAATCACCCTGAAATTTAGCGATCTAAAACAACAACCCTTTATTTAGTTCATTATCCTTTGTGCAGGCTCAGTTGTTCTGTTCTGGATAACTTGACTGATCTCTCTGGACCCTCATGCTTCCACTTTTAGCTGCATGTCCCTCAGCAGTTAGATGAGCTAGGATGGTCTCACTCACACATCTAATGGTTGGTAGGCTGTCAGCTAGGGCAACGGGCGGTCACATGTATCTCATCCCTGAGAATAGTCCAGACTTCTTTGCAGGTAAAGGTCCTAGGATTCCAAAAGCAAAAGATATAACAAGGGCAGAAACCCACTCTGAAACATTCCACTGGTCAAAGCATGTCCCAAGGAATTAGGACAGACTTTTAACAAGTAGTTGAGCCAGTTTTGCCATCTACCTCATAACTTAAAGCTTAAAACAACACTAGGAAATGGGGAAGCTATAGTACGAAGAACTATCTGTACATGTTGAATTCATACAAATATTAAGTGAGGGTAAACAATTGTAGTTGCTTTATGATAGGGATTAAAGTTTACACTGAAGATATAGTAGTGTTTTGTCATTGAAATGCAGTATCAAAATACATCAAAACACTTCAGGAAAGGGAAGAAATTTACAAAAACACACAACTGTAGTAAGGAAATTTTAATTTATTTCTGGTAGATTTTATCAGTTTACTCTTAATGAAGATAAGCATAAATACACCATTATAAGGAAATCTGATTTGTACAATTGTTGAGGTGCACCTCATATGTTGATATGTGTGAACATGATGTACCTGCATGTGTATATAGCTTAAAATCAGATAACTTACTTTAACTTCAAGCAATGATAGAATATTTATCAAACTTGACCATATATTTAGATATTTTTTAAAGCCTCTATAAAGTAAAAAAAAAAAAAAAAAAAAAAAAAAAAATTTATTACAGGCCACGTTCCTTTTTTTTTTTTAATGTCTTAAAACTAGTGTATTAGTTTGAAAACCTTGATGAAATTGACTGCATTCCACGTAAAGTTAACTCTGGAGGAGAAAGAGCCTGAGAAAGTGAGAAAGTGGAAGAAAGTGAGAAAGTGGTCTGAGAGTTACACTGAAAAAACAGGCAAACAAAAACCCAACACTTTTGGCTTAAGTAGTTTCTCAGGGGATTTCTTTAAATTTTTACAAAGGACAGAATATTATACTGTTATTTCAGTGTTCTAGTGTACATAAAAGGCTAAAAGTTTTGGCATTAGAGAAAAATTTGACACCAACACTTGACAATTATAGATAAAAAATAAAAGTTAAAGATCAAAGTTATTAATGAATATCAATGTAAAATTAAAAGATTAGGAAGTAGATTTTAGCAGAACCTAAAAACTGTAGATTTGTAAATAAATTGTCATTTTGGGTAAAGCAATCTTTGTCAATGTGACACAGAAACCAGACACCTCATGTAGAAAATTTAATGAGTTTGATTACAATGTTGGGTATTTTCCTTTTGGCCTGTTTTCTGTGGTTTATTAAACTGCATAAAACAAATATTTGGAAGGGGATAAGGTATCATATGTAGAAATAAAAAGACAAAACCCCAAAAGTTTTAACGTAAGTACTAACTTTATTTTGAAAACAGTCATTGTAAGTTAGTAAAGGAAATACCAATTTTTAAAACTTTTATGAATAAACTGGAAGTTGCAACGATAGCAGAGTAGTTCCATGTACATGTCACATAGTTTATATAAGTAATTACATCTGACATAACTGTAGTTAGCAGAACCAGGATATTGACATTGGTGCAGTGTAGGTGAATAGCTCAATGCCATTTGTTCACATGGTATTATTTCTAGAAATAATATTCATGAAGATATACATGGGGTTATCAAGATACAGAACTCTTCCATCATCACAGCATTTTCTCTTGCTACCTCTGTCTTCCACACAAAATCTTGTACACTAATTTTCATAGCAGCTTAGGTTGAAATAGTAAAAAACTAGAAAAACAAAGTGCCCTTAAAGAAGTAAACGTATTGGCTGGACATGGTGGCTCATGCCTGTAATCCCAGCACTTTGGGAGGCTGAGGCAGGTGGATCACGAGGTCAGGAGATAGAGATCATCCTGGTCAGTGCAATGAAACCCTATCTCTACTAAAAATACAAAAATTAACTGGGCATGGTGACACACGCCTGTAGTCGAGCTACTCAGAAAGTGGAGGCAGAATTGCTTGAACCCGGAGGCAGAGGTTGCAGTGAGCCAAGATGGTGCCGCTGCACTCTAGCCTGGCAACAGAGCGAGACTCCATCTCAAAAATAAATAAATTTTAAAACAATTGTGCAAACATGCCATGGACGACTACTCAGCAATAAGAGGGAACAGACTGCTGCTACATGCAACAACTTGGACTGAACTCAAGGGCATTTTGCTAAATGAAAAAAGCAATTTCAAGAGGTCACATACTATGTGATTGCATTTATATAACATTTTCAAAATGACCAAATTACATAGATGGAGAACAGATCAGTGACTTTTAGTTTTTAAAATAAGTATATTGGGAAAAATGGAAATAATCAGTATGCAAAAATAGGAACTAAATTTAAATTATAATACATGAGTTTTTAAACCTTCAGAGTGGCAAAAATGATTAAAAAATTATAACAACTCATGGCAAGTTTTCAGGAAAAAAAAAAACTCTTAGATCCTGTAAGTGAAAGCAGGTAAGCTCTTAAGTGTACAGACCCAAGACTAGAGTATAAAGGAAAGCTGCCAGGTTTCTGTAGATCCCTTTTTTTTGGTCACAGTGTAGAGTTATCCTGTATCAGAAGGGACCTTGCAACATATGTGTGGACAATATATGTCTCTGCATTTAATTTCAATTTCTGTATACCTACCTTCAGACAACATTCCTTGGCCACTCCACAGTCCTGGGCGTGTGTACCTGTAATTCACCCTGAGAAAGAACAGACCCAGATGAGTCCTTTCAGTACCTGGAAGCAGGATCAGGACTGTTTAGACAGGGAATTTTCCAGTTCCAGGTACTCAGATTATCTAAAATAGAGTATGCAGCTTCTGGCTAGGCATCTCATTAACTGATAGAGTTTGGCTATGTCCCTAGACAAATCTCATCTTGAATTGTAGCTCCCATAATTCCCATGTGTCGTGAAAGGGACACAGTGGGAGGCAATCTAATCATGGGGGTGAGTCTTTCCCATACTGTTCTCATGTAGAGAATAGGTCTCCCGAGATCTGATGGTTTTGTAAGGGGGCAGTTCCCTTGCACACATCCTCTTGCCTGCTACCACGTAAGATGTCTCTTTGTTCTTTCTTCATCTTCTGCCATGATTGTGAGGCCTTCCCAGCTATGTGGAACTGTGAGTCAATTAAACCTCTTTATAAATTACCTGGTCTCTGGCATGTCCTTATTAGCAGCATGAGACTAGAGTGATACATTAGTCCTGGTGTTTTTTCCCACTCTTGGCAGGGTCAGGGTCGTAGCTGGAGCAGAACCAGAGAAGGAGCCCTCTGAAATAGGGGTTAGGACAGGGGCCCTAGTTGCCTAGCTCTAATGGTGATCTTGAATAAACGTACAGATGAATATTTTTAGGGAAGGCCTTTCATAATATCCATTCAACTTTGAAGCTGCTCTGTTGTCCATCAGGAGTAGTTAAATACAATTTGATACATTCATACACTGAAGTATTAGGTAGCTGTTTCAGATACTAAGATACTGAAATAGGACTATTGTATACCTTAAAGTGTAAAACTAAGTAAAACAATAACAAAAACCAAGGTGTAGAACAGTGCATTTATGATTTTTTTTTTTTTTTTTTTTTGAGATGGAGTCTCGCTCCATAGCCCAGGCTGGAGTACAGTGGCAATCTTGTTTTGCTGAAACCTCTGCCTCCTGGTTTCAAGTGATTCTCCTGCCTCAGCCTCCTGAGTAGCTGGAATTACAGGCACGCACTACCACACCTGGCTAATTTCTGTATTTTTACTGGAGACCGGGTTTCACTATGTTGGCCAGGCTTGTCTCAAACTTCCAACAGAAGTGATCCGCCTGCCTCAGCTTCCCAAAGTGTTGGGATTAGAGGCGTGAGCCACTGCACCTGGCCGTGATCTTACTGTATATGGTTTTTTTTTCTGTTATTGTCATCTTGGGATATTACTCCATGATTTCATATGCTACATTCTTTCCACTGGTTATAATCAGTTTGATTCAGCCATGGCTTGCTTGCTTCTTTCTAGATCACAGACATGTTTAGAATAGATGTCAGCTAACAAAAGCTACCTCAGAGGAGTGGGAGTTTTGACAGAGAGCATGGAGGACAAGCAGATTTTTAATACATTACAGTCATGCATACTTTTTACATAGAACACTATTTTGTTATAAATTATTTTTATGCTAATGAAAATTACTAATAATGTGCAAGGAGGTAAAATGGGTATTATCTTCATTTTCATTTTACAATTGAGGAACTGAGGCTCAGAGAGTTTGGGCTTAGCCAGTCATGAGAGAGAGTGTCTTAGTCCAGTTAGGCTGCTATAACAAAATATCACAGACTGGGACATTTATAAATAATGGAAATATATTTCTCACAGTTCTGGAGGTCGAGAAGTCCAAGATGAAAGCATTGGCAGGTTTGGTGTCTGGTACGGGCCTGATTTCTGCTTCCAACATGGTACCTTGTGGCTGCATCTTTTGGAGGGTTCTCTGTGTACTCACATGGCATAATGGCAACAGAGCCAACCCACTCAAGCCCTTTTATAAGGGCCTTAATCTGATCCATGAGAGATCTACTCTCATGAATTAATCCCCCTCTTAAAGGCTCCACCTGTTAACACTATCATATTGGTGATTAAGTTTCAACATAATAATTTTGAAGAGACAACATTATTTAACCTAGAACAGGAAAGAGGCCAGGTGAGACAAATAGATGGAGATATTTAAAATAACCTCTTCAAACTAATAAGTGCAGGAATAATTTAATTTGTGAACATTGTCATCAGCAAAGTATAGACCTGAGTTTCAGTTCCAGTGGCTCTTGACCTTGAAGTTCAGTCTAAGTTGCAGTTGATCAAGGGAAGCTTTAGAATTTGGTCGAGTTCTCAGGACATCAGATGGGATGAGAAAGGAGAATATTTAAACATCTCCTTTATTTCTTTCCTTAGGTTTCCTTTGAGTGTATTTCCATCCACTACTGAGGATACATAAAGCAGGGGAAGAGACAGAGAGCTAGCTTCTCTTTTCCTGAAGTTATGAAAGAAAGGAAAATGGGCATAATCCAAGACATCATTCTTCTCTGGCTAAACCAAACAAAAAGCAACAGTGTAACTGTAGGTCTGAAGGTAGTGGATAGAGATGATGGAAATGGTGAAAAAAAAAAAACTTTGATTTATAAATAAAAAGACATAAATAAGACTTATGAATAACTGTTCTCTCTATTTATAAGAATCCATATATGCTGTTTAATTCAACTTTCATGTGTAAAAGTTTAAACAGTGACTGGCATTTCAGAACAGAAAAGGTTTTATCATCCAAAAACAGGCATCAAGTTTTTGACTGTGGAAGTATGACTTGCTCATTCTAACGCATATACAAATCCAAGCTGTGGTATACATGCTTGAAATGGAAAAATCACTACATTTTGACTACAAGTTCCTTTTCTCTGTTTGTTCTTAGATTGCGTGGGGAGAGAAACAATGTTTCTAGTCAGAGAGTACCTGGCTCATCCTTGAAGGAGAAAAGCATATAGGAACAGTAATTTATCACCTGAGTATAGTCTTAATGGTTTTCTATGGACGTGATTTTGTTCTAATCTGCCCTAAAAATTCTAGAAAGAAGTATATTAACTGTTATCCTGGGATCGGATTTTCTACCCTGTCAACATATTAGTCAATACATACTAGTAAGTGGTCAGCTTAGACCATTGTGGTGATAGTATTACTAAATTGACTTACAGTGAATGACTGAGACTAAAAGATTCATTCTCTTTTATAGTCAGACATTTGATAATAGGCATTTAAAGACATTACTTTAATTACTGAGGTAGTGGATCAAGTCCATTTTACCCCGACCCCTGCTAGTGTAACATCTGTTAAATTTATCATCTCTCCCCCCAACATGACTGTACAGTGTTGATTAAGCATGTGGTCCTTCCAATTTGGTGACACAAGAGAGCCCATATATCACTTAGCACATCAGAAAGCATGTTCAATTACTTTTGCCTTCATTTATTACCCCACAGGACAGAAATGACTATTAACTTTCCTGATTAAAACACTGTGACCGTACTTTAAGTTTAATTATATACATTGCTAGTTAATAGCAGGCACTTCCCTTGGGCATAAACTTTTAAATCTCATTTAGATTGGCTCTGTGTTACCAGAGAGGTTTCAGCTTGAGGAAAAGAGAATGGTCACCACGTCTTTGGTCTCTGGCCATATATAAAGTATTCTAGAAATTTACAGAAAAAGAAAAGGAAGGTAAATTTTAAAGATACAATCCAAATAAATAATTCTTAGAAGATATTTAATTTGAATTAAAAATAGTATGGTTTTGATAACTGATGTATAAGGAAAGCAGGTTTATTTATATGGAATATTTAGGCAACTTAGAACTGGAGTAAATAATCCTGGACAATATGTGTGATGAGTTGCAAACATTGTGGTCTTTTAAACTGTTGACTCCCCCTCGATAGATAGGAAAAAACACAACGAGGACATACAAGTCTGGAGGAAAAAAATCTGAAATGTTAAATAAATTTAAGTCATTTTAATTAAGCAATTAAAAAATTCTTGAACATTTTTAAATACTCTCTTCACTCTTCTCACTTTTTTAAATTATATTTGGGCTTTGGGGTAAATGTGCACATCCTGCATCCTGCAGGATTGTTGCATAGGTACATACATGCCATGGTGGTTTGCTGTCTCCATCCTCACCAATTGCCTCCATCAGGCATTTTCCCAGTGTTTTCCCTCCCCATCCTCCCTTCCCTCCCACTTTCCTTCCCACTTTCCCTCCCCTCCTCTCCACCCCCAGCACCTAGCCATGTAAGTGTTGTTCCTTTCCCTGTGCCCAAGTGTTCTCATTGTTCATCACTTGCCTATAAGTGAAAACGTGGTGTTTGGTTTTCTGTTCTTGTGTCAGTTTGTTGAGAATGATGGTTTCTAGGTTAATCCATGTCTCTACAAAGGACATGAACGCATCATTTTCTATGGCTGTATAGTATTCCGTGGTGTATATGTGCCACATTTTTTTGTACAGTCTGTCATGGATGGGCATTTGGTTTGGTTCCAGGCCTTTGCTATCGTAAGCAGCGCCGCAAGGAACATACGTGTGCATGTGTCTTTATGATAGAACGATTTATAATCCTTTGGGTATATACCCAGTAATGGGATTGCTGGGTCAAATGGAATTTCTGTCTCCAGATCTTTGAGGAATCACCACACTGTCTTCCATAATGGTTGAACTAATTTACAATCCCTCCACCAGTGTAAAAGTGTTCCTTTTTCTCCACATCCTCTCCAGCATCTGTTGCCTCCAGATTTTTTAATGATCACCATTCTAACTGGCATGAGATGGTATCTCACTGTGGTTTTGATTTGCATTTCTCTAATGACCAGTGATGATGGGCATTTTTTCATATGTTTGTTGGCCGCATATTTGTCTTCTTTTGAAAAGTGTCTGTTCATATCCTTTGCCCACTTTTGAATGCGTTTGTTTGTTTTTTTCTTGTAAATCTGCTTTAGTTCTTTGTAGATTCTGGATATTAGCCCTTTGTCAGATGGGTAGATTGCAAAAATTTTTTCCCATTCTGTTGGTTGCCGGTTTACTCTCATGATTGTTTCTTTTGCTGTGCAGAAGCTCTTAAGTTTAATTAGGTCCTATTTGTCTATTTTGGCTTTTGTGACCATTGCTTTTGGTGTTTTAGTCATGAAGTCCTTGCCTGTGCCTATGTCCTGAATGGTTTTGCCTAGGTGTTTTTCTACGGTTTTTATGGTGTTAGTTCTTATGTTTAAATCTTTAATCCATCTGGAGTTAATTTTTGCATAAGGTGTAAGGAAGGGGTCTAGTTTCAGCTTCCCATATATGGCTAGCCAGTTTTCCCAAAACCATTTATTAAACAGGGAATCCTTTCCCCCATTGCTTGTTTTTGTCCTGTTTATCAAAGATCAGATGGTTGTAGATGTGTGGCATTGCTTCCGGGGCCTCTGTTCTGTTCTGTTGGTCTATATCTCTGTTTTCGTACCAGTACCATGCTGTTTGGATTACTGTAGCCTTGTAGTATAGTTTGAAGTCAGGTAGCGTGATGCCTCCAGCTTTGTTCTTTTTGCTTAGGATTGTCTTGGCTATGCAGGCTCCCTTTGGTTCCATATGAAGTTTAAAGTGCTTTTTTCCAGTTCAGTGAGAAGGTCAATGGTAGCTTGATGGGGATAGCATTGAATCTATAAATTACTTTGGGCAGGATGGACATTTCCACAATATTGATTCTTCCTAACCATGAGCATGGAATGTTTTTCCATCTGTTTGTGTCCTCTCTTATTTCCTTGAGCAGTGGTTTGTAGTTCTCCTTGAAGAGATCTTTTACATCCTTTGTTAGTTGTATTCCTAGGTATTTTATTCTCTTTGTAGCAATTGTGAATGGGAATTCACTCATGATTTGGCTCTTTTTAAGTCTGTTATTGGTGTACATGAATTCTTGTGATTTTTGCACCTTGATTTTGTATCCTGAGACTTTGTGGAAGTTACTTATCAGCTTAAGGAGGTTTCGGGCTGAGACGATGGGGGTCTTGTAAATATACAATCATGTCATCTGCAAATACGGACAATTTGATTTCTTCTTTTCCTAATTGAATGCCCTTTATTTCTTTTTCTTGCCTAATTGCTCTGACTAGAACTTCCAATACTGTATTGAATAGGAGTAGTGAGAGACAGTATCCTTGTCTAGTGCCACTTTTTAAAGGGAATGTTTCTAATTTTTGCCCATTCAGTATGATATTGGCTGTAGGTTTATCATAAATACCTTTTATTGTTCTGAGATATGTTCCAACGATATCTAGTTTATTGAGAGTTTTTAGCATAAAGGGCTGTTGAAGTTTGTCGAAGGCCTTCTCTGCATCTCTTGAGATAATCATGTGGTTTTTGTCTTTTGTTCTGTTTATATGGTGAATTATGTTTATAGATTTGCATATGTTGAACCAGCCTTGCATCCCTGGGATAAAGCCTACTTGATCGTGGTAGATAAGCTTTTTGACGTGCTGTTGGATTCAGTTTGCCAGTATTTTATTGAAGATTTTTGCATCAGTGTTCATCATGGATATTGGCCTGTAGTTTTCTTTTTTAGTTGTGTCTCTGCCAGATTTTGGTATCAGGATGATGTTGGTCTCATAGAAAGTGTTAGGGAGGATTCCCTCTTTTTGTATTGTTTGGAATAGTTTCAACAGGAATGGTACCAGCTCCTCTTTGTATGTCTGGTGGAATTCAGTTGTGAACCCATCTGGACCTGGACTTTTTTTGATTGGTAGGCTATTAATTGCTGCCTCAACTTCAGCCCTTGTTATCGGTCTATTCAGGGTTTCAACTTCTTGGCTTAATCTTGGGAGTGTGCAGGTGTCCAGGAATTTATCCATTTCTTCCTGGCTTACTGGTTTATGTGAATAGAGCTGTTTGTAGTAATCTCTGATAGTAGTTTGTATTTCCAAGGAATTGGTGGTGATCTCCACTTTATCATTTTTTTATTGCATCTATTCGATTCTTCTCTCTTGTCTTTTTTATTAGTCTAGCTAGCAGTCTGTCTATTTTGTTGATCTTTTCAAAAAACCAGCTCCTGGATTTATTAATTTTTGAAGGGTTTTTTGTGTCTCTATCTCCTTCAGTTCTGCTCTGATCTTAGTTATTTCTTGTCTTTTGCTAGCTTTTGAGTTTTTTTTTTTTGATCTTGCTCCTCTAGATCTTTCAATTTTGACAATAGGGTGTCGATTTTAGATCTTTCCTTGTTTCTCATGTGGGCATTTATTGCTATAAATTTCCCTCTAGACACTCCTTTAAATGTATCCCATAGGATCTGGTACATTGTGTCTTCATTCTCATTGGTTTCAAAGAACATTTTTGTTTGTGCCTTCATTTCATTGTTAATCCATTTGTCATTCAGAAGCAAGTTATTCATTTTCCATGTGATGGTGCAATTTTCAGTGCTTTTCTTAATCCTGAGTTCTAATTTGATTGTGCTGTGGTCTGAGAGACTGTTACGATTTCTGTTCTTTTGCATTTGCTGAGGAGTGATTTACTTCCAATTATGTGGTCAGTTTTGGAGTAAGTGCAATGTGGTGCTGAGAACAATGTGTATTCTGTGGATTTGGTGTTGAGTGTCCTGTAAATGTCTTATTAGGTCCACTTGGTCCAGATCTGCATTCAAGTCCTGGATATGCTTGTTGACTTTCTGTCTCATTGATCTGTCCAATATTGTCAGTGGAGTGTTAAAGTCTCCCACTGTTATTGTGCAGGAGTCTAAGTCTCTTTGTAGGTCGTTAAGAACTTGTTTTATGTATCTGAGTGCCCCTGCATTGGGTGAATATATATTTAGGATCATTAGCTCTTCTTGTTGCATTGATCCTTTTACCATTATGTAATGCCCTTCTTTGTCTCTTTTGATCTTTGTTGATTTGAAGTCCATTTTATCAGAGACTAGGATTGCTACCCCTGCATTTTTTTTTTTTTTCTCTCCATTTGCTTGTTAAATCTTCTTCCATCCCTTTATTTTGAGTCTATGTGAGTCTTTGCATGTGAGATGGGTCTCCTGAATACAGCACACTGATGGGTCTTGACTTTTTATCCAGTTTACCAGTCTGTGTCTTTTGATTGGGACGTTTAGGCCATTTATGTTCAACGTTAATACTGTTATATTTGAATTTGATCCTGCCATTTTGTTACTGGCTGGTTGTTTTGCCCGTTAGTTGATGTGGCTTCTTCATTGCATCCTTGTTCTTTATCATTTGGTACGTTTTTGCAGTGGCTGGTACTGGTTGTTCCTTTCCCCTGTTTAGTACTTCTGTCAGTAGCTCCTGTAAGGCAGGTCTTATAGCAGTGAAATCTCTAGCCACTGCTTGTCGGGTCAAGGATTTTATTTCTCCTTCACTTATGAAACTTAGTTTGGCCGGATATGAAATTCTGGGTTGAAAGTTCTTTTCTTTAAGGATGTTGAATATTGGCCCCCACTCACTTCTAGCTTGCAGAGTTTCATCCGAGAGATCCACTGTGAGTCTGATGGTCTTTCCTTTGTGGGTGACTCGACCTTTGTCTCTGGCTGCCCTTAGGAGTTTTTCCTTCATCTCAACCCTGGTGAATCTGACAACTCTGTGCCTTGGGGTTGCTCTTCTTAAGGAATATCTTTGTAGTGTTCTCTGTATTTCCTGGATTTGAATGTTGGCCTGCCTTGTTAGGTTGGGAAAGTTTCTCTTGGATGATATTTTGAAGAGTGTTTTCCAACTTGGATTCATTCTCCCCATCACATTCAGGTATGCCGATCAAGCATATATTAGGTCTATGCTTGATAGATGTAGCATAGATCAAGCATAGATTAGCCCCCATATTTCTTGGGGGCTTTGTTCATTTTTTTCACTTTTTTTCTTTAATATTGCCTTCTCATTATATTTCATTGATTTGATCTTCCATCTCTGATATCCTTTCTACTGCTTGATTGATTCAGCTGTTGAAACTTGTGTGTGCCTCGCGAAGTTCTTGTGCTGTGGTTTTCAGCTCCATCAAGTTGTTTATGTTCTCTCTAAGTTGGTTATTCTAGTTAGCATTTTGTCCAGCCTTTTTCCAAGGTTCTTAGTTTCTTTGCATTGGGTTAGAACATGGTCTTTTAACTCAGAGAAGTTTGTTGTTACCCACCTTCTGAAGCCTGCTTCTGTCAATTCGTCAGATTCATTCTGTCTTTTTTTTGTTCACTTGATTGTGAGTTGTGATCCCTGGGAGGAGAAGAGGTGTTCTGTTCTTTGGTGGTTTCATTGTTTTTGTGCTAGTTTTTTCCCATCTTCATGGATTTATCTCCCTTTGATCTTTGAAGTTGATTTCCAGAGGAGTCTCTGAGTGGATGTTTTTTCTGTTGAGGTTGGAGCTATATCTTTTTTGGTCTGTAGAGGGCGTTGCTGGGCTCTCTTGGGTTCAGTCAGATAGTTGGGTGGGTGATCCTTCCCTGGAGTTTGTTTGCAGGTGGGATTGGCCCCACTTTCCCAATGGCATTTCTCCTTCCCCGGCTGGATCTTGCTGGTTGGGGTCAAGCTGCCGTGTTTGCTGCCAAGTTCTCTAGCGAGAGCTTCATTTTGAGTTCTGCGGGGGGTGGGGCCTGCCAGGCCTTATGGTCTGTTTCCCTGCTTTCAACTCTGCCTCCCTCTGTGGGACGGTCAGGCCCGCTGGCATTGGTCCAGACTCCCACCTAGGTCCCTGCGACAACTCGCTGTGCCCGGCAGTAGCCACTGCTCAGATTTGCATTGACTACCCATGGCACCCCACTATCTGGCAGGGCTCTTGGGGACTGTGGGTTGCAGGAGGGATGAGGTAAGCACAGGATCCAAATCAAAGCACCAAGGGGGTGAAGTCCCCTCACCCTCCGAGCCGGCTGCACGTTTCAGGTAGGGACGTGCCCCCCATCTTGATTTGCCCCCCCTGGGTGGCTCTCACCCTATAGCTCCTTCCTGGGGCTTATTTTCAGTGCCCTATCAGTCCCACAGAAATGAACCCAGCACCTCGTTTGGAGTTGTGAAGTCCTCTATCCCTCTGCTTCTCATTCACTGTGAGCTGCATTCCGGTGCTGGCTTCTCTCAGCCATCTTGGCACCCCCCACCCCCCCTCACCTTTTAATAAAAGGACGATTTAAAAGAATGTTTTGGGTGTGGCACTTGCCTGTACTCCGAGCTACTTGAGAGGCTGAAGTGAAAGGATCACCTAAGCCCAGGAGTTTGAGGCTGCAGTGAGCTATGATTGTTCCAGTGCACTCCAGCCTGGGTGACAGAGTGAGGCTGTATCTCAAAGTAAATTTAAGAAAAAAAATTTTTTGAGGTGAAGTTTTGCTCTTGTTGCCCAGGCTGGAGTGTAATGGTGCGATCTCAGCTCACTGCAACCTCTGCCTCCTGGGTTCAAGCGATTATCCTGCCTCAGCCTCCCAAGTAGCTGGGATTATAGGCATGTGCCACCATGCCTGGCTAACATTGTAACATTTTAATTTATTGTTATCAAAAAATACTGAGAGGTTAAATGTAATTTTGGACACTTTTTTAAACAAGAGTTTATTAAGGAAATCTTTTCTATTTTTTTTTTTAATTTCCTTTATTATAGACAGAGGAGGTTCAAGGGAAGGGAAGTTCTGACAATTAAATCTGTACCACAAGCTAGTATAAGGAGACTCTAGAGAATCCCAGGCATATGCCCAAGGAGTACATTTGCCATTAATCAGTTAAGAGTGCTATACAAATATGGGGCAGGGGAACAAAATAAATATAGAGAAGTTGAATTTAAAATATAATGTAAGCAATTGCATATTGAGAATATGTGGTCTATACCCATATTGCAGATACAATAAACATACAGTAATCTACGAAAGAAACAATAACTTTTATTTGGACAAAATAGTTTGGTAGAATAGTAGTGGTAGATTAATGAATCGGGTTGCTAGTTTAAAATTTTGACTCTGTGACCCTCCTTCTTTTGGTAGGAGCTGTATTTATATCTATTAATTTTTTTTTAAAGAGTTACTTTGGGCAAGGTAAAGTGGCTCACATCTGTAATCCCAGCACCTTGAGTGGCCAGGGTGGGTTGATTACTTGAGGTCAAGAGATCAAGACTAGTCTGGCCAACATGGTGAAACCCCATCTCTACTAAAAATACAAAAAATTACCTGGGCATGGTGGCATGTGCCTGTATTCCCAGTTACTCAGGTGGCTGAGGCAGGAGAACAGCTTGAATCCAGGAGGCAGAGGTTGCATTGAGCCAAGATAGAGCCCCTGCACTCCAGCCTGAGTAATAGAGTGAGATTCCATCTCAAAAAAAAAAAATCACTTTGATAATTTTTGCATTAGTATTGCTATATATTGCTATATATTTTACCAGTCTAATAGCAATTAAAAATCAAGGTGAGATTATATTATGTTAGATGATAATTAATGTTCTCTAATACAGTCATTCATCTAAAATGGGTACAATTCTAGACACTGTGACATAGTGGTGAATGAAAGCAACAATATCCCCTGGCCCCATGGAGTTTACATTTTGGTGAGGAGGACAGACAATATGCAAATGAGCAAATACACATATACCATGAAAATGAATGAAACAGCATTAGAAGATCTAGAATAGGAGACATGTGCTCTTTTAGATAATGTCAACAATGAAGGCCTCTATGAGCAGGGTCTGCATGCACTGAGAGGCCATGTGAAAATTTGTGTGTAGTTGGGAACATAGTGGGAGTCAGAGAAGAGCCTCTGAGTCATAGTGACGAAAGGGCAGAGGCTGTAAGTAGAGAATGTGCCTGGAATGTTAGAAGAAAAACACAGAACCTAAAGTGCAATAAAATATATATATTTTAAAAGTTTGTGCATTTTATAAAAATGCCTATCAGAGGTGAGAGGAATTATAGATTAGTATATTACAGTTCTCCATATGGACAGAACTAATAGGATATGTATCTATATGAAAGGGAGCTTATTAAGAAGTACTGGCTCACAGAATCACAAGGTGAAGTCCCCTCATGGGCCATCTGCAAGCTGAGGAACAAGGAAGCCAGTAGTGGGTCAGTCTAAGTCTAAAATCCTTAAAAGCAGGGAAGAATGGTGCAGTCTTGAGTCTGTGGTTGAAAGCTTAAGAGCCTGTGACAAACCACTGGTGTAAGTTCAAGAATCCAAAGGCAGAAGAACCTGGAATCTGATGTTCAAGGGCAGGAAGCATCCAGCACAGGAGAAAGATGAAAGCTGGAAGACTCAGCAAGCCAGCTTCTTCTTCCTTCTGCTGCCTGCTTTTCTAGTTGCTCTGGTAGCCAATTGGATGATGCCCACCCACACTGAGGGTGGGTCTTCCTCTGCGAGTCCACTTGATCAAATCGCTCCACTGGCAATACCCTCACAGATATACCCAGAAATAATACTTCGGATTTTTTAATCCAATGAAATTGATACTTAAAATTAATCATCATAATGAGAAAGAATAACTTTGTGATTGGTTGATCTATCTGTCAATGTATTTCACATGTTAATGTGTATAAAATGTGTGTGTGTGTGTGTGTGTGTGTGTGTGTATAAAACTCTGTATACTATCTGGCACAAAATCACCTATCAAAAATACTGCCTATATAGCTGATAAAGTGCAACTAAATTCACCATCCTATTGTGAAGAGATAAATGTCTCTTCTTTTTTGATCTAGCATAGTTTCACAATAAATTATTCAGTAGCCAGAGGGGTAGTTAAAATGTAAAATCATAAAATGACTCTAGCACGTTTACTCTTTTACGTTCATGCTTTTATCTACATCTTTGTTTCTCTTTGTTAGTCCCAGATATATAGGGGGCCAAGTCAGTAGGTACATGGAATATAGACCAAGATGTTAGACTGTTTTTACTTGTTAAAACCTGTAAATTCTTCACTTTTAGAGGAAATGCCAGGTTTACCCAGTGACTTGTTTAGTAACAAATACATAAACATTGTCAAAACTCAGTTCATGAAAATCTGGTTTCAGATCTAGAATAAAAGCATATAGATAAAACCAAGGACTTGGATATAACTTGAATATATTATGCATTAGGGCATTTGTTTAATAATACATAAAACTAGTTAGGAACCACAGAAATGTTGCTCAGTAAAAATAGGGAATCCAAAAATGAAGAAATAATCAATTTATAAAAAATGTTCCACCACACTAGAAAGCAAACCTTAAAAAATATGAAAAATCAAAAATGTTACCAAAATTACTGAAACTAAAAACAAAAACCCAGGCTTGTGAGGATATGAGAAAATGATTATTCAGTTAATTTTTCTTGAGAACAAGTTGGTAATAGAAATTAAAACCCCTTGAGAATGTGTCTGGTTTTTATTTGGTAATTTGACTTCTAGGAAATGTGTTAATTATATTAAAGCAAGTCATCTGTAAATGCCCACCATATGCTATTGGTTTAAAATCCTTCCCACAAACTCAGAGTAGAAGGTAGTAAAGGTATTAAAATGATGTTGTCAGAAAATATTTAAATATATGAAAAGTGTGCAAAACACTGCATGAGGTATGACTGTGTCTGCATAATTGTGCATGTGAGAATGTGTCTGTGAGAGAGAAAGGAGAGCATGAGATAGTGGTTGAGAATTTTGGCTTTGAGGCCAGATGGCTTAGATAAATATTCTAGTTCCATCATTTTCTAACTGTATCTTGGGCAAGTTGTTTAATATCCCAATGCCTCAATTTCCTCACTCATGTAATGGGAAAAAATACCTTTTTCATCAAATGTTTAGGAGGATTAAATAAGTTTAGTAAGATTATGCTTATAAAGCATTTAAAAGAACGACTGGCTCCAAATAAGTCACCTAAAATATTATGTATTTTTACTTTTATAACCAAAATGTTAACCTTGAGTATTTATTCAGCAAATATTTATTTTAGGTCATGAACTTTAGGTCATGAACTTTATCACCAGTAGGAATGCTGGCCAAGTTCTCATCTTCAGGGTACTTACATTCTAGTGGATATAAACATGGAGTTAAACACATGAATATAAATATAAAGTTAAGTAGTGATAACTGCTAGAGTTTAAGAAATGGCAGTGTAAAAAGGAGAAGGGTTGGTAGTAGAGGTGTTTCTTTAGAGTGGATTATCAGGAAGGACCTCTCTAAGGAGATGTTTGAACAGAGACCTGAGCAAAGTGTGAGTATCTAGGTAAGAAACAATCCAAGTCAAAGGAACAGCCAGGAGTGCCCTGTGATGGGAATGTACTTGGCATGCTAGAGAAATTGCCACTGGGTTCTGGGCTGGAGTGGAATGACCTAGGGGAAGAGTGTTGGGAAATGAGTGAGAAAGAGCAAGCCTGGGACCAGGTCATTTTGGGCTATACAGGCAGAGAGAGTCATTGAGACTTCATTTTAGATATGCTAAGGATACATTAGAGGGTTTTGAACAGGTTAATAATTTTAAAACATCACATTAATTGCTTTATACAAAATGGACTTTCCTGGGGCAAAAAATAGTGGGATAATGGATTATTTAAATGATTCTCTTTTTGTTCATCTGTATTTTCCAAAACAATTACAATAGTCGGATATTCCTTTGTGAGAAAATAAGCAATAATTTTTTTAACAATTAGGCACATAGGATAATTACTGTTTTCACCATTTTCCACAACTTCCAAAAGGGCTTGTCTTTTGTATAGATATATACATATTTTTGGGGTTTTTTTTCTAACCAACTCTTAAATGTTATTTTTAGTGATCTATCCTTTGTCAGACCTAGAAAGCAGTTCACTGTTTTATTTTCCGTTTGGAGACATCGGTCTGTCATTACACAAGGGCATCTTCACATCTATGGCAGAAAACATAGCACTTTTCATACCCTTCTCCCTTGGTTTTGTTTTCAAGACCCTAACACAAATGCCATTGTCAAAAATACCTTTCCTCCATTGTGCACTTAACAGTTCAGTCAGTGCAAGCAAGCCATTGTTGTTTTTCTAGACTAATAAAAACTATGATAGTTACTGCTGAAAATAACACATTTGAGCTAGTATATCATTACTGAATGACTTTGGTGAAAAAAAAAACTCTCATGTTGACAGTGAAACATAGCATGTCACAAACATTGGACTTCTCTTACTTTCCGCCACATTGGCTGTAAGAAGAATGGATTGCTGTGCTTGATCACTACTTGAAGTGTGTGGTTCATGAGGGATAATGTGAGCACTTAGGCATTTACTCTCATGGAGAGTGTCTTTCACATTGTCATTTTTTTTGAACAGTGACTTAATATCTGACATTGATGCCATTAGCCAGAACTCTTAGGAACAACTTAAAACATACTCAGTTTGGAAAAATGTCTCAAGTATTGTTCCCTGTCCTGTATATGTTTCAGAATAGAAAATGTAAATGAATAAAAAGAAAAAGGAATGTTATGATCTCAGACACTTTATATAACATGAAATGGTTTTAAGTATACATAACAATATTACACTGAAATATTTTTTTTTAAGTCAATACATTTTTATTCAAGGAATTTCATGTTGTGATTTCTTCCACTGTCCATCAAGGTCACTTGAGATCCTCTAAAGAGCTGGAGTGAAAATATTTACCTTCAAGTTAGCCTTTTTTTTTTTTTTTTTGTCTGCTAGTCCCTGGTCCCCATGGCCAGCACTTTTTGTTTTTGTTCATAGTGAATCTTCTCGTGTAGCTAGGCCTATTTGATAACTATATATATATATATATGTATATATTTTTTTTTTTTAGAAAAAGAAGGAAGAAAAAAAAGAATGAAATAGAAAAAGAAGAAGAAAAAAAAAAAAGGGAGAGAGAACGGGAATCTTGCTCTATTGCCCAGGCTAGAATGCAGTCTACAAATGGATATTAAAAGCTTTTTTTATACTAATAATTGTGTTATACAATGGAGACAGGAAGGAATAAGGGAGGAAAATAACAAACAGCCAACCAATATTTCATTTAAACCTATGAAATGCTATGCAATTGCTAGGGAGTGATTTACTCCCAACCATGTGGTCACTTTTAGAATAAATGTGATATGTTACTGAAAAAAAAGTGTATATTTTGTGGATTTGGGAGTAGAGAGTTCTGTAAATGTTTATTAAGTTTACTTGTTTGAGGTTTAAGTTCAAGTCCCGGGTATCCTTCTTAACCTTCTGTCTCATTAATTTGTCCAATATTGACAATGTAAAGTCTCCCACTATTACTGTGTGGGAGTCCAAGTCTCTTTGTAAGTCACCAAGAAGTTGCCCTATGTATCTGGGTGCTCCTATATTGGGTGCGCATAGACTTAGGGTCGTTAGCTCTTCCCGTTACATTGATCCCTCTACCATTATACAATGTCCTTCTTATCTCTTTCGGTTTCTATTACTTTAAAGTTTATTTTATCAGAGATGAGAATTGCAACTACTGCTTTTTTTTTTTTTTTTTTCTCTCCATTTGGTTGGCAAATCTTCCTCCATCCCTTTGTTTTGAGTCTCTGTATATCCTTGCATGTAAGATGGATCTGGATGCAGCTTACTGATGGGTCCTTTGAAGTGACTGATACTGGTTGTTCCCCTCTATACATAGTGCCTCCTTCAGAAGCTCTTGTAAAGCAGGCCTGGTGGTAATGAAATCTCTGAGTACTTGCTTGTTTGCAAAAAATTTTATTTTTCCTTCACTTATGAAACTTAGTTTGGCTGGATATGAAATTCTGGGTTGAAAGTTCTTTTCTTTAAGGATATTGAATATTGGCCTCCACTCTCTTCTGGCTTGTAGGGTTTCTGCTGAGAGATCAGCTGTGAGTCTGATAGGCTTCCCCTTGTGGGTAACCTGACCTTCTCTCCGGCCGCCCATAGTATTTTCTCCTTCGTTTCAACCCTGATGAATCTAATGATTATGTGCCTTGGGGTTGCTCTTTTTGACGAATATCTTTGTGGTGTTCTCTGTATTACCTGGAGTTGGGTATTGTCTTGCCTTGCTAGGTTAGGAAAGTTTTCCTGGATAATATCCTGAAAAATATTTTCCAGCTTGGATTCATTCTCTTCGTCACATTCAGGTACACCTATCAAACGTAGATTAGGTCTTTTCACATAGTCCCATATTTCTTGGAGACTTTGCTCATTTCTTTTTACCCTTTTTTCTCTAATCTTGTCTTCTCGTTTTATTTCGTTAAGTTGGTCTTCGACCTCTGAAATCCTTTCTTCTGCTTGATCAATTTGACTGTTAAAACTTGTGCATACTTCTCGAAGTTCTCGTATTGTGTTTTTCAGCTCCATTAATTCACTTATATTCCTCTTTAAATTGTCCATTCTCATGAACATTTCGTGAAACCTTTTTTCAAGGTTCTTAGTTTCCTTGCATTGGGCTAGAACATGTTCTTTTAGCTCACAGAAGTTTCTCATTATCCACCTTCTGAAGCCTGATTCTGTTGATTCCTCACATTCATTTTCTATCAGGCCTTGTTCAATTGGTGATGAGGCACTGCAATCCTCTGTAGGAGGGAGAGGCATTCTGATTTCGGGTGTTTTCAGCCTTTTTGCGCTGGTTTCTTCCCCATCTTCGTGGATTTATCCACCTGTCATCTGTGTAATTGCTGACTTTCAGATTAGGTCTCTGAGTGGACGTCCAGCTTGTTGGTGATAAAGTTTTTTCTATTTCTTAATTTTCCTTCGGCACATGCCCCTCCCCCACAGAGCTGGACCTTCCCGGGTTCAGCTGTACTTGCTGTGAAACTCTCAATCTTCAGCAGTTCCAACTGCTGTTTTATTTTTATTTTTTTGTGGAGGGGGGTACCAGCCTTCCCCTACAGCGACCTACTACGCCGGCTGAAACAGCGGTGTTAAGACTCGTGGCGCTTTTCTGCCTGGGAATCTCCCGGTCTGGTTCCCCCACTTCAGTCCGCTTTTTAATCAGCTGAATGGGAGACTCTGCTTTCCTGGAGCTCCAAACACCAACCAAAGGGCACTCAGTCCCGTATACGCTGGACTGAGAACCGCTGCGGCGGGGGCGCCTGCAAAACGGCCGCACCCTCCAAAAGGGTCGTGCTGGCGACCCGTGGGTCTCCTCCACCAAGAATCTCTTGGTCCATGGGCTATGAAAATTAGTCTGAAAATGTGGCGTCCACTCACTCTCTGCGCTTTCAGTGGGAGCTACAATCCTGAGCTGCTGCTAATCAGCCATCTTGGATCTCTCTCCCTACACTGAAATATTTTTAAAGTAACGATTAAAAGTCAATAGAAGTTTAAATTCAGGTGAATAGAAGAGCATATTTGGGAAGAATTATCTATTTAACTACTATTTTACATAACAAATATGGCTAAGTGCTGTGGCTTACATCTGTCATTTCAGCATTTTGGGAGGTAGAGGTGAGAGGATCACTTGAGCCCAGGATTTCCAGACCATCTTGGCAACATAGCGAGATCCCATCTCTAATTTTAAAAATTTAAAACAACATATGCACTAGTTGCCCTATTAAAGTCAATCCCATATGATGACATTATTTATAACTTACATAGAACTCAGATTACACAGGTAGGATTCATTCAAATGCTTCTGAAAAACTGTGTGACCCAAATTAGTTACATAATTTTTCTTCATCAAACAAGAAGATATTCCTGAAGGTTTATACTTCCCTCATTGGTTTCTTGTAGAGAAAGATCTATTATAAGTGCTATACTTGTCTTCAATCAAATTCTTTGCATAATATTCAGAGTATGTCAGCCACTCTGTGAATGGAGCTAAAGCATCTTCCTTCAGATTCATTTTTGTTCTTCCCTGGAAGAGACTGAATAAGCTGCTATTATTTTCTCAGTGGTTTAGAAACCCAGCTAGGCCTACAACCACATGTTCTCTCAATATACCCTAAATGCACAAAGGTCCATTAGACTCATGTATTATGTTCAGATAGATAGAGTAATCATCATCTACTCACAGCCTCTGCAGAATCATTTTTGATCAAAGATATTAGCAAGTGAATGTTTCTATTTTGATAGAGAGAAGATGAACTTATCACTAGTAGCAGTTCTTGCTGCAAAGAAAGCCTTTGCTCTTATGCATACTTAAAATTTACCACATGTCAGGGAAGGGCTGCTGTACAAGCCATGCTAATAACTATTTGGGAAATTTGGTAATGCTTTTGAAAGGAGCAACCTTGTTCTTTTTAATTTCTAAATTTATTTTAACTTCCATTGACTCAAAATAGGAATCTTGCTGTCTATTGATTGTGTCACTAGTAAATTTTTTTCTCTTTAGAATTCATTTTTAAAGACTTTTATTAAACTGCTGGTTAACTAAAGTCTCTTGGATTTTATAGACTCAGGAGAGCAGGATCTAACACAAATTAATCATGACTTAATTGACTGAACTGATCCAAGTTCCCTCCAGTTGATTGCACAACAATATTCTCATCTTCCCAATGAAGGCTAAATGGTACATTGCTCCAGGAGTATCAGCTTCTACGTCTCTAGCACTGCATTTTTTACCGAGATTCTGTTTTAACATTCTTAAAATTATATACAAATGTCTACAGAATTAAGGAGACTAAATTAATTGACCTTACATATAATACCAATTACAGCTGGCCAATTCCTATTATTTATTCCATGCATGGACTGATATTTTAATTTGGTAATACTGTTGTACATATCAATAAGAACGACATTTATTGTAATTTTCATCTGTTTTCTCAAGGAGAATTTTAAATGTGCATTGAATTCCTAATGCTTCCACCATATTGCTATTAGAAAACAAAAATTAGCAAAAATAACTTATCAATGATTATGGTTTTCCAAACATTAGGTAGATGGCAAATATAAGGCTGGTGAGGTAATTGTCAAAAAACTGTTTGCTGGTCTTAGTTTTCTAAGTATCATATTCAAGAAGGAAATGCAGTAGTATGTAAAAAAAAAAAGATTTTTATATTTTTAATTTTTCTGTATTTTCCTTAAAACATTACCTGCTAAAATTTATAACAACAGTAAAGCTAAAAAGGTACTTAGTTTCACTGGTGGAAGAGAACTATGTAAAGACAACAATTATACTTGATATTATCTTTTTTCTCCAAATCAGTACTTTCATTCATTAAGAACGCATTAGGGACAAAAGAGTGCAGAATAATTTCTTACTAGAAATTAGCATAGCTGTGCAAAAGCTGGATTTCAGGAACAGTTTTTGTCGTCTTTACTTTTGTCTTACTCTTATTTATTTATTGGTTTGTTTTCTTGGTTCTGTTTTGTCACTCAGAGTCCTCTCTCAGCAACACAAGTTACTTCTCTTTTTGAGCTGAAATACAACTACGAGTCACTTGATATTGTGACTTCAGGAATGTCATTGAAACCTCGGTGACCATGATTATAACTATCAAAATAATAACAGGAATTGACTGCAGTCAAGTCCCTAAAAGTTAAGGGCTAAATGATAGCCTAATAATTTGCAGAAAATGCAAAAAGTGTTTAAGCCTTAGTAGGATCTCTTTGTATATTTCACAATGTGTTTAGTAGCCTTGTTAACGTAGTCTACGATATTAAAGAGAGATGGGTTTAAAGAGAGATGGGTAGTCAGATAATAAGAATTTGAGTTTTAGTTCTACTACTTGCTATGTCAGTTTGGACAAACCTAATCCATTAAGGACTCCTTTCCATCAGTAGTAAAGTGAGATTTTATGTACCTTATGTTAGCAGTAGTAAATGAAATAACATTTAAAAGCACTTTAGAAACAGAAAAACATTATTTATTTGTGAAGAGACTCTTTTTTTGTCTTTGACATAATATTTAATTTCATGTATACACCATTTATAAAATAACTCTCTTGAAGATTTGTCTGATTTTAGTAAACAAAAAGCAAACTTTGTGAATTAGCACCTTTCTTATGAATTTTGTATCAGGGATTTTCTGGATGTGTGTGATAAGTAAAAGGCAGGTAAGGCCTGACACCTAAATTATTGAAGTCGTGATTGTTAGTACATACAGGAAATTTGTGGAGGTAGCATTATTAAATATGTCCCCAACTTCTCTACTTCTTTCTGCTTAGCTTTAATATTGAATCTGTGGAGACTTCTATATTTAAGGTGTGCAAATATTAAAGAAGAAAGATCAAACTGAAGCTGCTGAACTTTGCTGATTTTGGTTGAACCACAATTGCCAGTCTCACTGAAGCATAACTTCTTTTAATTTTCCAAGACCATAGATGGAAAGACCTTTCTATCTTGGTGACTGATAGAAGACGTGGTCAGGCAGTAGGTTGGTGGCTGCTTAACCAGTTCCTTGATACTGAGGACTTAAAATAGTTAAGTTTTCCCACAATTGTGTTTCCTATCAGTTAAATTTCTAAGTAGTCAGATAATAAGCTTATGTTAAAAAGCCAATGTGGTTTTGATTTACATTTCCCTGATGATTAGTGATGTTAAGAATTTTTTCATATATGCTTTGGCCATTTGTATGTCTTTGAGAAGTGTCTTCTCACGTCCTTTGTTCACTTTTTAAGGAGATTATTATATTTTATTTTTATTTTTGCTGTTAAGTTCCCTGCATATTCTGGATATTAGTCCTTGAATGAGTAGTTTGCTAATATTTTGTCCCATTCTATAGGTTTTCTCTTTACTCTGTTGTTTCCTTTGCTGTGCAGAAGCTTTTTGCTTTAATGTAGTCACATTTGTCTATTTTTGTTTTTGTTGCCTGTGCTTTTGACGTCTTAGCCATAAAATCTTTGCCTAGATTCATGTCCTGACACATTATTCACATGTTTTTGTCTAGTAGTTTTATAGTTTTGAGTCTTACATTTAAATCTTTAATCCATTTTGAGTTACTTTTTGTGTTTGATGAGAGGGGTTTAGTTTCATTCTTCTGCATGTTGATACCCAGTTTCTTCAGAACCATTTATTGTAGAGGGTGTCTTTTCCCCAATGTATGTTCTTGGCACCTTTGTTGAAAATCAGTTAGGTGTAAATATGTGAATTTATTTCTGGGTTCTGTATTCTGTTCTTTTGACCTATGTACTTGTTTTTATACCAATACCATGCTGTTTTGTTTACTTTAACTACCATCTCACCTCACTCAGAATGGCTGTAATAGAAAAGACAAAAGAATAGCAAATGCTGGCAAGGATCCAGAGAAAAGGAAACTCTTTTTTGTTGTTGCTGTTGCTTTTGTTTTTGTTTTTTTGAGTCAGAGTCTCACTCTGTCGCCCAGCCTGGAGTGCAACGGTGCAATCTCGGCTCACTGCACCTCTGCCTCCCGGGTTCAAGTGATTCTCCTGCCTCAGCCTCCCAAGTACGTGGGACTACAGGCGTGCACCACCATGCCCAGCTAATTTTTTTGTATTTTTAATAGAGACAGGGTGTTGCCATGTTGGTCAGGCTGGTCTTGAACTCCTGACCTCAAATGATCTTCCCGCCTCAGCCTCCCAAAGTGCTGGGATTACAGGTGTGAGCCACAAGCCTGGCCTGACTGATTTTCGAGTAAACGGAACTGTTACATGAGGTTGGTGGGAATGTTAATTATCAGTGCCATTATGGATAACAGTATAAAGGTTTTTCAAAAAAGTGAAAACAGAACTACCATATGATCCAAGAATCCCTCTACTTGGTATTCACCCAAAGGAAAGGAAATCCATGTATCAAAGAGATACTTGCACCCACATGTTTATTGAGGCACTGTTTACAATAGCCAAGATATGGAAGCAACCTAAGTATCCATCAAGACATGAATGGATAAAGAACATATGGAATAGATATGGATAAAAACATAAGGTAATACTAGTTAGCCATTAAAAAAAAAAAATCTTGTCATTTGCAGCAACATAGATAGAACTGGAGATCATTAAGTTAAATAAGCCAGGCATAGAAAGACAAATAGCACATGTTCTCATTCTTGTATGGGAGCTAAAAATGTTGATCTCATGGAGGTGTAGATTAGAATGACACTTACTAGAGGCTGGCAAGAGTGAGTGTGGGGGAGAGGAGGGAGTGAAGAGAGGTTGGTTAATGAGTATAAACATATAGTTAGCTAGAAGGAATAATTTATATTGTTTGATAGCACAGTAGGGTAACTATAGTTAATTTATTGTAGATTTCAAAATATTTACAAGAAAGATTTGAAATATTTGCAACACGAAGAAATGATAACTATTTGAGGTAATAGATATCCTAAAGACCTTGACTTGATCATTATACCTTGCATGCATGTATCAAAATATCAGAATACCCCATAAATATGTTAAATTATTACATATTGATAAAAATTAAAATGAAGACAACATGAGAGGAGAGATGTACCCACAAAAAAAGCCAATGAGGTACACAATAGATGATTATTTAATGTGAAGTTTCTAAGGTAGCACATAAAAAACTTTGAGGATATGGTTAGGTGAAAGTGGAAAAAATGTTCTTTAAAATAAAATAAAATTTTTAATCTGTTATAAACTATGGTTTCTTAGATAATAATGGGACCAAAATGGAATATTTAAGTTCCTCATCTTAGGATAAAAATTTCTTCAGTTTTCTTTCTTCCACATGATTTTCTAAAATTGAATTGATCAATTTCAAGGTTACATACATATGCAACATCAGACTTTTTAAAAGCATGACTTACTTAAAAAATTTAGATTCTAAACATTTCTTAACAGTGGAAAATTAACTCCTTGTGAGTATCTCAATCACATAAAAAAACTGATTAATGTATTTGCCATGCTCTTGCTGCCATATAATAAGTTGAATCATGTAAAAATATTTTTGCAATTAAAAACATGACCAAATCTCAACAATTTCTTGTATTTAAACCTATTGCCTTTGTTTTTCCTCTCTAATCTTGTTTTGCGAAGGGTATCGTCTTTCTTTAGATGCAGTACAAAGAGTATTAGACAATGCATGTGTTATTTATATCCTTGGATCTGTGAGTATTTTTCAGTTGTTTTTCCTTGGGTTCTGAAAAGTATATTATATAAAAGAGGGTTTATATCAAAGACAATTAGAGATAATTCAATTCTTCTGTCTTCTAGTGTTTTGAATATATGAAATAGTCTTGGTTATATATATTTAAGGTATGTTGTTTTCAACACTCAATACCCAATAATTAGCATTAGTGAAATCTTATTTTAGGATTCTGTATAACACGCAATTCAACTGTACACGATATTATATATAAACATCTTGATTCTATTGACTTCATTTTTTACTAAAGGCAATCAAATATAGTGAAACTACTTCTCAGAAAGCCTTTTAAAAGAAATGTAAATGTATGTGCTACAGTAATCACCTAATTAAATAATAACTTCAATAAGCTTGAAATACATTTACCTAAAATTGTTCCTAGGAATATTTCATTATAAGGTTTAATTCTTTAATATGTCCATTTTGGTTACAGGTCATTAATTGCTGATAAGGGATCATTATATCTTATAGTTTTGTAAAATTTCATTTCCTAAGAACACTCATTCTTTTTACTAAAACAATATGATATACTTGACAAACGGAAGTATTCTGTACATAACTTGAACAGATATAAATGCTGAAGTGTGCTTTAATGCAGTCACATATAATGAAACCTAAAACTTAATTTTAACTTAATAAAATATTTTTAATTGAAATGTCTTTTCCTTTCATTTGGGAATATTTTCATTTTAATTACATTTCATTAAAGAGAAAATAAAAAACATTCTGATAGCCAAATAACAACTTTGAATATTTTCTACCAAATATTTCAATAATTTTTTGATAGAATAATCTGAAATTGGCCAATTTTAATTTAGATTTTTATATTTATAAATTGACTCTTTGTCAAATCATGAAACACCAACACAATTTTAGTATGACTAAAAGGTTTTTGGGAAGCTATTACAATGTTTAGATTAAATATGGAGGTAAAAATTGAGATGCTTTCTAAATTGATATTACTTTGTATTTCACCATGAATTAAGTTGTAGATTAGAAAAATAGTATCTCAAGGTATGAAATGCATGTTAGAAGTAATAGCATTTATTATTATTGATAAATTCCAGAGAAGATAAAAAGGAAAAGAAAAAGAAAATACATCCAGACATATATAAGCTAGGTTTTCATTTAGGACACACTTTCTGGCTTTGCATTCACAAATTAAAAAATTTATTACATACTTGGTTTTAGACATGCTGTGCTTAAGATGTTTGGTACTAGATATTCAGACATTCAAGTAGCAATGGAGAATAAGCAGTTGGATATGATAATATAATAATGATTTGTCATAATAATAAAAACAACATTTACTTGACATTTCCTGTCAACTGTAGATCTTATAACTTTGAGTCACCTCAACAGTGCTTATGAGGTTGGCACTATTATTATCCCCATTTCATAGACGGAGAGAGTGAGACTGAGGTGGGATTTGAACTATGTGAGTTGAACTCCATAGCCTACACTTTTTTTTGTTCTTTAAGATGGAGTTTTGCTCTGTTTCCAAGCTGGAGTGCAGTGGCAAGATCTCGGCTCACTGCAATCTCCGCTTCCCGAGTTCAAGCGATTCCTGTGTCTCAGCCTCCTGAGTAGCTGAGACTACAGGCACTCACCACCACTCCCGGCTATTTTTTTGTATTTTAGTAGAGACAGGGTTTCACTATGTTGGCCAGGATGGTCTCGATATCCTGAACTCATGATCCACCAGCCTCAGCCTCCCAAAGTGCTGGGATTATAGGCGCGAGCCACTGCACCCAGCCTCGCCTACACTTTTAACCACCATATACAGACAGCTCTCATAGAGGAAGGAGGTCAAGATGAAGATATTTGTGACTAGACATTGATCCACATGTCTGCATCTGTACCCATGTACTTTCTCTACTTTCCTGTCAAAATCAATAAACTCTCCTCTGTGCCCATAGGAAGCCAATTATTTCTACTTGGTTATTAGATACTTTGGTCAACTCAAGGATTTTGATCATGTAATTATGCTTCGTTTGTCTCATAATCAACTTGATTTCTTCCATCTGAAAATTCCCATCAACGTAAAAATAATGAGAGTATCTTCCTCTTAAAAATAAATCCTAATCCCCCACATAATCTTTTGGCTCTTAACCCCATTTCTCTGCCCTTCTGCAAACATGTATTCTAGCACACTGTCTCTAACTGTCTCTCCTCCCATTCTCTTTCTATCCACTTCAGTTAAACTTTTGTTCATCAATCCACTGAAATCGCTTTTGTCAAAGTCACCTATGTTTTCCATCTTGGTAAGTCCAATGGTAAATTCTTGTTTTCCAACTTTGAAATTCCCAGCAGAATTTATATAGTTGATTACTCCTTCTTTTTGAAATTATGCTTCCTTTACTTGCCTCTTAGAAGACCCTTCTTTCTCACTTTTATCCTATTTCTTAATCTCTTCTGCTGATTATTTTCCCAACCTTTAAATAAAATAATTCAACCTTTCATGTCCGTACCCTCTCCTTATATGATCTGACATAGTCCTGTGGCTTTTAATACCATCCTATACTGATGACTGTCAAATTTGGATACCTAGTCCTAAACTCTGAGCTTCACAATGATGTACCTGACCATCTTACTTTTTCAACAACTCCATGTGGATATGTAGTAGGCATATTAAACCTCCTTTATCCCAACCGTCTCTCTCAATTTTGGCTCCACCCCCTACTTCCCATGATCCTGCTTCTCTTCTGGCCTTTAACATCTCAGTAAATGATGCCATCATTGATCCAGGTACTAAAGAAAAATAGAAGTTACTGTTGACTTTCATTTTTCATATATCAAATTCATTGGCAATTCTTGTGAACCCTACCTACAGTGTATTTCCCAAACTTTATTACTTTTCACCTTCTCTATGACTACTACCTTCATGATTACTAGTGTTTTAAATGATCCCTTTGTCTATTTCCCCAAACCAATTGGTTATTTTACTGCTTACAATTTTCTAATAATTTTCATTATGATAAAAATCCAAATTATGTTCCACAACCTATGAAGTCATAAAAGATATGGCCGCTGCCTACTCTCATCTCTTACTGTGCTATTGTCTACCCAGTTTCCTCCCTGCCCACTTTAGCTTTTCTATTATCTTCTCTGACAGTTCATACTTATCCTCATCTTGAACATTTATATTTGCTATTATTTTTGGAACTCTCCTTTTGTTGGACTGCAATGTTGAATTGTTTTCATCTTTCAATGCTCTGTTGAAATAATTTCTTAGTAGGACCTACACTGATTAAAATAAGCCACTCAGTCCATGTTGTTATCCATTTATTACATCTTCCTATTTATTTCCTTCCAGAGACTTGATAATTGTTTTGTGTTTTTACTGATTCATTTGTTCAATTATTGCTTATTTCTCTATTACTATTTTATGGGGTCTGACAGTGCAGGTGCTTGGTCTTGGATTTAATAAATGCTCAATAAACATTTGCAGGGAATTATTTCATTAACATTAGAATTCACGAAGGGGTTTTATGCCTCATCCAATTAACAAGTATTAATAAGGAAGGCAGTATGTAAATGCAGTTTAAAAGATCATCTATTTCAACTCTTGTCTGCTGTTATGAAAACTTGAGCTTAGAGGTATTTGACTTGCACAAATCATAAGGAAGCATTGAGATGGAGTTTACCCCTAAACAATATAATGTCAAATTATTCAGTGCCTTCCTTATATTTCTCCTTTGACAGTTTAAAGTGTGACACATTTTGGAAAATGTGACAATAGTATCCAAAAATTACTTCTTTAAAGTTAAATACATTTAGTATTAAAATTGACAAAATTAAGCATCTGAAGAAGTAATTCACCTGAGATAACAGATCAACTTAGGACCCTTCAGAATATGATGGCCCTCAGTCTCCACATCTGAAGAGATAAAAAGGTCAAAATTAATCCAAGGGTACCAGGATCTTTCATCACTCATTGAGGTGATTGGAATATATATATGTATATATCTCCAGATTTAACTAATTTTTATGTACTGGTATTGTACTGGCTACTTTTGCCCTTGTTATCTAATTTAATGCTCACAATCATTTTTTTTTTAATTTTGTAATTTTTCATTTGAGATAAAATTTTGTGCAGTGAGTAAGCTTTATCTACAAGAGTTATGCCACATTCTTTGGACTCAATTAATTGCTCTGTAGGTTTTTTTTTTTTTTTTTGAGATGAAGTCTCACTCTGTCACTTAGGCTGGAGTGCAGTGGTGCAATCTTAGCTTACTGCAACCTCCGCCTCCTGAGTTCAAACGATTCTCCTGCCTCAGCCTCCCAAGTAGCTAGGATTACAGGCACCTGCCACCATGCCCAGCTAATTTTTGTATTTTTACTAGACACGGGGTTTCACCATTTTGGTCAGGCTGGTCTCGAACTCCCAAAGTGCTGGGATTACAGGCGTGAGCCACTGTGCCTGGCCTGTACATTGCACTTTAATGTCTATGCACCGTCAGGAAGATTTCTGTGCAGTATAATTAGTGGAAAGAAATTTGGCATCCTGATAACTGTTTTGCAATGTTTCATAATGTTCTAGTATTCCTTTTCTCATGGCCCAAACCATGGATTTATCATTTATTTATTATCCTTTATTTCTCCCCACCACTTCCGTTTAATTCATCAATAAATCATGATTGTTCTATCTCTATACTGTATCTTTAATTGGCTCACTTCTCACTATCTTGACTGTCATTGTTCTAGTTCAAACCCATATCATCTTTGAATTGGCATCTTTGTCCCTACTCTTACCAACTTACAAGCCATTATTTGTAAATACATTCTCAAGAGCTGGTATTACTTGGCCATAAAACTCGTCAAGGACAGTAGAAAAAATAAAAATTATAGGTTATTAACTATGCAAAGAATGGCTTGTAAAGCAGTGAGAATAAAAACACACATGCCAAAAAAGTTGTAGAATTATCTTTTAAAAAGTGAAATTAGGTCATAACAATCTCTTAAAAATATAAACAAAAAGCAAAATAATAACAAAAACTGTGTAATGATTTGCTACTGTGTTCAGGATCAAAACCAAACCTGGGCATACAAGACATGATATGATCTGACTCTTACCTACTCCATCATCTTCAGGGCACCTCTCTTCCCTGAGTTCCTGCTCTTACTCAAACATATCAGCTCTTTGTGGATTTTTGGTCTTTGTATTCATTATACCCTTTTCTTTCAATGCATTTCCAGTAATTTCTTTCTTTCCTCTTCCTCCTTCCCTCCCTTCCTTGCTGTAAACAGAGTCTCACTCTGTTGCCTAGGACTGGAGTGCAGTGGCATGATCTCAGCTCATTGCAACCTCTGCCTCCCAGGTTCAAGTGATTCTCATGCCTCAGCCTCCTGAGTGGCTGGTATTACAGGCACACACCACTACATCCAGCTAATTTTTTTGTATTTTTAGTAGAGATAGGGTTTCACCATGTTGCCCAGGCTGGTCTTGAACTCTTGAGTTCAGGCAATCCACCTGCCTTGGCCTCCCAAAGTGCTAGAATTCCAGCTGTGAGCCACCGTGCCTGGCCAGTAATTTATTTTTTCATGGCTGGTTCATTTTCATAATTTTGGTATCAGAAATATATTTTTCACAGATACCTTTGACAACCACTTCAGATAGTATGTTCCCTCCCTTCTATTTGGCATTGCGTTTATTTCTTTACTTGTCTGTTTTCAAACTTTGCTCATGCAGGAATGTAAGCTCTGGGAATCAGAATCTTCCTGTTGTTATTTACAATTGTCGTGTCCTAGAATAGTGCTGAATATTTGTTTTTGGATTGAGTCAGTAAAGATGAGAAGAATACAACTGAAATCAAGAAACAATGACAAAACATAAAAATGTGTTAGTTTGCCTCCTTCACTTACTCAACTCAAGATATAAGACTGAGTACCTATTATCCATATATGACAGACAATAAAGAGGAAAGAAGACACTGATTCCTAAAGAATAATTTTGGTACTTAAGACAGAAAAATGCCTTAATTGAAGAATAACAGTCATCCGTCTAACCATGCTTGTAAAAAAAAAATCTCTTTAAAAATCTTTCTTTTTTCCATTAATTAAAAAATCTTGTGATTGATCTCCCTTACCAAGAGTGAATTTTATTAGAAAATGACTCATGTTGGTAATCTAGCCATATATCTTCTATTGTATATAATTAAATTGACAATATAATTTCAGATCACTTCAAATTGTATTCAATTGAAAAAAATATTTTTTACAAAGAGATAGTAGCTAAGATAAACTAAACCCACAGCTGATGATTTGAAAAGATAAATTCACCACCACCTAGCAAGAATGATAAAGAAGAGATGAAAAAACAGTATTCATTATACAAATAGGACATAGATTATGTTATATTTGTTCACATCAATAAAATGAGCAAATTTATATCAATAAAGCTGAAAGATTAGATAAAAAATTTCCTGGAAAACACTTAAAGTATCAAAATAGCCTCCGAGAAGAAGTAAAAACTCAATGAAACCTACAACTACTGAATTAATAGAATCATTTTTCCATATCCTGTTCCCACCTTTCAAAATCCTGGGTTTAGAAGGGATTACAAGGGCACTTTGCAGAACCTTAAAGCCAAGGATAATGCCAATCTAGTATAAACTGCTCTATAGATTAAAGACAATAGGTCTTCCAAATCCTTCTGAAGGACTAGAATTACTTTGCCATAAAACTGGACAAGGACAGTAAGAAAAATAAAAATTATGGGTTATTAACAGAGATAAAAATCCTAAGAAATTATTCGCAAAATCTATCAAGTAATACATAGTTAAAATGCATCAGAAGCAAGTAAAATTTAACCTCAATATGCAAGAGTTGTTGAATAGTTTAACATATATTTAATTGTTATAAACCCCAAATTAAGCAGAATAATTAAGGCACAAATGTTAGAAACATTTAATGTTAAGAAAAAGCAAGGATACTAGTTACAGTGGCTTCTATTCAATATTTAACTTGTGGTGTCCAAGAAAGCAACATCATTTTTAAAAGAGGAGATACAATTAGGAAAAATAAAATTTTGTTATTTGCTGATAAAATGATTGCTGATTAAAAAAAAAATCCAATAGTATTAACAGATAAAGTAGTACCAAGAGCAATTCTCTATGCCCTAAAAAACCAATTAGGAAAGTGGATTTTTAAAAAATACATTTCACAGTCACATTTAAGAATAAAACCTACAAAGTGTAAGACCCACATGGTAAAATATATACACAGTATGCTATGTATATATGCATTAGTGATATATATACATACAGATATATCTAAATATTATATAAAACATTAAAGGATACAGTAAAACTGCTTGTGTAGGGGGGAGATGCAGTGTTATTAGGATGACAATTCTTCTCATAAAAATATACACAAGATAATGTCATTAAAAATTCCAGGATTTTTCTTGGAATTACATATGGAAAACTAAAGAGGCTTAAAAGTGCCCCCCCAAAATTTAACATCTTTATAAAAGTACAGCATACAAAAATGTATACAAATTGTTACAGTAAAGCTCAATGCATTGTCACTATATAAACTTAGAAAGTCACTACACAGATTGAGTGACAAATACAATTAGCACATCATCAGCCACTCTCATGTTCTTTTCCTCCACTGGAAGTTCACTTACTTTTTTTGGGGTTCATGTTTAGTGTTATTAGAAACAACACTACTGTGAATTATTGTGTACATATTTTGGGTACACACACACAAACAGACACTTAACACTTTTGTGTATACATCTAGGAATAGAATAGGATTTTGAGGTCATAAGAACATGTATGTTCAACTTCAGTTTGTACTGCCTGACACATTCCCAGAATAGCTTTACTAAGTTACAGTCACTGTTGCAAAGTTTCTATTGTTGATGACACACCAACACTTCATATTATCAATTTCTTTAATCATAGCCAGTCTGGTAGGGATGTAGTTGTGTATCATTATGGCATTACTTGGTACTTCCTAATGAATAGTGAAGTTGACAACATTTTTTTACTGATGATTTATATCTGCTGTTTTGTAGAGTATCTTCCTGGGTATGTTTATCCATTTTTGGTTAAGATGTCTGTTTTTATCTTATTGATTTATGTATGTTTTTCTGGACAAAAGTCCTTTGTCAGTTTTGTATCTTCTCCATTGCTAGCCTTCTTTTTCATTGCCTTAATGATGTCGTTTGATTGAAAAATCTTCCTTTTAATAAACTCTAACTTATCAATATTTTTCTTTACAATTTGTGTTTTCTAGTGACTTATTTTGGCAGTCTTTGTTTACTCTGTGTATTTGTTTCCTGTGCCTGCTAGAATACATTGTCAAAAATTTGGTGGCTTAAACAATTTTTTTCTAGAGCCAAAAGCCCAAAGTTAATGTCACTGGGTGGAAATCAGTGGATTGGTAGGGCCACATCCTCTCTTTTTAAGGGAGATCCCTTCCTTGCTTCTTCCAGCTTCTGATGGCTGCTGGCGTTCTTTGACTTGTGGCCATATCACTGTGCTCTCCACCTCTTCACCCTTCACCACTTCTGTCTGTTTAGTCAGATCTCCCTCAGCCTCCCCTTCATAAGAGTACGTGTGATTGCCTTTAGGGTACACTCAGATTATCCTGGACAATTTCCCCATCTTTAGATCCTTAACTTAATCACATCTAAAATGTTGCCTTTTCCAAACAAGGTAGCATTTACAGATTCCAAGGATTAGAAGGCTATTATTCAGCCTAGTACACAGAGTTAATGAAGATAGTCTCCTAATATTTTCTAGAATGGTGGTGGTTTCACATTTTTATTTGCAAACTATCTAGAATTGAGGAGCGTGTGTGTGTGTGTGGTACAGGATAGGATATAATAAGTTTTGAATTTCAGTGTTTACCGAAATGTAAGTGCCATCTCTGTCATAAATTATTTGTTCATACTTATATGATTATTTCTAAACTCTCCTTGGCTTCTTCTAGTTATTTTTGCATCAGTAGGATGCTATTTGGATCACTGAGTGCTAACATAAGTTTTTACATCAGGATGCATACATCCTTCAACTATGTTCCTCTTCTCCAGGAGTGTCTTAGATATTTTTGACACAATCAGCTTATTGGTCTCCCTCGTTATACCTTCTAACTTCTCCCCCTCTTCACCAGATCTGCTGAGATTTATATTGTGATTATATTACATTGAGTTTTGAGAACAATTTGGTGAAGAATTCTCAATTTCATGATAATGAATCTTCAAATTCTTAAATGTGATCATTTCCTCCATTTATTTTGGTCTTTGATTTCTCTTGGTATTTTGTATTTTCAATGAAGATGTCTTACATGTCTTTCATTAGATTTTTGCCTAGATACATGTTTTCTGGTAGATCATAAAAGGTTTGTTGATTTTTAAATATCATTTTCCATTTTTGGGTTTTTGTTATAAATACAGTTGATTCACATATGTTGATCTCATATCCACAGAACTTGTTAAATAGTAATTATTTGTAGACAATCAATCAAATTGTCTATGAACAAGTCATTTATAATGATTTTTTTTCTTCCCCTGGAGCTTTCTTAAGTGTTTTTGATGTGTTCTTCCATTATTGTTCTGGATTTGGATTCTAGTACAGTATTAAAAGAAGTGTTGATAGTATGACATTCTTGTTTTGAGTTTCAGGAGAAATCTTTTGCTATTTCACCATTATGCACAGAGTTGAAAGAGTTTTGCAGTTAATCTTTATTAAATTGAGGAAGTTTGTTTTTAATACTACTTTAAGAGGTTTTTAAATTTTAATCATGCGTAGAAGTTGAACTATATTTACTTTTTAGAGGATGTGAAGTTAACAGAGTTCTTTATTTTTTTCTTTTCCTTTCTACTTTTCTATTTATTTATTTATTTATTTATTTATTTTTTATTTATATTCGAGAAAAGGTCTTACTCTGTCACCCAGGCTGGAGTGCAGTGTCACGACCATGGCTCACTGCAGCCTCAAACTCTTGGGTTTAAGCCATCCTCTTACCTCAGCCTCCCAAGTAACTCTACAGGTGTGCCCCACCACACCTGGCTAATTTTCATTTTTTGTAGGGACCTGGTCTCACTATATTGCCCAGGCTGGTCTGGAACTTCTAGGTTCAAGTGATCCTCCCACTTTGGCCTCCCAAAGTGCTGGAATTAGAGGTGTGAGCCACTGCATCTGGCCCTTCATTTAGATACAGGGGATACATATGCATGTTTGTTACATGGGTAAATTTTATGTTGTTGAGGCTTGGTGTACAACATGATCCTGTCACTCAGGTAGTGAGCACAGTACATGATAAGTAGCCTTCCAAACCATACCCCCTTCCCATCCTCCTCCATCAAGCATGCCCTAGTGTCTATTGGGTCCCAATTTGTGTCCATGCGTATTCAGTATTTAGTTCCCAATTATAAGTGAGAACATGTGGTATTTGGTTTTCTGTTCCTGCATTAGTTCACTTAGTATAATGGCCTCCAACTGCATCTATGTTACTGCCAAGGACATGATTTTCATTTTTTTATCTCTGTGTAGTATTCCATGATGTATAGGTACCAAATTTTCTTTATCCCCCTCTATTGATAGGCATTTCTGTTGATTCCATGTCTTTAGTATTATGAATAGTGCTGCAATAAACATATGAGTTCATATATCTTTTTCATAGTACAATTTATCTTTCTTTGGATATATACACAACAGTGCAATTGCTGGGTTGAATGGTAGCTCTGTTTGAAGTTCTTTGAGAAATTTCCAAACTGCTGTCAACAGTGGCTAAACTAGTTTATATTCCCTCTAGCAGTGTCTAAGTTTTCCCTTTTCTCTGCAACCTTGCCAACATCTGTTGTTTTTAGACTTTTTTGGAGGGAGGAGACAGAGTAATGGCACTGTCTCCCAGGCTAGAGTACAGTGGGGTGATCTTGGCTCACTGCAACCTCCACCTCTGCCTCAGCCTCCCCGAGTAGCTGAGACTACAGGTGTGTGCCACCATGCCTGCCTAATTTTTTTTTTTCAGTAGGGAGGGGGTTTCACCATATTGCTCAGGCTGGTCTCAAACTCCTGAGCTCAGGGAGTCCTCCCACTTCGGCCTCCCAAAATGCTAAGATTATAGGCATGAGACACTGTGCCCTGCCAAGCCATTTTTAGACTTTTTAATAATAGTCTGATTCGTGTGAGATAGAATCTCATTATGATTTTAATTTGCATTTCTCTAATGATTAGTGATGATGAACATTTTGTAATATATTTGTTAGCTGCATGTATGTCTTCTTTTGAGAAGAGTCTGATCATGTACTTTGCCCATTTTTAATGTGGTTGTTTGTCTTTTGCTTATAAATTGTTTAACTTTCTAATAGATTCTGGATAGTAGACCTTTCTTGAATGAATAGATTGAGAATCTTTTCTCCCATTCCGTAGGTTGTCTGTTTACTCTGTTGTTAGTTTCTTTTGCTATTTAGAAGTTCTTCAGTTTAATGAGGTGTCACTTCTCAATTGTTTTTGTTGCAGTTGCTTTTGGGTTCTTAGTCATAAATTCTTTGCCAAGTCAGAAGTCCAGAATGGTTTCCCCTAGGTTTTCGACTGAGGGTTTTTAATTGTTTTAGGTGTTACATTTATGTCTTTAATCCATCTTGTATTAAATTTTGTGTATGATGAATGGAAGGGGTCTAGTTTCAATCTTCTGTATATGGTTAGCCAGTTATCCCAGCACCATTTTTTGAATAGGGAATTGATACGATTTGAATATATCCCCTTGCCAAATCTCATGTTAAATTGCAATCCCCAGTCTTGGAGGTAGGGCCTGATGGGAAATGTGTGGGTTATGAGGGCAGATTTCTTATGACTTGGTGCTGTCCTTGTGATAGCGAGTGATTTCTTGTGAGATCTGGTTGTTGTAAAGTGTGATGTCTCCCCTTCACACTCTCTTGTATCTGCTCCAGCTATGTGAGATGCCTGTTCCTCATTCACCTTCCACCATGTTTGAAAGGTTCCTAATGCCTCCTCAGAAGCAGATGCCTGCACTATGCTTCCTAAACAGCCTGTTGAACTATGAACCAATTAAACTTACTTTCTTACAAATTACCCAGTCTCAGGTCTTTCTATATAGCAATGCAAGAATGGCCTAATATAGTAGTCCTCTCCCCCATTGCTTATTTTTGTCAAAGTTGTCAAAGATGAGGTAGTTATAGGAATGTGACTTGACTTGTGGGTTCTTTACTCTGTTCCATTGGTCTATGTCATACCGTTTTTGTACCAGCACAATGTTGTTTTGGTTACTGTAGCTGTGTTGAATAGTTTGAAATCAGTAGTGTGATGCCTCCAGCTTTGCTCTTTTTGTTTAGGATTACTTTGGCTCTTCAGGATATTTTTTGGTTCCATGTGAATTTTTAAAAAGTTTTTTCTAGTTCTCTGAAAAATGACATTGATAGTTTGATAGAAATAGCATTGAATCTGGGCTGGGCATGGTGGCTCATGCCTGTAATCCCAGCACTTTGGGAGGCTGAGGCGGGTGGATCATGAGGTCAGGAGATCGAGACTATCGTGGCCAACATGGTGAAACCCTGTCTCTACTAAAATAAAAAAGAAAAATACCCTGGCATGGTGGTGTGAGCTTCTCATCCCAGCTACTTGGGAGGCTGACGCAGGGGAATCCCTTGATCCCAGGAGGCGGAGGTTGCAGTGAGATGAGATCGTGCCACTGCACTCTGGCCTGATGACAGGGTGAGACTCCATTTCAGAAAAAAAAGAAAGAAAGAAAGAAAGAAATAGCATTGAATCTGTAAATTGCTTTGGGCACTATGGCCATTGTAACAATACTGATTTTTCCCATCCATGAGCATGGAATGTTTTTCCATTTGTTTATGTCACCTCTGATATTTTTCATCAGTGTTTGGTAATTCTCATTGTAAAGATCTTTCACTTTTTTAGTAAGGTGTATTACTAGGTATTTGATTCTCTTTTGTGGCTATTCTGAATGGGATTTCATTCTTGATTTGGCTCTCAGCTTGGACATTATTGGTGTATAGAAATGCTACTGCTTTTTGTACACTGATTTTTACATCCCAAAAGTTAATTAGTTTATCAATCTAACAGCTTTCTGGAGGAATCTATGGGGTTTTCCAGGTATAGCATCCTACTATCTGCAAAGAGAGGTAGTTTGACTTCCAGTATTTCTATTTGGATGCCTTTTATTTTTTTCTCTTGCCCATTGCTGTGGCTAGGATTTCCAATACTATGTTGAATAAGAGTGGTGAGAGTGGGCATCCTTGTCTTGTTCCAGTTCTCAAGGAGAGTGCTTCCAGCTTTTGCCCATTCAGTATAATGTTGGCTTTGGGTCTGTCATAGAGGGCTCTTACTATTTTGAGGTATGTTCATTTGATGCCTAATTTTTTTAGGGTTTTTAACATGAAGAGATACTGAATTTTATCAAAGGCTTTCCTGTGTCTATTAAGGGGATCATGGGGTTTTTGTTTTTAATTCTGTTTATGTGAAGAATCACATTTATTGATTTCTATATGTAGAATTAACCTTGCATCCCAGGAATAAAGTCTGTTTGATCATGATAAATTAACTGCTGGATTTGGTTTGCTAGTAATTTGTTGATGATTTTTGTGTCTATGTTCATTAGGGATATTGGCATGAAGTTTTCTTTTTTTGTTGTGTCTCTGCCAGGTTTTGGTATCAAAATTATGCTGGCTTTATACAGTGTGATAGGGAGGAGTTCCTTAATTTTTTGGAATAATTTTGGTAGGATTGGTAGTCACTCTTCTTTGTACATCTGGTAGAATTCAGCCGTGAATCCATCTTGTCTGGGGATTTTTTTTTTTTTTTTTTTTGGTTGGTAAAGTTTTTAATCAATGATTAAATTTCAGAGCTCATTATTTGTATGTTCAGGATTTCAGTTTTTTTCCTGATTCAATCTTGTGAGGCTTTGTATTTTCAGGAGTTTATCAATTTATTCTAGATTTACTTTTTTTTTTTTTTTTTTTTGCTGAGACAGTGTCTCACTCTGTGGCCCAGGCTGGAGTGTGGAGGACAGCTGCATGATCTCAGCTCACTGCAACCTCCACCTACCAGGTTCAAGTGATTCTTCTGCCTTAGCCTGAGTAGCTGGGACTACAGGCATGCACCACCAGAGCCAGCGAATTTTTGTATTTTCAGTAGAGACGAGTTTTTACCATATTGGCCAGGTGGGTCTTGAACTCTTGACCTCATGATCCACCCACTTCACCCTCCCAAAATGATGGGATTACAGGTGTGAGCCACTGCACCCAGCCTTATTTTGGATTTTCAAGTTTGTGTGAATAGAGATGTTCATAATAATCTCTTAGAATTTTTTGTATTTCTGTGGGGTCAGTTGTAATGTCACCCTTTTCATTTCTGATGGTGTTTATTTGGATCTTCTTTCTCTTTTTATTCTAGCTAGCAGTCTATCAATCTTGTTTAGTCTTTCAAAATACCAACTTTTGATTTCATCGATCTTTTGTGTGGATTTTTACATCTCAGTTTTGTTCCGTTTAGCTCCCATTTTGGTCATTTCTTTTCTTCTGCTAGCTTTGGGGTTGGTTTGCTTTTGTTTTTCTAGTAACTCTAGTAACTCTAGATGTAAAATTAGGTTGTTAGTTTGTAATCTTTCTAACTTCTTGATGTAGGTATTTACTGTTAGAAACCTTCCCTTATATTGCTTTATCTGTGTCCCTGCTTTATGTTGTGTCTCTGTTTTAGATTCAAAGAATTTTTTGACTTCTGCCTTGATTTCTTTATTTACCTCAAAGTCTTTCAGAAACAAGTTGTTTAGATTCCATGTAACTGTGTGGTTTTGATAGATCTTCTTGGTATTGATTTCTATTTTTATTGTACTGTAATCTGGGAGGGTGGTTGGTATGATTTTGATTATTTTTTAAATTTGTTGAGACTTGCTTTATGGCTGAGCATGTGGTCAATCTTAGAGAATGTGCATGTCCAGATGAGAAGAATGTACATTCTGTTGTGTGAGTATTATTTTGGTGTGTATTAGGTTCAATTAGTCAAATGCTTTTGGTTGAAAATTTTGTATGTTCATCTATTGATTCTTTCTCTACTGTTGTTTTCTTTTCTTTGTATGGCTTGTAATGTTTTGATGAGCTTGGTGAGATCTCAGTTTTCTGAACTGCTGAGGCTATCCCTACAGGCTGTCTTTAGGTAACTAGGAAAGGATTGATATTTTGATTTCCTGAATGCTTTATTCTCAGAAGACTCACAAAACATCCCTAGAGGCAAAAGACCTACTTACCTGGGGGAAGTTACCAATTTAAATCACAGTTTCCATAGATAGCATTAATTCCTATATGTGGCTGTTTCCTATGCAGGCTTTTGAAATGTTCCCAGTTGTTGAAATGTGAACAACTTTCATAAAGTGTGGAGAAATGAGAATTTTCTTAAAGCCCCATTTGAATTGCTTCTCTAGTAGAACATTACATAGGTTATTATGCCTAGGGATTTGATTTACTTCCCTCTATGGCACTTTCAGTAAGCACCCCATTATCAAAAGCTTCCTTAATTTCATTTAATGTGAAAAGCAAAAAGTCACTTACCAAAGCAGGAAATAACTTTGTTATGCCTGGTAATACTATTATCATTAATTATATTTGTTAACTTTTTTACTTCCCTAGATTCAAAATGCTTTTTAATAGACTAACAAATGCAACAATGCCATATAGAGTTCACTAGATTGAAAAATAACTCTGATGTCACCAAAAGGTAAAGAATTACCAGCCCAAAGCCATTCAGTAAAGATGACAGAGACTTGAAGTTGAAATGTTCTATCATTGTCCAGTTAGCACTATACTCTGTGTGTATACATATAAAAATACATGAACACATTTTTAAACACATTAGTTAGAAGCATAGAGATTTTTAAACACATTAGTTTGAAGCACAGAGCTATATAATACAGACATCAGATATTACATATAACTGAAGTGCCTTCTTAATGAATTTAAAAGTTTGTGGGAGTTTTTTTGGCAGAAGCTAGGCATAATAAAGATAAACACCAACAAAGATGAAAAACATTTAAAATATGAGCAATTTTGGAGAGCCTATAACTTAATAAAATGTGAAGCATACCTTCTAATAAATGCCTGTGGATAGATATTCTTAAAGCTTAATCCTTTACTATCCAGCCCTCAGGGTACACACACATCTTAGGTAGCTATACATTGTCACAAAATGCCTAGAGAAAAGACATAGATTTTTCTCACAGTTATAAGAAGCAGAGTGAATATCCAGGCTCACTGACAAATCTAAAAGGAGCTATTAAACAGGTTTACTATGAATTTCCCTGTCAAATGAGTGACCAACTTTTAGTCTTTGAGTCAACACAAGCAAAACCTTGGTATTCTGTAGAAGCATCAGCAGAAACCCTGCATATTTCTGAGACTCCTAATATCTATTTCAAATTTCAGTTCAGCATTAAGTGACATTTTAATATTTTTCATTCAATTGGCATTAGTTGTTGAGAGTCCACCCCCGTGCCCAGCACTAATCTAGGGGCTGGGTTTTAGAAGGATGAATGAAGAAAGCTTCGTGGTTTATTGTATTATGGCTCTCAGTATTATAAAAGTGAAACATCCTTAAGGAAGGGACCATGTTTTATGTCTCCCATGGAGATTAGCAGAGTGCTAAGCAGATATTAGGTGCTCAATATTCACTGAGCTTTTTTGAAAATACTAATGGTAGTTGCCAGCATATGAACAACAAATTTTTATACTCTAAGATACTTTATTTGGTAGCACCGAAATACTAATTCTTACTAATTACGGGATAAGATGCCAGTATATTGGTAGGCAACTTTCCCTCTCAGACACAGGGTCACCCCATCCTTTATCATTATACTACTTGAACTGTATGCCACCACTGCGTAGTCACCTCATGGATATAAGAAATGTGGTGTCCTCCAAAGGGATTCCACTACCCACACTTCTTGCAGGCTAACCAATTTGATTTTAACATACTTCCTTTTTCAGTCTCTTTATATTAGCTGCTGTTTGTGCAGGTTCCTTATGGCATTGTGTAATTCTGTTTATTATTTATATCCCACTTGCTTTCTGAAAGAATTTGGGATGGCATAAAATACTAAAATACGTGATAGACAAGACCATTAGAAGTAAAAAGGGAGATCAAAAACCAGATCAGAATAATGAATAAACTTATCAAAAAATGAAAATAATTTACTATAAAAGAGCACTAAATTTAGCTTTAAGCTTTCTCAAAGTCAAGAGGAACAGGGAGTTTATGGTCTATAATATATGGTTCTGTAATATGGCATATATTATGGAATATGGTGGATTCAAGGAATTGTATCAACTTATCTATGGCAGAGACTGCTGGGTATCCACCAAAATCTGTTCTCTTCTTCCATAGTGACAAAGTGGTATCTGGGCCACAGTTGGAGATATTTTAAATTTTGCAACCTCCCTTGCGATGAGGAGAGGCCATATGTAACTAAGCCCTCACAAATGGGATGGGAGCAGAACTGATGTGTGCAATTTCCACATCTCATGTTTAAGATGAATTTTATAGTCCTAACTTCTAGTCTTTCCACTTCTTACTAGCTGGAATGGTAGTGACCAGAGTAACCGTGGAAGCCACAAGTTGAAAATGGTACAGCCTCCTTTGACTTGGATCTCTGACCCTAAGGAACAGAGAAAGTAGGCTTTCTCCTTGGAAATCCAGGGTGCCCAACTGGAAAACTTTTCTCAAGTCACCCAAATACCTCAAAAATATGAGCTGATGGAGGTATCTTTGAGTGAAATCAAAAATATATCTCTCAAAAAATACCACTGGACATTAAATCTGAGGTCATAGCAAGTACTTAGTATCAGGCTGGTTAAAGAACTGGGAGAGTACTATGAAGAAACATGATGCATTTTATCTGTCACCTACGGTACTGTGATAGCATAAATGCACACCAGGGGAGCCTGTCTCGGTGGCATGGCATTGCCCACTGCAGAGCACTCTAAAGGGCCACTCACTGGACTCCTTTGGGCCATCACTCAAGTCTAGTCTTGGGGAAAGTTTTGTTATTAGTCATGTTTCACATTTCCTCCTCCTTCCCATCACATCCCCTTACTGCAAAGTACCCTGAAACCAGTGCTGATCTCGGACTCCGCATGGGCTACCTCCCACGTCAGCACCCCATGCTGCATGTTTCCTTTTCCCCCATCAAATTTTACTGGTCATGTGTCCAGTCCCTTTAAAGTTTCACTATGGAATGACTTTCTAATCTGATTGTCTAATAGCGAAGTCATGCAAATAAAATTGTATTACTGCAATTCCTTCTTAATGTTTACCCCACCAGATATTCTATTTGAAAGGTAGATTTCCACTGCCAAGGCACACATTTGCACATACACAACTAATTGTCTAATATATGGTTCTATAATATATAATATAGCATATATTTTGCATTATGGCAGCTAAATCTTGGAATTTAGACCATGTAGGCCACGAGGTTGGGAGTTTGGATTCAGGGGAAGGAGAGGAAATGGAAAAGCCATGCCATTATTATTGGTGTTAAGATTCTACTATAGCATCCTCAAGTTATGTGGCAACTTAGAAGAAGATAAGTACTGTCTATCCTAAAATCTAGGGGATTTCATTGAGGTCATAGGTGGCCCACAGTGCTATAGGACTATCTCTTGTCTGTCTTCTGACACTCTAAAAAACAAAATTTAAGTAAAAAAGACAAAATTCCCTTTCTCTATTTTACCATACAATCAACCTTTGTTCTTAACTCGATGCTTGTCGTCCTTTTTCCTTCTAAGAATCTAGTAACAGGTACTTCAGTGCTTTGGATCTTGAGTTTTTCCCCCCAAGTTCTACACCAATAGATTGTATGTGTGCACATAGATTTTTGTATATACACTGTGGTATACATATTATAATTACATAGACACTATACAGAACTGTGAACACTAAAGGTTAAGTAGTCTATGATGAAAGGGGTAACAAATGATCTTCAGATAGCTCTATTAGTAATAAAAGCATGCTTTAAAATGGAGGGCTACTATACAATTTAATCCTGGAACACAATAGGAAGGAAATATTAACTACAAAATATATATTTGCATAGGACGTAGTGCTAAATAGCCCTCCAATTCCAGCTTTAATATATACATAGTATTTTTAATTCTCACAACAATCCTGCCATGTAGGTATTATCGGCTCATTTTTAGTGGGAGAAACAGTTGCAGCAATCAGTGAAGTCATTTCTGTATTTTCTAGGACTCTTTCAGTTGCACAAAACATAAACCAAATTCAAACTATCTTGAGTGAAAAAGGGTGGGGGAGAATCACCAATTTACACAATCAAAATGTTAATAGGGAGCTCTGGCTTGAAACATGGCTGGATACAGGTAGCCCAATGGACTTCTTCAGGACTCTGTGTCTCTCTTCATCCCCTAAAAAAAAATATATATATATATAGGCATGATAGCCATTAGCAGAGAAGAGTCACGTCTCTGGAGTTTACCAGCATAGAGTATTTTCCCACAAGGCTCTGACTGAAATTGTATGCCCATTCCTGAACCAAGCTCTGTGGCTAGAAACATGATTGGTTAGGCCTGGGTCTACTATATACCTCTTTGAGAGAGGGAAGATAAAAATTAAGCCCTCTCTGTTACCACATGGAATGATCCCCACCATCTACCATATACAAACTAAAGTATTATCTTTCTAGAGAAAATGGAAAATGAATTCTAGGCAAGCAAAACCAAGAGATGTCAATCACATTCATCACTCCTAACCTGCAAGCACGTTGCAATTTTTTTGGTCATATGTATAAAAGTATTTCACTTAGCATTATGCTATATTTCACTTAGCATTATGTATTTCACTTAGCATTATGCAAATATTCACATAAAACCTAAAATGTATTAACCTTCTGCTCAAGGGACATAGTCTGAATTCTCATATACTTAGAATTTCTGAATATTACGTATCTTTTTCCATCAGATTTGAATATGGCTCCTTAAGACCTAGCAACCTATGGCCAATTGAATAATTTCACCTCCTTTTGCAGACGTAGAAGGAAAACAGAATAAAGACAAGTTGTATCCATTTGGGAGAGACAAAAGGAAGCAACATTCAATAGTTAGCTCTTTATAGCATTGCCCATTCTATTAGTCAGAGATAAGGACTCACTGCCTCAAAGGTAAAGTGATGCCTTCATCAGCTGAGTCACTCCAGGGCACTCACCTGGAGGATCTCTGCTGTCCATGGACCTCCATGGCAATATCTGAGAGAGCCATGAGGGAAGGCAAAGCTGTAGGAGTGGCAAAGCTTCAGGAGCAGGCTTGTTGGTATGCTTTTAGGGCTTAAGCAATCACATCCCATATGCTAGGCCTGGGACTCCTGTTTCAATACAGCCCCTTTAACAGCACCTGAACTACCTGGAACACATATACTACTCCTGAATCTCTAGTTGAGCTCTCATCTCATCTCATCCCTGGCCAACAGCACAGTGAAATTTTGTTAACGAGCCCCAGGAGAATTGGACTGATTCTGTAAACTATCTCAGAATCAGAAAACAGCACCATAATATCCATGACTACTTTTTCTCCTCCACCACTTCCTCCTCCTCCTCTCTCCTCCTCCTTTGTATGATTTAATATAACTCATGAGAGTTGCATGATGTACAAACTGATTATAACATTACAAAAGGATAGTAAAATCTAAAATCTCCTTCCAAAATCCACAATAGTGTTTCAAGGCATCTGGGAATTGTTCAATTAATTGACTTTGCTCCTGAGAAATGAAGCCTGGACTTCAGTTTGAAAGCAGGTGTCTCCTGTCAGCCAGGCCATCACTTCCCTATAATCCTCAGCTGCTGGTTCCCAAAAGTGAGTGCCAAGATGATTTTAATCAGGGCTTCAGTGGTGCATCAGACTCCCCGCTTACTCACTGCCCCCCACCCCCCACACACACATGCACAAAAGGTACAAAAAGGCTGATTTTCATTATTGTAAAATAGACATTTTGTTTTCTTTTCAGAAACCACCCTGTCTCAAACTATCACCAAAGTATTTGGCTTGTAAAGCATGTGTTTTGCCAGGGAGCTAATAGCAGTTCTAATTCTAGTCAACAATGATGTCTGTTTCATAAACCCAGCATACGCATTCCACTTTACACAGCCCCTACTTGGAAGAGGGGAGCTGTCTCTATACTTCCAACTCATTTCTATTATAACTTTTTGAGTTGCTACATTTAGGATAACTGTTTGGCGAGATTGCAATTTTCCTCATGCTCAGTAAGTGAAAACTCTCATTATATATTGCTACATTGGGAGCAACTAAAAATGCTATTTCAGAGAAGGAAAAGGAAGACTTCTAGCTTTGAGAAACCTTCTCTAAGTGAATTCTCCACAATCACATTATTCTTTTGGAGTTACCCAGCACTTTTTCCATGCCGGGGCAAAGCGTTTCCTGCTGTATCATTTAGTTACACTTACAATATCCCCAAAATGAAAAATATATGTAAAAATTCTGTCTTCTTATGGGCTGGTTATGATTAAAATGAAACAACCATTATTTCAGGTAACCACCACAGACTAGGAAGCAAGGTGCCTTGATTTGAAGAAAGATGGTTTAGGACTGAAGAAAAGAAAGAGCAAAAGAAATATGGAGGTCAAGGGGTAACTAGACACTGACCCTAACCCTAACCTTAACCTTAAGTTGAATCTCCATTCTTTTTTTCTTTTTTCTTTTTTTTGAGACAGAGTCTTGTTCTGTCGCCAGGCACCAGGCTGGAGTGCAGTGGTGCCATTTCGGCTCACTGCAACCTCCGCCTCCCGGGTTCAAGCAATTCTCCTGCCTCAGCCTCCCGAGTAGCTGGGACTACAGGCACGCGCCACCATGCCCAGCTAATTTTTGTATTTTTTTAGTAGAGACAGGATTTCACCATGTTGGCCAGGATGGTCTCGATCTCTTGACCTCATGATCCGCCCGCCTCGGCCTCCCAAAGTGCTGGGATTACAGGCGTGAGCCACCACACCTGGCCATCTCCATTCTATTGGGTTTGACTTTGTGGTTAATCTGCCACTCTGGTCTCTAAGAAACTTCAGGATGGAAATTTTACAGTAGAGGGTGAATTCATCAGGTCGTGATTACTCTAAATCTATACATTCCAAAGGAGAACTGGCCCTGATCAGCACCTGTGAGATAACCTTGGACCCCTTAGAATGTCTTGCTTTATAAGACTGTTTTGGCATTCCTGAGGCTACCATGTGTCAGTTTGACCAGACAGCTTATGCTAGCAATGACTTGTGGTAATGACAGTTTGACCAGACAGCTTCTGCTAGCAATGACTGTTTTTGCATGTGTGAGGCTCTGGGATTCCCTATATTAGTTTGACCTCTCAGCAGTGGTAGGAGGGTGAAGGAGTGCCTAGACACTGAATAGCTAAAGGTAGCGGTGTCCTGAATAAAAACCCTGGACACCAAGGCTCCAGTGAGCTTTTCTGGTTGTCAAAACATTACACGTTTTCACAAATTATTGCTGGGAGAATTAAGCACATCTTTGTGCAACCCCATTGGAAGGGGATTCCTGGAAGCTTACATTTGGTTTCTACTAGACTTTACCGATGCATCTTTCTCCTTTATTGATAATGATCTGTAACCTTTTACTATGATAAACCATAACCAGAGGCATGACAGTATTTCTGAATCCTGTGAATCTAGTTAATCATCAAACTTGAGAGTGGTCTTGGAGCTCCCCCAATACAGAAGTGACTGAAAGAGATAGTTGGAGCAACTTATCCCTGAATGTTAATCAGAGATAAATATTTTGTGCTGTCCAGCCAGAAACAGAAACGTTCAAGGGTCTGCTGATAGCATTTAAAGATCCTCCATTCCAGACATGTAAAAAGGCAACAGACAGGGCCGGGCACAATGATTCACACCTGTAATGCTAGCACTTCGGGAGGCTGAGGTGGGCAGATCACTTGAGGCCAGGAGTTCAAGACCAGCCTGAACAACATAGTGAAACCCAGTTTCTACTAAAAATGTAAAAAAAAAAAAAAAAAAAAAAAAAAAATCAGCTGGCATGGTGGTGTGCGCCTGTAATCTCAGCTACTCAGGTGGCTGATGCAGGAGAATTGCTTGAACCCAGAAGGTGAAAGTTGCAGTGAGCTGAGATTGCGCCACTGCACTCCAGCCTGGGAGACAGAGCAAGACACTGTCTCAAAATATAATAATACAGTAAAAGCAACAGAAAATCTTCATGGTAGAGAAGACTGTGAGTCATTTTACACCCTCAAGAAGAACAAGCAGCTAAACCAATCTATAGGCCCATTACCACTTAATAAACTTACATTTAAAAAGCACTAAACCTAATGCTGGAAAAAACTGCCTCTTTCTATGCTGCAGTTTCTAAAAAATCACAGCTGTAGAGCCCCATCAGCTAATTTGCCTGCAATCAGTTGAGGCAAGACTTCCCAGGAATAAAAATGGAAAAATCAAGGTGCAGAGAGACCTTCAAATTCTTTAAATGTAGGTAAAGAAGCAAGTTTGGACTTCAGGCATATGAGAAAAGCAGTAGTAACTGAGAATAGCTTGATTGGAACAGAAATATTGAGGTCTATTAAAGGTTGTCATAGAAAGTTGATGTTACAGGGAACTTCTGGAAACATTCAAATGAGACCTGGAATGTACAAGAAGTACACACTCTGCTCACAAAGATTATGGGCTAGATATCTAACATCATATCCTCAGGGAAGGACAGACTTAAGTGTCCATATATTTACGTAATAACTTCTCTCTGTTGCTTTGTTTTTTCCTTTACCTCCACTCATTGATTCAGAATACTTTTGCATACCCAGAACCCATCAAAATTAGCACCCTGAAGGATAAAATTTTGATAATAACCTGGTAACCTATACAAACACACACACGTACATATATACACACACATATGGTGTGTATACGTGTGTATTTCTTATGGGAATTGGCTCATACAATTATGGAGGCCAAGCAGTCCCATTTTCTGCCATTGCAAGCTAGAGAACCAGGAATGCCAAGTAATTTAGTCTGAGTCCAAATGCTTAAGAACCAGAACAACTGACAGTATAACTCTGAGACCGAAGGCCTGAGAACCAGAGTGGGGTGAACTCTAGTGTAAGTCCTAGAGTTCAAAGGCCCAAGAACCAGGCTTTCCAGTGTCAGAGGGCAAAGAAGATGGATGTCCCAGCTTAAGAAGATAGAGAGCAAATTAGCCCTCCTCCAACGTTTTGTACCATTCAGCTTTCAATGGATCAGATAATGCCCACCCACAGTGGTAAAGGTAGAACTTTTTTACTCAGTATATTAATTTAGATGCCAGTCTCTTTAGAAACACCCTCACAGACATATCCAGACATGATATTTTACCAGTTAACTGGGTATCCCTTAGCCAAGTCAAGCTGACACATAAAATTAACCATCACAGTTGTGTGATTACAAATCTATCTTAATACATTTTAATATATAATGGTGAAAAATTAAAACCCATCTAAATGTCTACCAATAATACATTGGCTTGGCAAATTATGGTATATAACTGATTAAATATTATACAACAAATGTGTAATACGATTACAATTTCAATTATAATTATTACATATTACAATTTTTATAATATATTATAAAAATTATATAATTTTTATTACATCAATATTTTATATATATTGTATATGTTACACTTTAGGTTCTGGGGTACATGTGCAGATCATGCAGGGTTGTTGCATGGGTACATACATGGCACTGTGGTTTGCTGCCTCCATCACACCGTCACCTACATCTGGCATTTCTCCCCCATGCTATGCCTCCCCAACCTCCCAACCCCACACTGTCCCTCCCACAGTCCCCCCCAACAGACCACAGTGTGTGATGCTCCCTTTCCTGTGTCCATGTGTTCTCGTTGTTCAACACCTGCCTATGAGTGAAAACATGCAGTGTTTGATTTTCTGTTCTTGTGTCAGTTTGTTGAGAATGATGGTTTCCAGATTCATCCATGTCCCTACAAAGGACATGAACTCATCTTTTTTTATGACTGCATAGTATTCCATGGTGCATATGTGCCACATTTTCCCTGTCTAGTCTATCATCGATGGGCATTTGGGTTGGTTCCAGGTCTTTGCTATTGTAAACTGTGCTGCAATGAACATTCGTGTGCATGTGTCCTTATAGCAGAACGATTTATAATCCTTTGGATATATACCCAGTGATGGGATTGCTGGGTTAAATGGAATTTCTATTTCTAGGTCCTTGAAGAATCACCACACTGTCTTCCACATGGTTGAACTAATTTACACTCCCACCCATAGTGTAAAAGTGTTCCTATTTCTCCATGTCCTCTCCAGCATCTGTTGTCTCCAGACTTTTTAATGATCACCATTCTAACTGGCATGAGATGGTATCTCACTGTGGTTTTGATTAGCATTTCTCTAATAATCAGTGATGATGAGCATTTTTTCATACGTTTGTTGACCTCATATATGTCTTCTTTTGAAAAGTGTCTGTTCATATCCTTTGCCCACTTTTGAATGGGGTTTTTGTTTTTTTCTTGTAAATCTGTTTTAGTTCTTTGTAGATTCTGGATATTAGCCCTTTGTCAGATGGGTAGATTGCAAAAAATTTTTCCCATTCTGTTGATTGCTGGTTTACTCTGATGATTGTTTCTTCTGCTGTACAGAAGCTCTGGAGTTTAATTAGATCCCATTTGTCTATTTTGGCTTTTGTTGCCAGTGCTTTTGGTGTTTTAGTCATGAAGTCCTTGCCTATGCCTATGTCTTGAATGGTTTTGCCTAGGTTTTCTTCTAGGGTTTTTATGGTTTTAGGTCTTATGTTTAAGTCTTTAATCCATCTGGAGTTAATTTTAGTGTAAGGTGTCAGGAAGGGGTCCAGTTTCTGCTTTCTGCACATGGCTAGCCAGTTTTCCCAACACCATTTATTAAGCAGGGAATCCTTTCCCCATTGCTTGTTTTTGTGAGGTTTGTCAAAGATCAGATCATTGTAAGTGTGTGGCATTGCCTCTGAGGCCTGTGTTTTGTTCCACTGGTCTATATCTCTATTTTGGTACCAGTACCATGCTGTTTTGATTACTACAAGGCATAGTAATCAAAACATAGTATAGTTTGAAATCAGGGAGCGTGATGCCTTCACCTTTGTTCTTTTTGCTTAGGATCATCTTGTCTATGCGGGCTTTCTTTGGCTCCATATGAAGTTTAAGGTGGTTTTTTCCAGTTCTGTGATGAGGGTCATAGGTAGCTTGATGGGGATAGCGTTGAATCTATAAATTACTTTGGGCAGTATGGCCATTTTCACAATACTGATTCTTCCTAACCATGAGCATGGAATGGTTTTCCATCTGTTTATGTCCTATCTTATTTTCCTTGAGCAGTGGTTTGTAGTTCTCCTTAAAGAGGTCCTTTACATCCTTTGTTAGTTGTATTCCTAGGTATTTTATTCTCTTTGTAGCAATTGTGAATGGTAGTTCGTTCCTGATTTGGCTCTCTTTAAGTCTGTTATTGGTATATACAAATGCTTGTGATTTCTGCACATTAATTTTGTACGTGGAGTCTTTGCTGAAGTTGCTTACACGTTTCAGGAGATTTTGGGCTGAGATGATAGGGTCTTCTAAATATACAATCATGTCATCTGCAAAGAGAGACAAATAGAGACAATCCTCCTTTCCTAATTGGATACTCTCAATTTCTTTTTCTTGCCTGATTGCTCTGGGTAGAACTTCCAATACTATATTGAATAGGAGTGGTGAGAGAGGGCATGCTTGTCTAGTGCCAGATTTGAAAGGGAATGCTTCCAGTTTTTGTCCATTCAGTATGATATTGGCTGTGGGTTTGTCATAAATAGCTTTTATTATTTTGAGATGCATTCCATTGATACCTATTTTATTGAGAGTTTTTAGCCTAAAGGGCTGTTGAATTTTGTCGAAGGCCTTCACTGCATCTATGAAGATGATCATCTGGTTTTTGTCTTTGGTTCTGTTTATGTGATGGATTACATTTATAGACTTGCCTATGTTGAACCAGCCTTGCATCCCTGGAAGGAAGCCTACTTGATCGTGATGGATAAGCTTTTTGATGTGCTGTTGCATTTGGTTTGCCAGTATTTTATTGAAGATTTTTGCATCTATGTTCATCATGGATATTGGCCTGAAGTTTTCTTTTCTTGTTGAGTCTCTGCCAGGTTTTGGTATCAGGATGATGTTAGTCTCATAAAATGATTTGGGAGGATTCCCTCTTTTTCGATTGTTTGGAATAACTTCAGAAGGAGTGGTACCAGCTCCTCTTTGTATGTCTGGTAGAATTTGGCTGTGAACCCATCTGGACCTGGGCTTTTTTTGGTTGGTAGGCTATTAATTGCTGCCTCTACTTCAGCCGTTGTTATTGGTCTATTCAGGGTTTCAGCTTCTTCCTGGCTTAGTCTTGGGTAAGGTGTAAGTGTCCAGGAATTTATCCATTTCTTCCAGGTTTACTGGTTTATATGTATAGAGTTGTTTATAGTAATCTCTGACGGTAGTTTGCATTTCCGTGAAATTGGTGGTGATATCCCCTTTATCATTTTCTACTGCATCTATTTGATTCTTCTCTCTTTCCTTTTTTATTAATCTGGCTAGTGGTCTATTTTGTTGATCTTTTCAAAAAAAACCATCTCCTGGATTTATTGATTTTTTTGAAGGGTTTTTTGTTTCTCTGTCTTCAGTTCTGCTCTGATCTTAGTTATTTCTTGTCTTCTGCTAGCTTTTGAGTTTTTTTCATGTTGCTCCTCTAGCTTTTTCAATTTTGATGATAGGGTGTTGATTTTAGATCTCTCCTTGCTTCTCATGTGGGCATTTATTGCTATAAACTTCCCTCTAGAGACTGTTTTAAATGTGTCCCAGAGATTCTGGCACATTGTGTATTTGTTTTTACTGGTTTCAAAGAACATCTTTATTTCTGCCTTCATTTCATTGTTTATCCAGTCAACATTCAAGAGTCAGTTGTTCAGTTTCCATGAAGTTATGCGGTTCTGAGTTAGTTTCTTAATCCTGAGTTCTAAGTTGATTGCACTGTGGTCTGAGAGACTGTTTGTTATGATTTCCATTCTTTTGTATATGCTGAGGAGTGATTTACTTCCAATTATGTGGTCAATTTTAGAGTAAGTGTGGTGTGGTGCTAAGAAGAATGTATATTCTGTGGATTTGGGGTGGAGAGTTCTATAAATGTCTATTAGGTTTGTTTGGTCCAGATCTGACTACTAGTCCTGGATATCCTTGTTAGTTTTCTGTCTCATTGATCTGTCTAATAATGCGAATGGGGTGTGAAAGTCTCCCACTATTATTGTGTGGGAGTCTAAGTCTCTTTGCAGGTTGTTAAGAACTCGTGTTATGTATCTGGGTGCTCCTGTACTGGGTGCATATATATTTAGGATCATTAGCTCTTCTTGTTGCATTGATCCTTTTACCATTATGTAATGTCCTTCTTTGTCTCTTTTGATCTTGTTGGTTTAAAGTCTATTTTATCAGAAATGAGAATTGCAACTCCTGCTTTTTTTTGCTCTCCATTTGCTTGGTAAATCTTCCTCCATCCCTTTATTTTGAGCCTTTGTGTATCTCTGCATGTGAGATGGGTTTCCTAGATACAGCACACCGACGGGTTTTGGCTTTTTATCCAGTTTGCCAGTCTATGTCTTTTGACTGGGGTATTTAGCCCATTTACATTTAGGGTTAATATTGTTATGTGTGAATTTGATCCTGCCATTTTGATGCTAGGTGGCTGTTTTGCCCGTTAGTTGATGCAGTTTCTTCATTGTGTTGCTGCTCTTTGCCATTTGGTATGTTTTTGGAGTGGCTGGTACTGGTTATTCCTTTCTGTGTTTAGTGCCTCTTTCAGGAGCTCTTGTAAAGCAGGCCTGGTGGTGATGAAATCTCTACGTACTTGCTTCTTTGCAAAGGATTTTATTTTTCCTTCACTTATGAAGCTTAGTTTGGCTGGATATGAAATTCTGGGTTGAAAGTTCTTTTCTTAAGGATGTTGACTATTGGTTCCCACTGTCTTGTGGGTTGTAGGGTTTCTGCTGAGAGATCTGCTGTGAGTCTGATGGGCTTCCCTTTGTGAGTAACCCGACCTTTCTCTCTGGCTGCCTTTAGCATTTTCTCCTTCATTTCAATGCTGGTGAATCTGACGATTATGTGTCTTGGGGTTGCTCTTCTTGAGGAATATCTTGTGGTGTTCTCTGTATTTCCTGAACTTGAATATTGGCCTGCCTTGCTAGGTTGGGGAAGTTCTCCTGGGTAATAGCCTGAAGAGTGTTTTCCAGCTTGGATTCATTCTCTTGTCACATTCGGGTACACCTGTCAAATGTAGATTAGGTCTTTCACGTAATCCCATATTTCTTAGAGGCTTTGTTCATTTCACTCTTCTCTAATCTTGCTTTTTCATTTTTTTTCATTGAGTTGATCTTCTATCTCTGATATCCTTTCTTCTGCTTCTCTTTCAACCTAGAATTTCATATCCAGCCAAACTAAGTGTCATAAGCAAAGGAGAAATAAAATCCTTTATGAACAAGCAATTGCTGAGAGATTTTATCACCACCAGGTGTGCTGTACAAGAGCTCCTGAAAGAAGCACTGAACATAGAAAGGAACATCCAGTACCAGCCACTCCAAAAATGTACCAAATGGTAAAGAGCATCAACACAATGAAGAAACTGCATCAACTATGAGCAAAACAACCAGCTAGCATCAAACTGGCAGGATCAAATTCACACATAAAAATATTAACCTTAAATGTAAATTGGCTAAATGCCCCAATCAAAAGACACAGACTGGCAAATTGGATAAAAAGTCAAAACGCATCTGTGTGCTGTATTCAGGAAACCCATCTCATGGGCAAGGACACACACAGGCTCAAAATAAAGGGATGGAGGAAGATTTACCAAGCAAATGAAGAGCAAAAAAAGAAGTTGCCATCCTAATAACTAGGTATATTATTCTGGATTAGGGTTCCTCAACTAGGCACTGTTGACGTTTACAATTAAATGATGCTTTGTTCTGAGGGGCTACCCGCTGCATGGTAGAATGTTTGTCAGTGTGTCTGGTCTCTAGCCACTACATGCTAGCAGCAACAACACTGCTAAATGTCACCTGGACTACAAAATCTCTGCTGGTTAAGAACGACTGCTGTAGATGCTTTCTGAAAATATCATCTGTTACTTTAAAGATCTTAAAATGCCTGAGTTATGGCCCTGTTCTCAGGAAGCATGTCTTATAGTGGGAATAAAAAGACACACAGGCAAATATGAGCATAAACGGTAGTAAATAATAATAACAAATATGTGGCATGTACTAAGTCTGCAGTCATGAAAGGAAGGGAACAGTCAGCTCAGGCTAAGGTAAAGGTTGAGCACCAGTGACCACTACTTTCGTTGGGCCCTACACTTCTCATAAGAGCTAACACTTGAAAGTTTGAAAGAAGTTTAAGAAGTGTATCCATGAATGGAAGGGTACTGGCAGGGGAGAACAGGGATGTGAGTTTAAGAGGGTCATATTCGCGGGCAGAAGTAAGGGCATGATCATATACCAGGCACAGAAAACACCAACAGAGATTTGGAAAACAGCAGTCGGGTGAAATTGATTGCAGCCTAGGATTTCCTCATGAAATAGTGGAAGAATCAAGTGAGAAGAATGGAGTGGGACTTGATTGTGGAAAGTTTTGAATGCCAATGTGAGCTTTCTTCTAATCAGTTGTTCTCAACTATGTCTGAACATTAGAATCATCATCTGAGATGCTTCTTTAAAATTCCCATGCCTGGGCCCCATTCCAACCATCAGCATCAGAATCCTCAGAAGAGGGAGACCAGGTGGATTCTGACTGACAGCCAGGTTGACAACACCTGTTGTAGACAGTGGCTATGGCAAGGGCAAACATGGAATCCAGCCCTAACAACAATAACCCGATTCTTCCCATAATCCTCTTCCAGAACAGCAACGTGACCCAAACAAACATCTCATCTTTCAGCTCCAGACTTGAAGTTGAACCCTACAGCAGCAGAGGCTTCTATTTCGTCTAGAATAGCCCCTCAAGTGGCCAGGCTAACTCTGAAAAGACAACGCCCCTCGTAGTAAAATCTCAGTCTCCTAACATACTTTGTTCCTGTTTTGAGAGATCTGGAGATTTACAGAACATCAAGGTATTCATTTGAAATCTATACCCCCAGAAATCTCTACTGCCTGATCCTGGTTTTCTTCTCAGGTGTCACATAAAACAAACTGAAAATGTCTTCCCATAAGAACTTTGAAAATTCCGAAAACAGCCAATAGATCAGCCCCCTAACTCAATAGATTAAACAGCTCTACTTCTTTCATTTATTCTCTTTGTGATACGCTTAGATTCTTCTCACCATAGTGGTCACACTTTACTGAATACACACCAGTTTGCCATTGTCTGTCTTGAATTGTGATGCCCTGATCTAGATAAAATACTGTAGAAGGAATTAGACTAACATGATAGGGAAAGCACAGATTTCTCTTGTAATCAGCACATTATTTCAATGCATTGGAGGTTGAGTTGGAGGAGCCACTGGGACATGAACACTAAGAGTATGCACAGGACAGGAGGCAGCTTCTCTTCCTTTTCCACGCTAAGTCCCACATTCTGTATCCGCTTCCTCTGCAGAAGATTCTGGTTCTCTATGTTGGAAAATATCACATTTGGAGCTCCTGTGATGAGTTTTTCATCTGGCTCTCTACACATACTTGTCTACTCACTCTCTCTTATTTCTGATTCCGACTCTCCTCTGTAGCCTCAGAATCTTCAATTTCCTGGCTCCCTTTTATTTCTTCAGTGATTCTCTTTATTCTAGATAATAAGCAGAAAAGTAGAGAATATGTGTTACTGAATAGTTTTAGCTCTCTCCTCAAGCCAAGAGACCAAAAGGTAAGTATAGTTTAGTATACTTACCTCGTTGTCTGTTCCTCTTAGGATGGGGTTCTATAAACAGGCTATGTACAACTACAGCCCTACCCCAGTGATCCTTATCTGTTTTCTCTGCTTTAATTCTTTTTGTGGCACCATCTGACTTATTGGAGATTTTACTTATTTTGTTTACTATCTATGCCCCTCTATTTGAATGGAAAGGATTCTCGCTATTTTACTCACTGCTATATCCCTAGTGTCTAGAAGAATGCCTGGCATATTCTAGGTTCTCAGTAAATTCTTGTGAAATGAATGAATGACAGTGTCTTTGGTAGCTCCCACAGCTGTCTGCCAGGGTGAACTGCCTGTGTTTATTCACTTGTGTTTAGATTCAATACTTTGAATACTTTACCACTTTGCATAGGACTGTGGACTATCAATTGCTGGCAAAAACCTTCATCATTTACTACCAATCTGACAATTCCTCACAGTATCCAGCAGACAGCTTATTGGAGAATTGTTTCACTTTTCTACTTTTTCTCAGCGGCTACAGAGTTTAGCTGCCCCAGAATACCCTGGGCTTTGACTCAAACCATGGTCCCTGAACATGACCCTACTAGGTTGCAGTGCTTTATAAACACTGCCAAGTTCCAAGGCCCATGGATTCTTACAATTAAGGCATTAATTCGCTTAAATCTATGGCATGTACTTTTCCTCATTTTACAGCTTTTATTACTCCAGACTTCCGGGATTTCCATTGATTCAATTTCAAAAATGCTTGAACTTAGTTTGCTCTCTTCTTCTTATATTTCAACACTACAAATGTGACTATCTATTGCAAAGTGTGCTGTTGGTATAAAAGGTATACTCAGGTGAACAACCTACTTAAGACAAATCGAAAGCAATTCCCAGTCCTGTAGGTGTTGATAGTCCAATTTATCACCCTGATCCTTTACTCCAGGGAGCTAATTCAATGTCCTCTTATCTTCCCTGGCATAGGCCAGTGACCCAACTTCTCAAAAAGTCAACAGGAGAAACACTTTTGAAGGACACACAGAAGTGCTAGGATGCTTTTCCAAACACAGTGGAAGGCAGTAAGATAAAGTATACCGTGTAGTCTCCCATCTCTTAACATTCTGAAGATGATGTGCCTAATGCAGGGTGACAGAGAAACAGACCAACAGCTGTAAAAGGAATCCTTAGGAGAGATATGTACGTACGTTGTGAGGAATAGTGGTCAAGCACAGTAAGAAAGTGAGGGTGACATAAGGCAGTTTGATTGCTCTGTGGCTGCATCTAAAATCTCAAGTGTATACCCTGAAAGCTAGTAGAGAAATACGGTTCTCTATTGATGATTTTTGTATTATCTATAAGTTCCAGCAAGAAATTGTATTGTTGCAAGTACTTTCCCTGATTTTCTGTAGTTATGACAGAGAGAAATAAATACTTCTATGAAATTATTTCCATGAGGAGACATAAGCTATGCTTGACCCAGTTTCCTAGCAGAGCGAGGGCATTTCACAAGCAGCACTTGAAAGGCTCAGAATTATACAGCCTTAACACAGTGGTGATCAAAGTGTGGCCCTCTGGTAAAATTGGACCAAACACAAAAATCTAAACTGAACCCTCCCATGGATCAATATCCCTGGAGCAAAATTTTGCCTGAGGCCCTTACTTCGGCCACTCCTAAAGTTCAGAATATGAGTCTTAGGCTGTCAAATAGCTCTGGCAATAATAACGAAAATTTAAATGAACAGAAGTCCTGTTTCTCTGTGTTCCAAAAGAGAACATGGTATACTGTCATCTTCACATGGAGCAAGAAAAGACTGGCCAGCAGTCCCATACTCTGCCTGTATTCAAACACAGCTCATGTCATCATATCACAATTCATTTCTGCTCTTGCCTCCTTCTCAGCAAGTTATCAGAGCTGCCAATATGGCAGAATTACATAATCATTTCCTGGGAACTTTGCAAAGCAGGCTCCCTGAATACCCTTCCATTGCTCTCAACGTCCAGCTGTCTGTTATATGTCAGGAGTTGGTGGTGCTACCTTTTGCCTTTAAGTGGGATTATAAAATTTAAAGTACAAGGAGGACATCAATGAAGGTTAAAGCAGTAGCATGTTAAATCTCCAGTAAATGAAAATTAACTACAAATAGTAGTATTTACTGAACCATAGACATTCGCTTTTCAAAATCACGTTCAGAGTTATTAATACTGGATTGCCACTGTTGTAGCTTTACAATGATCATTGAAATATAATTCCCTGTTCAGGATGATGTAATTGCTGAGAAGCCCTGTGGTTGGTAATTACACAATGCAGTATATGGAACTGAGCTAATACCCTGAAATCTATTAATTGTTTGCTTTTTTTTATTCCTCTTTATTAATTCCACAGCCTAGTGTGCATTTTGTGTTGAAATAAAATAAGCTATAACATCCATATTCCCTGGCTTAGCCTCTGGAGCATGAGGGAGCGTGGGAATGGAAGTGAAGAGGCTGTCACTGACTCTGAATTATTCTGAGTTCTGGGGGAGCACAGGCTGAAGTGCTGATCCACTGCACCATTTGTTGTTGCTTCCTTCCTACTACCAGCAAGCCATCAGCACTAAGTGCAATCGTCAGCTAACTATATTAAATATGCACGCATGCATGCATGTGTATGTTATAGATATATATATAATTTTTTAAGTACCGTAGCTGTTACCATCCTTATTTGACAGATTCTAAATAGTCTCTCTTTATTATCCATATAAAGCATAGCTGGACAGGAAAATCAAAAATACATATTCAGAAAAATATCTATAATAGACAACTAATTACTTTTCTATTTTTTAACCTCATTTGCAAATTAAGGTACACGTCTGCGTGTCAAAAAGATTATAGTTCTAAGAGTTGACAAAACGATGCAGATTTCATGTGGAACTAGCCACTGTTGCTTGCCAAGGGGTGATTTAAACATAAATCTGTCTCAGTGAGGTGTGTACGCATCAGTCACAGGCCGTATGGAGAGCATAAAAAGAGACTTGGAACCAGTCAGCCTGGGCGAGCATCCTGGCATGGTCACTGACTATCTGTGAGATTTGGGGAACCTCATTTCGCTTCATTCACATTTTTCTCCATATGTGAAAAGAGGATTGTGATAGTATCCTTCTCACAGTGTTGTATCAAACGAATTAATATATGTAAACTGCTTAGAACAGTGCCTGGCATAGAGTAAGCACTATTCAAATGTTGGCTATTATTGCTTATAAACAATAGAAATTGTCACTAGCTAACTTAGGCAGGGAAGAAGTATGTTTAAAGGAAATTGAGTATCTTGCAGAATCAACAGGAAAGCTGAAAAAAAGCACATAAAAGGGAGAGGAACAAAGACAGCATGCAGCAGGATCCCCCAGATGATGTAACATGTTCCAGACACCAGCACAACCCCATCACCACAGGATAGTGCTACTGCCAGGCAGTGTGCAGTTTGGCCCCTCTGTCCACTGGACACCTTATGCTGTCCCAAATAAGTCCTAACTGATCCTTCCTCCCTCTTTATATCACAAGCTCCACAGTTGCAGTCCCATGCAGGGCATTCAATGGCCAAGCCTTGGTCACCTAGCTATATCCACGAAGCACCAGTGGAAAGAAATATCCACTCCCTTTAATTCCTCAAGTGGGAGATGGGGCTCTGCCTCCTACCAAGATTCAACACTGTGGGGGATCCTTCAGAACAGGAAGGGAGTTTAGATGTGGCAGGGGAAAAAAACCAAAGCCAAACCAAACAGAAGTCTACTACGTCCTCTAAGTTGCTGGGAAGAGAACGTTCCCAGGTCTGCTAACCTATCAAGAAAAAGAGGAATGACTATGAGAACCAGAAAATAAAGATCACCCCCAAGTCACTGGTCAAGTAGAAAACACAGTAAAGCGTGAGAAAAAAAGAAAACAAGAAGCAAGTTATTAGGTAAGAACAATCAGTGTGGCTGACAAAGAAATTTGGCCTAGAAAGCAGTAAAATAAGGAGCATAGTGCTTCTCATAGAGTCAGAAGAAAGTAACCTAGTTTGATTCAGTGGTTTACAGACGGAAAGACTATCAGAGACTTCAAACATCTTTTTCTAATGTGGGTTATAGCTACGTATATTTGGTGTATTGAAAACCCAAGAAATTATGAAAATGATACTCATTTTAAATAAAGTAAACCCAATACCAACATCAATTATATATATTTATGAAAGGCAACTATATTCTCCTCAAAAAAACTATAGTGAAAAGAATGGCACTGCTTTATATTTTTGTGAATCTGGCATATTAGAAGTCTCATATCTGCTTCTATATTTAATCTGTTGTGATACTACAAATCATGGAGCCTCTGGAAAACTCCAACTACGAGAGAATGAGTGAAAACAGCAAATAACACGTTAGCATTATTATGAAAACAATTTTGGCCTTACAGACTCTCTAAAAAGCATCTTGGGAACCCTGCCAGAGTAGACCAAGAATAGTAACAAGTTAGAGCTAAAGAGACAATGCAAGCTGGGGATCGTGGCTCATGCCTGTAATTCTAGCAATTTAGGAGGCTGAGGCAAGAGAATTGCTTGAGCCCAGGAATTCAAGGCTGCACTGAGCCATGATCAGACCACTGCACTCCAGCCTGGGTGACCAAGTGAGACTGACTTTAAAAAGACAGTATAGGTTTCACAAGGAACTACAAAAGATAGGCTGTGATGATAATTATTATAACGATAAACTCTCACCTCAGCTTACATTTATATAGCACTTTGTTATTTACAAAAAGCATTTATTTTCACATACACATTCTATTTTATTCCCACCACACTCTGTGAGGCATTATTTCCACTTTATAAGCAAGGACTCACTCCACTGTTCAGAGAGGTTAACAGGATCCCATAGCTTGTGAGTAGAAAAGCTAGATACAGCATTCCCACCCACTATTCCGTGTGGAAAACGTAGTTTTTGTCATCAGGTAGTATGGAAACACCGATATAGCTGTCTCCATTTCCTAGGCAGATTCCAAGGCTAGACTTTTGAAAATATCCTTCCTTTGATCCTCAAGCAGGAGCAGAACGGTGTCTAGATCCAGATTTGTTGGCTCTAGATTGGACTTTAGTAACTAAGCAAGCAGAAGCCAGAGTTGAAAAACCTTCATGTAATTGTTTTTTAATAAAGAGCTGGATTCTAAATCCATTTAGTGGATAAACAACTTCTTGGTAGATATACACAGTGGATTCGTTTGTCCTTTGCTCCTTAATCTTAACACACACCAAAAAAATTGTTTAAGCCTTTAACAATTGCCCTAAACATAAACAATAACTAGGAATCTCCAGTTCCTAGGTGGCAGCAGCAGGAGGTAGAAAAGTTTCATAAGATGCTCATTTTTAATAAATATCTTATAGATATTTCCAGATACTTCTGTGAATCAGTCATGATTCATGCCCATGGCTTTAAGTGGGAAGAAAGAGAGGAAGAAAGAAAGAGTGATGATTAAGCTGGCTCAAATAATAATGACTTTTTATTATCTTAGAAATTATGATGTACCAAGGGGGGACATCTCCAAGATAGGCTCATTCAGAAGTTAAATAACACAATAAAGGTTCAAGTTCCTTCCCTCTTTCCTCTCTGCCTTCATTGCATGTCAGCTCCCCTCATAACCTACCTCGAGATGGCTGCCAGAGTTCCAACTATCACCTGCAAAGACAAGAACTTCAAAAAAACAAAAGGAGCCATTTCTTCTTTGGCTTCTTCATAACCGCAAATTAATTTCCCCAAAATCTCACATGCAGACCACATTGCACAGCTCACTTCCTTTGCCTAAACATTACTGGTGACAAGAACGTGAACATGGACAACCAACATTTATTTCTATGACTGGGGACAAATCAGCTTTTACTGACATCATTTGGGAAGGATTTTTCTGACAGAAAAAAATAGCAAAATGAATAATAGTGGTTTCTATATTTTAGGGATTTTTTTTTTCACCTAAGAATTCATTTGCTACATTCTTTGGGAGTTTTTTTTTTTTGAGAAAATAAGATGCTGACATAAATACTATCCCATGGAAACAAACCTAAAGCTTAGCATAAAAGCCACACTTTTAAAATATATTAATAAATGTAGGTGACTGGTTTTGATATAATGGAGTTAAGTAATTGCTAATTTACTAAATGTAACGTTAATTTTTTTCAGTGTCTTCCATATAAAAGTTGTCACTAAATAATACTCCAGAGCCCCATTAAAAATCACTGAATGCAAGCAAATTCAATTAGTGTTCACTTTCAAGGCAGAACGTGCGATTCATATTAGGTCTGTAGATGTGGTAACATGAGCATTAGAGAGAGTCCAAAAGCAATTTGGATAATAAATGACTGGGGATGGGGCAACTAAAAATGGGGAGGAAAACATGGATTAACTATTATAAGAAAAACATCAAAACAAAATTAGGAGTGGCATTCTATGAGCCAGCCCTCTGTGGGCAATACGCCATTCTCAGATCCTTAAGTAGTTAAATGATCATCATCCTGACCATAAATCATAACCAGCTCCGAACGTCTTTCAGTAAAAGCCACCTTGTTCCTAGGGTCAGTGAATTTAGTGACTTTGATTACAACAACGAATTCCCTCTATATTTAAGCATTCATATATGTGTATATATATTATATAATATACTATAGTATGAGGTAATGAGTGTATTTTTTATATATATACACACACACACACACACACACACACACACTAATGTTTTTGCAAAGCCTATGTATATGGCAGGCTCTGCAAAAACATTAGCCAGTGTGTGGTACTGGATACAGGTGAGGACATCTTTGTACATCATTTCTTCTCAGCCACTAAGAATTATTTTGTATGCTAGGGAATACCAAAGTCACTTTGATATAGTTCAAAAGAACATCTATTCTCTTTCCTCTACGAAAATGTCAAATAGATGGTAGCAATCCAAGGCAGTTTCTAGTTCATTACAACTCTCCCACCCAGCAAAACTTCTAAACATAAAACATCGTCAACTGAAGATAAACACTGCAATTGACAATGACAAAATTTGGTATTAGAGAAAAAAGTCCAAAGAGTAGCCACCTCCACTGCTACCCAAAGAAGGTTCACTGATGATTCGACTAGGTTACTGCAGGTAGATTAGTGTCTTGGAGACATTTTCATGTCCTACAAAGGGAGTGATTGCCACTTTTCTGCGTGACTCAAATGTCCTGACTAAATGTGGACACACTTTAAGGTTGCCCCATAATCCTGCTTCCTGGTTTTCTTGCCCTGGTGAGATCTCCTCTCCTTGAGTGTGGGTAGGACTTGTGACTTCCTTCCTTTTTTTTTTTCTTTTATCCCCTAAGTAAGACATGTTACATGCTTCTAACCAACTGAAGAAAGCAAAAAAAGATGGGATGCCATACCTAAGATGACATTATATCTAATTACATCTTGCTAAGAGATTTGCTATAGAAGCTTGCTTCTTTCTCCTTTGCTAACTTTGAAGATGCAAACTGCCACGTTAAGAGAGGCTTTGTAAAGATGGTTGCATGGCAAGAGACTAAGGGCAGCCTCCATGAGCTGTAGTCAGCCTCCGAACAATAGTCATCAAGATGCCTGGGCGTTCAGTCTCCCAGCTGCAAGAAAATGAAATTTATCAGTTAATTGAGCCAGATTGGAAGCTGATCCATTGCCCTGGCCAACACACTGACTGTATCATTACGGAGGATCCAGCTAAGTCTTACATGCACTACCAACCCACGGAAACTGTGAGATGATAAATGCATGCTGTTCTAAGCCACTAAATTTGGGATAATTTGTTACACAGCAATAGAAAATAAATATACTAACCAAACCTATATAACAAATGTACTAACCAACCTGAAAAATAGGACTTCAGGTTGCAGAGAATGCCAAACCAACACAGTCCAGCAATTCATTGTCTTCCACACCATGTTTCCTGTCCTCGGAATCTTACTGACTCTGGGGGGGGTAATCTGCCTTTATGATTTACTTTTGTCACTTTATTCCTTCCCAGAGACACTGAGACTCTTTCCAGCTAATGGGAAACCATTTCGTGCAATGAATCAAAATTTATTAAACTGTGTCCAAATGGCCTGATAGAATTTATGCACCACCACAGTGAACCAATTTATTCCTCATTCAGACACATCATTTTCGTTGTCCCTACATCCATTAATATAGCATCTTTCGCTGATGTTTCATTTGCTCTAAGCTGGATCATCCCCTCCTGATGGTTTATGATGAGAGAGAATTCTAGAAAAGAATACCACAGATGACTTCTTATATGCTTTTCCAGGTTGTATTTTAAATATATAGCTATAAAACCATTAACAATAGCTTCATTACAGATGTAGAGAAATGACACATGGTTGGCATTTACACTCTATGTCCCTTTTATTCAAAGTGACTTTATAGGTGATAAATGACTTTTAGGCTCAAAAAATCTTGGAGGTAGAGATAGAAAAATGTATGAGTATCTTGTATCTCTTACTCTGCAAGTAAAATAGCATTTGTGTGACTTTTAAGTTAAAAGGACAAATAGGGCCAAGGACAGTGAGGCAGGAGATGGGGGGATGGAAATAAACATGTGAGGAAAGTCAAATGTTGATAGCCTGTGCAGTTTGAATCTATGCAATTTTTTTTATATAGGAAAAGAAGACTAAAGTAAAATTTACAAGAAATCAATACATCTGCTTAATTGATCTATGACTGCAATTTACTTTCCTCATTAGTAAAGAGTCAGAGCAGTTCATTCCATTAACATAACTATATCTCAGTGCTCACTGAAGAGCTAACAAAACCAGAAATCCAAGGACTATGTAATAAAGCTGCAAGATTTCAGAAAACATCAGCTGCAAATACATCAACACCTACATGTTCCAGATTAACTGGCAGGGAGGAATTTAGCTTACAAAATAAACACTAGGAAAACACCATAAAAGATCAGATTGTAGTGTCTTAAATAATGGAGATGAAAGTTAGATCCCTTCAGAAAGCTGGATTCATACAGAAAAGCTCTAATGGTGAGAAAATGGCAGTTCAGGAGCTGCTTTATAGAAAGGATTTGGGGGCACTATATGGGTGGGAAGGAGGTCAAAAACTTGTCTTCAGATGTGTTTGCCTAGACTTTAGACTTTACATAAGAACTTTTAAACATCAATTATGCATTTTAAAAAATGGGATGTTGGGGGAGGAAGCTGATAGCTATAGTCACCTCTTCGCACTACCACTGATGAGAAAGAAAAGAATTCTACGTCTGATCCTCTGATGCCAGGCTTTAGGTGCATAATTGGATGACAGGAACTACTGAATATGTAGCTGTCTTGGTCTGTTTTGTGTTGCTCTAACAGAATTCCTGAGACTGAGTAATTTATAAAGAAAAGTTTCTTCTCCCATTTCTGCAGGATGGGATGTTCAGGGGCATGGTCCTGGCTTCTGGCAAGGGTTTTTGTGCTGTGTCATAACATGGTGGAGAAAGTCAAAGGGGAAATAGACACATAAAAAGAGGCCAAGCCTGCAGGGCATCCTGGCCTTATAACAACCCACTTTTGTGGGAATTAATCAATTCCTGCAAGAACTAATCCAGTCACCCAAGAGCAAGAACTCACTACCTCAAGAGCAACACCAAGCCATTCATGAGGGATGCCTCCCGGGACCCACACTTCTTACTTGGCCCTACCTCTCCACACGGCCACAGTGGGGATCAAATTTCAACATGCGTTGTGGTGGGGGACAAAATAAAACCATAGCAGTAGACATACATCTACTAGTGGCAAAAATCCCCCACATGTATGTTCTGTTTTATGTAAATTCAGTTCCCTCAGCTTTCCTGAGTATAGAGCCATGCCTTTATAGCACCTGCACTTTGAGAACACTGCAACCTTTGGTATATTGAGGGATCACTCTTTCCAATTTTCTAACTTACCATGGGAGTTTATTATAATTTAACTTGTCCTCAAAACTGTAAGCACCTTCTCTCCTATTCCTTCGTTACACAGAAACTGACCAAAGATATGGGCACTTTCTCTCTTAGCCCTTCCCTGAATTCTGGCATAGAAATACAAAGTTTTAAATAATGTACTACCATCATTAAATGGGCTCAGGAAAAATAAAAATAAATTATGAAAATAAGAAAGATAAATATCAGTCTGCCCCATTATATAAGATTTATTAAGTAATAAAAATTTAAACTTTTGTTTTTAGGGGCCGCTACAACCAAGTTCTAAAATAAAAATATAACAATAGTAATAATAAAAATTCACACTTGACCTCAAGTAAATCAACTGATAAGCTAGTAAAAAATGTTACAAACCAAATATCTTATGACTATGACATAGTAATTTTTCAGGCTAATAAGCCAAAGAAACAAATGTAGGATAAAATTTAAAAATTATGGAACTCCAAAACAGATTGTGTTTGCTGTAATTGCAGCCCTGCTTATGGTAAGCATGTAGGCTTTGGAAGCAGGAGGAAGTATCACAGATCAAGTTGTGGCTCTAGCACTTCTAAGCCACGGTCTAAGCAAGTCACTTTCTCCTCCTTATCTGTAAAATGTTGATAATACCCACTTGTTTTTCTGGGATTAGCAATAGAGCATATAAAACATTTTTAAATGGCAAACACTTGTGTCATATCCTAAGCATTGTTTTAAATACATGGAATCTTTATAATAGTCTCATGGTATAGATACTATTATTATTCCTGTTTTACAGGTAGGGAAACTGAGGCCCAGAAATGTTCACTTGCCCCCGCTCAAAGATCCTGGACTTTAAACCAGCGAGTTTGGGGTCAGAGCTTGTTCTCTTAACCTGTGCTACACTAAGACTGCCTCTCAAAGCAGCAGTAATAAAATCAGTCATAACTGAGTTTTATCAAGCACTTTATGAAGAGTACTGTCAAGCATCTTGCTTCAATTACTTCATTTTTTAAAAAAACCCATGAAGTAGGTACTGCTAGAATCACCACTGCACTATATCATATTATTCCTCATGAAGTGCTTGGAAAAATATAGTAGCTCAATAGAGGGTAGTTGTTATTATTTTCCCCCATTTGTACTAAAGCAATGATCCTGAGCGATACAATTGACATTAGAAATAAACTTACTTGGTAGAATAATGTTTTCTCAGCATGTTGGAACACAGGCAAACTCATGCCCCCATCTTCTCCAGCCTCCCTCTGTCGCAATCATCTCTGCAAGTAGGCAGACTTTCATTTCTAGTTTCTTAAAAAAAAAAAAAAAAGTATGGCTTTTTGGTCTGGGCTGTTTTCTGTGGCTCTTTGGAAAATGAAATCTCTCTGCTTCTGTTCAGTGTGTTGAACTCTCTAACCATGGCATCAATACTTCACACCCTTCCCCATCTCCATCTTTTGTATTAAAAATTAGGGGAGGAGGAAGCTGCTGCAATGGAGGCAAATGATGAATAAAATGAAAAATTCTTTGCTTGCTTCACCAAGAAAATTCCATTTTTAATATTTAGCCTTGTGTACTGCACCCACTGCTGAGGTACAAATATACTTTGAAGGGTAGACTGCAGGAATGTGGTTTCTTGCTCCACATTGGAAACAATCTGAAGCAGAGGAAGGGTGGGAGCAGCTGCCTGGCGAGGGTGATAACACAGCACTAAATGCGAGAGCTGGCCTCTGGGGCAATAATCCAGTGTCTTGCAGGGCAAACTGTCCCACTATCTGGTGCTGAGGTGAGACAGCAGAGCCCCTCTGATGCAAAAGGGTATTGAGATACTGGAAGATGAGCAATGTTCCCATCTCACAGGGACAGAGGAAGTGTGTAATCCAAATGTAAGACAGACTGCTGACCTTAGAATGATTATCTCTGCAATTTTTTTTGGCAACACAATTGCTAAATTAGCTTAAGCTAATTTTAGAATTAGTGCACAATTTTAACGTACAGATGACAGTGGCAAGAAAAAATATACTGAACAACAGAAGGAAATTGGACTCGGATTAACATCTGGACACCTTAGTTGCCTTTCTTTAATAAAAGAAAAAATGATTTTATAATACAATGAACATAAGAATCCCTGGGAAGTTTTTCAAATGCAAATATTTAAGCCCCACCCCTGATGATTCTGCTCCCATTAGTTTGATGACCTCACTCTAAGCATTTCTGATGAAGTTGGTCTTTGGACCAGTGCTGAGATGCGTCACTATTAAGTGCTTCCTGAGCACTGGTTACAGCAAACCTGTGAGTTAGTGGATTGGCTATGGAGGAAGCTTGTATCACATATTCTCCTGCGCTTTTGTACCTGAGATTTATCTCAAGTCCTATAGAGGAACCCACTGCAGCCCCCTCCAAAATTCTTCACTCCTCCATTCTATTTTCTGACTTTTCCCTAAAATCTGTTCTAGATTTTTAATATATCATCTAATAATTATCCCCAGCCTGAAAATAAGGAGACAGACTCAAAGAGATGTTTTAGAATTTTCCTATGTTTTTTATAAAATATAGGTAATAACAGGAGTCACATTCAAGGCCTATAGTATATAATAACAGCTAAAATTTGTTAACCCCTTTTATATGCACTGTGTACTGAATATATTGTATTGACTATCATTTTTAATTCTAGTAAATGTTAATGGAAAATTAGGGCCTAAAGGTTTTTGGAAAGAAGGAATTGGAAATGTTTTATTAAAAATCTTAATATGGCAAAAGAAACATTTTTAAGTAAAAAGCAGTATGATTATCCTAGCCAAATGTTGATGGACTTAGACCAACAGGAATCGCCCTTACGTAGCTTAAGCCTTACTCAAGTTTACTATATAACACATTAAGTTGCCATCAAACAACAGTAGCACCTACAGAAATGCCCTCCCTTCCTAGGCAGGCCTTTCCCAAGATCAGTAAGGAAGAAAGGAAGAGCAGAATGGAAGGAAGAATTCAGAGCACATGTTAAGGCTTGAGGCAGATGACTGGAAAACAAAACAAAGGCATTCAGAAGCGAAATTTAAGAATTTTTGACACTAGCCCTATGTGATATTTTATAAAATTGATAGATTGAATATAACTAATGTGTTACTGTTTTAATAGTTACATTTTTATCTTTGAAAATGTTTAAGAAAATTGAACTGACCTCTCACAGGTTTTCTCAGAGCTATGGAGAAAATAATACATTAAAGCATGTAGAAAAGTGCCTAGCACATCGTGAGTCTTCAGCCAAGATTAGCTGTTCTTATTTTCCATGACACCCTCCCACAGTGATGCCAACAGCTGTGCCTAGGCTATTTTAATAAAACTTCAGCAATCACCCAATGGCAACTGCTGCAAAGGAAGGTATTGGGAAAATAAATTAAAAACAAAATCTCCTGCCAACCCAGAAAACCTCTCCACAAAAGAAAAAAGAACGAAAAGTTGTATTACTAAATAAGCATTAAACCAGAATGCAGTGCTCATCACAGCCAATATGCAAAGAGAATGCAAAAACAAGAAGAAACTTCCTTCCTTCACATTGCCAAGCAGATACAACCCATTACATACACATTCTCAAAGTATTTAATAAGTAGTCCTCATGTAAGAGGGCTTGACGGCACCATTTCTCACACAAAGTTCATACAAAATTGACTCATTAATTGGGGTGTCCACTCGTGTTAGTTACTTGGCTTTCCCCCAAGGCAAAAATAAATTTAATATAAGTTTTTGACAGAAGGTATTTGTGGAGCCAGGCATCCTCTGATGCTAGGATGTCACCTCCCACAGAGACTGGAAGATACGTGCATTATCTTCTCTCTTGATGATTCCTTTTGAAAGAGATAGTGCTCTGATCCTTAGGAAAGACATTCTTGGGCCATAAAACTGGTAAGAGGCTAATTTATCTGTTAAAAAGGTTTACACGCATTTTGAAGAGATGGAAAAAGATCTTAAAATGACAAGTTTTATAAATCATATGCTCTAAGAAAAGTGAGAAGGAAAGTGTCTGTCTTTATTTTCCTCAGGGAGAAGTAAGCCTCTTATTTTTAAACTGTATTTGCCATCACAAAGGCAGTTATCTGGGAGGAATTTAAAAACCTCTTGGTGTCCTTTCCTGATTATCAAGTATTTCCTAATGAGGAAACCCACTTAGACATACACAAGGGAAATACAGAAATTAGAAATTTCCGACCAGGAGCGGTGACTCATGCCTGTAATCCCAGTACTTTGGGAGGCCGAGGTGGGCAGATCACTTCAGGACAGGAGATCCAGACCAGCCTGGCCAACATGGTGAAGCCCTGTCTTTACTAAAAGAAATACAAAAATTAGCTGGACTTGGTGGCATGCACCTACTACAGAGTAGAAATCCCAGCTACTCCGGAGGCTGCGGCAGGAGAATTGCTTGAACCAGGAGAGGCGGAAGTTGCAGTGAGCCAAGATCTCGCCACTGCACTCCAGCCTAAGGGTCAGAGCAAGACTCCCTCTCAAAAAAAAAAGCAAAACTCCAAGGAACATATGAGTAGTAGAAGGGACACAGAACATCTATTTTTTATTAAGTCAGAAGACAGAACTATTACCTCTTAAAATGAAAATACTAAGTTGGCATGATATTAAGAGACAGTCCTACCAAAGGCCATATAAAAGTTAACCTCTGACTTCACACTCGTCACAACCTTTCTGAAAATTTTTTGAAGAATGTTACCATTGGTATGCTAGTCAAAGTGGGTGAATAAACGTTATTGCTTTAAAATTAAGGCCTGAGCATCACCATCCCCCCTGTCCTCAGTGAGTACCACCACCATTGGGTGGTGGTGTCATTTTCCTAAGAAATGGCTGCATTATACTCATTCCTGTAAACATACATTTAGAGGGCATTGTGGGATCCTTCATGATGAAAGTGCCTTGTAAATGTGAGATATCACCACCATAATGAGTGAGATCTAACCCTCGACAATGTCATAAACTTAATGGTGGGAGTTAAACCACCATTATCTCAATGTATTCCAGCCAGCGTATATTTTCATCATAGTTCAAAATGCATAGGCTGTCCAAAGCAGGATATCTGCGGACCCCCAAACTGTGTTTTTCAGATCATTAAAATCACAGGACACTGTAAACCTAGATTATCCCCATTAAGTAGTAGATTTAAAGTATTATCCTTCAGGAAAAAATATGCATTAGAATAATTTTTCAATACTACTGAAAATCAGCAAATACTGCTGATGCAGTAACAATTTTTAACACAATAAATCGGTTTTTATTAATATAACCTATAATAAAGTGAAATTCACTTTCCTTTAATAAATAACCAAAATTTGTTTTATTTTCTTAATTCAAAAGGTTAACATTTTAAGTCAACAAGATGCTATACCCGAAACAATACTGTGCCTAAAACAAGGAGGTGATAAATTGTAAAAATAGGCTTTTTACATTTTTAGGGTTTGTAATAATAAAAAAGATCAGCAGGTTTCCTGTCACCAGAAGGCAAAAACTACAGCACAAACAAGTTATCTAATGAAAGTGTACACTGGGAAGAATTGCCTAGCTGCTCAGTGACCTAAAATGTCACAGTTCTATACCTAACACATGACTGCCTTCCCCAGCTTCCAAGAGTGAGTCTCACCCAAGATTATAGTGTTCAGAACTTTAATTAAAAGACAAAATTTCTCAAAATAAAAAGCCAAAGCCATTCCCATGAGAACAAAATTTGTTAAAAGATAAGCAAAGTAAATCAAGCAAATGGGAACAAAGAGAGTAGAGGGATAACATTAACATTAGACATAGTGGACACTGAAACAAAGTGCCTTAGGTGCTTTGTGTATTTCTTCAGTGGTTGAAGATGATGAGACTCATGCTAGGCTTCAAGGTCATAAATGTCTTAGTGAAGGGTTTTTATGGGAATACTGTTCTGTTCCTTCCAAGTAGATATTTGAAGGTCAGGCTTTCATTTTTATTCTTTTTATGACAAGGTTGGGATAGGGAGAGGCTTGAGTTGTATTGCTAGAGTCTCTCTTCTCCTCCTACGTTAATCTCATTTGTCCCATGGCCAAAAAGCAAAGAGTAGACGGAAGAAAAAGACAATCTGCCTATATCTACAGTTGTTATATATTTTAATTCAATGTTCACAATAATCCTATCTTACTATACCTCTCAACTTCTGAGTCTAAATTTTGATTCATCTCTTGGTTAGAGTATAGCTCTAAGTAGTTTTATTAGGAAGAATACCTAGGTGATAAATGTATTTATTTATATTTAGAATATTTAAGCAGGAATACAAGGGCACATGAAATAATAGGAAATACTAAAATAGAAATAGAAAAAGAATTATGAGAACGTAAATTAGTGCTAGGACTGAGACATCTAATGCACTGTATGTACTTTTTACCTGTATTAATTGAAATTCAGCTGATGTGCCAGAGAATAAAATAACAATGAATTTAAAAGATAGAACATTATTTCCCTGTCACAGAAAATTTTAAACAAAGCGGATCTGCTCTATAGTCTTTGGAGGCCCATCCTACTTGGTGTACCTTGTGGTTTGTCATCCCAAAGGCATAGTCTGCATTCACACTGTTCAAGATGGTTGCTCATTACACTTGCATTCCAACTGCACACATCCATTCGATGCTATCGCATTGGCCATGTATTCCCATGGTTACACCTAGTTGCAAGGAAGATTGGGAAACAAAATCTTTACCTAGGCATCCACGTACTCAGCTACAAGATCTAATATTGTATAAAGAGAGGGGAAGAACAGATACCACGGATAACCAGATGCTTTGATGTCATCACATTAGGCCTCTAATATATTTGACTCTTGCCGTTTATACAATCAATGTGAAAAGAAAATCCATTAATGATACTCTTAAATACAGAATTAGAAGGATGGCAGTAATAATAAAACTATTCAGAATTTTAAAAATAAAGGCCATTGTAATTAATTACACAATTATGGATATGAAAATGGATAATTTTCTTAGAAGAATTACAAGTTATTTGCTATGAAGGCCAAAATAGAATTTCTCCAAAGTTCTATATATTCTGGAACTTTGCATGGCAGAAAAAGATTCCCTTATCCATGGACTTCAGCTTTGAGTGACACTGAATTCTGAGGCCGTAATTTTTTGCCCAAAATATTCTTTAAATACCATCTTAAGATACATGGTGTTCTAAAGAAGAAACTTGATACCAAACTCATTTTTATTTGTTTGAGTTATGTTCTTGGATATATGATTGTCTTTTACTGGAGCAAGTCTATATACAGCTTTCTTTTCTTCAGCTACATATATATGTTGTAGGGAAACTTCATTCCCAAACTCAGATCTTCTTTTAGCCTACAAAACTTTTCTGTTATTTCTTTGACTATTTACTGCACATTCATTTTTTGTCTTATTCTTCAAGAATACTTATTTGCATCCGAAGCTTGAATTTCCATAGCTCTTTTCTTTTGTATTTTGTCATGTTTATCTCTCTTATTTTTTCCTTTGTATTATGATGGTATTTATCTTGTTTGTCTTCCATACCTTGGTCTCAATTTTTCACTAAGTGGAAATATTTTTGTTGCCTAGTGCAAATCTATTTATAATTATAGTTATATTCATTATGATTTCTAACTTTTCTCATTAAAAAAACACTTTTTGTCATAAATTCCACTTTGTTTATTATGAAAACTACAATCCATACTTTTGTCTTGATTTCTGTAATTTGGTTTTTTTTCTTTAACCTCTTTTCTAGGATGGGGAAGAAGTCCTCATACTTTTTTCTTATTGGAAGTGCTACAACAGGTGCATATTATTGCTATTTTTTTTATTCTCATGTTTAGAGATAACGAACCAACCCACCAACAAAGTAGTATTTACTGAGCATCTCTCATGTCTCAGGGACTGTACTAAGAATTTATTATGCAATGCAAAACAAGAAAGGCACGGTCTCTGCTTTCATGGAGTTTGCAATCTAGTCGCTAGCAGGGGGTAGCAGTATCACTCCAAAGAGAAAGCTTTACATGTTTGTTATTGGAGCTCCTATGGCAAGGGACTTGATCTAGGCCAGATGTTGGAGAAACACCTCCCTCAGGAGGTAGAACCTAGGTGAAGATGTAAACTGAATAGGAGTTTACATCTGACTAAGAAGTAATCCTGGGGCAGGGAATGGAGGGTAAAGAAGAGGAGAGAGAGGTGACTGGATTAGGGAGACTCATGTACAGAAGCTGGCTCTAAGAGGAGAGAGGTGGCATCTTAAAGGCTTTTCTCCCAAATGGCTGGAGCTTAGAGTGTGAAGAACAAATTCTATCTGTGGGTAAGCTATGCTGATATTTCTATGTGTGTGGTGGCGGTCAGAGAGGAACAACATGATATGAAGAGTGAATAGTGGCTTTCAAGCCCTCCATCCTGAGATTTTATAACATGATCTTGCCCTAGTTAAGTTAGCCAGTCACCAACTGAGGAGGCAGAGTTATAACCCAAAATTTGCCCCAGGTATAGTCAATACCTAGGACAAAGATATTACAATCACCTAAGTAAATCTGCGGCCAAAAATCAAGCAACACACATGTAATGCTCAGTAAATACTAGTTGATTGGTTACTTGGTAGATTATCTCTGAAGAGCTAGACATGAAAAGGCTAGCACTTAAAATATACCATGGGTTAAATCTCCATTTAAGTTCAAAGTTGGAGACCTTTAACATTAACATGAGAAATGAAAGTCAACGATGGCTGTAACGTATGTGTATTTAACAAAAGATTAAGAGAAGCTGTAGTCTTTCAACAGTCACAACATTTTATCTTTAAGGGCTCACAAGGATCATTAAGCAGAAAAAAGAAAGGTGGTGGTCAAGTGTCAGTGCTTTAAGAACTGAGGGTGCAACAGTGTAACTCATGACATGTGAAATCAAAGACATTGAGGACTGAATATACCACATGAATACCAGACTAATCCTCTTTGTGCAATGACTTAATGTAGGATGCTGATGACTTCACTTAACCTCACTGTGTCTCCATTTCCCAATCTGTAAAACAGGGTTAATAATTTTAACCCACTTCTCAGAGATAGTGGATGGATTAACTATAATAACAACAAACCAATTAAAAACACAAATCAGGAGAATGTTTTAACAAGAGCTATACTTTCTTATATTAAGAAATGTGAATTTCTTCTTCTCCAGAATTATTCCAAATGCTTCAGCACATAATTTATTAGAAAAAAATACACTGTGACCTTGCTTTTCAGTGACTAAAGATATTCTCTGGACTGAGTCTTTTTTTTTTTTTAATAAAAACTTACCTTTTTTAGGTGTAAAAAATGACTTTGATCCTATCTCAGACCAGTAATTCAATGGATGGCAACTCAGCCAGGAAGATTTAAGAGCACTGTCCACAACTTACAAGACTCCACTGAAAAATACTCATTTAGCAGTTTGAGAATTACCTTGACCTAGAATTTACGTCAGAAACTACAAGGGCATAAAGATAAAAGCGCTTTAGCCCACTAATCAAAATAAACTTATCCTAGACAAATTTAATAAATAAATACAAAGCAAAACAATTCAGTTGTCTACCCAAACTTCATAGTTACAAGAATATAAATACCATGTACCTAAGTATTGTTCCCAAGATAATTAAGTATATTGTTTCTGCAGAGATTGGAATAACAGGAAAACAATGAAGTTTTTGTCAATCACTTATTATGACTGTTACTAAACAGTCAACCTGTGTTTGTACTTTATGGAAATATTTACATTCCTAGAGCATCCAGAATGCTGAAATTTGGGAACAGAGTACAGGTTAAGCAAACATTAAGTGAATCTAAAACTGCACAATAGATAGTGGTGTTAAACCCTGGCAGACTACAATTTATTAACATCCACAAATAGATTATTTCTGCTGCAGTCAAACATCCTGAAAAAGAAAAAAAAAGGATTTTCTGTAATCCCGCTACCCAATTTCCTTTCAGTTTTCAAGATTACAATTTCCATTTTATGACATGACCACATTTTCTAGAGGGCAAAAACATAAATCACGCTGTATATAACAGAGTAGAATCCCAAGAGCAAAGAATCATAAATTCCAGTCCCCAAAGGTTGTAAACTCTCTCATTCCAAAACAAATGCAAGAATGCAGAAGGAGGCTTCCAGGTAACTATGTGGCCACGTGACATAAAAGTTCACAATGTAGCAGTTAAACAGTGTTTCCAAGGTCACAAAATAACATTACTTTCTATTTCCCTCCCTTCTCAATGCAGAGAGGAACTACTACCTAATTATACTAATGTAGCACTTACTTCTGGAGATATTCCATCCTATTTTGATGAAGGATTTTCCAGTAAGAACTTGACTTTTGGAGAGGGAAATAGAAAATGAACTAAAATCACAAAGCGTAGATGTACTGGATTATCTTAAAGTCATTAGCAAAGTTATAATACTTATTATTTTTAAAGTGTTTATCTTTTAAAATATGTTAAATAAGGCTTTTAGTTATAAAGGGGTAAGTTATATTACTATTAAAATTCCAGATTACTCTAGGTATGATTATTGTTTCTTAAATAACTAGACGAGGAAAATTTTGAATTAGAGTAACATTAATCACGAAATAAAATTACATTCTTGCTGTTCAGGCTAGATATCCAAGAATAATGAAATTTAGAGAGAAACAGGTTTAGATTAGCTTGAACTACTCATAAAATTTAAGGAAATAAATATAAGTCTTTTTAATAAAAATAGAGCAACCTTTCCACTGGTACTCAAACAATACCAGATGGTCTAACATTGGTACAAACCTATCTTCTACATACAATTCAGAGACAAATTTTTATATTCACTGGGCCAATTTCAATAATATATATAAATTTGGTAGTCAAAGGAGAAAGTAGATCAGAAAAACTTCCAGGTCCAATATTAAAGATAAAATTAACATAATATTAGAATGTCTCTAGCTTCAGACTTTCTATTCTGTCCTCAGAATGCCAAACCAATGTTCCTGCTACAAGACATGTTGGAAAAGATATATCCAAAATGAAAAACCTTACAATTCTCCTAGGGGAATATTTGATTGTAGTTTTCCAGTACATAAGTATAAAACTACGTGAGCAAATATGATGGAAATGCTAATTAGAACATTAAGGCAATCTTTTCAATGCAAAATGAACATTTAAAAAAAGTAGTATAGGCACTGGAACATTGAAAGTTCTTAAATCACACTTTGCATGTTTGAAAAGAAAATTATATGTTATTTGCTTTCTAACACTCTAAGTGCATTATTAATTTGGAAGGAAATCTAAATCCATTGCTCACTAATGAATAAGCAAAAACAGCTGGAAATACTATAAAGAATTACTCCCATAGAAAATGATTTATATTTTCTCATTTTGATTTCTAATATGTAATATGAAGAGATACTACCCATAAAAATGAGAGTCTAAATATTCCTCTGTCCTGTGCATTGCAAAAGATTCCATTTCCATGTTCAATTGTCAGTGTGATAGAAATGAACAAGCCAAGCCCCTGGTGCCCTATCCCCCAAATACAAACTAGGTGAAATTTAAAAATTAGACTTTCAAAAGGAAACAGAAATGCTTTATGCTTTACACATAAAGATAAAAAATAAATTCACCAGAGGAAGGATAGTATAAATGTTTAAATTCTGGTTCTAAAAGTTTATAATAGATACTGCTGTTTTCACTTTTTCAGCTAAAGGAATTCATAAAAGACCCTAACTCTGAGCATTCTCCTTGGTCGGCTGTGGGTTCAATGTGATTGTTGTTAAGTATTATCATTTTGATTCCCAAATTTACGCACATGCTTTCAGTAAGCCATTGTTTATGGATATTGTAAATATAATCACATATTTCAGTCAATGAAGACCAAAACAGAAACACATGCTCTTGCCTCCCTCCTTTGAGCAAGTTTCTACCCTTTTGTTAATCTATCAATGGAACCTATAGAATTCTTTTCTTAAAAGTCAACTTATTTCTTTTAAAATACTAATATAACTTTACATTCTGTTTGCCTCCTTTAATACATATTTATGGAGTAAGTTCCAATTCATTATGAATTTTTATAACCTCATTATTACATTGCCGGTTGCTACAAATATATGTCAATTATCTCCTCCATGAAAAGAAATGTGCTAGAGGTAGCTCGTTATTATAGTTCAGCTCAAAAAAAAAAAAAAGGCCACTTCCTCTCTCTCCCACCACTCAGAGACACTTATAAAGTTAAAAGGGTAGGCCAGTCCTTCACACTTGTAGACTCATAAGTATGTTCATAAACCAGAGATAATGGTTTAGTTAATAACTACCATTTCTAAGCAATGTGATAGTTATTTGCCACCTCAAGTCAATTCACTACTCTTCTCTGCCCCTCTGGGCCCTAGGAGGTTGACCTCTATGGACTGCACAGTCCAAGTTCTGAGCTCTTGGCTTCTGGTTTGGTTGGGCCCATGGGAGCCATCTACAGAAGATCAGAAAGCAGAAAGAGAGACAAAGGGGTTTCCTTCTCTGTTCTATCCTTCCTCAGTACAAAACTCTGACAGTGGCTACTTTCCTCCAGAGGCAGAGCATTTCCCTACAGTCCAAAGACTCACCAGGTTATGATGATGACATCCTCTTGTTGTTGGTCTCTGTTTCGCTGTTCCCTCTTTGCTTCCTTAATCCTGCTCACACCTCTGTACTTTGTCTCTTTATTAATGTCAATTCATTTGAACCATTTGTGGGAGGCATAATTCCAAGATGGTCCCAAGATCTCTCTTTGTTTGCACACTTTATATAATCCTCTCCCTTTAAGTGTGAGTGAGACTGGTCCAATGAGTGAGTCCTTTAAAGAGAGAAGGTCTAGGAGTCTGAGATAAAACAAATCAGATGCTTAAAACTGCAGTTGACACCCTCCTGTCAGCCTTGCAGGAGCAAACTGCCATATTGTGGAAAAGGCCACTTGGCAGGGACTGGCAGGCAATGTTGAGAAGCTCAGTGGTCCCAACTGAAAGCCAGTAATAAAATGGGACCTCAGTCTTACAACCACAACCCAAAGAAGCTTGGAAGAGGGTCCCAAGCTCCAGAGAAGATAACAGCCCTGCCCAACACCTTGATTTCAATTTTATGAGACCCAGAACAGACTTAGCTAACTCATGTTCAGAATGCTGCCCTACAGAAACTATGAGAGAGTAAATCAGTGTTTACACCATTATTATACAACTACGATTCTGGTAATTTATTACACAGCAATAGAAAACAAATGCAGCCTCTAACATGAATTCTGTTTCTGCTTTGACTCTGGCTGACACAAGTGTTCATTATGTATTTGTAGTAATAAACCATTTTTAAATTATCATGAGAACCCTATGAAACTGTTGTTATAAGTCCAATTTTACAGATAAGGAAAATGAAGCTTAGAGTTACTTCCTCAAGGCCATACAGAGAGTAAACAACAGAGCCTGAAAGAAATCTGTGTCTCTGAAGCCAAAGTCTGTGTTCTGTAATCTCCTTTACATACTGCCTCCATCCTTAGAAGTCCAAAGTTGTTTTTTTTCTTATTTTGCTTTTCACTGTGTTTCTGTAAGTTTCTATGGCATATGGCACGTGTGTTGAGAAAAACTGACCTAGCTGTCCTGCCAAAAATACAAGAATGGTAGGGGCTCAAGCCAAAGGCTAGATATGAGGGTTTTCAAGGTGTCATAGAGTGTTTTCTGCCCTATAGAAATATCCCATGTGAATAACAGTAAGCAGTACCATAGGACTTTTTTGGATGGTATGCAAGCCAGGTGAACAAAGAAAAGATGGATCATGAAAGCTCAAGTTGAACCTTAAAAACTAGAAAGGACTGTATGTCTTAGGATACTAAAAATAAGCATCCATCAAATAAATTCTCTTCCTCACAAACTTAAAGTGATGGACATACCTTTAATTAGCATCCATGCCCACAGGTGTTCTAAGAGTTGCACGTGTTAACAAATAACATATATTTCATACAGAAATCAACAGTTTTGTTAATTTCTACCAAATCTGGAAACATTAAATGCATCCATGTTTACTGCTCATTCACTTGGGAATTCGATAGTCCTTTTGTATACCTGTGGCTTCATGGTGTGAAACATTTTCCTCAGGTTATACTTAAAACCAGTCATTGGATTTAAATTTGTTTTTCAATTTACCAACCATTTATTCTTTTTTCCCCCTGAGGTACATACAGTGAACTTTGCTCCTAGTGATTTGCTGTTGTATCTGGAGGGCTTCAGAAACTGAGGGGGGAAGGAAGAGCTGGCCTACTCTAACTGGGAACCATTCTTCTCATACTCAGTTTACAAGGGTCTAACGTAGGTCTCTAAAACTTGCAAGTCTTTAAAACTTGACCCAAATTCTCTTATTTCAGTAATGGACATATTAGTAATACAACATTAAACAGCTGCTATTTGGACTATTTTTTTAAAGAACATTTCTTCGAAATAATAGTTTCTATAATGGAGTAAGACATAAAATTAGAGACTGGATGATAGTTCATAAATGTTGGAACAGGGTAAAAGGAGGAGGCTGGATTTCCAAATGTCAATATTTTGTCCACTATAACCAGTTGGAGCCAGTCATCTGTAGCTCAGGTAATCTAGTCTTATGTCCATATAATTCAACTTAGACCTATCAGGGTCTTGTTTGCAAATATAATCATATTATTTCTATCGATATTAACCACAGGTGGCACCCAATACATTCAGATAAGTTATATTCCAAGATACTGTGACTCTTTCATTTTGATGTAAGTATTCAAATACATCACCTTCATAAATACATTAATCACTCAAATGTGTTAATTTTGTGGAGATTACATTTGGTACTTTCAAATATAAGGATCTAGTGCAGACTTTATTTTTATTCTGATAGTCTAGGGCATGGTGAATGTTTTATAAAGCAGTCAAAGTTTAGTTTCTCCTGGCTGTGACACTTCATTCTTGGGTAAAATCTAGTTTTACACTATTTTTAAAGCTTGTTATGCAAATGATTATGGGTGAAGCTACAGAAGGCATGTTTAACTGAAGGAAACCAAATTATTTTTTTCTATGCAAATAATAAAGTGACCAGTTTATTAACTAGAAATGCTAATACTCTGCTTTAATAGAGTAACTTCATGTACTTAAACCCATTCTTTTTTCTCATTCCAGAATGGATTTGAAGTAGCTAACCTAGCTTTCCATATATTCTATAGTTTAAACTTTTTGAAAGATATCATCCCCTTAAAGTCTGTCTGCATTAGTGAGTTTGTATTGTCCTGCAAATTGATTTCTTAACTTTATTTGAATGAGTTATGACCCTAAATATTAAAAAAATCTTTGTCTTCCTTCAGCATCTCGATAACTTGCAAGTTGTACAGTTCTGGTTCAATATCCTTTTTGTTTCCTCCTACTCTTGTCACTGTTCCAAAATTAGGTGAGTGGCTGGCTAACTCCTTTCATAAATCAAATAACATTCTTCCTGTGGTTTCAATGGAGTAAGTCAAGCTTCAGAAAGTGGCACAGACACTTACAGTAGCACTGTTCCGGGGACCCCAAGGAATAAAAGACTTTATGAAATTGGTCTATGGAAGTCACATCCCCACTCAGCATAATCAGAAGCTCTGCTGCAGGAGCAAACAATAGAGTGTTTGAATTCTAAATCAGTCCTTCAATTATCAGAGCTGTCACTCCTTCTTTTGGATGGTTTTTCTACCCCAGCAAAATCCCAACTGCTATTGCTCTTGCTACAAAGTTCTCAAATTCTTACTCTCAGAATTTGTCCAGGGTATGAAAAGTTTTCTGAAGCAATGAATATTGGTGAATGCCAAGATAAGGGAAAGCCTCTCTCTGCAGTATATTCAATTTATCCCTCTCTCCTGGATCCCTTTTCTCTGTAGAAATTCAAACATCCTCAAATTGCTATAGTTAAAAAAAAATTCTTCTTTACATTCATATAGATAGCTGTCTCATTTTCATTTTCCAGCCAAATTTCTGTAGTAATCCATATTTGCTTTACCTCTTTCTTCTTAACTAATTAATTTTGCCTCCTTCCTGAGGAAGGAGGCAAAATTAATTGGTTAAGAAGAAACAATGAAACAATATTTCATTGTTTCTCCATACTTCATATTGTTAAGTATGAAACAATACTTGCTAAGATTACCAATTATCTCCACAGTGCTAAATCCAAAGGACGTTTCTCAGACTTCGTTTTTTTTTTTTACACACTCCAAAACATTCTTGAAATTGATCTTCCTTTGGCCTGTGGATCACACTCTCCTAGTTTCCTTCCTCCTTCTCCAGCTGCTTCATCTTATATTTATTTGGGGGCTCATTCTGGTCTACCAGCCATTAAATGTTGACAAAGAGAGAAGTTCTAAGACATTCTTGAATATCATCTTTGGAATCTCCCTGTTAAGTCTGATTAATTTTGCCTCCTAGTTTTCAAATCCATTACTTCTCCCCCATCTCCATGATCACCATCTTTCATCCAAGTTATAATCATCTTTGCCTGTACTGTACAAATCTCCTCACTGGCCTCCTCCTGCACCCCATCCCCTCTCTAATGTTCTCCACTGTGAGGCCAGAAATGTCTTTAAATATTCAAATCTGATCGTGACATCCTATTTTTTTTACATAAGCTTTTTCATGGCTTACTATTTCTTTTAGAATAAAGACATTTAAAAGGCCTCCAAGTTCTTTAAATGATCTACGTATTTTCCCCACTGCCTGTTTATTTCATCATGCCCCATTTTTTCCTCCTCCTTTGCATTCTTGTGGTTTCTTGAACAGTCAACATTCCTCCATGGTCTTAGCAACAGCTGTAGGCTCTAGAAAGAAAAGTTTGCCCCTAAATTAATTCAAGAATCACTTCCTCAATGAAGCTTTCTCTGACCCTGCAGTCTGTCATATCCTTTGGTTGTGTCCTTTATAATTACCTACATTGTCATTAACTACACTAACTACTGAAATTATATCAATTTGTGTGATCTTTTGATTATTTACTTAAAGACTACTTCTCCTGCTGGACTGTGAGTTCCTTGAGAAAAGGAGCTGTGTCTATTTTGTTTGTAGTTGTAGGATCTGCTCTTAGTACAAATCTTGAAAGATGCCCTATAGAAAAGGTGCTCAATAAATTCCTGAAAAAATGAAAGAAAAATATTAGAGCCATACATGGAAAATTGGCAAGGCTTGGCCCTATATATCTCCTCCTCCCCTTTTAGAAAAACCGTAAGAAATCATGTGAGAAGTTCAATAAAAATAAACTACTCCCTCAGTTAGTCCCAAAAGCTATTTTTCCCAAAGAGGTACCAGAATTTTTGTGAAAGTTAATTAAAGGACTGAAATGGTAGGTCAAGATACCTATAAATATCTCATAATGCCCCCAGGTCCTAAACATTACTAATAAGCAGTACTATACCTAGAATCGGTCAACTAGGGCTTGTAACTGAGGCCCCTGCTGGTAGGACCCTGTTCTGACCATCCACCAGCTGAGCCTCTCTTCACACAGGCTGAAGAGGATGTTGAGGCCAAGGGGATAAGCCTAAACCTCCCTGGAGCTGTGTCTCCCCTTCTAGACCTCACCCCAGATGCCGAAACAACCCGGAGCTGAAACCTACATATGCCTCTTCCTGGGTTCATTCCCCTAAGGGCAGACAGCAGCACAAGTAACCATGTCCACAGCTCTAACTCATGACCATATTATGGGTATTTCAGGGTAGCGTGAAGGTGGTTGACAGAGTTTGGATCTGCACACTCGAATGTCCACAGGCATAAACCGGAAGTCCCCTCCAGAACAGGACTGAGCTCAGGGTGGGAAGACAATGGGCTTTAAATAATGAAAGCGCAAATAGAATTAAAGTTATTGAAATATTGGGGCGGACCCCCTAATTAGGTGTCTGTCCTTACAGGAGGACTGATTTCAGTCTCTCCCCATCTGCTCCAACCATCAGGCCAAAACATTCTTCACATTCCTCTCTTCCTTTCAATATATAATTTATAGCCTGACGTTTTGCCTGTTTTTTCTGAATACAAACTTTTCTTGGGAAATCTCTAAAAGCCCTCCATTAGAACACCAACCTCCACAGCCGGTAGGTTTGCTGAGAATCCTCTCCTCCTGTCCAGCCCGTTTGCTCCTGTGCTCTGTCCTTCACCTCTGTGCTCTCTCCAGCTGTCATGTCTGTACCCTCTCAGTCTACCCAGAGGACCATGCCCAAACTTCAGAACCTTGCTGATCTCTGTGATTTCCCAAAACACACACTGCATGTTCTTATTCCTGAACTTCTATAGCAGCAATGTCATAAAATTTTCATTAGGGCCAATCAGAAATCCAACTGTGTACACCCTAACCATTTTTTGTAATAATGACAAGGGACTTACCTATTGGACCAGATCAGTATAAATATGCCTCTGATCATTTGATCCCCTTGGTTTAGAATAAATCATTTGTTCATCCAACAATTCTCTATTAAGGGTTGATTTTGTAATGGGCACCTCAGTACATGAGGGAGATACCAAGAATGAAAGGCTTGAAGAGAGTTCAGTCTAGTAAGAGAAGTAGACGAGTACAGAGACATTTACTATCAAGTTTGATAACTCACTGTTCACTGAGTCACTTGATGTATATCCTCTCTCCTGGGGGACCCACCAATATGGTCTTAGTTCTTAGGTATAATTTCTACCACAAATTCATAAAGCAGAAGTCAGGTTTACCAGTAAATCTCTTGTGAATTTATTAGCATGAGTCAGGCTCCCCGTAGGCAAAAACATCCAATGTAATTTCTGCCCATGCAAAGTAGGGGTCCAGGCCCCAAAACCATGAAGACTTCATCCCATGAGGCTCTTCCTGACACACAGCCAACTAATGTCTCTTGACAACTCTAGTTTTGCAAGAAAAATAATCTCTTTGCAACACTCAGCCCTGACATGACAGGGTTTCTATCACATGGTGATATTTCCGTAAGTCTTTTTCATCACAAGTGTACATGGGCTTTCAGCTTCTTTTACATTAGTAATTCTTAAACTTCAGTGAGTTTAAGAATTCCCTTAAGAATATTTAAAATGCAGATTCAGAAACCCCACTCTCAAAGATTCAGATCCAAAAAGTCTGGGAGAGGGCCTAGGGAGGTGCATTTTTTTCAAGTACCCCAGATGATTCTGATGTGGTTGTATCCAAGAGTACACTTTGAAAACCATTCTTCAGCCTGACACTAAAAATGGTATCCCTAAATTTAAAGTATATGTGTTAATGGGCAAGTAATGTGGCCTCCATAATCTGAATTTAAATAGTAATTATAGACTCATTACAATTAGAGTTTTAAAATTCAACTCAGAACATTAAGAGAGGGACTGCCTAATCTCATTATCTTGCTCATTCATTCCCTTTTCTTATCCCCCCACCACAATCAAGAATATCCAACATGCTCTGCCACTCTGCATCGTAAGTCATTTAATTCTTGTCTTTTCCAAACTATTCAAATTCAAAACAGTTTTTTCTTATTTTTCTCATCCCTGGCACTTAGTATTGTTATATAAATTATCCCATATGAAGCCCTGGCGTGGGCCTGTAATCCCAGCACTTTGGAAGGCCGAGGTGGGTGGATCACTTAAGGTCAGGAGTTTGAGACCACCCTGGCCAACATGGTGAAACCCCACCTGTATCAGAAAATAGAAAAATTAGCCAGGTGTGGTGTTGTACACCTTTAGTGTCATGTACTCAGCAGGCTAAGGTGGGAGAATCCCTTGAACCTGGCAGGCGGAGGTTGCAGTGAGCTGAGATTGCCTCACTGCACTCCAGACTGGGTGACAGAGTGAGACCCCATCTAAAAAATAATAACGTGGTACATTTGCATAAAAGTAATCTTATTTTCATTTTACTTTTATACCCAGTGTGGATGTTAGAAATAACACAATGATATTTTTATTTTTTTCATTTTATTTTTCCATAAGTTACGGAAAACTTAAGGGGTCGAGGTGGTAGTTACATCAGTAAGTTCTTCAGTGGAGACTTGTGAGAACCTGGTGTACCCATTACCCTAGCAGTATATACTACACCATGTTTGTTGTCTTTATCCCTCACCTCCCATCACTCTTTCCCCCCCAAAGTCTACTGTATCATTTTTATGCCTTTGCATCCTCATAGCTTAGCTCCCACCTGTCAGTGAGAACATGCGATATTTGGTTTTCCATTCCTGAGTTACCTCACTTAGAATAATAGTCTCTAATCTCATCCAGGTCATTGTGAATGCTTTTAATTCGTTCCTTTTTATGGCTGAGTAGTATTCCATCATATATATATACCAGAGTTTCTTTATCCACTTGTCAATTGATGGGCATTTGGGTTGGTTCCATAATTTTGCTCTTGTGAATTGTGCTGCTATAGACATGTGTGTTCAAGTATCTTTTTCAAATAATGACTTCTTTTCCTCTGGGTAGATACCCAGTAGTAGGACTGCTGGATCAAATGGTAGCTCTACTTTTAGTTTTTTAAGGAATCTCCACACTATTTTCCATAGCAGCTGTACATACTAGTTATTTGCACCAGCAGTGTCCAAGTTTTACCAGATAGCCACATCCACACCAACATCTACCGTTTTTGATTTTTTTATTATGGCCATTCTTGCAGGAGTGAGGTGGTATTGCATTGCAGTTTTGATTTGCATTTCCCTGATCATTAGTGGTGTTGGGCATTTTTTCATATGCTTGTTGGCCATTCGTATATCTTCTTTTGAGAATTGTCTATTCATGTTCTTAGCCCACTTTTTGATGGGATTGATTTTTTTTTCTTACTGATTTGAGTTTGTTGTGAATTCCGGCTATTAGTCCTGTGTCAGATGTATAGATTGTGAACATTTTCTCCCACTGTGTGGGTTGCCTATTTACTCTGCTGACTGTTCCTTTTGCCGTGTAAAAGCTCTTTAGTTTAACTAGGTCCCAGCTATTTATCTTTGTTTTTATTGCAATTGGTTTTGGGTTTTTGCTCATAAAATCCTTGCTTGAGCCACTGTCTAGAAAGGTTTTTTGAAATGTTAACTTCTAGAATTTTTATAGTTTCAGGTCTTAGGTTTAAGTCCTTAATCCATGTTGAGTTGATATTTGTAACAATTCTAAAATTCATATGGAACCAAAAAAGAGCCCGTATAGCCACAGCAAGGCTAAGCAAAAAGAACAAATCTGGAGGCATCACACTATCTGATTTCAAACTGTACTATGAGGCCATAGTCATCAAAACAGTGTGGTACTGGTATAAAAATAGGCACATACACCAATGGAACAGAACAGAGAACCCAGAAATAAACCAAAATACTTAGAGACAACTGATCTCAACAAAGCAAACCAAAAAAATAAAGTGGGGGAAATGATTCCTTTTTCAACAAATGGTGCTGGGATAACTGGCAAGCCACATGTAGGAGAATGAAACTGTATCCTCATCTCTCACCTTATACAAAAATCAACTCCAGATTGATGATTTTTAACAAGATGGCTAGACACAACAGAAGTAAATCTTCTCCCTCCAATGCTGGGACAGAATGCATCCCAGTAATGATCTTGCTAATGTTTTCCCTCCTGCTGCACTTAATTTATCTTATTCACGTCAGTTATGCACGTGGTCGATATAAGCAAGGATAAAACCACGAAAAAGATCATATGTGACTAGAGGAAGTAGTACAACATAAAAACCCCAGACCTGCAAGCTACTGATACCAGTGCTTTTAGGAGAAATTACAGACAACCTCCATGTCTCTGGTAAGACATGTGAATATAACCATGTTGAGGGAGAACTTAACCTGTTACCTCAGAAACGGTGGCAGGAAGACAAAGCTGATGACAGCAACATCAAAAACTCCACATTCTGAAGAAAGCTGTGGAAAGCTGACGGCCAGATACCCTGTCCATTGATTACTAGGAGATGCCAAATCAGTCCTGTGACCTCCCAACACCACACTGATCTCTCCAATATCCAGGCCCTCCCCATCTCCTAATCTCAGAAGCAACAGACACTACTAAGGAGAGGAGGAGAGGTGAACAGTGTTATGGAGTGAGGAAGGGCTCCTGCTTTCACTCAATCCACTTGTTGACTTCCTATTTGTTTTTTGAGTCCTGAATGGTACTTGATAACTCAATTGAGGAGTTATACAGAGATGCCAGGCATTACAGAGATACCATTGAAGAGCCAAGAGTTTGATTTCAACAATCTCCATCTTTGCTGGTGTATCATGGCAATGACTAAACGTTAACTCCTATAGCCTGGAATACAACTTTCTTTAACATTGATTTTGTAACCAAAATATTTATTTTTTACCTTCCATCAATTCGTTATTTTAAAACCCTGCCCTGATGTGGATTAGTCCTGGGAATCAAAATACCCTATTCAGTAAATTAACTTCAGGTCTGACGTCACACATGATAAGCGCTCCATTGAAAAGTAGAGCATTCCTCTTCCAAGATGAGCATCAGAGCAATTCTGGAAGTTGATCCAACATGAACCCTCAGGTAAACTGGGAGAAGAATCTGATGCTCTTACCATTACTCAGAAATACCTCAAGAGAAGAGTAGAAAAGAAGTCCCATATTTCTGCCTTGAGATATTAAATGGAGAATAAATATCCCAGATTTAGTAGCATGATGACTACTAATGGTGACTACTAAATGAGTCAAATGATGCAGTGATTCATTTTCTATCATCCGTTAAAGGAAAATGATGCTCCTAACCTTTCAGACACAGTGCCATTCTGTCATTGTCATTGTCATCCACACATGCTAAGATGAGAGCAAGACTCCATTTATTTCCAGAGCTTCTTTGGTGAAAGATGCTGTGATGTGTAATGGGATGTATACTGATATATCAATTCACAGTTGATTGTAATTGTCACAAAAATGTAAAACTTTACACAATGTAAAATAGAGATGGATCTTGGCTGTGAAATACAGAGGATCATCATTTATCTGCTTCTCTGCCTTTCTACTATTAGTAACTCAGTATGTGGACCTGTCTAAACCATACCTGACTTCCATCCACACCACAATCTGGATTCTGCTCTGACCACATACTGCCCCCGTCACATAAGGGAAAACCTCATTGGACTTTGAATAATCTAGACTGTGTTGGTGGTATAGTTTTGCCAGTTGTCAGCTAAGTGCCCTCCAGCACACAATTTTAAAACTTTCAAAGCCTCAATTTCCCCATCTACAAAATTTGGATGATATTTTAACTCTTTGGATTATTGGGAAGCTTTAAATTAGAAAATATTTGTGAAAACACCTGGCACAGACATTACTGAGCACTGATGCTTAGTAGTTCATCTTTTCAAAAATCTGTTAATAATGGTATCTTTCTAAGTTATCCTCTTTGTTATTTATTCTTTTTCCTTCTCTGCTACCTGTTGTAGCTGTGACAAAGTTTCCAAGTACAAATGAAGTGACCCTCGTCAGGCAATAAAGAAACAAATCCTCGAACAGCTATTTCCTGTCTGACAGTTGGTATGCGTATGCTTCACTGACTTTACTGTTTAGCCATGAAACCTTCATCATAAGTGTCATTTGGCCTTAACTTTGCAATAAGGTAATTATAGTGCCGGGCTTATTAAAAACAGACTCTATCACAGGAGACTTTGACGGATGTTGGTTGAAGTTGTAACTTGACAAGTAAGTGGGATGAGCAAGTGCATGCAGAGCTAAAGACATTATATTGCAGATGCTGTTTATTTTCTGTCAACTATAAACTATGCAGTAAATAACACATTATAAAAGAGATCCAGAAATAACATTAAGCTAAAATGGAACCATCAATTATTCTCTCTTCTTTGGCTTTCAGAAGAATTTTTTTCCCTTCACTATTGGTACTTTTTCCTTTATTCGTTAATTGCTTTTTTTCTTGACTCCCCTGTTCTGCTCCAGTGCCTATAAATCATTGTAAAAAAGATAAAATGTTACTATTATGAAATGAGTGTGAAAATGGTATTTAAATAAATTTGCTTTTGCCATCCAGCCAACTTTCTGTAACCTCTAAGTGAAAGTTTAAAGCTTCTTCTGTGAATGTTGTAAACTCTTTTGGGCAAGTGCATGTATTTGTTTTTTTATTATACTTTAAGTTCTGGGGTACATATGCAGAATGTGGGAGTGTAAATTAGTTCAACCATGTGGAAGACAATGTGGCAATTCCTCAAGGATCTAGAAATAGAAATACCATTTGACCCAGCAATCCCATTACTGGGTATATACCCAAAGGATTATAAATCATTGTATCATAAAGACACTTGTACATGTATGTTTATTGCGGCACTGTTTATAAGTGCATGTATTTTTAGCACTCACACAACTCTAGGCACTGAGTAGAGTTCAAAATTTAAGCAGTCCCTTCACAGTGAGTTTTGAGATGTAAATTTAAAATATACTATGACAGGAAGTTCCAGGTTGTACTGTAAGGAGGAACTTTGAAATCCATTGCCTGTGGTGTTAAATCACAAAGGATTCTGAGTTAGCTGCCTATGACAGCAAAATGATAATGAAGGGAGCAAATAGGGAGGAGAAGAGGAAGAAAAGAATAGGTGAAACCCTATGTCTAACCTTACTCAGTTGCATGCCTATACCCATGCCTTAAAAAGATACTCCAGTTATAACAGTTCCTTTCCCAGTGTGAAGATTCAGGATTCAGCTCTAAATCAATAAGTAGTTACCAAACATCTATCCCATGTCCATCATCATGGTAAACATTGCTTTTATATATGAGTCATTCAAACATTTGGAGTACGTAATATGTGTCAGATATTGGGGATCTAATTATGAATGAGACAAATTACCCTCAAGGAGCTTATAATTTGTTTCTCTGTGTTCTTAAATATGCAGATTTATTTCTGAAAGTTTTTTTATTTTCTTCAGAAAAATGCCCATTGATTATATCTAGTGTTACCACTACAGAACCTCTCTGTTATACAGTCTTTGAGGAGCATACCATTGTTATAGGTAAAACAAAGCGGGCATAGGAAACTTCAGTTGCTTCCCATTAAACAAACCCATATATGTGGGTCAAATTAGAGAACTGATGAAACTGAGTAAAGTGGAAAGGAGGAAAGGTGTCTGTTCATATCCTTTGCCCACTTTTTTATGGGGCTGTTTTTTTCTTGTAAATTTGTTTAAGTGCTTTGTAGATTCTGGATATTAGCCCTTTGTCAGATGGGTAGATTGCAAAAATTTTTTCCCATTCTGTTGGTTGCTAGTCCACTGTAGTGATGGTTTCCTTTGCTGTGTAGAAGCTCTTTAGTTTAGATCCCATATGTCTATTTTGGGTTTTGTTGCCATTGCTTTTGGTGTTTTAGTCATGAAGTCTTTGCCCATGCCTATGATCTGAATGGTATTGCCTAGGTTTTCCTATAGGGTTTTTATGGTGTTAAGTCTTATGTTTAAATCTTTAATCCATCTGAAGTTAATTTTTGTAGAAAATGTAAGGAAGGGGTCCAATATCAATTCTCTGCATATGACTAGCCAGTTTTCCCAACACCATTTATTAAATAGGGAATCTTTTCCCCATTACTTGTTTTTGTCAGGTTTGTCAAAGATCAGATGGTTGTAGACATGTGGTGTTATTTCTCAGGCCTCTGTTCTGTTCCATTGGTGTATGTCTCTGTTTTGGTATCAGCAGTGTGCTGTTTTGATTACTGTAGCCTTGTAGTATAGTTTGAAGTCAGGTAGAGAGATGCCTCCAGCTTTGTTTTTGTTTTTTTGTTTGTTTTTGTTTTGCTTAGGATTGTCTTGGCTATGCAGGCTCTTTTTTGGTTCTATATGAAGTTTAAGGTGGTTTCTTCCAATTCTGTGAAGAAAGTCTGTGGTAGCTTAATGGGAAAAGCATTGAATCTATAAATTACGTTGGGTAGTATGGCCATTTTCACAATATTAATTCTCCCTAACCATGATCATAGAATGTTTTTGCATCTGTTTGTGTCCTCTTATTTCCTCGAGCAGTGGTTTGTAGTTCTCCTTGAAGAGGTCCTTCACATCCCTTGTTAGTTGTATTCCTAGGTATTTTATTCTCTTAGTAGCAATTGTTAATGAGAGTTCACTCATTATTTGACTTCCTGTTTGTCTCTTACTGGTGTATAGGAATCCTTGTGATTTCTGCACATTGATTTTGTATCCTAAGGCTTTGCTGAAGTTGCTTATCAGCTTAAGGAGATTTGGGGCCACAAAAATTGGGTCTTCTAAATATACAATCATGTCGTCTGCAAATAGAGACAATTCCTCTTTTCCTAATTGAATACTCTATTTCTTTTTCTTGCCCCGATTACCTCGGCCAGAACTTCCAATACTATGTTGAATAGGAGTGGTGAGAGAGGGCATATTTGTCTTGTGCCAGTTTTCAAAGGGAATGCTTTCAGGTTTTGCCCATTCAGCATGATATTGGCTGTGGGTTTCAAATAAATAGCTTTTATTATTTTGAGATACATTCCATCAATACCTAGTATATTGAGGGTTTTTAGCGTAAAAGGCTGTTGAATTTTCTCAATTCAAAAAGGCCTTCTCTGCATCTATATAGATAATCATGTGGTTTCTGTGTTTGGTTCTTTTTATGTGATGGATTACATTTATAGATTTGCGTATGTTGAACCAGCCTTGCATCCCAGGGATGAAGCAGACTTGATCATGTTGGATAAGCTTTTTGGTGTGCTGTTGGATTCAGTTTCCCAGTATTTTAATGAGGATTTTTGCATGAGTGTTCATCGTGGATATTGGCCCGAAATTGTATTTTTTAGTTGTGTCTCTGCCAGATTTCGGTATCAGGATGTTTGTCTCATCAAATGAGTTAGAGAGAATTTCCTCTTTTTGTATTGTTTGGAATAGTACCAGCTCCTCTTTGTACACCTGGTAGAATTTGGCTGTGAACCCATCTGGTCCTGGACTTTTTTAAGTTTGTAGGCTATTAATTGCTGCCTCAATTTCGACCCTTGTTATTGGTCTCGTAGGGATTCAACTTCTTTCTGGTTTAGTCTTGGGAGTGTGTAAGTAAGTGTGCAGGAATTTATCCATTGCTTCTACCTTTACTGGTTTATTTGCATAGAAGTATTTGTAATATTCTCTGACGGTAGTTTGTATTTCTGTGGGATCAGTGGTGATATCCCTTTATCATTTTTTATTACATCTATTTGATTCTTCTTTTTCTTTTTTATTGGTCTGGCTAGCGGTCTATCTGTTTTGTTGATCTTTTCAAAAAGAGCTCCTGGATTCACTGATTTTTTTTTTTTTTTGAAGGATTTTTTGTGTCTCTGTCTCCTTCAGTTCTGCTCTGATCTTAATTATATTTTGTCTTCTGCTAGCTTTTGAATTCGTTTGATATTGCTCCTCTAGTTCTTTTGATCGTGACATTTGGGCATTGATTTTAGATCTTTCCTCATTTCTGTTACGGGCATTTAGTGCTATAAATTTCCCTCTAGACACTGCTTTAAATGTGTCTCAGAGATTCTGGTACCTTGTGTCTTCTTTCTCATTTGTTTCAAAGAACATCTTTCTTTCTGCCTTCATTTCATTATTTATCCAATCATCATTCAGGAGCAGGTTGTTCAGTTTCCATGTTGTTATGCACTTTTGAGTGAATTTCTCAATCCTGAGTTCTAATTTGATTGCACTGTGGTCTGAGAGACTGTTAGCAAATACAAAAGAATGGAAATCCTGAGGAGTGATTTACTTCCAATTATGTGGTCAATTTTACAATCAGTGTCATGTGGTGCTGAGAAGAATGTATATTCTGTTGATTTGAGGTGGAGAGTTGTATACATGTCTAGTAAGTCCACTTGCTCCAGATCTGAGTTCAAGTCGTGGATATCCTTTTTAATTTTCTGTCTCACTGATTTGTCTAATATTGACAGTAGGGTGTTCAAGTCTCCCCATGTTATTATGTGAGAGTCTAAGTCTCTTTGTAGGTTATTAAGAACCTGCTTTATGTATCTGGGTGCTCCTGCATTGAGTGCATATATATTTAGGATACTTAGCTCTTCTTGTTGCATTGATCCCTTTACCATTATGTAATGCCCTTCCTTGTCTCTTTTGATCTTTGTTAGTTTAAAGTCTGTTTCATCAGAGACTAAAACTGCAACCTTTTTTTTTTTTTTTTTTTTTTTTTTTTGGTCTCCATTGCTTGGTAAATCTCTTCCATCCCTTTATTTTGAGCCTATGTGTGTCTTTGCATGTGAGGTGGATCTCCTGAATATAGCACACCAATAGGTCTTGACTCTATCCAATTTGCCAGTCTGTGCCTTTTAATTGGGGCATCTAGCCAATTTACATTTAAGGTTAATATTGTTATGTTTGAGTTTGATCCTGCCATTTTGATGCTAGCTGGTTTTTTACCCATTAGTTTATGGAGTTTCTTCATAGTGTCAATGGTCTTTACAATTTGGTAGGTTTTTGCAGTGGCTGGTACTGGTTGTTCCTTTCCATGTTTAGTTCTTTCTTCAGGAGCTCTTGTAAGGCAGGCCTGGTGGTGACAAAATCTCTCAGCAGTTGCTTGTCTCTAAAGGATTTTATTTCTCCTTCACTTACGCAGTTAAGTTTGACTGGTTATGAAATTCTGGGTTGAAAGTTCTTTTCTTTAAGGATGTTAATATTGGCCCCATTCTCTTCTGGCTTATAGGGTTTCTGCTGAGAGATCTGCTGTGACTCTGATGGGCTTACTGTGTGGGTAACCCAACCTTTCTCTCTGGCTGCCCTTAGCATTTTTCCCCTCATTTCAACCTTGGTGAATCTGACAACTATGTGTCTTGGGGTTGCTCTTCTCAAGGAATATCTTTGTGGTATTCTCTGTATTTCCTGAATTTGAATGTTGGCCTGCCTTCCTAGGTTGGAGACATTCTCCTGGATAATATCCTGAAGAATGTTTTCCAACTTGGTTTCATTCTCCCCCATCACTTTCAGGTACACCGAACAAACATAGATTTCGTCTTTTCACATAATCCCATATTTCTTGGAGGCTTTGTTCATTTCTTCTCACTCTGTTTTCTCTAATCTTGCCTTCTCTCTTTATTTCATAGAGTTGATCTTCAATCTCTGATATCCTTTCTTCTGCTTAGTAATTGGGCTATTGAAACTTGCGTAGGCTTCACAAAGTTCTAGTGCTGAGTTTTACAGCTCCATCAAGTCATTTAGTTCTTCTCTATACTGGTTATTCCAGTTAACGTTTCATCTAACCTTTTATCAAGGTTCTTAGCTTCCTTGCATTGGGTTAGAACATACTCCTTTACTTTGTAGAAGTTTGTTATTATCCACTTTCTGAGCCTGCTTCTGTCAATTTGTCAAACTCATTCTCCATCCAGTTTGTTCCCTTGCTGCTGAGGAATTGTAATCCCTTGGAGGAGAAGAGGCATTCTGGTTTTTGGAGATTTCAGCCTTTTCGCACTGGTTTCTTCCTATCTTCATGGATTTATCTACCTTTGGTCTTTGAAGTTGGTGATCTGTGGATGGGAGTCTCTGAGTGGATGTCCTTGCTGTTGATGTTGAAACTATTTCTTTTTGTTTGTTAGTTTTCCTTCTAACAGACCCCTCTGCTGCAGGTCTGTTGGAGTTTGCTGAAGGTCCACTCCAGACCCTTCTTGCCTGGGAATCACCCATGGGGGCTGCCGAACAGCAGATTGCTGCCTTTTTTTTTTCCTCTGGTAGCTTCATCCCATAAAGGTACCCACCAGATGCCAGCCAGAGTTCTCCTGTATGAGGTGTCTCTCAGCCCCTGTTGGGAGGTGTCTCCCAGTCAGGATACACGAAGGTCAGGGAGTCACTTTGGGAGGCAGTCTGTCTCTTATCAGAGCTTGAGCATTGTGCTGGGAGGTCCATTGCTCCCTTCAGAGCTGCTGGGCAGGGACATTTAAGTCTGCAGAAGCTGAACCTACAATTGCCCCTTTTCCCAGGTACTCTGTCCCAGGAAGTTAAGGGCTCTATTTATAAGTCTCTGACAGGCTGCTGCCCTTTTTGAGAGATGCCCTGCCCAGCAAGAAGGGAGTTCTGTGACACAGTCTGCCTGCAGAGGCCTTGCTGTGCTCCCATGGCCTCCACCCAGTAGCTGTGTAAACCTCCTGGCAACTTTGTTTACACAGGCAAGGTTAAAACCACCTACCCAAACCTCAGCAATGGTGGATGCCCCTCCCCACATGGAGGTTGAATGTCCCAGGTTGAGCTCAGACTGCTGTGCTGGCTATAAGAATTTCAAGCCAGTGGATCTTAGCTTGCTGATCTTCATGGGGGTGGGACCTGCCAAGCCAGATAACTTGGCTCCCTGGCTTCAATCACCTTTTTCAGGGGAATGAAAAGTTCTGTCTTGATGGTGCTCCAGGCACCACTGGGATATGAAGGGGAAAAAAAAACTGCTGCAACTAAAATGTCTACCCAGTTTTCTGCTGGAAACCTGGGTGAGGCAACACCCCACCCTGCTTCGGCTCCCCAACCTTGGGCTGCACCCACTGTCTAACCAGTCCAAATGAGATGAACCAGGTAACTCAGTTGGAAATGCAGAGATCACCCGCCTTCTACGTCGCTCTTGATGGGAAATGCGTACCAGAGCTGTTTTCTATTTGGCCATCATGGTGAAAAATCCCCATGCTACCATTTCTTTAAATTCTCTAAAAACCACCAAATAAAATGTTGATAGCTTCATTTAAATATTCTGCTATAAGGAAATTTGGCATTATTTTTGACATTATTATATAGCAGCTGTTTCTGTTGTTCACAGAAAATCTCTACCTGGCATTTAAGACACAGGCAGCAGTCACTGAGTCCTCTCCATTCTTAGAAGCATCTTAAAGCAACCACTTCTCTAGAATGTACACATTCATGCTTGTTGGCTTAGCCACTTTTCTAGCAGCATATTTTGACACATACATCTCTCCCTCATCTTAGAATATACATTTCTTTAGAACACATACTGGTGATGTGGAAAGAACACATGGACAATCAATTTCAGAAAGACTTGTTAAATAATGATATCACTATGTGTTTTTTCATTCAGGATGCTTTGGTTTCCCCAACTATAAAATCAGAATAATGATATTATCTTCTGCCTTGGTGCATTGTAAGGCATAAAGAGCTTGGCACTATGCCTGGCATCGTGGTTGTTATAATTACTACTATTGGCATTTCTGATACAGTGATATCTCTACTGATACTGTAACTGAGATGTACATATTAATATGTAACTAGACAGAGGCAGAATTTTTGCAAGGAAATAGGGCTTTCAAGATGGTAATTTTTTAAATCAAAAATTGTCTTTCAGGCCTAAGAACATTTAAAAATCTGGAAATAATCACTGCATATTCTTCCCAGTCTCTAAGATACAGAATCCCACCCATGTGCCCCAGTGTTCCCCTGGCAGCCCCTTCTCAGGTCAACCTAGTCATCCTTCAAGGTCTTTGTTTCCACAGTATTTTGGCATACCTCCATGAGGGCACTCTCCATATAATACTGATGATTTCTTCCTGTAGAAATCTCCCCCACCAAAATGTCATCTTCTGAAAACTGACTTTATCTATCCCTGAGTTCTGTGGTCCTAACATAGTGCCTTGATCCAAAGTTTGAAGGAGGAAAGGAAAGATAAAAGAAAGCTGAGAAAAGAAAAAATCAAAAGGGGTAGAGAAAAAAGACAAAATGTGCTCAATCAAATCTCTATGTTTCTAGGTTCTCTTCTCAAGTAATTTTTTTAATGGATTTCCAGAGCCTCCTGTGGACTTCTTTGGCTCTTTGCTCTGGTCTGAGTCTGCACCCTCAAAGATAGTGATGCTACTGGCTTAACAAGAAGATGCACAAGGCCACAAGAGAAATGGTAAGAGGAAAAGCCTTCATATAAATATCCAGACATTAACCCTCTGCATATGGCAAGAATTTTAAGAAATTATAAATGCTGAATATTTTAAGAAACATTAATATTCTTTTAAAATAATTCCTATTTTTTTTTTGCTACTTACCTAAACTCAAGCCACTGCATTCATTTGAAAAACATGTGTTTAGCATCTCATATGTGCCAAGCATTCCTTTGGGTTCTGGAGCCTGCCTTTATGATGCTTACATTCCCAAGGGCAGGGATAGAGCAAAAAAAAACCCTTCATAAGTAAATCATCAGGGATCCAAGAAGGTGACAGGTGTTGGGGGTAGTATGTGAATTCAACAGAGGGATTGAAGGAATCAGGAGTGCTGGGTTCAATTTTAAATAGGCTGCTCAGGGTAGGTGAATGATGACAGGGTGACATTTGTACAAAGGGCACACAAGTAGCTGTCAGGGTGTATTGGTAAGGGTGTTCTAGAGGGACAGAACTAAGGGGATAGATGTCTAGACAACGAGAAGTTTATTAAGGAGTATTGACTCACATGATCACAAGGTGAGTTCCCACAATAGGCGATCTGCAAGCTGAGGAACAAGAAAACCAGTTAGAGTCCCACAGTTGAAGAACTTGGAGTTTGATGTCTGAGGGCAGGAAGCATCCAGCACAGGAGAGAGATGTCGGCCAGACTACTAAACCAGTCTAGTCTTTTCACATTCTTCTGCCTGCTTTAATTCTGGCTGTGCTCGAAGCTGATTAGATTGTGTCCAACCAGATTAAGGGTGAGTCTGCCTTTCCCAGTCCACTGACTCAAATGTTAATTTCCTTTGGCAACACCCACACAGACACACCCAGGAACAAATTCTTTGCATCCTTCAATCAAATTGATACTCAATATTAACCATCACACAAAGAGTGTTCCACACAGAAGAAAAAGCCAATGAAAATGCACCTGGCATTTCTGAAGTTGCAAGGAGGCCAGTGTGAATGGAGCAGAGTGTACTGGCAGGGAATGGGGACAGGGATAGATGAAGTCAGAAAGACCATATGACAGAGGGGTGGCAGATCAGGCATAGCCCTGTAGCCACTGCAACAACTATGATTTTATTCTGAGTCACATGGAGACCCAGTGGAGAGTTTGCCTCGACTTACCTTTCTCTTCCTGCAAACAGCTGCCTAGAGTTGCCATCTTCTTCCCCCACTGGACAATTAGGGCTTTTGCAGTTAGCTGTGCTGGTCTTGATCATTTAGATCTTTTATTAAGAGGGGCAATGTCAGTTTCCTGTCAAGTGTACTTCCCTTAGACCTGGAACCTGGGCCCCGGTCCTGGGTCTCACATTTAAGAGGCCCCACCCTGATGGCCTTTTTCTGGCTATATTTCTTCCTATGGGGTAAACAGTCTAAGAGATCAAGGAATTTTCCCACCTAGACCTGCCTCCCTCTTTACAGACCACAGTTCAATACCCAGGAACTTTCTGCCTCAAGGGAAGACTCCCATTCCCAGGGCCTATACAACCCCCCTTTTCCTGGGGTGTCATCCTTCACCAGGGCATGGTCTCTCAGTGTGCTCCCTAAACCAAGATGGCCAGGGACTGGCTGTTTACAGAGGGAGGTAGAGCTTGGACTTCCAGGCTGTTAGGGTATCAAAGGTTCTATGGACCTTGATATATGCAATTGACTGGAGCCAGAGTGGGTGGGCTGGGAGCCAGTACCTTATTTTCCCTTCAACCCCAGCCCTGCAAGTGTCCAGGCAGCCTAAGTTTCAAAGCCCTTCAAATGATAAGCCAGAATACTGAAACTCTCCTGCCGAAAGTAAAATTCTCCTCTCTACCTACTTCTAACGGTATCCACTGTTTCACTCTGCAGTTCTGTTTTTCCTGCTCCCCTGGCTTATTCACTTTATCAAAATGGATTTCCAGATCAGATGGAGATACAGATTCCCAGTGTTACCTAAGCACACCTCTCATGGGTCCCCCTGTTCCCAGGCTGCCAGCCTTCTATGAGATAAGTGTTACTCTATCACCCCCTAGCCTCTCTTGTCAGCCACAGGTCATCAGGCACACCATGGAAATTGATTATTCTACTCACTTCAGCTGTGAGGCAATAACTGTCCATCAAAATGGCTATTGCCAGCAGCAGTCACTTTTTAAAGGGACTAAGCACTTCTGAAGAATTTTAACTTGAACATATTCCCAACAGTTAAATAGTAGCTTTTTCCATAGAGTACTTCTTTTTAGGAGTGCTTTCAAATCTATTATCTCCTTTTATTATCTTAACATCTCTGTGAAGCAGTTAAAGTAGCTTGAAGGAAAAGAATCCCAGAGACAGTGAAGGTTTTGACTGTGGCCACTTCCACAGGTAGTGTTCCTACTAAGTCTAAATCTCAATCTAGACCAGGCTCTGAGGACTTGATAGTATCAGCAACAGCCCTGAATCAATAACCAATTAGAGTTACTGGATAAATACCCCAGCTCCCTCACCTTTCAGGTGGGACAACTTTGAAGCAAAGTCTTCTGCCCTGTCACTCAGAGTTCCCCAGTGGCAATGGCCCCAATTTCCCATAGCAGGCACCCTGCATTGGCTTCCATTGCTTCCCATACTTACTTCTACAGTCCTCCGCGTTCTTTCTAAGATCACCTCCAAGTAAACTACTTAGGCTCAAATCCTTGTCTGGGGGCATTACACATAGCAATAAATATTATGACAGATAAATTAGTGTAATAATAAATGAAGAGACTGAGAGAAGAAAAGGCAATATTAGATTGAGTGTTCAGGGAGGGCTAAAGAATAAGGTGATGCTTGAGCTGGGGTGATAGTTGAGCTGAGACTTGAATGATGAAGAACCTGCTGGTGGAAACTGGGAATCTGAGGGGCAAGTATTCCAAGGAGCAAGAACTGCAGGTGGGAAGATCCTGAGGCTAGAGGAAGTGTGGGGTGCTTGAAGAATAGCAAGAAGGCCAGAGTGGCTGGAGCAGATGCGGTCAGGAAAGCAAGATCCAGAGGATCTAGTGGGCACACTAAGGATTTCTAGATTTTATACTGAGCACAGTGGGAAACTGTGGGACAGCCCAAGCCACAGAGTGACATAATTCAGCCTGCTTTTTTGAAAGGTCATTATAGCTGTTGTTAGATCCTGTGCCCTCCACTTCAGCACCGTGTAGCACACAAAACCACTCCCTTTGGATGGATGGCTTAGATCACATATGAAGGGCAGTTAGAGCGAACTTCAGGAAGAAAAAGTAAAAGAAAAAGCTATCCAAGAGTTCTCCTATGGTTAACAGGGAACTTCCCAAGTCTGTAGTGCCACACTCCCCACATCAAAAATGTGTTTGAGAAGCTTGTTGTGACGAAACTCATGGGAAGTCCACCTAAATCTGTCTTGAGTAGAAATGTGCTGCAAGAGCTCTGCATCACATATGAAAGTTTAGAGAATTCATTCACTTTCTTGATAAATAATTTTGAATTTAAAAGAAAAAGAAAGATCAACATATCTGACCATCTGGCCCCTGATCTCAAAAGATCGCTGCTTTTAAGTACTCACTGCTATTATTAATGGTGCTGTACTAATGCATATTCCTCCTAATAAAAACTGCTTTGCCACTTTGTTACTTAATGCAGATGCTGTAGAAGCAAAGGTTAGAATCTTGCACCTTCTAGGGCAAAAAGATGAGGCTAGTTAGGCTGATGCTTGACAAGCAGTCAGAATAAATTAATTTCCCCTCTCTGAAATGTTTTTGTCAGCTTCTGGGGGTCAGTCACTATTTTAGCTCAGCTAATGCTGCCAAGAGTAGAATATAAGATGAGAGAGATGCAGAGAAGTTTACTTCAAATCAGTGCTTTGAGCTAAAGCACCTGATGCCTATTCATACAGTGCCTGCCGGTCCGTCACCCTGCCCTCAACGGCTCATTCTATTGTTCACAGGAATTATTTACCGGGAGGCAGATAATCTTGTGGAAGAACACATTTATAAATTCCTTAATCCATGTGCTCTTTGAAAGAATTATATAAAGAAAATGTCTCTCAAAATTAAGAAAAAAGTTTTTCCACGTTTGTAAAAGGGAAACTTTGTTTAAAAGAATGAAAAATAGCAGTTTTATCCACTTTTAATTCTGAATATTTTCAGAAAAAAATTGTATCACCGAAAGCATCACTCACTGAGTTTTTCTTTTCGTTTTTTGGTAATTTCAGCTCTCACAGAATTATCCACTGCAATTTGAAAATTGTATTACGAGGTAGTGATGGAAAGTGGCACACACCTAAAAT